>QTSX02002848.1:0-600000 GCA_014839935.2 Entomophthora muscae | reverse complement strand
GCAGTATACCATACCCCGGGTATAACCCGGCGCCAAGAGCTGTCTAGGAATTGTGCTTTGGGAGAGGTGCCCAAATCTGCGCGCAAACCCATTGAAATGCTGGCCAATACAGCTGGCAGCAAGATCATCCAAAACAACCATTTATACCCATGAGACTCCATAGGAGGAGTCTTGGGTAATCTCATGGTTTTTGGATGTTTTAAGGCTTAAGTCAAGTTAAAAAAGATAAGCAAAGGATTCACAGTGGGTTAATGTAGACTTTATTTATTTTCAAGTGATAGCTCATAACTTACCAGTCTTATATAGCATGATAACAAAATAATGATCTGGGGAAAACATAAAGGAGATCAAATTTCATGGGTATGAAATTGGGGGAAATCTGGAGATCCTGGGCAGTTTGAAATATGAATTTAGAATTTTTAAACATTATTTTAACTTAAATATTCTTAAAACCATTTTTTGGATTAAAATAATTAAAATATATTCAAGGCATGATCAGTCAAGCCATGCTATTCCCCAGTTAAAACTGGGGAAGAGGAGCAGGAGCCAACAGAAGAACCCAAAGCCAACATCAAAGAAAAAGCAAAAACAGAGTCATAAGAGCTCCCAACGTCACCAACATGTTCAAAAGATACTTTCAAAAGGATCAGCATAGCTCCTGATTGGCTAGAATTAATTTTGCAAGGTAATAATTCACTAGTTGCACTATTACTAATTGTTTCTTCTAGTGATCAAGCGGCAAGGCAGACAGGAGAAGACCCAGGTTCAAATCCTGTAGCATTGATTCATGGTTCAGCAGCCAAACCTGAAAATCCCCCCCTCAGGTAAAACAGAAAATTTACTACTAATTAACTTAATAATTTTAGGAGATTCATAAGAAACCAAAGGAGGAATGCTATCTTTTCCTAAACCAAGTAATAGATTGTTGTCAGGAGTTATAAAAGAACATTCCTGACAGTGGGCTAAGGCAGGTTGTACAAAGGAGGACAATAAATGTTCAGCAGAGCCAGCCGCCATGAGGACATGCTGTGGAAATTGTGGTGCTACAATTAATTTATAGTATTCTGCCCAATTGAACTGAAGCTGGAGGCAAGGGATGGCCCCATCACAGGCTATCCCAAGGGCTACCGCCATGACTTGTTCCAAGTCAGGGGTACCCAAAGGGTAGGCCACTAGGCAGGGACCACTCCCAAGGTTCAGCACAGTAGGGATAATAGGCAGGTTGGCAATGTCTTCTTCAATAGGAGGACTGGTAATTTCAGGCAAAGTTGGCTCTTGTTTAAGTGGAGGCAAAGGTCCTGAAAACGTAGTTGCAAAGGGGTAACCAAGGGGCTTACAGCCCCTGTAGTGAGCACTATTTTTGCCGTGATCTGAGGCGCAGCACAGAGTCACAACAGGGAATCATAACCTTAGGATTGGATTTTTACTAAGTCTTTGTTATAATGGCAGGTAAGGCTATGAAATTACCTTGTGGTCCTGATTGAATAATCTTTACTAGTTGTGGCTAGAGAGAGGCACCAAATTACTTGAAGACACAAATAAAGAAACATGAATAGAATTTTAACTTTATTGGGTATAAAGATTGAGAATATATACTGTGTAGCTTTACCACAAAACAGTACATGGACAGTAGGATCACTTGCCACAAGCATGAGTGGGGCAAGTGAGTTGCACAGAATAAGGAAACCAAACAATTAGATTTTCCAATTTGGAGCCAGCCTCATTTTGAAGGGCAAAAGCAAAAGAAAGATTTGTCCTCAAAATAACCCAACAAAGGTGGAATTGAAACATAGTGAATGGCGGCATTCACAACAGAGGTAAAGCTTGCTGAAGCTTTATCCCAGAAAGTTCTAGCAAAAATAGTCAGCCTGGAAACAAGAATTTTAAGTTTGACTGGGTTGACCTGGATCTCTCACACCTGTTTAATCTTTATTTTAAATGCATCCCATAGTGGGCTGGCTCTGCTATATCCCTTGCAGCTTGGTTCAAATCAAACCGTGACTGGAGGGTGGGGTTTGCTTTGGGCTCTACACCATCTATGCTGCCTGATGCCCTGCCAATGCCCACCCATCCTGAAGTCTTTGCCCCATAACCCAAAACAGAGGATATTGCTACTCCCAAGTGCCAGAGTTTTAGCCTTAAGATTCTCTAACCTTGTTGCAGGCCATTTATCTGGGGCTCCTTTGGTGGGGTTTAATGATCTTGTTCAAGCCTAGAATAGCTTTTGGAAGCTTCATCAAACGGTACTTGAAGCTTTGGTGGCAGTCAGCCATTGGCCCTATATTGGTCTGGGGGGTTGTTCCTCATCTCTTGGACTCTCTTCATACTACTCAGCAATTCCTGTCACTGGGCCAGGTGTTATGGAAGGTTGAAACCAAGGTGTTTAACAAACTATTGGTTCCCCCAACTGTTTCTATACTTTGTGTCATCTATCTACTCTCTGAACACCATCCCTCTGGATGGCTGACCCCTTGACCTTCACTCTTGTATATACCAGGTGTACCTTGTACCCCTGTGAAGTTTACACAACACCCACTGAAGCCCCAGGTTCAAAGATTGTACATCTGGTAGAATACTGTTGGCTGGTCCCTTGGCCTGCAGGGAATATTCAACCTACTTCATCTGTAAAGGTACCTGGGGCATGGTGGAGCCTGGGTTGTTCTGTGATAGTGCAGTTCCCTCCCTGCCCACTGAACCAATATGGGATTCCCATATACCAAAGCCTGGAGATGCATCTGCCTTGGATTGCTCCTCAATACCACTGACCAGACATCTGGAATAGTAGATGCTAGCCTATCTAGGGTAGTTGGTACTATGATTCCTGCCATGGGTCTTGGTCCTGGGTCAGGTGATATCAATCCTATGTTTTTGAGTTGGCGCTGATCCTATGATGGGCATTGGCTGCCCAACCTGGGGATGGCTTCATCTTTGAATCAGATGGGACAGCTTCCCAAGGATGGTTTCCTGGCATTGGTGAGAGATCTGGATTGCTGACCTTTACCTACCTTAGTTGGACCTTGGCCTGAGGGGGTTGGGTATTGCTATGGAAGCCTAGCACCACCTACCTTATTGGGGGGATCAATGAGATGGGGTGGGCTTGGATCTTGGGAAGCCAGGCAGGTGCAACAGGATCCCTGCTGAAGGTATCCAAGACTAAAAAGGATAATTATCAGTCACACCTTCAATACCCTCCCAAGGAAATCCCTAAAAGCTCTGGGGGTTAAGACCCCAGGGGAGGTTGCAGTATCTCAACTGCTCCATTGTGGTAAACAAATCCCCTGGGAAATAGCTGGATTGTTGAGTAAAGGGGGTCCAGATGTCCTGTTAGGATATGGTACTGGAGCGGATTCAGGATCTTCCAAGGTTTCCAACCCCTCCTTAAAGAACCATATATTTTTTGAGATATACCTGGCTGGTGTAGAGCTAGGGCTGCGTTGGATTTGAGACAATGCTCCTTTATTAAAAAGGAGCCCCTGTCTCAAATCCAGAGAGGATTCTGGAAATTTGTCCAGGGTACAATTTTTCCAGAATCTTCTCCATACATAACCCCAGAAGGGATTTTTCTGAAATTTTTTTAAATAAAGATAGGCTATAATTTTTTCTATTTTAAAGATTAAAAGAGATTAGAGTTCAAATGATACTTTATCTCCAAAGATTATTTACTTATAAATCTGACCCTGGCCCGGTCAGAAAACAGAAAGCCTTCTGAGGCTTTTTTAAAAAATTTCATATCCCCCAACCTAGGGGAATCTAAGAGACGTATCCAGGAAAGGGAGGACTGAAAATTACGGCAAATGCTGTAATTGTCCCCTTTTGGGCCAACACTGCACTATACAGCGCATATTATTGGGCAGGATACCCATATCTGTCTACTGGATAGGGGCAGCAGTATCTCCTACAACTCTCCCAGATTATGGGCTTTGTACGTACCACAAGTTTACCCCTAGCAGCTTCAGTAAGGGTTAAGTTTGGAGGGGTTACACACTTGGGTAGCTTCCTTCAAGGCATTGTGCAGGGTTCTGGTGGGGCCAGCTGCATCCTTGGGGTATGGTACAGGGTTCATCTAGGCCAGTTAAGGGAAGTTTAGATCCCCTATCATTGAGGATTCACAAGGATTGGGTTGGATCCAGTTAGCTATAAGATTCAGCTTTAATATCATCCTTCATAGTGAAGATGATGGTAATCAACAGGTTTACATGGTAAGGGGATGTGGTATATAGCTGATCCAGCAGGGTAGGCAGGCTGATGAATGTGGGGTTAAAGTTTGATCTCAAACCCTCTGGTTTGATTTGATCAACTGGTCCTGTTCAGCAGTGAGATTTTTCTTGGAGAGGCTGGTTCAAGTTGGGACCATGTGCATTTGCTTTGGCCAGATATTAGGATCTTTTGTAGGTGGGTATTCCAGCTTTGTATGAGGTTGGTCTCTTTAAAAAATGCTTTATTTAAAGTCTGGGACAGCAGTAGAGAAGAAATGCGGCTTGAGGGAACTGGGGGATAGGAGGGTCAATTCAATGTCATCACATCACTTATTGGATTGTTTGGCTGATCCTGGTTGGAAGATCCAACTACATATAGGGTCCAACAAATCACCATTACATCATACCAAGGGTGAACTTAATATTTTTAGCTATTACTGGATGTGACTACTCTGGTCCATGCTGGAAAATACCACAATGTGGGTAAGGTCCAATAATAAAAAATTATAGAGTCCAGGCAAGCAAGAGCAACAGGATTTGAACCTGGGACCTCTGGGGCCCTTTGTATGAGGTTGGGGAGGGCTACTATATTTCTTTTTTTGAAATTTTTTATTGGGAAGCAAAATTGTTTTTTTGGGGGGGCAAGGGGGGATCACTATCTAGTGTCACCCAGTATAAAGAAACTCATCCTGAAACAGGACTCAGAGTTGGGTTCCAGCAAAAAGCTAGGCAGCCCAAGGTGGGGTCCTTTCATATCAAAGCCCCCTTATTCAGCAAGGCTTTTGTGACAGATCCAGGTCCAACCAGTCAAACTTTATGTTATCTTGCCCTTGAATCTTATTACTGTTACCTTCTTGTGACAAAGCTTTGAGGAGCTTTGCCTCCAGGGAGGAGATTTTGTGAGACAACACTTTATTGTCATCTTGCCAACAAGCCATAATTTTGACACTCTTTTCCCTCCCTATTTCTTAATTCCTCAACTTCACAATTAGCTCTGTAATTCACCTGCTGTAAAATTTCATCAACCCCTAACAACAAGTTCCAGGAGTCCCATACATAAACTTTATTTCTTTGTGCAGGGTTTCCTTTTTTTGGCAAAATAGTCATAATATAGCTCTTCAAAAGCCGCTTTCACTTCTACCAAAGATTCCACAGGTGCTATCTGTCAGGATTCTCCTTTTCTATTTTAGCTGCTAGTATTATTTTCTTGGGCACCAACTTTATTTTTGAGTCCTCTATCTTGGTTATTTTCACTTAATGGCATTCCAAAATAATTCCTCCTTTTTCCTAACTTGACTGGCCAAATTTTATCTATTTAACAGTTAGTTTCAAGTTCAAAGCTTACCTTTGTTTCCTGGACAATTCTTGAACCACAGATCTATACGCTAGATTGGTTTAATTAAGTACAAATTCAATTACCTTTTTACTTTTGCTGGCTTACGCCAGCACTTTTGGACCAGGTTTTTCCCGCTCTTCTGCTGTCTTTTTGGTTTTCACAAGATTTACTAAACAACCACTGTTATCCTTACCGTTCCCTTTACCTTGGTGTCTAACTTTTTAAGTTTAAATTGCAGGAAACATGTAATTTTGTTTTTTTTTCAACACCAAGTCATCTAACCAATTTGGTTATCCTTCTCACCCCAATTCTGCACCTCACAAACCAAGTATAATAAAAAGGCTTGGTTTTCCAACCTTAACAATAAGTTGAGATTGTTTGACTTGCACCCCAAAAAGGTACTTATTAGGTTTTGTGGCTTGTGTTCTTCTTCAATTTTTTTAGTCTTAGTTTAAATATTTGGTCCCATGATTCCTTTTAACTTTATCCTTCACCAGTTAGGTAGTTTTTATAGTAGCACCAACAATTTAATTGTTGATACCTTTAATCCTCCCTCTAGTGCAGACCATTTCCCAGACTTAGAGATTGACTTTTTAACTAAATCATCTGCCATTAAGACTGGCCTCTATTTTATCTTCTTAGGATTAAAAAATTGCCTTAGTCCTTATTTTACCTTGTATAAGCTCTTAGGAGCCTTAGTTCAGTTGCTATTGCTTACCTTGTCTACCTTTTTGTATTTGACTAATATAAACATCACTGGGTTAAAGGCTTTAGTTTACAATCATCTTCCCCAGACCATGAGACCTTACACTATCTTAGAGACCTCCAAACTTGCCCAAGCCACCTTGAATGAACTGGTAGGAACTTCCTTTCTTGCTGCAGCGGCCTCAACACAAAGCACCCCAAATTTTGCTCTTTCAAATGATAGTAAATAAGACATGATAATTAAAAAGTAGTTTGAGGGGGAAGCGTCAAAATTGACAATATATCTTTACTGTAAATTCAGAACCTAAACGTAAAAATGCGGGATTGCCAAATCCTTGGTCCAAATTTCAAATCACTTTTGCAGGCAACTCAGCTGAGTGAAAAATAAAATATTTAATAAAATTAACCATTTAATTCAACTTTTTTTGGCTTATTTAAATTGGCAAATTTTGAATCTCTTGAGCAGATAACACAACTAACAAAAGACAGAACTCAACAAACAAATGTGAGATACATGAATCAGAAATGCGGGATTCTAATGTACAATTTGTGATTTCCTGTATTTCAAAAGAATCATAGACATCATGTAAAACTTAACAAATCTGAATTACGGGATTGTCAAATCCAAGAAGAAAGTTTCAAATCATAATTGTGAGGAATTTGAAATAAATATAATTTATGGGTGTCTCAAAAAGGATGTTAAAGGATCTAGAGTGGATTTGTGCTAATTCTTTTAGGAATCATAGGCATTCTTAAAAATCACCCTATTCCATTTTAGGACAGCTAAAATTTAGATGCTTGATTACAGTATTTTTTAAAATCTACTGTAATCAAGTATCCTTAATAGCAGTACATGAATACATAGTGTAGTAAACTGATGGTTTATCTTTTCCTCTCCTTTCTTCCTTGAAATTTTTAAAAGTTATGCTTCATCAGGAGAGTAGCTCATAAATCATTATATGGGTTTATGGTTGCTATATTAGTGTTGCAACCAAGTTTCCAGACTTTCCTGCTAACGTATCTTACAATACACAGGGGGCGCTTGAGGAGTTGCCCCTTGACATATCTAACAATATGGATTAATCTGTTGGCAATATCAAATGGCAGGTACTTCATCCTAATTAGGAGCGCTACCGATTTGACTTGCTGGCCTCTGCACGAGTTATTCCTTGGCTTCAAATCTTACATGGAACTTCCCACTATGCCACCCCCTTGTGGCCTTGTGGCTTTCCCCATATGGTATATTAATCACAATATTCTACAATAAACAATACCTTATTCTTATTATTCTGTCCTTTCTATTGGACTGTTGTCTTCCCCAAATTCCAAGTACTGAATCCTCATTGATTCAGTTGCAACAGTGGTAGAAGCAGTAGGTTAACAACCTACCTAAAACAAAATCCCCCCCAAGAAAGGACAGAGTACAGGCTGTATGGCTACTCCCCAACAAGAGACTTTCCTGCCAATCCCCAAGGGGGATATCCCCAACAGGTACGTCATCTATCAAGACCAAATATTCCTCACAAGCATGTACAATTGTCTTTGCCTCAGGAAGCGTGGCGCCAGCGTCACCCTGCCCCAGTCAGACCTGTCCCAACGCATGCTCAACCTTACGCTAGAATCCTTTGCAGGGGCGTTGAGGGGGCCAACATTGTCAGTTGGCTCCAGTCTACTGAAACCCACCTCTGTATCTTTCAGGTTCTTGAGCCCATGTGGGTTGCTGCTGCGTCTGGGCGCCTCACAGGGCCTGCCGCTGTGTGGTTCACCAACTAGGCCAGTCAGGAACTCAACGTTACCTGGGCGGCATTCCAAGACGCTGCCAAGTCCCGCTACAGCAAAACCTTCTCCCCCATTATGTGGGGACTCCTCTTCTAGCAATCAAACAAACTGGTTCTGTTCCTAAGTACCTTGCTGCCTGGCAACAAGCCCTTACTGCCGCTTCCAAAGCCGTGACCAACGGAAATGAAATGCTACTCACTTGCATCATCAATGGGTTAAAACCCCATATCTGCAAGTGGGTCCCTGTAGGTTTCTTCACCTCCATCAATGACTGCTACAAGGCCATTGAGAAGGCTAACAACCAGGCCTCAATAGGCTTCCACTGTACCAGTGATGCCCCACCCCAACCTTGTACAACATCTGGCAATGGCCACAATCACATGGGCTGCTATCAGCCCCGTCAGCAGGATAATGGGACTAAACACCCTTGTGAGGGGGGAGCTCCAGCTAGCACAGATTGAGGAGCAGGGAAAAGCCTGGGGGTTGTAGCAACAAGAGGCCCTGCAACCCCACCTGACCCATCCTCTCAATCCTTGCTTGCAAAGAACCCTTGCGACTACAACATCCATGAAGTTGAAACCCTGGACGTCCTCCAAGTCCACAGTGACAACCCCGTACTACAAGCAAGTCAAACCTCCAATAAAGTAACCCACTTATCCTATCCCTTCTGTTTCCGTGGGAACACCCACAAATTACTGGTAGACACTGGGGCCAACCACACTATGGTAGACCAGGCATTCACTGACTCTCAACAATTGGACCAAGTTCCAAGCAGTTTCAAGGCAGTACAAGTAGCTGACTCCCGCAGAGTTGCAATTACCCATGAGACAGTACCCTTCTCTGTGAGAATGGGAAATCTCCAGGTTAAGCTCTCTGGACCAATCATGGCAGGGCTCAGCCACAACGTAATTGCTGGCCTTGACTGGCTTTGGCACAACTGTCCCTACATTGACTGGGATACCTCTGTCATCATCATTAATAGGAATGGGGTGGGATTCCAGATATACCCTGTTGAAATGAGCAAGTTACTGCATGATATTGTATTTGTTAGGATAACAGAGACAGGCTCGTACAACTTCAAGGAGGGGAAACTAGACTTCAACCAGTGTTCAGTTGAAGTTATCTGTGCTGAACCATCTGCAGTCCCTCCCTTGATCTCCTCACCATGACAACAGCGCCCATGTTGACACTTTGTTGACATGGTCACTGTTGGCTCAAAACTCTAAATCTCCTATGTTTTTTGCTAGTTGTGCTAGCTTAATTTTTTTTAAGCGTTCAGGGGTGCAAACCCAGAAAACACAACAAAAATATGGCCATCTTGGCACAATTTAATATTGAGCTTAATAAAAAACTTGATTTAACCTGATTTTTCCTTTAATTTTACTAATAAAAATTAGTTTATTTCTTTATTTGTTTTCACAGCGTAAAAGTGTCAATGTCAACACTTTTTAAGCACAACTTATTTTTAATAACAAATCTGAAACATCTACAACAAAGAAATTGAGTGCACATTTAAAAATATATTTTTTATTTAATTAATATATAGGAAAAAGATTTCACATAAATTTGATTGTTGAAATGTTCATGATATAAATATTTATGTGGTACTTATTACGGCTTTAATATATTAAGTGGATTGGTGGCTAACGTTGATCCAATAATTTAAGCGTGAGTTACTATGTAAGTTACTATAGAATTTATTATTAAAAATAATGTTGACACTCATAAATATTGTTTATTTGCTCATGATCATCCCCTGGGGTGGAGTTAAGCAAATTAGAGTGGCACAATTAAGCCTAGATTAATATGCCACCTCATATAAAGAATGTTGTAAGTGAAGTTGTCAACACTTTACCCTTTTCAATACTTGAATACAACTTCTTAACAACTTCATATAAGCACAATGGTATAAATCATATTAACACCCCCGAAAGATAATTTTTAATAAAGAAATAAAATACCTTGATACTTTTTTTACTTATTTTTATATGTTTTTTTTATTTTTATATGTGAACAAAAACACACAGAAAACGGTTAATTTTTGCTAGCCTGCTTAAATTTAATTAAGTGTACTATGAAAAAACATAGTAAATTTTCAAAAAAAATGTCAGCAGTGACAATGTTGTCAAAAATAATGTCTACAATTTTAGTAATTGGCAGTGAGAATTCAGCTTTTTTTACTAATTGTCACTCATAATGTTGACGCTTTTCAGTTCTCACATAAAACTTTATGTTTTACATAATAAAAACTTCTCATTTTTTGATATGTTGTATTTTTAACTTTCCTCTTTCATATTTTTTCAATTTTTAAAATAAAATCTATATCTAAATATAATACTTTCACATAAATATCTTAACTTTTAATTTTTTATTTAAACTATAATAAATTAAAAACTATACAAGTATTTTTTAACTTTTACATGCCAAGAAAAGCCATCTAAGATTTAATTTTTATATATTATGCTTTTAAGTTGTTTTGTTTGTTTTTTACATACATTGCTTTATTTTAAACCATTTTACTTATTATTTTAGGACAAGAACACTTCCAAACAGCCCAAAGGAACCAAGCGTCCTTCAAAGCCAACCAAACCCACCAAAAAGAAGCCTGTCTTGTCAAAGAAGGCCACCCCCAAACCATACCCAAAGCCCTCACCAAAGCCCTCCCCTGAGCCCTCTCCTGATAAGAGCCCTGCTAACTCTATTGGGGAGAGGAAACTGATGGCTCTCTTACAGAGCACAGTTTCTACAACTTGGCTTCTGACAAGGAGCCAACCAAGAAGAAGAAGTAAGGCAAAAAGACCCCACCCAAAGATAAGTCTCCTGCACATGAGGAGCACCACAATAAGCCCCCTTCTGTTTACCCACCCCCGCCAAACCCCCCCCCTTAAAGCTCATCTGGGGATGATTTAAAGCCCTGTCCTGATTACTTTCCTGGCTTCTGCCATGCTCCTGTTGGCCCCTGGGACCCTCTGTTGGCTCACAACATCTGCAACGTTGACAGCAAATTCAAGGTTCCCTCTTCCTTGCCCAAATACTACCCAATCATGAGTGTAAAGGGTGGGCCAGCCATGGTGGCCAATGGGTATATCTTTAGCTGCCACAATGCCAACCAGGGCTTCAAGAGCCGCCATTACACCTGCCAGGACCGCTCCTGCCCAGTGCGGCTCAACACTGAGCGCTGGGACCTGGTCCAAACCATCAAGGGCAAGCATACCTGCATCATGCTCAACACCACCATAGCACGCCTTCTCAAGTGGTATCTGGTGCAGGTGATGCCCACCTCCAAAGATCTTTCTGCCACCCAGCTTGCTGTGCTTGCTTGCAAGTACCTCTCCCCAACCAACTTGAAGAGGGTTCCAACTCACAATCAGTTGGTCAAGTTTGTAAGTGATAGGCGTCAAGCCTCCTATCCCCTGGCCAAGAGTGCCACCAGCATCAAGGACCTTATCCTCACAGATGCCCTCAAGAAGATGGAGGATGGTGAGATGTTCCTGCTCCATGACAATGGGCAGAAAGTGGAGGATAGAATTGTAGCCTACGCCACAACCCAAAACCTGGAGCGCTGAACACTGCTACCACCTGGCTGTGTGACGGTACATTTGCTCTATGCCCCTCCCTATTCAAGCAGCTTTGGGTCCTGCATGGGCAGTTTAATGACCAGGTCATTCCCCTTGTGTTCTTTCTCCTTCCTGGTGCCAAGACTGAAGTCTACACCAGAGCCTTCAAGATTGTCTGGGATGCTTTGAGCTCCCTTCCCACCAACCATCTCCCTTCTCACTCACGCCACAAGGGCAAATCCCTCCTCCGCTGAGAAGGATGAGTGCACCATAGCCGCTGAGCAGCTAGCTCATGTGCGCTCACTTGGGCCAAAGGTTATCATAATGGACTTTGAGCAGGCTCAGTTCAGAGCCTTTGAGGCCACCTTCAATGGAGAAGTCCAGGGCTGCTTCTTCCATTTTAGGCAGGCCCTTGTAAACAATTTCAAGTGTGAGAAGGACCTTTTCAAGAAGTATCTTAACAATGGTAAGGGGAAGTGCTGCTTTGCCCTGACTCAGTTTGCTGCCTATGGCTTTTTTGCGCCTAGAGCATACTGGGCTTGGCTTTGAGGCCCTCCTGTAGGATGCTTACATCAAGAAGCACTCCACCATTCTCAAAGGCTACCTGGATCACTTCAAGCGCCAATGGGTGGGCAAGAAGGTGACTTCCCAGAGAGGTAAGAGCAGGGCCACTGCCCCTTGGAACTGTCAAGATGCCTGCATCAAGGGGGAGATGAAGACCACCTATAGCCTTGAGGTTTGGCATAAGTACCTGAAGGTGAAGTTTAGGACCAACCCCAAATATAACAAGTTATTCTCTAAGCTACAGGAGGAGCAGGCCCGGACTGTCTCCAAGTTCCGTGACCTGGCCAACCAGGTGGCCCCCAAGAAGCAAAAGTCCAAGGAGCAAGACTACCAGGAGGACGTGTAGAAGGTGGTCAAGAAAAGTATAAGGTGGCAGATATTAAGAAGTAATTTGAAGATGTTGCCACTGCTCTTGCTGGTGGCTTTAATTAGCCAAATAAATTTTGCTTTGATTTGCTTTGCCTATATATTTTTACTTTTTAACTTTTAATTTTTTATTTATTTGGATAGTACTAATCTTTTTAAGTATAATTGGTAAGTTTAAGATACAGTTTTAATGGGGTTTTGTAAGATTATTGTATATTTTGTTAATTTATCTTTAAGCTATGAGATATTTTCAGTTATGCTTATATGAAGTATAATAAATTAAATTATAAAATTCTTATTATTTTTTAGTTATTAAATATATTAAATATCTTTTCTTCTGGTTCATTGTAATTTTAATTTTTATGTGAATAAAAAATAATTTTATAATAAAGAGTGTAATTTACATAGTAAACTGAAAAATAGTTGCTTATATCTCCTTATTCTTATTACTTATAATATTTTCTTTATTGCAGTTTTGAAATCTCCTGGGTCATTCTAGTAAAATAATGTATTTTAAAATAATAGTTTTATATTAGAAATGTTCAGGGTAAAGCATTTTGTTAATTAAAAAAGTGTCAACATCCAGGAAACAACATTTAGTAAACTCGGGTTATCACTCTACTATAGTGTCAACATTAAAAGTTTTGACACGGCCACTGTTGACATTTTTAGTGCCAACATGGGCGCTGTTGCCCTCATCACCACCAGCGCTCTCTGCACTCCTTGAGGAGTACAAGGATGTGTTCAGTGAGACACTTGAACAACTACCTCCTCCCCGGGAGATCCAGCACACTGTACAACTTCAAGGATTGTTACCTAAAGCACAACCATTATACTGTCTTACACCAAAGGAAGATGAGACCCTCTGCCAACACCTTGTGGACGCGCTCAATAAGGGCTTCATTTGCCCCTTGATTTCTCCATATAGGGTGGTTGTCTTCTTTGTAGCCAAGAAGGACGGGTCCCTTTGCCTGGTCACAGACTACCGCGCCCTAAATGTGGTGATGGTCAAGAATAAGTACCCTCTGCCGCTGAT
This sequence comes from Entomophthora muscae, assembly GCA_014839935.2. Taxonomy (NCBI): domain Eukaryota; kingdom Fungi; phylum Entomophthoromycota; class Entomophthoromycetes; order Entomophthorales; family Entomophthoraceae; genus Entomophthora; species Entomophthora muscae. Next base: position 586,461 of record QTSX02002848.1, on the reverse strand, counting down.
TGACAACCTGTTTGATACGCTTGCAGGTGTGAAGGTCTTTAGCAAGATTGATCTCACTGCTGGGTACAACCAGGTCCGCATTGCACCAGGGGATGAGGCAAAGATTGCCTTCTTCATGCGCTACGGGTTGTTTGAGTGTTGGGTCATGAACTTTGGAATGACCAACACTCCTTCCACCTTTGCCATGTTGACAAACAAGGCATTTGAGGAACTGATTGGAAATTGTGTGGTTGTGTACCTTGACAACATTATTATCTTCAGTCAAGATCAAACCACCCATCTCTAACACCTCTGTGCTGTCCTTGACACCCTCTGGTAAAACCAGCTAAAAGCTAAACCCTCCAAATGCAAGTTTCTCAAGTTGGAGCTGTTATTCCTTGGGCATAACATCTCTGCCCAAGGGATAAAGCCCGACCCTGCCAAAATCAAGGCAATCACCAGCATGCCGCCCCCCACTGATGTGGGCCAGGTGCGGACATTCTAAGGCATGGTTGCCTATGTGCGCAAGTTCATTCCCAATTGCGGGGAACTAATTGCACCTCTCACCAAGCTCCTCAACACCAATCAGCGTTTCCATTGGACCCCCGTCAGAGATCAAGCCTTTGAAATGTTGAAACTAAGACTCACAACAGCATTAGTACTGCAGTTCCCCAATCAAAACTGTCAGTACAAACTCGAGACCAATGCCTATGCAGGGCCATAGGGGGCGTTCTAAGGGTGGAAACTGACAATGGAGTCTTCCTCCCCATGGCATATGAGTCCAGGAAACTTACCAACTCGGAACAACGTTATCCCATCCATGATAGAGAACTGGCAGCAATTGTGCACTGCGTTGAAAAGTGGTGCTGTTACCTGGAAGGTGCTACATTCCCACCCTGTGTTCTGACGGACCACAAGTCACTTCAGTACTTCAACACACAGTCTCACTTGACACGCCGCCAAGCAGGATGGGTTGAGTGTCTATCCTCTTACCAGCTGTGCATCAAGTACAAGCCTGGGAAGGAACTTGTCACAGCTGATGCCCTTTTGTAACTCTAAGTAGCGTCCATCACTGGGGACAATGGTTTGGACCTAATTGGCCCATGCTATACTTCTGCCCTGAGGCAACTTGCTACGAGGGCCTTAACTCAGTAACCATCTCCAAGTTGAAGGACAACAAGAGTCAGTTCACCACCAATGCTGGTAACGTCTGCCGTTGGGCAGAGACAGGTGAGAAGACACATTATATTCCCATCACACAGTGAGGTGACACAATATTGCACTACCACCAAACCCTGGGTCACATCAGAGGGCGTAACCTCTTTAAGATCATGAAACAGAAGCTTTGGTGACCGCACATGCGTCAAGACATCTTGGACCTCCTCAAAACGTGTGTGCTGTGCAAAAAGAACACGTCCAAACCTGCACCCCCAAGTCTGTCCTGCCCATCAAGGCCATGGAGCCCTTTGAGCAGTGGGCTCTTGACATTGTGGGGCCACTCCCTGAAGACAAACTGGGGAAGAAGTACATTATCACTACCATCAACTACTTCACTTGCTGGCCAGTGGCCTGGGTAACCACTAATCACACTGCCATCACCATCACCCGCTTCATTGGCAAGGAAATTGTGGCCTGCTTTGGGCGACCCAAACGTCTCATCACAGATGGTGGCCTCAAACTCGTTGGACATGTCATGAAGGCATACTGCACCAAGAAGCACTCCAACATATAGTTACAACCCCTACCATCCTCAAGCCAATGGACGCGTGGAACAGTTAAATGACTCACTGGTTCAACTGATTACCAAGCTCTCACAAGAGCACCCCAATACCACATGGACTGAACACCTGCCCACTGCTCTACTTATCCTGCAAGCAAGAATCAACCAGGGCACAGGGTTCAGCCCCAGCACCCTGGCCTTTGTGACGCCTGAAAGTCTGACAGGAGTTGAATAGGGAAAGCTACGGTCCAGAGCTCCCAACAAACCTCCCCTATTAACCACCCCATCCCTAGACCAATGGTGTGCCAAAGCCTGGGAAATTGAACACAAGCAAATTGAAGGAGGGAAAAAACACCTCAAAGCTAGATACGCCATAGGTGACCCTGTCTACACCCTCAATCCCAATTCTTCCAAGTTGGAGCCCAACCACAAAGGGCCCTTCAAGATAGCCGCTGTCTATGACAATCATACCTATCAACTCAAAGACGCCCAAGGAAATACCAAGAAGCTTCACCATGATTGCTTGCGCCCCTGCCACACCATCCCCACATAAAGGCTGTTCATGCGGACCTTCCCAGACCTTCTGCAGACTCCGGTCTTGGTGTCTGACAATGAGCAGGGGGCAAGGGGGTGTTGCAACCAAGTTTCCAGAATCTCCTGCTAATGTATCTTACAATACACAGGGGGCGCTCAAGGAGTTGCTCCTTGACGTATCTAACAACATGGATTAATCTGATGGCAATATCAAATGGTGGGTACTTCATCCTAATTAGGAGCACTACCAATTTGACTTGCTGATCCCCGCACAAGTTATTCCTTGGCTTTGAACCTTACATGTAACTTCCCGCTATGCCACCCCCTTGTGGCCTTGTGGCTTTCCCCATAGGGTATATTAATCATAATATTCTACAATAAATAATACCTTATTCTTATTATTCTGTCCTTTCTATTGGACTGTTGTCTTCCCCAAATTCCAAGTACTGAATCCTCATTGGTTCAGTTGCAACATTAGTGATTTTAGAGTGCAGAATATTGCATCATTTCCAGTTTAGACAATTTTACATTCCACTTAATTTCATGTCTAAACATGGTTGTTGAGATTGGATTTTTCATTTGATTTTATCCAGAGGGAAGCTTTTTGATTTAGGTTGACCTGTCCTAGTTTCTTACTTTACATTCAATTTGGATTCCAGTTCCCGCAATCAATATCTGAGTTTACTAGTGGCATTCAAAAGTGATTCAAAATTCAGTTCTTGGATTCAACAATCCCGCAATTTCAAAAAACATAGTAAATTTAATGAAAACAGCTGATGGATTTGAACGCTTCAAGTCAGATTCCAGTTAATTCATTCCGTCCATTGGAAATATGCAGTTTGACTTGAGCTTTGCAAATTGTCTATGAGCTCTGGCATTTTTAAAGATCCAAATAAAAACACAAGGACTTAAATTTAATTAAACAGAGGCCATCCCACAAAAGTGATTCAAAATTTGGACCAAGGGGTTGACAATCCCGTATTTTTACGGTTAGGTTCTGGATTTACTGTATCAAAACTTGGCTTTTTTTGCTTATATACCATCCAGGGCATATTTGGCTGAAACCCCCTCTGGTTCCTGAATTAACCTTTGATCATATCCCGCAGAATATGACATTTGAGTCATCTGAAACTAGATCTTTACCTAAAAGAACACCAATAGTTCTCAACCTATGAGAATTGACTGACAATGAGAAGGAGTCACCTGACGCCATTCATCTCAATGGATTAATTCGGCATGGAGCTTCCTTAGCTCCTGGCGCCAAAACCCTGTGGAATATACACATGACAAAACTCAGCTATCAATGTTCTAACTGGGAACCGGCTGATCAAACTTGAATCCATAGACAACATTGCCTTTATTTAGTTATCTTTGCATTTAATGGGGCTTTGCCTTAAAACCCGGTTAAAACACTTCTCACCTAATCAGTTTGCCAAAACAGCGCTTTTAACCCGAAATTCAGGGGTTCACTTTTGATTAACCTTAACCAAACTTCTTGACACAGTCAAGGCAATCAACCAATATAATTAAATCCTGATTAATTATATTCCCATGTATTTATTAATTGATCTTCCCAGTTAATTAAACTGGTTTTGAGAGGCCTAGTCTCCCAGATTGATTTAGCCAATCTTGCCTTCAGTTCTTTTATTGAATATAGATGCTAAGTTTTCAGGAATGTTTATCTGAAGAGTTCCGCCAAACCTATCTACACAAAACAAACAGCAATACCAGAGCAACTTTATATCTTGGAGGATTTATTCAACTAAATACTTAACAGTGACTGGCATACCATCACAGCTTTTACCTGGCCCTTCCCATCAGGGATCAGTTTTGAAAATCTGGATCCTCTATCCAGCATTGAGGATAATATCCGCTTGAAACTTAGGGCCACAAGGTGCAGAATCAGCAGCTTGCTTTTATACCATATCACTTCTTGTGCTGTATGGGTTGCCCATAAGGCGCTGCGGTAGAGGATGGCCCCAAGCCGGCCAGGAAATTTGCAGAGGGATTTGCAGAAGAAGATATCTTCTGTGGGGGACATCATGATCCCATATAGCCCCATGAGCTGCTTTCCATATGCTCCTACTAGCGGACATAAGAAATATCTATGATCCACACCAGCTGTATCGTTGCCACGCACTGCATACCCCTTATGGGGGTAGTTGGCCCCGCTATGGGTGTTGGATTTAAAGGCTCTATTCATAACTTTTCATGTATTAACTTTATGTTTGATGTCACTGATCTGAAGTGTAGATCAGGAATGAAGTCTCAGAGGGCAATAGACACATTGTGTCCTTCTTGGGACCAATCTACAAACAGCCGTGGTCTTTCTGCTCTAGGACAACATTTACGGATCTCCGGGAATGAGTCTACCTCTACGTTCTTAAGGAAGACCGGGTATTTGGTCTTGGCAATCTCTATTGATACTCTTCCTTTTTTGAGATTGTGGGGTGTGTTGCGGTAGAAGGGGTTAAAGGCTGCAATTTTGGCTCTGTTGTCCTTGGATAGCTCTCTTGCCCATACTGACCATTTTCCTTGGCACAGGGTTCGCATGCTTCTCTCCTGAATGGGGGGCAAGTTGCCTTGGTATGGAGGCTTTTATGGCTAAGCATCCACATCCTTAGTGAGCTGGTATTGAAAAATTCTGTGGACACTGAGTCCAAAAACTCTTTAGCCCACATTTGTTTGGCGTTAACTTCTACTGATTGGAGTTCTAAGCCCCCAGCCACTTTAGGAGGATAGAGCTGGTGCAGGCCAATGGGAGCTGCCCCATAAGAGTGTTCTCGTGAGCTTGTCAATTTTTTCCTCAAAAGCCTTCGTGAAAGGAACAATGTGGGCGGCATACCATAGCTTTGAGTAAATGAATCGTCCAATGCTTGAATCTTTGCATCCCGGCTGAGCATTTTATACTTCCACTTGCGCATCCGGGTAACCAGATCGGACAGAAGCTTGGGCTCCATTTCGTTCTAAGCAATACCATTGCTTGTAAATAGGATGCCCAGATGGCAGAAGACTTCTCCAGGCGGGCTTGGGTGAAATCCTTCCGGGGCTGATAGCGTGGAGAGCCGCCTTTAATAATAGCGGTCTTATCTACATTCACTTTGGCATTCGACGCTCTCTGGTATAGGTGCATCATCTCAAGGAAACGTGTTGTATCTCATGTACATGATAGGCCAAAGACTGTATCGTCGGCAAAGGCCAGGGCTTGGAGTGGCCGCTGCCTGGGGTGCCTTATCCCTTGGATTTGACCTTCTGCCGCCGCCAGCATTGGGTTTGAAGCAAAGTTAAATCATATATAGGCACATCGGGTCTGGGCTACTATATTTCGCTCGTTTGATATAAAGCCAAGCTAAACTTATCTCTTGATGGGTTTATGAAAGTTTGGTGGTTGAATCGGATTGGGGATGGTAATGAGGCCATTTAGGTATTTGGCGACCAATCAGAATTGCTTAGCCGGCAAATGGTAGCCATCAAGGCTGGAAGTGAATATTGAGCTCTTTTTAGGTGGGGTTGGTCAGATATATTCGTGAGGATTAGGGGTTGTTAAAAAATGGATTTTAGATTGGTAATTTTATATAATCTGTATGGTTTGGCAATGCTTCAGCAGAGAAGAAGGGTTGAAATCATGGACTGGGTGATTGAAACCAATGTGCGGGTTGTTGGATGCTGCGCCGCAGCCGACCCTTGCCAAGTTGGAGAGCAGATTCGGTTGAGCTTATGAAGGGAGGGCATGCATAAACAGAACCGTCCCTGCGTGTTGGAGCAAGGGGGTCGATTCCACCCTAGCCATGCCGCCAGCATGTCAATCGAAATACCTCCAGAGGATCAGGTATTACAGTCATGTTATATATGGGACATCCTGTTTGAAGGCTCCTAATCCCAATGAGCACACACAACTTGCAGCCATTCAACCAGCTCGCATGCGGGGCCAACCCCGCCCTGTGCCAAGGCGTGCCATTGGCGAGGCGCACCCCACCCGCCATCAAACTTGCCGCTCAGAACCAAAAGGTGACTGCTGCAAAATCAAACATCACCGACACCACAAAGGCAAAGCCTGGCAAACTCAACAACGACGTCAACAAGATCGACGGAGAAGCGAAGAAAGACTTCAAGCCTGCACTCAAGACGGATGACGGAAGCGGGCCCGAGGACGGAGACGATCACAAGGCAGATGAAGACATGTCTGAAGAAGAGAAGGATGCCTATCAAGAAGACGAGCTGAACGCAGAATCAAAGCTTTCTAGCGCTGGCAAGCTTAAAGTCCATTCCCCTACCCATTCTCCTCAACCTGGCCCACCACCAGACTCAAACAAGAAGCCTGAACCCAAACCAGACTTAAGCAAGAAACCCGAATCCAAGCCAGACGCGAAAAAGAAGAAACCTGAACCAAAGCTAGATGCAAACAAAAACAAACCCAACGATACTCAAGCACGCTATGAAAAGAAACCTCTCCAGGACTCGCGCGGCGATAAGCCAACCACTTTACCCAGCAAGCCGCAACAGAAGCGCAAGTGCCTGCCCAACCGCCGCAAGGAGATCCGTGAGCTCAAACCAGAGGAGCTCAAGGCATACATTGACGCCATCAAGACACTTCACAAGAAGCAGAAGCCAGACCAGCCGTCAAAGTTTGACAAGTATGCCGCCACTCACGTCAAGCAGCACAAATACATACACGGGGTGCCAGCGTTCCTTCCCTGGCATCGCCAGTTCATCCGCAACTATGAGTTGGAGCTACAAAAGATCAATCCCGCCGTTACTCTTCCTTACTGGGACTGGACAATTGACTCGCAGGAGCCTCACAATAGCCCCGTCCTCAGTAGCGCCATGTTCGGAGGCAACGGCAACTCTGCCGAAGACATGTGCGTCACCGATGGGCCTTTTGCGCACTGGATGGTCACCACCCCTTCTCCCCATTGCCTGAGACGCGACTATGCCGATGGCAAATCCGTTCCTCCACTGACACCCATCGATGTCATGTCTGGCATTATCAGCGACACCAAGGAATATGAGGACTTTGTGTTTGACTTGGAAGTCCACCACGGGCCTCTGCATCTGGATGTAGGAGGAGAGCGGGGCGATCTCAACCCCATGCACTCTCCCAACGATCCTCTCTTCTTCCTGCACCACACATTCATTGACATGGTGTGGTACAACTGGCAGATGAAGCATCCCAACTCCAAGGCCTATGGCGGCAAAGCTGAGGGAAGGGCCGTTTCCATGAACGACAAGCTAGAGCCATTCAACGTGACGGTAAAGGACGTCATCAACACGCGTTCTCCTGGGCTGTGCTACTTCTACGACCCCTACCACCCCAAAGTCGCTTCACTCAAGAAGCGGACCGGGTTCTCGTTCGAAACCCTTTCCACTCAAAACCTCACCAGAGGAGTTGTTCCGAATCCAGACAACAAGGAAGCTCTCAAACCTGTCCAGCACCTTCCCGAGGCCTGGCTGAGGATGAACAACCTCGATGTCAACCGGGTTCGCGAAGTCGAAAAGGAACGCGACACCGCCACCAACAACCTCAACGCGCTTGGTGTCACTCCGGCCTCCAGATAGCACGCTTATTTATCATTAAACCTAATGTTACATCACATAGAATTCTAATTACGTCTTTTGTTCAACAAGCTACATCTTCTAGTAAATAGCCTTCTGAATTTAAATATCTAAATAGATTAAAACGGCTCTGGAGTATACCATAGCAGCTATAAACCCAACAATATCTGAGAACCCATGTCAATGTATAGCACTGCATTTCAGCAAAACGTCCAGTTTGAAGCTTTGAACCACATCGTTGCCAGCTTAAGGCAGCGTATAGGTTTGAGAAGTTCAAGTAGCTTCAAACTAAGTTTCCCTAGAGAAATATATTGCCATTATACACCACCACACAAGCATGACCCATCAATATGAAGCTTATACCATATTCCTTCTCCAGATCCGGTCAAAGTTGAAACGTTGCCTGATAAATCAGCATAACCAGAGTATATCCTTTTAAACAAATTTATTATATCTTTATCCAACACTGCCAGATAACTCTATACTCCATGATCATCCCGAATACCTAGACTTCATATCGATCTATTCACTCGACGTCTTAAACGCCCCCTTGAACGTTTGTATCGAACCCAAACAAAGCTTTCCCGATATAAAGTAGAACTGTCATGGCTAGGTACAAAAAGAAAGCAACCCTGCTAAGAAAGGGTTACGGTATACCACAAGGATCAGACCTTCCCCAGCTCTCCCAAACGGATCTTCTTGAAAAGATGGGTTAAATGGATATACATCCACAATTCTGGGTGCTGGAGAAAGATCTGGATTTATTGAAAGTTCCGCCCCAACCCTACTCCTGACCCCTCGAGTACGTCCTGGATCGATCCAGGCTGGTGAACCGTACCCAGAACTGACCAACCGAAATAGACCCCCCTCCCCGATTATGGTACTGGACTGGTGGCTTTACCGTTTCTGAGGTGAAGGTCAATAAGGCAGCGGATTAAAAACGTGCTGATTACGGCAAATGCCGTAATCACCCATCCAAGCCGGCACATTCTCTGATTTTGGATTCCCCTTACCTGAGCGCAATCCAAAATTTGAAATAAAAAACGGTCATGGACGGCGGTGTGTTTTCCGGACGAGTAAGATTATAAATATGTCTAATCATTTTTATTTTTAGAGCAGAACCTAACCCCGAATTTAAATACATCTTATTTTTTAAAGTTTAAAAATATATACCTTTAATTCAAAAGAAGAATCCAAAAAAGTACCCCCTCCCACAGATATGTACAGAAACGGTTCCAGAAAACTCCCATCTGTCGAAACAGCAGGCTCAATCCGCCAGCAAGGTTCCAAACAAGCGGGTTTGTCGTGAATTGGGCTTTGTGGACGTCTTTGGGTTTAACGTCTATAGTCGCTTGTGGGTAGAGTATAGCAGCAGGCCTAAACACGAATTAATACAGGTCCAATGACTCTGTAGTCTTTACCTTTTAATATTAGATAACAACTAAGCTGAGTAAAAGGCAATATTTAATATGTAAAAGTATGTTTTTTATTTAGAAAGAAGGGAAGTTTATACCATCCTGGCTGCACAATGGACGCAGAAGTGTTATTAACACCTGCACCATTGTCAGGAACATTACAGGATCTTCTGGTGTCCACCAGGCTCTTGCATCCGTGTTCTTTCCATCTTGGGATGATCCGGACTATCCGACAGACAAGAGTGGGTGCACATTACCCAAGAGTGGCTGTAGCTTGCAGCTGCCCATTATGAAAGCTGCTAGCAATTCCTGAACCTGATCCAATCTGGATATAACAGTACAGCCATCCTATTGTAACATCCAAGATACAATTAGAAATACAAATCTGTCGGATACGACAGATTTGAGTGCAAACTAATTTAGTCTTGACCATCAGGATTAATTCCACTGATAGCCTTGGCCATTATACACATGCCATCTAATTTACGACAGGGTTCGTGACCTGCAATCCAATTACCCAGCCACTCAAAGCCATACTAGGAAGTCAACTCAAATTGCCAAATCCAACAACATGAACAAATGATGATCCCTTATGGTGGATACCTCGTTTTGGCGCTTGACTCATTACCAGGATCAAGCCACCCCCTTCATCATCCAACCATGTGATCAACACAATCATTTTCCTGTTATCCTTAATTCACAATAACTATATAATAACTATCTCTCAATAAAGATTATTATCTAGTTCCTAAATATTTTCCCCTTGTAACTCTGCTAAAACAGCACAGTTATAACATTGGTAGCACAGGTAGGTTCTCCATCCTAACTTATCTTGTAAAATTCTGCTGTTGCCTGTACTTGCCGCAGCCAACAAATCCTTAACAGAATTATGTCTGGCCTTTAAAAATTGCCCCCCTTTAACCTGACAAATCTGGACTATATATAAACCTGGGGGCCTTTATGGCTGATCAATCATCTCCTAATTCAGAGTTGCTCACCAAGCCGTATTATAACCATGAAGGGTCTGGACCACCCATCCAATTACCAGACAGCTTCCCTGACCTGTATGGAGCGGTACTAGGGTTGCAGCTGATCTGAAACAATAGCCAGTTTCTAACAAAGCAGCCAAGAGGTTCTCAGGGCTATGGTGTCAAGCAAAAGAGACTTTGATCTGGACTGAGATAACTCATCAGTAAACAAACCAGCTGAGACCTGGACATGATAAAGCCAGACTAGGGCTGCGTCAGATTTTGGACGGGTGGCTCCTTTTCTTAAAAGAAGCACCTGTCCAAAATCCGGAAACAATTTTGAGGGAATCTTCTTAAAGAAGATTCCCTCAGAATTTTTTCCTCCACACCCACAGAAGGGTTTGGTTGATTCAGACTTTTTTTAAATAAATTTTTATATTTTTTTCTCTCTATTTCTTAAAAATTAAAAATAATAAGTTTGAAATTAAGAAATTTGGTCAAAAAAATTTGTTATAAGTATATTCACTATATAGCTCAAAAATCCAGAATGCAGAAAGCCTTCCAAGACCTTCTTTTTTTTAAAAAAATTGGATTCCTCCAATGTAGGGGAATCCAAAAGACAGGTCTGGGGAAGGGAGGACAGGGCAATTAAGGCATTTGCCTTAATTGTCCCTTTTGAAGCCAATGCAGCCCTAAGCCAGACACAGCCCAAATCATCCCAACTGGGTTCTACCCATCTAAAATAGTTCTGGGTACATTTATATTGGGTTTGTGATGGGTTGATTATGGTCAGACCCCAGTTGATTCCGTTTACAATGGGCAATCTCCATTCAAAACTCAGGCCCCTTGGCTCAGTGCCATAGCTCCAAGCTCCCAGGTATAGATCAGGAGACAGTCCCTGAACAATTGCCCTGGCAGGCCTTTCTGGAGCTGGGCTCTTGTAAATTGCTGGCAGGGGATCTGGTCTGGATCTCTGCCATCCAATCAGCAACAGCGCCATGCTGGCACTTCAGTGAAGGGTGGATCTGTTGGTTGATACTGCTGCTGCCTGGATGCCGGCACTCTTTTAATCAGGGCTACGGTTTACCTGGAAAACCTTGGTATGAAAGCTGATGGACCCTGATATGGTATACTAGAGTGACCCAAGAGAGCTCAGCAATGCAACAAAGAATGCAGCAGGGTTAAAAGCTGTGGCGGCAACCAGAGACGCCTCAGATCTAACCGGGATGACTTTGGATCCAAGCCAATTCCAACCATTGGGTTATAATGTACCCCTGGTTAACAGGGATCTTTGGCAGTGATGGAAAAAAGGGTTCAGCCCAGCAATGAGCTGCTTGCCGGCCAAACGCAGCCATTCAAAGTACACCCCAAAATACATGGATTTCCAAAGGGAATGGTGGGGGTTGACCTTTGCTGGACACATGTTTACCATGTGAATCAGTGAAAAATACCCTCAAACAGGGTGAGTCAAACCTCAATCCAAAAACCATACATAATAGCAACTCAACATGTAAGCAAAACCACTCAAACACTGTGTGCAATGGAGGGTAACCAAGAATGATACCAATGGATCTAAAATAAGACACATGATCTGAAACATAAGATTTAAAAATGTTGTGCTGGGGGCTTAAGTTTGGCGTAAAATCTGGGGGGAAGGGTGGAAGCTATTTTGGGTATTCTAAAATGGGCGCTGTATACCCAAAACAGTCAACTAAGAAACAAAGATGGATAATTGGGGTACCAGGTGTGAAAAATATCCATCTGATATCCATATTCAGATAACAGCAAGAACTAGAGTCAGGGAGTAACTTGATTGAAACTTATTTAGTACTTTGTTGAATTTTCAACATGGACGCATCCCAACAACAGAGTAACAATGCACCTGCTGTGCGCCGCAGTCATGGTTGCCCCCCAGGTCAAAAAATTAAGTCAGTGCAACGCAAGTGCCTACTCAGGAAGGAGACAGGAGAGGAGAGTTCAATAGTGAAGTTGCACTGACACAACCAGTTCAAGGAGAACAACGTGCAAGGGTGCAGAGCACCAATCTTTGGGTCTTCAAGCTAACCCAAAAGCCCACTAAGGTTACCACAACCAAAACAGTTAGAAATAAGGAGATCAAACTTACCTCTTTTGTGTTCAACCCCCTCTACTGCCAGGAACCATTCCCATCAGCCATGATAGAGAAGGTGAAGCCTGTGCTTGACACTAGCTACAAGCCCTACATCAGTGACTGAAGTCAAGAAAACGTTGAGGAGCCCAAGTACTTCCTAACTATGGATGGGCAGAAGGTGCTCAAAAAGGTTGTGGCCTTCTATACCAAGGTGCCCATGCCTTGTGTGCCAGTCCCTAAGCAGGGTCCAGATTCAAATACTCCTGCTAAGCCCCCAGAAGGACATTTCTGACATCAAGCACATCATCCTTCTCAGGATAATGCGGGAATCTGGTGACTACAAGGCAGCTGTGGCTCTTGTTGGGTGGATCCCAAGTAGGCCTCCAAAACCTTCAAAGAGTACATTGATACTGGCCAAGTTCTTGCTGCAGAGGAATCCTTGCGTGTATCCACCATGCTCACCAAGGAGCACAAATGGGCAATCCCCCAGTGGATAAACCAAGACTGCCATCTCCAACTAGAAAATATACAGAAAATAATCAAATCTACTTCTGGGGTTGAGGCCTCAATTTCCTTTTACTACCATTTGGTCAAGGGCCTGCAGTTTTTGTAAAAAAAACTCAGGGTATCTCTGTATAACCCAAACAGCCTGTTGCTGCCAAGTTCCCCTCCTTGCCCGTTAATGTATCTTACAATACACAGGGCTGCTCAATGAGTTGCCCCAGGATGTATCTAACAACATGAAGAAAATGGTGGTAATATCAAATTGTGGGCACTATCTCCTAATTAGGAGCATTTCTAATTTGACTTTTCTGATCCCTGCACATGTTATTCCTCAGCTTCAAACCTTACATGGGACCTGCCACTGTGCCACCCCCTGTGGCCTGGTGGCGTTCCCTATATGGTATATTAATCACACTATTCTACAATAAATTACATCTTGTTTATTAATTCTTGTCCTTTCTATTGATCTGTTGTCTTCCCAATCAAATACTGAACTATCATTGTTTCAGTTGCAACAGTGGTAGCAGCGGTAGGTGTGAGAGAGGGGGGCTAAACTAACTAAGTTTGGCTCCCATCCTGGTGAAATGAACTACCAGGATGCCGCCCAGTGGAGGACTGGGACAGCCGCTTGAAGAGGGGACCACAGGGAGGACACGGGAGAAAGTTGAGGGAAATATGCATTCAGTCCCATCAGCGCCAAACCGGTGAGCAACCAGGGTGTACAGGTGTGGGTGAGAGGAGACAACACAGGAGCGCGTAAGGGCACCAAGTCACTCTTCTCCTGGTTGGGGAAGGAGGGCATTGGCACCTCCTCACCTGCAGGAGCAAAGTAGGCATGGTCAACATCATCCAAATCCAGGTCATCACAGGTCAAGCTCTTCACCACGGCCTCCCCAGAGAACAGGAGACTATTCAGAAGATTTAAGAGACTGGAAGGATTCTTGCCCACAAGCCAAGCAGAAGAGGTGATCTAAAACCACAAGTCTGGCAAAGTCAACCATAGAAGCAACACAAATGGAGCCAAGAAGAACACAACAAATTTTAGGACTGGGAGAATCATAATAATGATCTCTGCAAAATTTGAGGGAGATTGGTGTGGTTTTTAAAACTTTAAGCAATAAAATAGAGACCAACAAGGGCAGCCACAAGAAGGAGACCAAGGGGAAGCAACAGATAGGGTTCAGGAAGTGTGGTCGTAAACTTGGAGGCCTTGGGGTAGGTAAAAACAAGAAGCGGGTTTGAAATAAGAAAATCAAAGAAACTTCAAGGTAACAGTAGAGATTGTATTGAAATTTAGTTAGAATTTTAGGTTCAAGAGTGGGTTTTAAAAGCAAGAGCAAAGAGAAGCAACAACTCTATTCTAACACCTTTTCCAAAGATGCCAGAAGAGGTGCCGGGTTCAAAACAGGTCAAGGTAAGGTAAGTTTAAAGAAAACAGTTAACACTTTAATCTCTTAGATGATAAGGACTCAAAACTTAGTTTCAGTCCAAACAAAATGATCAAAATAAGTGCAACAAAACCAAAACTTTTAATAAAACAGACAATTGAAAAGCAGGGGACCCAAAGTCCCCTGGCATTGTTAAAAGGGGGTGAGTTGCTGGGAGATGATCACCTGACCATTTTGAGTTGCATATGATTGGCTGGGTGATAAAATTTGCTGGCCAGAGCCAGGGGTGCTGGAGAGTTTCAGGGTAATTTCTGCAGGTCCACCTGATTGGCTGGAAGGCAACTCAACCAGTTCAGGTTCATTTGACTTTCTGGTCATAGATGTGGCATCATTTTATTGGTTGTTCTTGATTGTTTTTAAGAGAGGACGACACCATGCTAAAAAATAGTCCAAATTGACCAGTGTTTCTTCCCAGGACGGGACAACCAAAGCCAGGGGGTCTGCGGGGTAGGCCAGGACAAATCTCTCATCAACAGTATGAGCTAAATCTTCTAGAGAATTGAGTGGCTTGGCTTTAATTTTTGGCCCTTTTTTGGTGCAGCGGGGGAAAACAGTTTGATCCAAAGCCAGAGGTGCCAGTGAATTTACAGTAGGCTCACAACCTACCTAAGAGAAAAATTCCCCCGAGAAAGGACAGAGTACAGGCTGTATGGCTACTCCCCACTAAGAAACCTTCCTTCCAATCCCCAATGGGGACATCCCTAAGGATATATTTTTTACCAGGACCAGCTGGTACATACAAGCATTTACAATTGTCTCCGCCTAGGGCAGCTCAGCGCAAGTGTCACCCCGCCTCAATTGGACCTTTTGCAACGTGTGTTAAACCTCCAGCTCTAGTCTTTTGCGGGTGGTGTGAAAGGAGCTGACATTGTTAGCTGGCTTCATTCCACAGAAGCCCGCCTCTGTATCTGCCAGGTGCCTGAATCTATGTGGGTTGCATCTGCATCTGGGCGCCTTATGGGGCCTGCTGCAGTGTGATTTACCAACTGGGCAAGCTAAGAGCAGGAAGTCATCTGATCAATATTTAAGGATGACGCCAGATCCTGTTACAGTGAACCCTTTTCACCCATTCTAGTGGTAACTCCCATCCTGGTCATCAAGCAAACAGGATCTGATCCCAAGTATCTACCGGCTTGGCAACAAGCCCTTGTTGCTGCCCCAGAGGCTGTTGCCAACATAAACCATGTTGTTCACTCTTATTGTCAATGGGCTTAAGCCCTACATTTGCAAGTGGGTTCCTGAGGGTGTTGCACCTCTATCAATGAATGTTATAAAGCCATTGTGGAGACCAACAACCAAGTTGATGGGGTTCCGCAGATCCAATGATGCACCTCCTCAGTCTTGTCCTGTGCATGGCAGCGCCCACAACCAAGTGGGCTGCCGCCAATCCCGTCAGCAGGAGAATGGAGCTAAGTGCCCTCGCAAGGGAGAGCTTCAGCTAGCTCAGATTGAGGACCCAGTTAAAGCCTGGGGCTGTAGATACAAGAGGTTCTGCAACCCTGCTTGATCCACACTCCCAATCTCTCATTGCCAAAAAACCCCTAAAACTATAATATGCACAATGTTGAGACCCTAGACCTATTCCAAGTCTATAGTGACAACCCTGTCCTCCAAGCCAGTCATTCTTCCAATAAAATTACCTGCTTGACCTACCCCTTCCATTTCCGTGAGAACACCCACAAGCTTTTGGTGGACACTAGGGCCAATCACACCATGGTCAACCAGGAATTCACAGGCTCTCAACAACTAGATCAAGTACTTAGTCAATTCAAAGTAGTGCATGTAGCCAACTCACGCAGAGTAGCAATCATGCATGAGACAGTACCCTTCTCTGTGAGAATCAAGAATTTCCAGGTTAAGCTCTCTGGGACAATCATGCAGGGCTCAGCCACAACGTTATTGCTGGACTCAGCTGGCTCCAACACAACTACCCATATATTGACTGGGATACCTCCATGATCACCCTCAACAGAAACGGTTTTGGCTTCCAGATCTACCCCTTTGAGATGAGTAAACTGCTCCACAACACTGTATTTGTCAGACTCACAGAGACCAGTACATAAAATTTCAAGAGGGGAGACTGGACTTTGATCTGTGTTCAGTTGAAATCATCTGCTTTGAACCTACTGCAGCCCCTCCCTTGACCACCACACCCCTGCCAGAACTTATAGCACTTCTTGAGGAGTACAATGACATCTTCAGTGAAACATTAGACTAGTTGCCACCTCCAAGAGAAATAGATCATGCTGTTCAGTTGCAAGGGCTGCTGCCCAAGGTACGCCCTCTCTATTGCTTGATGCCAAAAGAAAATAAGACTCTCTGTCAACACCTCAAGGACTCTCTCAATAAGGGCTTTATCTGCCTCTCCCTCTCTCCATATGAGCTTGAGTCTTCTTTTTAGCCAGTAAGGACGGGTCCCTTTGGATGGTAGCCAACTATTGTGCATTAAATAAAGTGACAGTCAAAAACAAGTACCCCTTGCTGCTAATTGACAACCTTTTTGATATGCTTGCGGGTGAAAAAGTTCTTTAGCAAGATTGATCTCACCTGTCAGGGCCCAGAAAGCCCTGGACAACCAGCTGGCCATCCTAGAGGCAAAAACCCCCACAGCTTAGGAACCCCTACCAAGTATTCCCCAGAGCCATAAAACCTATTGTTTGACTAACAAATGACCTGGGATTAGAGAGACACACAAGTCTAAAATACCTGGCTTTAATTCTATTAACAAATTTGGGTCTCTCAGCTATCAGGAAATAGCACATCAGGATCACAATTATTTGATTGCGCAATTGGGAGCTCAATTAATTATGGGAACTATAAATCACTGTGGTGCCTCAGCATGCTGCAATACAAGAAAGATTCATGTTACAGCAACCAATGAGCTCTCACCCGCTTGCCCAAGTATGCAAATTACAGAGAAAATTGTAAGTTTAACTGAAAATGATGCCACCAATTCTCTGGTGGCACAAAAGGACACATAATCTCCAGTAAGTATAAGTAGTGAGGGGGAGAAGCCCTCCTCACTGTTGACATCTTAATAAAGCAAGTTTTTTTTTGATCAGAAATCATTATCTTATTGCAGGAATTATCTATTTTTGCTCAAATTTAATTATTCTCTTTGAATCTAATTGTGAATCCACAACACAATACAAACTTGCATATCCTTATCCTCCTGGCTACACTCCTGATGCTCTAGTCAAACCACCCTGCGCTCTTGACTTGGAGTACTTCCTCCCCCACCATCTGGATCTGCTGCCTACTATGAAAGAGAATCCTACTGCTCCTCCCCTTCCCAACTCGCTTACTGCCCAGGACTTCAGTAAGTTGGGGTTTGTCTACATCACATTATTGGGACTGGCTGACCAAGTCATGCCCCATACTGGGAGTTGACGCCCCCTAGCCACTGCTCTCAACTACCTGGTTTGTATTGCACCTATTGTGTACATGGCCTTCCAGGCCTGGCCTGACTCCCCTGTGGGAGTCCAGTTGTCCGGCTGGTATGGGCCATGACATCACCAAAGGGTACAATAAGGTCCACATTGGGCCTGGGGATGAGGCAAAAACTACTTTTTACACATGCTACAGGTTGTTTGAGTGTTGTGTCATGAACTTTGGAATGATCAACGCCTCCTCTACCTTTGCCATGTTGATGAACAAAGCATTTGAGAATTTAATTGGGAAATGTGTTGTTGTGTACCTTGACAACATTATTGTTTCAGTCAAGATCAAACCACCCATCTCCAACACCTCTGTGTTGTCCTTGACACCCTTTGTAAAAACCAGTTGAAGGCCAAGCCTTCTAAATGTGAATTCCTCCAGTCAGAGCTCCTATTCCTTGGGCACACTATCTCTGCTCAAGGGATAAAGCCTGACCTGCCAAAATTAAGGCAATCACAAACATGTCATCCCCCACTTATGTGGGCCAGGTACATACCTTCTTTGACATGGTTGCCTACGTGCAGAAGTTCATCCCCAACTACAGAGAACTAACTGCACCTCTTAATGAGCTTCTAAACACCAAACAGCGCTTCCACTGGGCACCTGCCAGAGACCAGGCCTTCAAGATATTGAAGCAAAGGCTTACAACTGCACCTGTACTACAATTCCCCAATTGGAATTGCTAGTACAAACTCAAGACTGATGCCTCTGACAGGGTCATAGGAGGCATTCTAAGGGTGGAAACCTATGAAGGTGTTTTTCTCCTGTGATCTATGAATCCAGGAAGCTTACCAATTCTGAGCAACGCTACCCCATACATGACAAAGAGTTAGCAGCAATCATGCACTACGTCAAGAAATGGTGCTGTTACCTGGAGGGCACCACCTTTCTATCCTGCGTCCTAATAGATCAAAAATTGCTCCAGTACTTCAACACTCAGTCACATTTAGCGTGATGTCAAGCAGGATGGGTCAAGCGCCTGTCCCCCTACCAGTTGTGCATTGAATACAAGCCTGGGAAGGAACTTGTCACAGCAACTCCCTCTCCAGACTGTATGTAGAGTTCATCACGGGAGACAATGGCTTAGACCCAGACTAGCCCATGTTTTATCTACGTCCTGAATCCACTCATTATGAAGGCCTCAACTCTGTGAGTATTTTTAAGCTGAAGGACAATAAGAGTCAGTTCACCACTGACGCTGGTAATGTCTGCCGCTGGGAAGAGAAAGGTGAAAAGACACCTTATATTCCCACAACACAGTGAGGTGATATCATACTACACTACCCCACACTATGGATCATATCAGATGATATACCTCTTTAAAATTGTGAAGTGTAAGGTTTGATGACCCTGTATGCATCAAGACATCTTGGACCTCCTTGAGACATCTGTGTTATGCAAAAAGAACAAGTATAAGCCTATACCTTCCAAGTTGGTTCTACTCATCAAGGCCATGGAACCCTTTGAACAGTTGGCCCTTGACATTGTGGACCCCTCCCCAAAGACAGGCTAGGCAAGAAATAAATCATTGCATCCATTGACTACTTTAGCTGTTGGCTAGTAGTGTGGACAACCACCAACCATACCACAACCCCTATTACCTGCTTCATTGGCAAGGAAATTGTGGCCTGCTTTGGGCAACCCAAGCAGCTTATCATGTATGATGGACCTGATATTTTAGGGCATGTAATGGGTGTATTGCGCCAATAACACCCTCCAACAAGTAGTCACGACGCCCTATCATCCCCAGGCTAATGGGCATGTGGAGCGCCTAAATGGTTTGTTGGTCCAATTGTATCAGGAATGAAGTATGGAAATAAGATTCCATGAGCCACCAGAACTTCAAACCATTGACCACTCCAATTATCTTATCATTCATCTGGGAAGATCCAGAAAGAGACAAGACAAGATAATTAATAAGAAAAGGACAGGAGTGAAGAACCATAAGATTTATTGAAGCACCATAAGGAGAATGGTGGATAAGATTTAAGAGAAAAGGAAAGGTAATTTATACTCATCCATTCTTGAATGAGAGGAGTCAATGATGCTACAAGAGGGGCATAGCATTTTGAAGGTATATTGGAATATGTAACAGTGGTTCAAAAATGACACCAATAGATTCCTCTTGGTCCCAGCTTTCAGGAATGCTTTAAAAGTTGAGATTGGTTTTCTAGCTGCAGAGATACTTTTTGGGGGGATCAGTAGTTATTCACAAGAAGACAGATAGTTTGAAAGGTATTTGGACTGCAAAAGCACTTGGAAATGGCACAATTAAATTAAGTTAACATAAAAAACTCTTTAAAATCATGTTCAAACATGATAAAATCAAGAAAATTGATATAAAATGTTGTCAGGATTCTGAATCCTGACAAATTGATTGCCAAGCTCTCACAGGAGCATCCCAATACTGTGTGGACTGAACACCTACCCACTGCCCTACTCCTCTTACAAGTGAGGATTGACAGAGGCACCGGGTTCAGCCCCAGCACCTTGGCCTTTGGGACCCCTGATGGTTTGACAGGAGTAGATAAGGGAAAATTACAATAAACAGTTCCTGGAAAACCTCCAGTGATAAATACCCTCTCCCTGAGTCAGTGGCGTGCCAAATCTTGATACATTGAACACAAACAGATTGAAGGGGGGGGGGACAAAGCACCCTGAGGCAAGAAATACCGTAGGTGACACTGTCTATTCCCTCAACCTCAACTCTGCCAAATTGGAGCCCAATCACTTGAGATCCTTCAAAATAGCTGTGGTCTATGATAACCACACCTAACAACTTGAAGACATCCAAGGAAGCACTAAAAAGCTTCACCACAATTGCTTGGGCTCTGCCTGCACCATCCCCACCCAAAAGTTGTTTAATTGACCTTCCCAGATCTTCTGCTGGCTTCAATTCTGGTGTCTGACAACAAACAGGGGGCAAGGGGGTGTTGTAACCAATTTCACCTCCTTTCATGCTAACATTCCTTACAATACACATGTAGAGCTTGATGAGTTGCCCCAGGACATATCTAACAGCATGAATCAATCTTATGGTAATGTCAAATTGCAGGTACTATCTCCTAATTAGGAGCACTGCCAATTTGACTTTGCTGATCCATGTGCAAGTGATTCCTTGGCTTCAAAACTTACATAGAACCTGCCACTGTGCCACCCCCTGTGGCCTTGTGGCTTTCCCTATATGGTACATTAATTACAATATTTTATAATAAACTACATCTTATTCTATTCATTCTTGTCCTTTATGTTGGACTATTGTCTTTCCCAATCAAAAACTGAACTATCATTGGTTCAGTTGCAACAAGCCCATCCAACATTGATGCCCAAAAAAAATAAACAGAGGTGTACACAGCCCTCAAAGCCAAGGGGACCGTCAAATTCTATTATATTGACAAATTGACATTCACCTTGTCTATGTGGAATGCATATGGCTATGTCCCCAAAGGCTCAAATGACATGATAGCTTGGCGTGCTGCAGTCTGTGCCACAGGACAACTGTGGTAAGTTTGACTCCCTGGTACTTGACACTTTGTTGAGTACCAGGGAGTCAAGTGCCGCATATGTGAATCTATTAGTATTTTTGGCTTAACTGATTTTAAGCTAATTTTTACTAGTAATTAAGGGGTTTGAAACCAAAAACCAAGGTTGAATTTACTAAAACTTGACTACATTTAAATTCAGTTAGCTAAAATACCAATTTAAGGGGCAATTCATAAGTAAAACTACTAATAGGATTAAAAAAACTTGTGTTGCTCACTCTAAACCAAAAAGTGACCGGTTTGACACTTTTTAAGCCAAATTTTAATTTTATTAATAAAATACATATGCACTTATATAAAAAATGTTATTTACTATTGTATTTCATTATTAGTGTCCTTAGTTGTCAATTAGGCTCCCAAGCACCACTATACTGGATTTAGTGGTATAGACATTAATCAAATACACCACTTTTTTTACATTATGTCATTCCCAGGTTTGTGGATTAAGTGATGCCACATAAAGTAAGCCCAATTTATTAAGAGATTTCATATGTACTTTATAAAAAATGGAAACTTGACTCTCCCTCTGTTCAACTCTATCCACTTGCCACCCAATTGGTTTCAAATTTAACCAATCAAAGGCTTGGAATTAAGGCTAAATTGATATGTGACGCACTATGAGCGCCACTCAACACTTTAACTTGGGGATTAGTACAGAGAGCTTATTAACGTTTTAACCAACACTATGGTAAATAAGTCACTCCCAGCTCCTCACAGAACAAATTAAACACTAAACAACCCCTTTCTACTCATTTACTTTTTTAACTTATATTGTATTTTTTTAAATTTTTGAGCATATGATACTACCTTGCTTTTGGGTTAACTTTCAAACCTGTTTTAAATTTAAGCAAGTTTTAAAATGTAAAAAACATTATAAATTTGATTTTTCTGCTCAACTCTGGCATACTTGACAGTGAGAATTCAGCTTTTCCCAGCTGATTTACAGTGCCAAACTTGACACTTTACTATGTTTTGAATTTTCAACTCCTAATAAAAAAATTACACATAATATTTTTTTTGCAATTATACAGTAGTTTTAAAAGATATGGCAACAAACAAAAATACCTCAGATTTAAAAAAAAAGATTTCAGATTTAAACAAAATCCAACTCTCAGGTTAAATATATACTCTGTTAACAGGGTTTATTGGCATTAATGGGCAAAATGAGTCAACACAGCAATGTAGGGCTCATACACAAAGTGAAACCATTCAAAATACAATCTGAAATACATTGATTCACAAACAAAATGGTATGAGTTGACTTTCAGTGTACATATGGTTACTATGTGAATTGGTGACGCAATACACCCAAGCAAGGTGTGTCAAAACATAAACCAAAAACAAAACACAATAGCAACTCACTACGTAAACAAAATCACTCACACAATGTGTGCAATGGATTTTAATAATGAATGATACCAAGGTATCTAAAATAAGACATGAGATCTGAAACATAAATTTAAAAAAATTGTGTTGGATGATTGAATTTAGCAGTAAAATCTAGGAAAATGAGTGGATTTTTTTGAGTATTCTAAAATGGGCGTTGTAAAACCAAAAACAACTAATTAAGAAATAAAAAATCTATAATTGGGATATTGGGTGGGAAAACCTTTAATTAAATATCCATTTTTGGATAAAAGCAAAAATTAAAGTTAGGGAGTAACTTAATTGAAATTTATTTAATATTTTATTAAATTTTAAAATGGAAGGAACACAACAACAGAGTACCAATACACCTGTTGTGCGCCGTGGTTGTGGTTGCCCCCGCGGGTCAAAGAATAGAGTCAGTGCAACCCAAGTGCCTACTCAAGGGGGAGAAGGAAGAGGAGAGTTACAAAGTGACGCTGCACTGACACAGCCGGTTCAAGGAGCACAAGCTGCTAGGGTGCAGAGTATAAACCCTTGGGTCCCAAAGCTGACCCGGAAGCCAAACAAGGTCACCACTAGAAAGAAAGTCAGAAACAAGGAGGTAGAACTTACTTTGTATGTGTTTGAAGTTGTGTACTAGCAAGAGTCGGTCCTGTCAGCCATGCTGGAGAAGGTGAAGCCTGTACTTGATACTAGCTACAAGCCCTACGTCAGTGATGGCAATTAGGAGGATGAGAAGGAGCCTTAGTTCTATCAAACCAATGAGTGACAGCTGGTGTTAAAAAAGGTTGCAGCCTTCTATACCAAGGTACCTATGCCCTGTGTTGTGCCCAATGTCAACAGGTCAATCCCCACAGCTAAAAAGCCCGCCCAGAAGTGCATCCCTGATATCAAACGCATCATCCTGCTTAAGCTAATGCAGGAATTGGGTGATTACAAGGCGGCTGCGGCCCTTGTTGAAGTGGATCCCAAGTACGCCAGCAAGACCTTCCAAAAATTCATCAATACTGGCTGTGTCCTTGCTGCGGAGAAATCCTTGCGTTTTTCTACCATGCTCACCAAGGAGCACAAATAGGCAATCCACCAGTGGATCACCTGGGACTGTTATCTTGAACTGGCAAATATACAGGCCATAGTTAAATCTACTTTTGGGATTGAGGCCTCAATTTCCTTTTACTACCATCTGGTGAAGGGAATGTGATTTTTTGGAAAAAGCTCGGGGTATCCCCTACAACAGAAACAGCCCAGCCAACATTGATGTCCAGAAAAACTACACAGAGGCGTATACTGCCCTCAAAGCCAAGGGGACGGACAAATTTTATTATATTGACAAATCAGCATTTGCCTTGTCAATGTGCAATGGGTATGGCTATGTCCCCAAAGGCTCCAATGATGGGATGGCTTGGCGTGCTGCAGTCCACGCCACAGCCTACTCAATGGTGGCTCTCCTCGGTCCAAAGGGGGTTGAGCTCTACCAAATGATATTGGATTTGCATAACAGCAGACCTTTCTATCATTTCTCTGATTGGTCCAGGAGCACCTGAGGTGCACGAGCCCTGTCTTCACCAATGTCATTATGTTGGACAATGTTGGTCTCCACAAAGTGGCTGATATTCTTGAGGAATTCCCAATGATTGACACCAGCATTGCTGTGGGCTCCCAGCAATTGGCCACGGAAAATTTACGCCTTCTCTTCCTCCCAGCCTATTTGCCCTTCCTAAATCCCATTGAGGAAGTCTTTGGGTGGCTCAAGCAAGTTATCAAGCAAGGAACCCCAGCTGGGACCAAGGACCTCTTTAATTTTCTGCAGACCGGGATCCACATCCTCCCAGCTGAGACTGTGGCCAAATTCTATGGCCATACTGATTCTTTCATCCCTGTGTGCCTAGCCAAACAGCCAATCAATTAAAGGCTTAGTGTGTCTCTTTTTTTATATTCTCTTATTTACTATTCAAGATTTATTAATTATCATTTTATATTTAGATGTTTCCACACCCGGAATCACATTCAGGAGATCCATCAATAGATGTAAGTAATTTATTTATTTATTTATTTTATTATATATTATTTTATTATGCCATCTGAGGTAATCCCAAACGCTCAATACTGGATTACGCAAAAATATTTAAATCACTTTGGTCAAATAAATATAAAAATAGTTTTAAAAAAATTAAACGTAAAATGTACAAGTTAGAATTTATTTTATTAACATATAATTTTATGCTTTTATGAAAACTATTTCTGCAATATATTTTGCAAAACTGGTTTGCTGAAATAAAAATTATAAAAATTTATTAAGATTAGAATACTATAAATTGTAATAAAATTTATTGGAATCATATTTCTATTGTGTGCACTGTAGTAGGTTCTTCAGTATGTACCCACCCCGCAATAGAGGTGGCGCACAACCTCCACTGCCACATCATGAACGGTGGATACACCCTTATTAAAATACTCCCTCCTGCTTGTGAAAGGCAGTAGGTCAGGTGGGAGTGAAGCAGCAGCTTTTCAGGTGGGGCTACAAATCTGTATATTCCAGCCAGGACCAGGGCGTCTTGGATTACATGGTCCACCAAGTCGTATCCAGGGGGGACCTTCTTTCTGTTGAGTGCAAGCCGGGCCTTGTTGATTCCCAGAAGGACCCCGTTTGGGTCCTCTATAGACGCGCCCATCCCAAAGTAGAATAGGAACCCCAGGTAAACAACCAGATGAAGCCTTTGCCCATCAAAGGCTTCTGTGAACTTGCACAGTTTATTATAGACTGCACTGATCTTCTTGCTGTGCCTGGTCTTTGCAAAGGTCAGCTCCATGGCTACAGGAAGCCCTGTCTCGTTGGGACTCCAGCCCAACCCAAAGTCAACAAGGAGGATTTTTGTCTTCTTGACAGCTGTTGCATCTGCAACAGCCAATTTGCCCACCGCGCATCTAAAGTTCTCCAATAGGTAAGAAATTGTGTGCTCTAAGGGGTAGCAGAAGCAAGCAGCCGCATGGGCCCAGTCTATCTCTGGTACATTCTTGAATGGGAGTGTTGCCAGGACGTCCCAAACAAGATCAGTGGAGTTTACACAGTAAACTCCACTGAGAAATACTGGGTCCAGGCAGACCAGTTGGGCATCCTTGTAGGCAGTAACTGCCCACTCAGATGCCCCCTTGGCATGTGTAAGTTCTGCCAACGCCTCCTGCAACATTGGAAAGGACTCGTGGATACAGTCCTCTAGCTCCTGAACAACAGGGGGGACAGATACAATTGCTTTGCTACATGAGTGGCATAATTTGCATAAAAGGTGGCCAGGACAAAGGTGACCAGGACTTGGCAGAGTTTGCTGTCTATATTTTCTAAGAAAAAAGGTAAGTTTTTTTGAAAATTTATTAATTTTGTTTTTTAGGCTACCTTCTTGTATTTCTTCCTTGCCCGCAGCCTCAGCCAGCTTGGCCATTCTTGGCGTAATCAATTGCGCAGGCAATTTGGTATCCTCTGCCCTGGCACGCTTGGCAGGTTTGAGATGTTCATACATCTCCAGGTCATCAACCCAGACAGACGGCGCAGTAAGATTGTATGCCTTAAATTGCAGGCCCTTGATCACAGTTTTTTTGAATATTTAGTAAGCGCTTGATTGTCTTCTCTGGGGTGTCTGGTATTTTGGTCATAAGGGCCTTTGTGGACACCTTGTCTATTTTTTTCCCTTCAAGGACAGTGAACTTCACTTTGGCTTTGACCTTGCGGTCAATGTCATTTATTTTGGCAATTGCCAAGTCAAGATCCTTCAGAAGCTTCTCCAATTCTCTCATTGCTTTTTTACTAACCTTTCCATATGTTTTTATAGCTTTTGCCCCAATAAATTCTGTATTATATTGATACTGTTGCCTCTTTGTTTATTCCTTTTTGTTTTCCCATCTACTACATTATCCCATCTTTTTACCCATTTTGTATGTTTTACGCTTATCTTGATATGTGTTGTTTGCTTTGTGTTGGCATTGTTTCCTTGATTACCATTTTTTGGTGCTTGACATAGCCCCTTGTAAAAATATTAACAATAATTTGGTGATCAGCTAAATTTGAATTAGAAAATTATAGTGTTAACTGTTTTTAGATAAAGTTGTTACTGATCCAAATTCAAAACCTTAATGATAAACTTTAAGCCAATTAGGAGCCAAGTGATAAAGTGATTGTTGTGACATATAGGGTCATTCAATAATTTTTTGATGCATGTGCGCTAATTAATATGATTGGCTGGATGTTTTGCCATTGTATGCCATTGCTGCTGTGGCAAGTTGTTGGTGGACTAGTGCTAACTCAGCAGTTGATTGGGCACTAGTCCATCAACAAATTGCCACAGCGGCAATGGCATACAATGGCAAAACATCCAGCCAATCATATTAATTAGCGCACATGCATCAAAAAATTATTGAATGACCCTATATGTCACAACAATCACTTTATCACTTGGCTCCTAATTGGCTTAAAGTTTATCATTAAGGTTTTGAATTTGGATCAGTAACAACTTTATCTAAAAACAGTTAACACTATAATTTTCTAATTCAAATTTAGCTGATCACCAAATTATTGTTAATATTTTTACAAGGGGCTATGTTATGTGCTAAAAATAACCATGTTCTGGATCTAGATACATGACATAGTAAATATATGATTTTATAGAAATAGCTGAACTAAAGAATAAAACTAACTATAAACAAAGAGAAAATGAACAATTGAAGTTCAAAAAAGATAATATAAATAGAAAATATTTGGTGACAGGGGTTTATTGGGGTGGTGGAGAGTGTTGCCTAGGAGGCAGAATAACACGGGAAGGAAGACGTAGAGGCGGTGCTGGCCTGGGGGATCTGGGATTGGATGGGTTGGGCTTGCGGTTAGGGGTGTTGGTGTTATTGGTGGGGGTGGAGGCAGGAGAATTTCATGTGATGGCTGCCATATAGCACTTGTTGTATTCCTCATTGGTCATTGGCTGGATGGGCTGGTAAGTGGCTTTGGCCCAAGGTGGAAGTTGCTTATCCTCACGGGATTGGTTACCCATGTTCACATGGAAAACCATTTGCGCAAACAAGTCAGCCACTATCTGGCAGCCAAAGAGAAAATTGTGGTCAAGGACCCCAAGATAGAGGTTGTTGAAAGCCTGAGGGCGGCGCTCCTGTAATGTGGATCCCATGTTGAAGAAGACAACATCAGCCAGATGGACGTCTGCATGGCCAGCGGGGTAGACTGAGGCCTGGTGCCCGCATCCCTGGATGGCCTCAAGGGCGTGGAGCTACCCTCTATATGGTGGCTTAAGAAAACCTGGTACTTGGAATTTGAGCCATCCCAGGAGTCAAGTAATCCACCAAGGATGTGGCTGTATGATTAGCCATCAATGAAATCTGGAATGTCCAATAGTAGACAAAACCCTTGGCTGAAACAGCCAGAAATGCACCAATGAACGTCCCCTTCTTGACCTTCTTCCTTCTATTCTTGACAGCGGCTTTTCCTTGCTTGCCAGAATCATCAAAAGCTATTGATAGCTTGTAAAAGGGATGAACATGACATTATCAGTTAGACTAGTCAGGCATTGGACCAGGGTTGATTCAATGGCAGTGTCATACAGGGAATTCTCAGCGCCATCCCATTGGTTGCTGGCAAAATTGGTAAGAACTTGTATGGAAGCCACCTTCCCATACATCCAGAGCTGCACCATGTGCTTGGAGACCCATATGTTATGGTGCATGAGCTGCTTCCGGACCTAGGTCAAGGGAAGCTTGAGATCCCGCTGGAGGAGGTCAAGCATGATTGGGTATGCCTCAGATATTTGTGACTTGGGGGCCTTCTTGGGCTTCTTGGCCGTCCCAATCAGATTCCCCCTGTTCATCAGGTTGTTGAATTCCCGCATGACAGTAGCTTAGGTAGATTGCAACTGGGCGGCAATCTGTTCCCAGGACAGACCCTGTAGATTCAGTATCATAATTTCCTGAAGAATTTGGGAAGATATGATTTGTCACTTGGGGCGCTGGGCCGGGGGAGCTGAAGCCTGATTGGCTGTATGGGAGTAGGTTGGCTGGTGGCAGGAAGTTGTTCCAAATCAAGGCTGCCATTCTGATTGGTTGGTTGGTGGGCAGCTTGTGGGTGGGTGGGTACGGGAGCAGGGGCAGAGCTAGACACTAAGTGACTCTCAAACAAGTCAACGCCATAGGGGTTGGTGGTCAGATACAGGTCAGCTTACTTGTTACCCACCTCAAAGGCTTGGGTGTAAACAGGTGCCTCCACGTTCTGAGCCTTGCCTCCATTGAAGCTGGCTTGGCTGCTGCTGGCGCTATCAAAGATATTGCTCTTAAAACCCATTGTAAAAAACCTAGGATAAAATCACTAAAAGTAGAAATTTTAAAATTTAATGATTTATTTTTATTGTAATCTTGAGTCCATATTTGGAAGGTTCTCAAAATCTTTTCATAAAAATCTGGGGCCATGAAAATGGATAAAGTTCCTCTGTTCCTAAATTGGATAGCTGTTGATTGGCTTGTAAGCTGTTATATTTCTATTTTAGGCTTCTCATACTACACATCTTATGTGAGTTCATTTTGTTTTGTGCTTGTGTAATCTTACTTCTAGATTGCTCAAGTTTTGTTTTGTTTTGTTTTAGTTCTTCTGTTGATGCCTCATATGAATCCTGATTGGATTATAATATACTCTGGAACAGCATCCATCCATTTTACTTTTTATGTCAGTTCATTTCATTTGTGGTTTGAACTACACCACTTGATGTTTAATATAATCTCATATAATGGGCTAGTGAAATTTTGTTTTTTGTTTGACAGTCCATTTATCAACTGAAATTTTATAAATTAATTGAATCCTGAATCTTGCGCAACTTGGATTTTGTTTAAATCTGAAATCATTTTGTTTAAAATTGAGGTATTTTTGGTTGTTGCCATAGCTTTTAAAACTAATGTAATCTACTACTTTTCCTGCTACTCTCCATATAATTTTTATATATTTTTTGATTTTTAATTATATATTTACATTAATTTAGCACTAAGATGTTATGCTGAACCTAACATATTTGATGCTTCATCATAAATTCACTTATTTTCTATGTTTTAACCTTTACATCTATACTTTGAGTTTCTATTTTGCTTCTATTTACTTTGTTATGTGTTTTTCTTGATAAATAAAACTTTATTTGCATACTTTGCATTTAACTTTTAATTTGCTTTACCTCTTTGTTTCATATCTTTCACACTGTTTTTTATAAAACTAAACTTTTCATTAGACAAGATCAAACAAGAACAGCCCAAGCGCCAAGCCTCCAAGGGCTCCAAAGAAACTGCCTCCACTCCCAAGTGTGCCAAGAAGCCTGAAAAGGCAAAGTCTCCCACCCCACCTCCTCCTACTCCTCCCCCCTCCACCCTCATCTTCCACATCCCCTTCATCTTCCCCCAAAAATTCCTCCCCCAATAAATCTGATGGTGATCTTACCAACCACTCCTTTTACCACTCAGAGGCCAACTCAAGGCCCATCAAGGAGCAACATACCAAGAAGTCAAAGGCTGACAAGGAGCCCACCTCTTCTTCTGGTAAGAAAAAAGAGGCTTCCAAGAAGGCCTCAAAGAACCCTTCCCCTCCTCCCCCTGATGGCTCTTCCCCCCTCCCCCCATCTGACCCCCAGGATGAGCCTGAGGAATATTCCAAGAATTTCAAAGCTTTTAATCACATGGCTTGGGATCCACTGGCCATCAATAATATCTGTAATGTGGACGGAGAGTTCAAAGCCCCCAAGCGCTTCCCCCAATTTTCCCTATCATGTCAGTAAAGGGCTGTCAGGGATCCACTCATTGGGAAGTCTCTCTCCAATCAAATGAAGGAGAGCTCCCAAGTTGAATTTGACTAGAGTGGACCCTACAGGTATCCCTATCATTAACATGTGTAGAAGGTGATTAAATAAGCGGAATCTCCCCAAGAAGGGAGTAAAATGTTTTAGAAGATAATAGACGCTGGTGTACCCCAAGACCAACCAGGGGGCCTTGGAGTGGATAATAGGTGGGAATTGTGCTGTTTCTATGTAAGGGCCATGGCGGCAACATGGCCCAAAACAATACCAAATTGAGTCTTCTGATTTGTTGGTAAGAGTTGGTTCAAGATTTTTGAAGTTCATATTGGCTTGCCCATAACTGATTAACACACAAAAAGTCCATACAAGGAGGATGAACTTCATGCTGTTGAAGGGGGAACCTTTAGAATCTACTAATCAAGTGTTTAGAAGTTGAAAATATAGATTTATTGGTTTGATAGGAATAAGATAAATTGTTGGAGCAATTTGCTCAAGGAAAAATATTCAGTTTAAATACTGAAGTAGTTGGAGGAGGGATCATAGTGGTTACCAGGTGATCCTGCAAGGGTAGTTTGTTCAGTATTGCCTTGCAGGTCTGCAGCAGGCTTCAGCCTGTAATGCAAGAAGAGGTAGTTGGATTATTGAGCTGCAGTATTATTCTGGTCTCTGGTGGGGATGGTATTCTGAGCCTGGATGAGCAGTATTCCTTTGGATTGATTGTGTTGCCTTGATTGATTGGCTATAAGAGTCTCCTGTAGAATGGTTATTGGCTGATCTGCATTTATTTTTGATTTGATTGGCTGGTTTTGGGGTTTCAGAGATTGTTTTAATGTACTTTTGTTGCTGTTGTTGCTCTCTTCATCTTTGGCTCTGATTTTTGAATTTAGACTAGGATTTATATTAAAACTTAAGTTTGAGTGTTTGCTTTTGCTCTCACATTTGTTTTGTTTTCATTCTTAAAAGCGCGTTCATTTATCAATTTTAAATGCGGATTTGGATTGATTGTATTAACTGAATTGGATTGGTGATTAATTATGGTTTTGCCATTTAAATTTTGTTTTCTGTGATCCATTTGTGCTTTAAAACCCCCAGAAATAGAATATAACTTGTGTAAGGGATAGAATCCCTTACAAGGGCGCCCCTGGCTACGTTGCTGACAATTACTTCTTTAACTGTAATAATCAAAAGCGCGCTACCAAGAGCAAGCACTTTGTATGTGAGAATAAGACTTGTGGGGCTTGGTTGAACACTGAGGGCTGGGAGCAAGTAACTTCCAAGAAGGGGGAGCACTCTTGTGAGCCCCCCAATCATCTTATAACCCAGATGTTAAAATGGTACCTTGTCCAGGTGATTCCAATCACGTTCTTTCTTCTTCCTGGGACCACTAAGGCTATCTACACCCATGCTTTTACCATCCTCTGCCAAGAACTTTCCCTCCTTCCCAACAACAATGATGCCAAGAAGACCTCCCTATACCTGCGCCAACCCTACTGCTGCTGACAAGGACCAGGTCACCTTGGACTTAGAGGGAAAAGTAAGGCTGAGAGCTCTGGGGCCTCACACTTGCATTATAGACTTTGAGCCTGCTCAGTTCAATGCATTTGAGCAGCTGTTTGGAAGGGAGGTGCAGGGGTGCCACTTCCACTCTTACTTTGGCCAAGCAGTTGCTCAGAATGTGCAGGCTCATGCCGAGCTAAGTAGGTTGAGCCAGAGGGACACATTAGACACCTGCAAATTTGTGCTTGCACAATTTAGTGCCTTGGCTTTTTTAAAGCCAGAGCACACTGCACAGGGGTTTTAGGTTCTCTCAAAGGATCCTTACGTAGTAAAGCACTCAGAGTTAAGCCTTTCCTCAAGTACTTTGAGCCCCAGTGGATTGGGAAGGTTGTCACGCAGAGGCAAGGCAAGGCCTGCGCCAAGGCCAGCTGGAAAGTTTACTGGACAGTCATCAACGGGGAGCTCAAGACCATCTCAGCGCTAGAGGCTTATCACAAACACCTCAAGGCCAACTTTGGGCTCCACCCAAAATTCAATAAGTTATTTTCCCTCCTGCAGCATAAGCTGTAGAAAACCATCTCCAAGCTGCATGACTTGGCAAACTGTGCCCCCCCACCAAGCCCACAACCTGCTCCACCCTATTCACCAAGGCAATTTAAAATACAGCCAGGCATAAATAAAAGGCCTCAGAGATCAAGGAGCAGCTTGAGCTTATTATCAACTGCCCTCCTGAAAGGGTCTAAAATGAATAAGGGGAAGAAGGGTGAAGAATAAACTTGCTTGCTTACTCGCTTATATGATTTTTATTTTTAACTTTTAACTATTTAGCTTTAATTTTTACTTTTTAGTTTTGATCAATTAGTTTTACTTTTAATTTTTCTATTTTTTGATTTAATTAGATAGCACTGATTATTTTATGTATACTTGGTAAGTTTGAAATGAATAGTTATAGTTGATAGTGAATGAAATATCTTAATTTTTTGTTAATTTCCTAATAAAATGTCAAGGCCTGGCCTGAAGTTTATAACATAAGGTTTAGCTGCTTTATGTTTCAAGGAAAAAGCCTGAAATTACACCTTCAAAATGACGTATTGATCTTGTTCCTAGCTGCTCTAGACCCTGACTTATGGACAATAATTGATCCAATTGCCAAAACACGGCAAATCCGGACCAATAAGGATCATAGAACTGGTCAAGAAACGCCGCAAATAAATCCAAGCATAAATCCGCAATGCCTGAATTAATCAGAACGGCCAAATGCTTGTTGGAAAGCCACTGAAGAGGAGAATCCAATCGCATCAATTTTAGATCATGAATTGAAGATCCATGTAAAGGCAGAATATCTTTCAATTAGGGTTGCCTTGAAGGTTTTGCCAATCCTAGCCAAAAGAGGTTTGAAGATTACTCAGCTGAGCACCCAGATTAAGCCAAGCATAACTCATCAACAACTGAACCAATTCAAATGTCCAAAAATAAAAATATTTTTTAGTAGGTATTCTGTAATTGATTTCTTTGGGAGTTATTGGTATTGCAATCAAATTGTTTAAATTGAAGTGAAGTAACTTTAATTGCTATTCAAAAAGGTAAGTTCTTTATTTCAAAGTTGATAGGTTTTATAGAATTGTCTTTTCTGTAACAATTCCCTGTTTCAGGACTTAGAGAGAAGATGATTCAACTGGATCAGCACAGAAATTATTATTAATAATTTACGCCTGATTGCTGGTTTCAACTCCATTCTTACAATCATCGTTACAACACTCAATGGAAAGCTACTGATAAGAGGAATCCAATAGTATGGGTTCTAGACCATAAATTGAATGTCCATGCAAAGCCAAACCTTCTCAATTGTAATATGAGTGAAACTGGTCATGAGGTGCTCTATCTTCCAAGCAATTTTTCTACCAAGAAGTATCTACAAGAGTCAAGAAAGATCCAGAATAATCCTGAAGAATCCTGGAAAGGGTATAAAATAACCCTATCTCCCCTGATTCACATTGTGATCATTCTTAGTCTTGCCCAATAATAAAGCTCAAGTTCATATCCAAGTTTGATTTGTTATCAAGATTGTCATAGAGAAATGGACCCCTGTCAGGACCCCCTGGGCCTTGACATAAAACAAAAGATATTCACATTTATACTTATATGAACTATATTAAAAATATTAATGTTTCTTTGGTTTTTGCATAACTTCTATTGTTGTGTTTTTGTTTATTTTTGTCTCATTGGAATTTTAATTTTTATGGTAATCAAAAATGTTTTTATAATAAAGAGTGTAAATTACATAGTAAAATGAGAAAGAGTTGCTTATTTCTCCTTATACTATTTATTAAGGCACACTTTTTATTGCATTCTTGAGCTCTCTGGGGTCACTTTAGTATACCATAGATGCAAGGCTTAATTTTTTATGTTAAAAGTTTTCAGTACATCAAGATCCATTAATTAAAAAAGTGTTGATTTCCAGTTATTGATCAGGGAAAAAGCTGAATTCTCACTTTACTATAGTGTTGACTACCAGGGAGTTAAGCACCAGGGAGTTGAACTTACCACAGTTGCCTGCCACAGAATATTTGATGGTAGCTCTCCTCAGCCCAGAGGGGATTGAGATGTACCAAATGATATTGGGATCTCACAATATCCAGATCTTCTTGTCACTTCTCCAATTGGTCCAAGAGCATCTGAGGCCCACAAGCCCAGGCTTTACCAAGTCATTGTGCTGGATAATGTAGAACTCCACAAGGTGGCAGATATTCTTGAAGAATTTCCTATGATTGATAAAAGCATTGCAGTTGGCTCCCAACAATTGGCTGCATCAAATTTGCACCTCTTATTCATCCCTGCACATTTCCCATTCCTAAACCCAATTGAAGAGGTCTTTTGGTGACTAAAGCAAGTTGTCAAGCGGGGGACTCCAACTGGGACCAATGACCTCTTTGATTTGCTGTAGGCCAGCATCCACATCCTCTCAGCTGAAACTGTGGCCAAATTCTATGGTCAAGCAAATTTGTTTCTCCCTGTGTGCCTCTCCAAGCATCCAATCAATTAAAGGCTTTGCTATTCTGAATGTTTTTTTATATTTTATTCTTTAATGTTTATTTTTATTTAGTTTGATTTATATCAACTTTATTTCTGGGATTCTGCGTGTATACTTCCAGTTATAATAAAAATCAAAAAAGCAAAGCCAATTGAATGAATGAATTAATGAACAAATAACACACAAAAATATTTATATTTTTTATTATGATTTTATTTGGGTTGGTTTTTTCACGTTCTGTATATGATTCCAAATATACCATAATGTGTAATAAAAATTAACAAAGCAAAGAAAGATGAATGAATGAACATACTGTAAATTGAGAACTTAAACGTAAAAATGCAGAATTGTCATATCCTTGGTTCAAACTTCAAATCACTTTTGTGGGCAGCTCAACTGAGTGAAAATTAAAAAATTTAATAAAATCAACAATTTAGTTTGACTTTTTTGATTTATTTAAATTGGCAGATTTTGAACCCATTGAGCATATAACTCAACTAACAAAAGACAAAACACAGCAAACAAATGTGGGATACATGAATCAGAAAAGCGGGATTCTAATGTACAATTTGAGATTTACTGTATGTCAAACAAATCATAGACATCATGTAAAAATTAACAAATCTGAAATTGCAGGAATGTCAAATCCAAGAACCAAATTTCAAATCAAAAACGAGGTGAATTCAAAATAAATATAATTTATGGGTGTCTCAAAAAGGATGATAAAGGATCTAGAGTAGATTTGTGCTAATTCTTTTAGGAATCATAGAAATTCTCAAAAATCACCCTATTACATTTTAGGGCGGCTAAAATTTAGGTGCTTGATTACATTATCCTTAATAGCAATACATGAATACATAGTTTAGTAAACTGATGGTTTATCTTTTCCCCGCCTTTCTTCCTTGAAAGGAAGTTTTTTGGCCCCAGGCGTAGCCCAGGGCCAAAAAACTTTTAAATAATTTTTGCTTCATCAGGAGGGTAGCTCATATATCATTATATGGTTTTGTGGTTGCTACATTAGGAATTTAGAGTGTGGGATATTGCATCATTTCCAGTTTAGACAATTTTACATTTCACTTAATTTCATGTCTTCCATGGTTGTTGAGATTGGATTTTTCATTTGATTTTATCCAGAGTGGAGCTTCTTGATTTGGGTTGATTTGTCTTAGTTTCTTACTGTACATTCAATTTGGATTCCAGTTCCCACAATTAATATCTGATTTTACTAGTGGCATTCAAAAGTGATTTGAAATTTGGTTCTTGGATTTGACAATTCTGCAATTCCAAAAAACATAGTAAATTTAATGAAAATGGTTGATGGATTTGAAAACTTCAAATCTGATTCCAGTTATTTCATTTTGTCCATTGAAAATATGCTGTGTTAATTGAACTTTGCAAAGTGTCTATGTGTTCCCGCATTTTTAAAAATCCAAATAAAAAAGAATTCAGTTTAATTAAAAAAGGATATCCCGCAAAAGTGATTCAAAATTTAGACCAAGGATTTGACAATCCCGCATTTTTATGTTCAGGTTCTGAATTTACAGTACAGAAATATTTATTTTTATTATGCATTTATTTTTTGAATATAAATGGTTTGATTATATTATATTTTAAAGAAATAATATATATAATTTAAAATTTGCATTTGAGTTTAGAACTTTATTGGGGGTGTGAGTGACAGAATTCCAGGACTTTGTGTTGAAATAAAATATTAATTTTTATTGCCAACACGTATGTTGACATTGACCCTGTACTATATAAATTGCGGCGGCTTGAGTACAGAAGCACTGTAATACAATTGGCCAGGAGGATTTTTTACAGTGGAGCTTTCTTCCCATATGTGGCAGTGAGAATAACTGAATCCTGAATAACATGCTCTATTGAGCTGTATCAAGGGGCAATTTTGTTTCCATCTAATAAATGGCAAACTTCATCCAGCTTTATTATTACAGTAGACAGGTTGTGTGCTTCTGCTTCAATCCCCATCAGTACAACAAGACCTAGGTAAACAATCAAGTGAAGTCTCTGCCCTGCAAAAAGGGCTGAGAAATCACAAATTTATTGTATAGAGTACTTATTTTATTTCTAAAAGACATTTGGCAAAGGTTTTTCATTTTAGCAGTAATCCGGTCTTGTCAGAGCACCAGGAGGCCCCAAAGTTTCCAAGAACTCCCACAACAGCAGGCAGGATGGCAGAAAAACTATAGCTAAGCTTGGTTATTTTTTCTTTAAAATTTTTAGGATGTGGGATATTGTGTGCTTGGTTGGGAAACAGAAACAGACTTCTTCTTGTCCTCTCTCCATCTTGGGTAAGTTTTGGTATGACATGGTTCTGAAAAAGTCCCAGACAAGGAGGACAAAGAGCTTGTGGAAGGCTGGGAGCAGAAGGTACTGGTTGAGGTGCAGGTTAGGGGCTGCAGCCAAAGCCAAGACCACCATTTGGTGTTGTCTTGCTTAGGTTGAAGTGCTTCAAGTTGTTCTTGCTTAATAGGGTAATTTGTTTCTAATTTATCAATCATCTCAGAGGAGGCAGCTGTGTCAGCTGAGCCTGTCATCTTATGTGGGGGACATGGTTGCTGTAAAAAGTTTTAGATATGTAGAGTTTTAGGTATTAGCAGACTACTACTTTGTTTTCTTCTATAAATTAAAAGGTTAGTATAATCTTTTTAATTATAAATGTTTTATTTTTTACTTTCTTATATATCTTTACCTTTTTCCCTTTGACAGGGGCTGCTTCATGGGACTTGTCACTAGATGGTTGCTGGTCTTCTGTTGATTTCTATTTCTTTTTCTTTTTAGTTGCTCAAACATTTTGGGATCCTTTGACCACACCTCCACGGTTGCAAACCCCTGTGGCTTAAACTGTAGGTTGGCAAGAACATCTTTTTGTACATTTAGGAGCCTTATTGCAAGTTTTTTGGTAGTATTGGGTATCTTCTTCTTCACTGCTTCACAGTAAGTTTGTCTAGTTTGTTGCCTTCTAACACCACCTCCTTTAACATGTCCTCCCCCTTTTGATTATCCTCCTTGATTTTATCCACTGCCTTGTCCAACTCCTTGATTATCACCTCCAATTCCAACATTTTTTCTTTTCTCTTACCCCAATCCCTTTTATACCAATAAAATATATCTATTCTATTGTATCTAAAAGAGATTTAAAATATATCTGGTTTGAATTATGAATTTTTTATTAGCTTTAAGTAATACTATCTATTTGATATTAATAAGGAGCGCCTTTTGGGGAAGCTTTAGATATGGAATTAAGAGAAAGAAGAGAAGTGTATTTTTTGGATAATACTTTAGACTTATATAGACTTGGCTGAGGCAGAAATTTTAGTTGGATAAAACCTAGGGGTTTGTCATGTGTGGGATGAGTTTGAGCCACTGGATACTTGGACAGTCATGTGATATTGCTTGGTTGCCATTCCTGGTATGTTGAACTGTATATTGAAAGGGCACCAAATCAGAAATTGAATGGATGTTAAGGAAGTTGGTGGTAGCCAGAATACTTGTACATCTAGATCCTTGACACCCCCTTAAGGGGTTACTCTGGTATATCAGGAGGAGGCTTTGTCTTAACAGCTGCCAGCTGATGTTCCTGGAGTTGTTTGCTAGTTGGTACCAGTCTGGTTGAGTGTTCTCCTTTGCTAAGGCAGAGACAGGTTCTGTGATATTTCTTGATGACAGGGGTTTTAGAACCTTGGAATTTCACTAGATAGGTGTTTTGGTCTGGTCTGTACTTGATGATTCTTCCTAGTCTTCTGTGTACTGAGTCTAGCTTCTTTCTGTTTCCATCTAGGACCCAGACGGGGTAGTTGATGGGAGTTGTTCCTCTGTAGAGGTTACCTTTTGTATTTTGAGCCTTTTTATTTCTGCTATTTTGGTTTTGAGGTGTATGTGTTGTAGATTTGGTACTTGTTCTACTGTGGGGGATTTCCTTGGGGGATCTTTACATATGGTTGATTGTTGCAGGTGACTATCTCTGGTTTGTATCTGTATGTTAATTAAAATAGTTAGTAGCCTGTCCCTTGATTGGTGCAGACCTGGGATACTAATAATGCATTTTTCATGTATAGTGGCCATGTGTCTTTGTCTTTGCCATCCATTATTTTCTCTAGGATTCTGATAAGGCTGTCATTTAGGCGTTCAACTCTGCTGTTGGCTTGTGGCCTGTAGGGCAAGGTTGTGGAATGTTTGATATTTTTTGCTTTCAAATTTTTGTTTACTATATGATCTGATAACTCAGTTGCTCCATCAGTTATGATGTATTCTGGGGTGCTGTAGTTGGCTATGATTGCTTTATTAATGAATTGGTTTATGGTTTCTGCTTTGTGGTCTTTTGTTGCCCAGCAAATGGGCCAGTGTGTAGCAAAGTCAATGGCTATAATCAGGAAATGTTGGTTTGTCTTAGTTTCTGGGAAGGGGCACACTACATCCAGTCCCCAAATCTTACATGGTTCAGGGTCAGGTACTGGGTTGATTGATGGCTAGGGAGCCTTTGTGCTGGTGTATTTCTCACACACTGTGCACTTTTTCAGAACATTAATTATATCTTGTTTGAGATTGGGCTACCATAATATCTCTTTTAACCTGAGTTATAGGTTGTTAGCCTTTGTATGTCCTAGTAGGCGGTGATGTCTTAGTATGGTGTCAACTCTTTGTGAAATTGGGATGTAAGGGACATGTTTTTTGTTAATTATTTGGTTTACAGTGCCATTTGATAAATGAAAAAATTCTTACTAATGTATTGTGGGTTAGCTGATGTGTTGAGGGGTCTTTTCCTTTGGTTTTATACTCAGTATTATATAGGTTTGGCCAGTCAGGGTTCAGGTGGTCAGGATGATCCTCTCTTGGATGACATAGCCTAGAGAGAGTGTCAGCTGTGACCAGCTCTGCCCCCTTTTTGTATTAGATGTCTAAATTGAGCAGTTACAGCAGGGACATTCATGTGGCTTGTTGCTGTGCAAGTGTGTTATTAGTTTTAAAGTAGATTAAGGATTTATGGTCAGTTAGTACTCAGACATTTAAATGACCTTCTAGATAACATCTCTATTTCTTGCATGTGTGATATATTGCTAGCAATTCCTTGTTGTGTATTGGGTACCT
The DNA here is from genome assembly GCA_014839935.2 of Entomophthora muscae. NCBI lineage: Eukaryota > Fungi > Entomophthoromycota > Entomophthoromycetes > Entomophthorales > Entomophthoraceae > Entomophthora > Entomophthora muscae. Next base: position 546,434 of record QTSX02002848.1, on the reverse strand, counting down.
CTGCTCAGTGTTGGTTAGTTTTCTAAATTTTGTAAAATACTGGCAGGAAGCCTTGCTTCCCTGGCTGGCAGATCTGTAGTACTGCGCCAATGGCGGTGTCACTGGCATCTGACTCAAGCTTGTAGCACCCGTTGTTATTAGGGTATTGCAAGATTGGTGCTCAATCAAAGCTTGTTTTAATATTTGGAAATAATTGTTGCATTCTGGTGTCCAGATGAATTTCTTTTTGGCATTATCCTTGGTTAAGTTGTTGATTGTTGTGGTGAGTTTTCCACAGTCTTTGATTTATTTCTTTAGGTAAGCTACAGTTCCAAGAAAGCATCTAACTTGTTTGACAGAGTGGGGTGTTGCACGTTACTCATGGCTTTAATTTTGTCTGGGTCTGCTTTGATGCCACTGTCAGAGACAATGTGGCCCAAGAACAGGATTTACTTTTCCATAAATTAGCACTTACTTGGTTTTGCATAAAGTTTGTGCTTTGTAAGTCAATCAAGTGTCTTGCAGACATGTGTGAGGTGTTGCTCTTTTTTTGAGAATATAATGATATTGTTTAGATATCATAATGTATTTGTGAGGCCATTTAGTGCTTGGTTCATCATGGTGACAAACGTTGTGGGGGTGTTGGTCATCCCAAAGTACATTATTCTATATTCAAAGGATCCAAATTGCTTACAGGACACAGTTTTTGGTATGTCCTTCTATTTTATCTCAATTTGGTTATAATCTGAGGTGAGGTCAATTTTGGAGAAAATTTTGGCTCCTGAGAGTCTTGCAAACAGATCCTCTATGAGAGAGAGGGGATATTTATTCTTTACTGTGCTTGCATTAAGTGCTCTGTAGTCAGTTACTAGACAAAGAGTACCTTCCTTTTCTTTACAAAGAACACTGCTGCCCCTCACAGGGACTCAGACAGACAAACAAATCCTTTGGCTAAGTTGTCCTCAATATGGGATTTGAGGGTTTGGGTCTCCATGGGAGAGAGTCTGTAGAGGGGTGCAGGTTTAGGCGTGGCTTTACATAGGTTGATGCTGTGTTTGACCTCTTGTTTGGGTGGTAACTCTGTGAGTTCTTCCTTGAATAAATGTGTGTATTTGTTTAGGAGTGCCGCAAGTTCTGGGCATTGAACTTTAGTTATTTGTATATTATTGATTTGGTGTACCGCATTATGTGGATGGTACTGTCTTTGATTAAACGTTCTGAGCTGTCTTGGTTTATGACTTGGACAAATTTTGTGTCTCTTAGAATGAGGTTGTTGGGTTCTTTGAGGATATTAAAATTGACTCCATTGTGTTTGATGATCATGGTTTTTGTTTTCCAACATATGCTGGGGTTCACTTGGGTGAACCAGTCCATGCCTGCTACAATGTCATAGTTTATGTTGCTCATGAAGAGTTTTTTGATAGAATTTTGTATGCCTTGGAGATCAATTCTGAATGGAGTTGTTTTGCCTTCAAGTAGAACCTTTGATTTATCTGCTATTCTGGCGTATTTGAAGTTGGATTTGACAAATGGTATTTTGTACTTGGTTACAAAAGGTTTGCTAACCATAGTGTGTTGTGCACCAGATTTGAATAAAATTTTATGTGTATGTGATTTGTAAGTGCATGGATAGACAAGAAGTTGTGAGCAATCTTTAATTTTTACGTTCATAAAAATGGAGGACTGCGGGACATGTGGGATGCAAGCAGCAAAGTTTGTGCCTTGGTACAATTTCTTGTCAAGTTGGGGGGAGACAGGTGCAATTAAGCCTGTTCCCCCTCCTCTTTTCCCTGTTCCTCTGTTTTAAGACCTTTGAGGTCAGAGAATGTGGGGTCAGATTCATAGCAGGTTGCTGTTTCAGCATTGTTTACTTTGGTGGTGTCCTCTTTCTTGGGACAGGAGAGGTTTGCGCTTTGGCTGTGATTGCCATTATTGCAATTGGAGTTGCTGTTGCTATTATTGGTGATGGAGTTTGTTGCCAATGGAGTTTTCTCCTTCATTGTTGTTTGAGGGGTGGTTGCCATTGTGTGCAGCATATTCCATGTTTGCGCGTTTTTCTGAGTGCTTGGCTTCTGCAGTGAGTGCAGGCATGGAGGTATTAGCCTCTGGGCAGATGAGGGCAGCAACAGAGGGTTTTATTTTGTGATGAATGAAGTTCTTATATTTACGTTGTCAGCTTGTGCTGTGTTTTAGGTTTTGCAGGATATTTCCTCAAATTCATTGGCGTAGGCTGTGATAGTGGTTTTCTGAGGAAGTTCACTGAGCTGATTGCAATGTCTTGGAGGTATTTGGTGAAGCAGAAGTTGTGTGTGATGTCTGCTTTGAACTCTTCCCAGTTGTCAAGCTGGTTGTCAGTTTGTGAGTCAATCCAGGTGGTAAACCAGTTAGCTGCAGTCTTGTAAAGGTGCTTGCTGGCTTCCTGGACCCATTTTTTGTGGGGGATTCAGCTGGCACAGAGTTTAGCAGCTGAGTGGTCTAGCTAGTTGATGTCATTTTCCTTGTTTTTACCAAAGAACTTGTCAATATCAATGTACTTGGTGTTGGTAACTTCAGCTGCGATAGGCAGTTGTGTGTTTGTTTGTGGTTGAAGAGAGTGACTGTATTGAATCATCTTGGTGCATGCTTTGGGCATTATCAGACCTTCAAATATGGTGCATTCACTTTGTATATCTTTTTCAATATTGTTGGCGCAGAAGTATGTCTTCCAGGTCTCCTGGGATGTGGCCTGGGTGAGTATGTGAGCAAAGATGAGCAGGTTTTGGTCAGTCATTTTTTATATGGGTGTGGTCAAAAAACCATAGCTGCCGCAAGTGATAAAGAGCGCCTTTTGGGGAAGCTTTAGATATGGAATTAAGAGAAGAGAAGTATATTTTATTTGACAAAACTTAAGGCTTATATAGACTTGGCTGTGGCAGAGATTTGGTTGGATGAACCTAGGTGTTGGTCATGTGTGGGATGAGTTTGAGCCAATGGATACTTGGACAGTCATGTGATATTGCTTGGTTGCCATTCCTGGCATATCAAACTATATATTGGAAGGGCACCAAATCGGGCAATGACTGGATGTTAAGTAAGTTGGCAGTAGCCAGAATACTTGTACATCTAGATCCTCAACAATAAAAATATTATGTATATTTGTTGTATATATCAACCCATTCTGGGTATCATTAATGATAAATTTTTCCAAGTACAATATAATTGTTCTTGAATCAGCATGCAGAGTTTGACTCAAAGCACACATTTATTAAAGGATAACCACTTTAACAGGTTATAAATTAGATCATATACAATAGTTTTAACCCTGTTGAGATAAACATATATTATTCAGTTTAGAACACATGAACTCAGTCTAAAAAAAATCAAAAATTAAGGAATTTATATTAAATTACAATAGATTTAGATCCACTTTGATTTTGTTTTTAGACTGAGTTCATGCGTTCTAAACTGGCTAATATATGTTTATATCAACAGGTTTGAAAACTACTGTGTTAAGAGTGTGTAAACCAACTCATTCTTAGTATCATGAAAAACATGTTTTGTTCATGGACATGTTTTTTTACAAGTATTACATTATTTGTTCTCAAATCAGTATGCCAATTTTGACCCAAAGTACATATTTATTAAAAAACTATCTCACTCAGGGTTTATATGTAGATCATACAGTTAAGAGATATATGCAATAAAATAGAATATTTTTATTAATTCTATTGTTTTCTATTATAGCTTTAAGATATTTGAAGTGCTACAATAAAGTGAATTTAAAAACTACAAGTGCTATGGATCAGCCAATTATAATTGGCAACATTTGTGCTGTCATTTTGCTTGGCTCAGATCAGACACACCTCAGTTAAGCTAATTGCACTAACTGAGGTCTTTCTGGTCTGAGCCAAGCACAAAGACACCACATGTACACCCATTCTGATTATTTAGTCCATAACACTTGTAGTTTTTAAAATTTGCTTTATTTTAGCACCTCAAATATATTATAGCTATAATAGAAAACAACATAATTATTATATATTAAGGCAGTCAAATTTTAGTTGTGGCATGTAAAAAATCAATCCCCACTTTATTTAAACGTAAATTATTTATTATAACTATAAAAACTTGTAAACGTTAAACCAATATAAATCAAAAAATAAAATTATTAGGGGCAAGTTTTATTGGGGGAATGGGATTGGGCAGTGCAAACTAGTTAGCAGAATGGATTGAGGGGGGACTTGATTGTCTGGGGCATGTTCCAAAAACCGGATTAGTTGACTGGGGACTAGGGCATTGGCTGGCCCAGAGGTGATTGGGTGCATTGATTGGCTTAGGAAAATTGATTGTATATGATATCATATTCTGACTCAGAGAGGACAGTGATTGGCTTGCACACCAGGGAATTGTGAGGGGGCAACTGTGAGTCCTTTGTTAATTGGCTGCTGCTGAGAGCATTGAAGACTATCTTTTTAAACATGTCAGTGACTTTCTGACAGGGAAACAGCACAGTGGAGTCATTGGCTGCAATAATCCCCAGTCAGGGACCCACTTGAGGGGGAACAAGTTCCCAATCTGGTGAGACAAAAGCCCCTAGGTTAAGTCCTGCTATGGCCAAACCAATGGGCACTGTGACCATAGCAAGGTGGCCAAAGTGGCCCAGATTATCATGAATGACATTTCAATACAAGTATTGAAACCTGGGTCTCAGGGAAAGCCTTATGTTGACCAGAGTAGACAAGAAACTGCCTAACTGCCAGTTGGTTCAAACTCTGGATCACCAGAGATAAATGACCCCAACCAAGAGGAAGAAAAACCTGCCAACCTGCTAAGTGTTAACACTGGAGGTTTGAAATCAACATTGGAGACCCTGGAATCAAACCCTGACCCTCTGAGACTACTTGAGTCACACCAAGTGGTCAGGAAAGCGCCACCTTGTTAAATTTCAAACCCAAGTTGACAAGTTACTCCAAGACCTGCCAGTCTCACAAGGACAATTCCCCAAATGATCACCAGATTTCTTCCAACCTCATGCCACCAAAGATCCAGACCTATGCAGAAGTGGTATCTTGCCTTAAGGAGGTTAAACTAAAACCTACTGTTAACTCTGCCAATGACCACCAAAAGCTGCCAGTCTTCTGTCCAGAATGGGTATTAAAATTGAACTACTAAGGTGATGTAGTGAACAGTGGCGGCAGAACAAAGCATTGCCACTTCTATTCACCAGAGCAGGCGCAACCTAGATCTGCCGCACTCAAGACTCTAAGTCAAGATCTATGCCCTGCCAGTGCCTTGTCTGCAAACCTGAACCCTGTTACAATCAAAGAAGAAAAAACCCATGGTATAAAAGCCCTGGTGGTATGGTGACGACCATATTGTCATTTTTGATAATAAAGTTTTATGAACCTTTGGTTTGAACAAATCTTACCCCATCTAGTCTAAGTGATCTTCCATATTAATTCCAGTCAAGTAGACTATCAGGCACCAGTCCCCTCTGGAGACCAACCTGTCAACCCTTCCCAGGCACTATACTATACCCCAGGAGCTCCCTTTTGACCTGTGAATTTTACCAAATACCCACCCAACTCCGCCTATGCAGAGTACAACTTGAAGACCATCTTATTGCTGATCCCTTGGCAAGGACTAGAGAAACTGAATACATAGGACATGAAGGAAAGAGGATCAAGGTGCCGTCCTTATTGTTCAAAGACAAGTACAATTATCTGCCTACTTTGTTCTCATGACTCCACCCTTAACCCTGCAACCTGACCACCCAATGGAGACCCCTGCTGCTGCTGAGACTACAACCACCCAATTGTTTGGAGTACTCTACATTACTCTGACGGGAATGATAGACTCTATGGTGCCCAACTCAGAGCCCTGGTCTTTGCTTGGGAAATCTGTATCCTATATTATCAAGTTAGCACCTATCCTATGGGGGGCATTGCCCTCTGGCCCGCTGTATTCCAACCCAAGCCAACTAATGCCTCTACCTATGCCTGACTTCCTGAAATTATGAAAATCTTTTACAAACATGGTAACCTGAGCCCCAAGATGTTGTTAACACTTAAGTAACGTGTATGCTTGTTATTGTGATAATCACTTAATACACCCATAAGGCAATTACCTCCCTGATACTCTCATGGATGAAGAACTTTCCCGCCCAAGAATTGAAAGACCCAGCACTTGGGGCAGAACCCCATAACACAGCCACATCACAAGTACAAAATGTGATAGTGAACCAGACCACAATCAAGGTGGACATGCCCCAGATGGGCCAACTCACCTTTGAAGAAGCTTGCTGAGCTATTCCTGTCCTCTGTCTCTACTTCTAAGCAACACTAATGCATACCCTGGTGACACTGAGAAAATCCTGGGGGTGGTCACCATGCTGTCAGGAGACGCACTGGATTGGTTTGGAAAGGTCACCACTGAAGACATCAAATTTTACCTTGATTATTCCCAATTTGAAAGTGAACTGATGGCCAATGGAGACAACCAAGACACAAGATATTATGCGCTGAACTCTCTGTTCCAGATCAAAAAAGGAAACCAGCCCATCTAAGCCTATGTGGATGAGTTCCTTAAAATGAAGACTTGCACCCAACTTGAGGATGATTTAGCCCCCATTATCTTCAGAAAAGGAGTTAATTTAGCCATGAAAGACCTGTTGAAACACCATCTGCCCACACTGAGCCTAGAACTACTGCCCCTATTCAAAGGACTAAGCTTAAACCAGGAAGGCCCAAACCTGTACCCTACCCGTATTGGCAGAACTGCAATGCCAAATTGACCAGGAATGTCCCCCAAAGAACTACAACACCACTATTGAGATGGGTTGTGTTTCTACTGCCACGAGGCAGGGCATCTAACCAGAGCTTGCCCCAAAAAATACCTCTCCTGTATCCCTGGCACAAATAAACACCTCTGTCTAATCTTACAAATTTATCCAAGTGATCATGGAACTCTTGGGAATTAGGCGCCAAATTGAAGCCTTCATTGATACAAGAGCTGACAAAAGCTTCATTGACGCCAGCCTGGCCAAGGAAATAGGCCTAAAAGCCTCAAAACAGCGCCTACAAGTAATCATGGGAAACAGTTCTCTGGACACAAGATACAGATGCAAACAATAACTTCCCTTGGCAATTGGAGAGACGTGTACCTGACCCCCTTGATCCTCTTGCCAGGTTTACCCCACCCCCTAGTACTGGGCAACTCCTGGTCTGAAAAACACAGCTTGATCCTGAACTATCATGAATGGACCGCTTTTTTTAGGACAACCTGAATCTTGTGACACTGTTCCCTTCTGTATGAGCCCCAGCAAAACACCACCCAAAAAACTCTTAACCATAAAGATAGAGTCTGGCGTTGGGATACTAACTACCCCCTACAGAAATGGGACCATGTATTTAGCAAAGAAGCAGCCACAAAACTACCCAGCAATTCAATCTACAACCATCCAATAGACCTGTTACCAGGGACCCAACCACACCACAGCCCCATCTACAGCTGTAATCACCACAAACAGGTAGCCTTGAAGACTTATCTAGAGGACATGACCAAAAAGGATTTTATCCAAGTTTCAAAGGACCCTTGCTTGTCTCCCATGCTGTTTGTAGAAAAAAAAAGATGGCAGAATGAGCCCATGTGTAAACTATCAGAAACTGAACAATATTACAATGAAGAACTCTACCCCATTCCCAACACTGATGACCTCTGCAATGTACTGACCAGAGCCCGGGTGTATTCAAAAATTGACCTAAGAGACGCCTTCAACCAGATCCAAATCAAAGACAGAGACAAATACAAGACGGCTTTCAAAACCAGATATGGATTGTATGATTACCTAGTTATGCTGTTTGGCTTGTGCAACTCCCCCAGACCTTTCCAAAGGATGATCAACTCTGTCCTAGGCAAGTACCTTGACCAATATTGTATTGCATATTTGGATGGCATCCTCATATACAGAAAGTCACACAATGAACACCTCCAAAGCCTTGATTTTATACTAGAGAAACTCTCCCAGGCCAACTTACACCCCAAGCTGAAAAATGTGGATTCTTTTATTATGAGGTATAATTCCTAGGATATGTAGTGAAAACCGGCGGGTTTGCCATGGCGCAGGACAAAGTGGAAGCAGTAACTGCCTGACTGGTGCCCAAGTGCAGAAAGGATGTGATAAGTTTTTTGGGCCTGGTAAATTATTGCAGGGATTTCATCCAAAAAATTTCTCAAATTATGCTACCCCTGACCTGTCTTTGCTATGACAATGTCCTGTTTGTCTGGACCCCAGAATGTACCAGCGCTTTTGAAGCCTTGAAGCTTGCTTTTTCTCTGTCCCTGTCCTGGCTATGCCAGATCCATCCAAACCCTTTATACTGGAAACCAACACGTACAACTTTAAGGTGGGTGGGGTTCTTCTCCAGAAAGGAGGAGATGGTATACTACATCATGTAGCATATTACTCCAAGAAAATGCTGCTGGCCAAAGGAAACCATCCAATCTACAATAAGAATATGCTTGCAATAATGAAGACCCTGAAACATTGGCGCCGGTACCTAAGTGGCGCTGAATTCCCAGAAAAGTCCTAACTGACCACAAGAACTTGGTTTACTTCTTTAATACAGACAAATGAACCAGAGATAGGCCATATGGGCCCTAGAACTGGCCAACCTCATTCTGATAATTGACTATAAACCTGGGAAAGTCAACATAGTACCTGAAGCACTGAGCAGAAGAGAATACTTGATTCCCTCCACATCTGAGACCAACGACCATAACACCCACATACTTCTCAACACTGCCAGCCTAGGTATCCAGCTGATGTACATGAAGATAATGGCTTTCAAACCCAACATAATTGAGGCATAGCAATCAGACAAATACTCAACAGAACTCTATGCCAACTTGATCTCAGATCCCTAGAGCCGCCACAATAAGAAAGGATTCTTGTTGAAAGGAACTACTCTGTTACTACACAACCAAATCTATGTACCTAAAGGCGAGTCAAGGAACAAAGTTCTCATAGCTATCACAACTCAAAAATGGCCAAGCCCTGGCAGATACAAGACAATCCAAGGAATTAAGAAGAATTATGCTTGGCCCCAACTGGACAAAGACATGGCCGCCTACATTGAAGGCTGTGAGACGTGTGGAAGAACCAAACCCAGTAGATCTAAACCTGAAGGCCTTATAAGACCACTAGACATGCCAACAGGACCCTGGCAATCCATTTCAATGGACTATATTGCAGAGCTGCCCCCTTCAAATTTTTCAATGCCATTTTAATCATAGTAGATAGGTTTACTAAAATGTCTTATTTTGTCCCTACAACCACCAACTGCATCACCACAAAAACAGCTAGACACTTCCACAACTGCATCCTGACCCAACATGGCACCCTGGCAGAAATTGTCACTGATAAAGGCCCCCAATTCTCCTCCAACTATTGGACTCAGGTGATGAAAGACTTAGGAGTAAAGCGCTATGTATCCACTTCCTACCACCTGCAAACTGACAGCCAGACTGAACAAGGGAATCAAATACTTGAACAATACCTATAATGCTATGCCAACACCAACCAAGATAACTTGCAGACTGACAGCCAGACTGAACAAGTAAATCAAATACTTGAACAATACCTATAATGCTATGCCAACACCAACCAAGATAACTGGGCCAAGATGATACCCATGGTCCAGTATGCCTACAACAACAAAGACCACACATCTACCAGAATGTCCCCTTTAAAGCCAATTATGGGTTTGACCCATCTTGGGACCCTAGCATTGGCATTGAAGAGACAAACACGTCAGGGCAAACCTGGATTGAACAGATACACAACACCCAAGAAGCCTGTCTTACAAATCTGATCCAAGCTGTCCAAACTTACAGGTTTTTGCCAACAAAAAAGGATTCCTGGGTAACCATTGAAGATAGGGGATAAAGTATACTTAGATTTTTAAAATGTGCCTCTGGCAGTTCCCTGCTGTAAGTTAGCCCACCAAAGGAGTGGCCCCTACAAAATCACCAAGCTATTGGATGAAGTAGGATTAAAAATAGAACTACCCCCTTGTGGAAGATACATAATGTCTTCTACTGTGCGCTACTCTTCAAAAAAGAAGGAAACTCCCTACCCCACCAGAAACTCAAGATTGATCCACCTCCCATTCAAGTTGGACGCTCTGAGGAATATGAAGTTGAATATATTCATGGAGACCGCACCCACTAAAAAACTCCACAGTACTACGTCAAATGGATGGGATACCCGCCAAGGAAAGCACCTGGGAACTGTTAAGCAACCTACCCAACACCCAGCTGGTTGTCCAACAATATCTTGCAAAAAGACTTGAAGGAGGGGACCCTTGGGAAGGAAGGGGATGATGTCATGAGTGACATTTCAATACTTGTATTGAAAACCTGGGAATTGAAACCCGGGTCTCAGGGAAAGCCTTATGTTGACCAGAGTGGACAGGAAACCGCCCCACTGCTAGTTGGTCAAGCCCTGGACCACCAGAGATAGATGACCCCAAACAGGAGGAACAGAAACCTTCCAACCTGCCAAGCGTCAATACTGGAGATTTGAAATCAACATCAGAGACCCTGGAATCAAACCCTGACCCTCCAAAGACTACTTGAGTCACACCAAGTGGTCAGGAACCTGCCCACCCATTAAATTGCAAACCCAAGTTGATAAGTTACTCTGCAAACCGCCAGTCTCCCAAGGACAATCCCGCAAATGGTTGTTATATTACTGCCAACTTTGCGCCACCAAAGATCTGGACCTATGCAGAGGTTGTAGCTTGCCTTAATTAGGTTAAAACAAAACTTACTGTTAACTCTTCCAATGACCACCAGAAGCTGCCAATCTTCTGTCCAGAATAGATATTACAATTGAACTACTCAGGTGATGGGGTGAACAGTAGTGGCGTGAAAAAGCATAGCCACTTCTGTTCATCAGAGCAGGCATAACCTTGATATGCCGCCCTCAAGACTCTAAGCCATGATCCATGCCCTGACAGTGCCTTGTCTGCAAACCTGAATCCTGTGAAAATCAAAGAAGAAAAAACCCATGGTATAAAAGCCCCAGCAGTATGGTGATGACCATATTGTCATTTTTGATAATAAAGTTTTATCAACCTTTGGTTTGAACAAATCTTACCTTATCTAGTCTTAGTGATCTTCCATATTAACTCCAGCCAAGTAGACCATCAGGCACCAGCCCCCTCTAGAGACCAACCTGTCAACCCTTCCCAGGCATTATACCGTCCCCCAGGAGACCCTTTGGACCTGTGAATTTTACCAAATACCCACCCAACCCTGCCTATGCGGAGTAAAACTTAGAGATCATCCTCATTGCCAATCCCTTGGCAAAGACTAGAGAAAATAAATTTATATGACGTGAAGGAAAGAGGATAAAGGTGTTACCCTTATTGTTCAAAGACAAGTACAATTATCTGCCTGCCTACCTTGTTCTCATGACTCCACCCTTACCAGGATACTAAGAGTACTGTGGAGCTCTAGCTAGTGAGGGAAGAGTTGAAGCAGGTACTGGCATGGACCACCAGATGATGGGGCCTAACTTTACCAGGTAGGAAAGGGCCTTTCCAGCCTTATTCCAAGGTCCAGCCGCTAGCAAGGTAGAGTCAATCAATAATGTGAGCGCCAGGTAAAGCACTCCCAGGAATTGACTACTCTGGCCTGCGGCATCAGAAGTGGGTGGGGTTGAGATGGTTAGTTTGGGTATTGGGGGTGGTTTCATGGGGACCAGGTAGGCAGCAGGATTGATGTACTCCTTGAAGATCAAAGGGTAGATGGTTATTGCTTTGCTGTCACAGACAATTTGGTAGGGTTCCTCTGGATTGTTTGGGTGAGTGTACCACTGCAAGTCTTCCAATGTCTAGGGTTTGTGGTCAGGATTGGCGGGATACTCAGTGAAATGCACAGGGCCAAAAGGAGCGTTGGGTAGACAGTAGTAGTCAAAGGATTTGGTTTTATAAAATGGAGTCTGACATCTATCCCATATATGGGTACTGACGCTTGAGTGTATGCAGATGGAAGAGTATCAAAATAGGTATGTAAACAGATTGATGAACCAAAGGTTCATAACAATTTCATTTGGTAAGGATGATGATACAGAACTTTTTCAAGTGCTTCTTATTTATATACTTACTCACATGCAAGTCCCTCTGGGCATTCATCTGGTGCTATCTGGGTGGCAAGGTTTGGGATATTAGGTTCTGTTGTTTAATTGGCTGTTTTGTGGTTATTTTTGGGGTTTTCAGGAACTGTGTTTGGCTTTTTGGTGGTCCATATTGGCTTGGCTTGTCATTGATTCTGGAAGCTTTGGCTTCTGGGGTTTTGGGAGTTTTCCTAATTTGATCATCATTTTTGGACTGGCTTGACAGGCTCTCTTGAACCCAAAAGAGCTTGATTAAAAAAGGGGTCCCCAATTGGAGACCCCAAATTACTTAATGGAGGGTGGGCTTGATCTGGGTTTACTGGGAAGTTAAAAATAGTCTGCCCAGGACCATCCAAACTCACCAAGGCTTGGGCGTAGCTTTTTGGGCCCCTAGCAGGCTACCCAGCTACCACCAGGTTGGGAATGATTCCTGCACCTGGATTTGCTTTGAAAAGCAAAAAAACCAGGTGCGGGCAAATCTCCCTGCCCGCTAGCCCCGCCTGGTGACTAGGAGCGGGTTCAATTCCTGTCAGGGGCTTTGAAACTGTTACTTTTGTAACAGCCCTTAACCCTGCAACCTGACTTCCCAATGGAACCTCTGCTGCTGCCAATAATACAACCACCCAATTATTTAGAGTACTCTACATTACTCTGACAGGAATGATAGACTCTATGGTGCCCAACTCAGAGCCCTGGTCTTTGCTTGGGCAATCTGTATCCTATATTATCAAGTTAGCACCTATCCTATGGTGGGCATTACCCTCTGGCCTGGCTTTATTCTGTCCCAAGCCAACCAATGCCTCTACCTATGCCTGGCTTCCTGACACAGATAGGCAAATCTTCCCATAATAGAGCTGAACCAACACAGCAAATAGTATCCTACCATTTTTGTTAACAGGTATAATGATGTGTTGGGTCTAACAAGCAAGGGTTCAACTGGAGGAGGAGGATTGGTAGTGTGATCATAATGGAACTTTCTTCCCTAGTGGCCTGAGGGGTACTTGAACTACCCATTGGCCAAAAACTCCTTCTGTTAGGAATCATTGGGGGAGAGGTTGTCCCAGTTGTTGGTGGGAGTGGGATTTTCAAGGCCCAATACCACTGAAAGAGAAGAACTAGAAACCAGAACCAGAAGCAAATACTTTCATAACTTCAAAGAAGGGATCAGAAGATAAGTGTAGGCAGGTATAGAGTAGAATAAGTCTTTATTGTTGGAAAAAGTGATAATGATAAAGATTGTTCACTTAAATACCCCAGAATAGAGGATGGAACATTTAAGAGATGCAATTAATAGAAGAGAATTTGACATGAGGTCTTACTAAAATAATGGTTTAAGAAATTATGTTTACCCATTGAATTTCTACCTGAAGCTTAATACTATTGATTACCAATTTTAGAAACCAGAGGTAAAAAGAGGCAGAAACAAGAGCCTCCATATTAAAGTGGTGGCTGTAGTGAATATGAAAGTTAAACAAGTCCAAGCCTGCATCAAAGATAGATTAAGCGGGTCCCAGAGTGTCAAAGCCAGTTTACACAGCCAATCAGATAAAAGTTAGTAAGTGACATTGTATAATAAAATTTTAACCTTTTCAAAGTTGTTTTCAAATTTGAAAGCAAAAACTGAATCAATTGGTTTAACATAAATAGGTAATGTATTTAAACTGTTTGAGTTTTGACTAATGTTAACACTGTTTTTAGGGTTCTGGGTTTGATCCCTGTCTGGGCAGCCCAAGAGTTAACCTGGGTGTCTAAAATTTGATTGCTGGTGTCCTTTGGTTTGGTGTTTGTTTCCAAGTTACCCATACAAGTGATGTAGTCAGGAAAGCATTCCCTGACATCACCTGGCTGAAGGTTGTGGGGTTGCACCCACAGATGATGTCTCAATGTTGAAGAACAACACATCACCTAGGTGAAGATCAGCAGGCCCAGCAGGAAAAATTAAGAAGTTGTGGCTGCCTGCTTAGATCTTCTCAGAGGTCACTTCAGAGCACTCCATTTGATGTCTCAGTAACATTTTGAAGCTGGAATTGGCTGAGCTCCAGGTGGCAAGCAGGTCAGATAGGAATTTCCCATACCAGTACCCATTGGTGTAACTAGTTGTGGTTTGGTGAAATACAATCCCTTTTGGGGAAACTGCAAGAAATTAACCAATTATAATTCCCTCTGTTTCCTTCTTTTTACTCTTGGGGGCATTATTTTTTACCAATGAACCATAATCCTGGACTTTCAATGACAATTTATAGTAAAATTTAAATATTACATTATCTGAAATGGAAGACAGAGAGCAGGTGATGGTGGCATCAATCACAAGGTCATAGGGAAAATTAGACCCATCATCCAACTCATTGGCTGGACAATTGGTCAGAATCAGGATACTGACTACAAGCCCATCCATGCAGAGCTGTGCTGTGCGGCTGGCAATGAAAATGCCCTGGAGCTCAAGTAGGCAATGGACCTCAGTCAATTGTATATATGGGTCCCGCTAGAGGACATCAAGAATTAGAGGATAGGCATCATTAATCTGGGAGTCAGCCTGCTTATTTGGCTTCTTGACCAGCTTTGCACCACCTCTCTTCAAGAGGGCTCAGAACTCACAATTAATCACTGCCTTGATAAATTGAAGCCAAGTGGCAATTTTGGCAAAATTTATGCCACTCTGCTTGAGGCTCACAATCTCCTCTATCACCTCATTGGTTATGATTTGACGTTTTTGAGGGCTTTTGAGAATAAGGGAACCTGGATTAGAAAAGCTTTCTCTGATTGGCCCAAACTCTCAAGTGATAGCTGGATTGGATTAGAGGGGGCCACAGTTGCCCAGTCTCTGGAATGTGGCACAGGCTCAGGTTGGGCCTGATCTTGGGGAGCACCATAGTAGCTGTCAGAAAAGCCACCTGTGGATGGGCCTGGTGACACATACAACTCAGCCTCCTCACAACTTGCAATAAATTGGTTGTTGTAAGAGATTCTATCCCTTTAAAAAGCAACGGATCAAACCCTGGGGCTTATGATACTGAGAAAGAATTCAAAAATTACATTCTTAAATGCTAAAACCAAATATAACATTAAGAAAAAATTAATAGAATTAATCAAACCAACTACACATTCAAAATTGATTAAAAAATGCGCTATTGAAAGCAAAAACAACAGCAACAACAAAAGCAAAAACAAAGATCAACTCAACACCATAAATTCTGGTCTAAAAGCAAAAATCCAAACTAGAGATGAAGGATATGACAGCAATAACAAAAGAGCATTTAAAATTAGCTCTAAAATCCCCACAATAGCCATTCAAACAGAAATTTAATGCTTAAATCCACATCAACAATATTCAGGGGAACCAAAAAGCCAATCAGTTGATCCAAACCATCCAAGCCAAAAAATATCATTCATCCAGACCCAAAAGACAAGCAGAATCCCAGTACAGAAGAATACTACAATGTAATAACCCAAATTACTTCTTGCATTACAGGCTGCAGGCTGCTTCAGACCTGCAAAGTAATAATTTCCAACCTACTCTTTCAGAATCACCTGGTAACCACTATGTCCACTTCTAACTTGGCTTCAGTATTTAAGCTGAGGAATTTATCCTTTGCCAATTTCTCCAACAAGTTTTATTCCTATCTTAGCCAATAAATATATATTTTAAAAACTTCTAAAACTTGATTAGTAGATCTAAAAGGCTCTCCTCCAACAACATGAATCTCATCATCATTGTATGGGTTTTTTGTGTGTTAATTAGTTATGGGCAAGCCAATGTGAAATCCAAAACTCCTGAACCTACCCCACAAATAAATCAGAAGACTCCATTTGGTATTGTTTTGGTACACGCCATTGCCATGCCCCCTATGTTGAAACAGCAGTATTCCCTCCCATTATTCACACCAAGGCCCCTGGTTAGTTTTTGACATAATAGTGTCTATTATCTCTTAAACCATTTCACTCCCTTCCTGGGGAGATTCTGTCTATTTGGTCACCTCTTGCACATGTTAATGATAGGATCCCAGTAGGGTCCACTCTAGTCAAATTCAACATGAGAGCTCTCTTTCACTACATTGGAGAGAGACTCCCCTATGTGTCATGAATGACAATTCAATACTTGTATTGAAAGCCTTTTAATTGAAACCTGGGTCTCAGGAAAAGCCTTATGTTAACCAGAGTGGACAGAAAACCCCCCAACTGCTAGTTGGTCAAACCCTGGACCACCAGAAATAGCTGACCCCAACCAGGAGGTACAGAAACCTGCCAACTTGCCAAGCGTCAATACTGGATGTTTGAAATTAACATTGGAGACCCTGGAATCAAACCCTGAACCTCCAAAGACTATGTGAGTCACACAAAGTGGACAGAACCCTGCCAACTTGTTAAATTGTAAACTCAAGTTGACAATTTACTTTGAGAACTTCCAGTCTCCCAAGGACAATCCCCCAAACAGTCACCAGATTGCTGCCAACTTTGCGCCACCAAAGATCTGGACCTATGCAGAGGTTGTAGCTTGCCTTAATTAGGTTAAAACAAAACATACCACTAATTCTGCCAATTACCACTAGCAGCTGCCAGTCTCCTGTCTAGAATAGGTAGTACAATTGAGCTACTCAGGTGACGTAGTGAACAGTGGCAGCAGAAAAAAGCATTATCACTTCTATTCACCAGAGCAGGCATAACCTTGATCTGCCGCCCTCAAGACTCTAAGCCATGATCCATGCCCTGACAGTGCCTTGTCTGCAAACCTGAACCCTGCAAAAATCAAAGAAGCAAAAACCCATGATATAAAAGCCCTGGAGTATGGTGATGACCATATTGTCATTTTTGATAATAAAGTTTTATAAACCTTTGGTTTGAACAAATCTTACCTTATCTAGTATTAGTGATCTTCCATATTAACTCCAGCCAAGTAGACCATCAGGCACCAGCCCCCTCTGGAGACCAACCTGTCAACCCTTCCCAGGAATTATAACGTACCCCAGGAGACCCTTTGGACCTGTGAATTTTACCAAATATCCACCTAACCCCGCCTACACAGAGTAAGACTTGGAGACCATCCTTGCAAGAGAGGGGGGCTAAAATAACTAAGTTTGGCTCCCATCCCAGAGAAACAAACCACCAGGATGCTGCCCAGTGGAGGACTGGGACAGCCACTCAAAGGGGGGACCACAAGGAGGACACGAGGGACAATTGGGGAAAATAGGCATTCAGATCCATTAACACCAGACTGGGGAAAAACCAAGTGGTGCAGGTGGGAGCGGAAGAGGACACCTCCAGAGACACAAGTGGTACAGAATTGCTCCAAGCCACACTGGTAAGAGGAGGCATAGAAGAGCCAACCTCTTTGGAGACAGGCAAGGTGTGATCCACAATACCCAAGTATAAATCATTGCACATCAGGTTCTTGACCACAGCCTCTCCAGAAAGGAGGAGACCACTAGGGAGATCCCAGAGGCTATAAGGATCTTCACCCACAAGCTGAGCAGACAAAGAGATTTCCCCCCACAAGTCTGGCAAGGTAGACCACAAGAGCAACAAAAATGGGGCCAAGGAAAACACAACAAAATTTATGGCTGGGAGTATCATAATAGTGTTCTCTGCAAAATTTGGAGGAGATTGGTGTATTTTTTAGATTAGATAGCAATTGATTTTTGTCCTAGCAGGGTGGTTACAAGCAGGAACCAGAAAGAGGCAACAGAATTGGCCTGGAGAGCTTTAGTATAGTCCTGGGTGCCTTGGTGATCACAAAGAGCAAAAGAAGGTTTGAAAATAGAAGATTTAAATAAAGATTCAAAATAATAATAGGAATTATAAAGAAAATCAATTAAAATTTTAAGTTTGAACACAGATTTTGAAAGCATAAACAAGGGGAAACAACAACTATGTGCCAAGACTACTTCAGGAGGTCCCAAGGAAGATACCAGGTTTGAAACGGGTTGTTGCAAGGTAAGCTTTGAAGAAAAGACTAACTCTTTAATTTTTAGACTGTGGAACACCAAGCAGGGGTTCCAAACAAACTGTAAAAATCAAAAAAGGGTGCAATAAACCATAAAATTTAATGTTATTGGAGAATAGACAAGCAGGGGACTGAAAGTCCCTTGCTGTGTTAAAGGGAGGGGATTGCAAAGGGTGAAGAAATCACATGACCTATGGGACTGGGTCTAATTGGCCGGAGGAGAATTTTTGCGGGACAGAACCAGGGGGACTGGAATTTTTCAACCTAATTTCTGTGTGCCCATTTGATTGGCTGGAAGGAGTCCTATGTATTTGAAGTTCACTTGAGTTGTTAGTTGTTGATGTGGCAACATTTAATTGGTTGGTTATAATAGTTTTTAAATGTGGACGACACCAAGCCAACATAAAGTCCAAATTGACTAGAGTTTCCTCCCAGGAGGGAGCAGCCAAAGGCAAAAAATCTGCAGGATAGGCCAGCACAAACCTCTTGTCAACTGTATGTGCCAAATCCTTCAAAGAATTAAGGGGGTTTGGCTGGGGTTTTTGGGCCTTTCTTGGTGCAGCAGGGGAATATTTTACAATCTTATACCAGGGGTGGCAGTGAATTTACAATCCTCATTGCTGATCCCTTGGCAAGGACAAGAGAAACTGAATACATAAGACGTGAAAGAAAGAGGTACAAGAGGCCGCCCAGCTTGTCCAAAGACAAGTACAATTATCTACCTGCCTACTTCATTCTCATGACTCCTCCCTTAACCCTGCAACCTGACCACCCAATGGAGACCCTTGCTGCTGCTGAGACTACAACCACCCAGTTGTTTGGAGTACTCTACATTACTCTGACGGGAATGGTAGACTCTATGGTGATCAACTCAGTGCCTTGGTCTTTGCTTGGGCAATCTGTATCCTATATTATCAATTCAGCACCCATCCTATGGTGGGCATTACCCTCTGGCCTGGCCGTATTCAGTCTCAAGACAACCAATGCCTCTACCTATGCCTGGCTTCCTGACACAATGAGTGGATCCCTGGCAGGTGTACACAGGAAACACAGTGGTTGTGCTCCCTTGACCAGCAGCCTAAACTTGTAGTAGCTCCTGGTACTGCTCCTTGACAACATCATAGCTGTCTTCACTAGTGAAACTCACTGTAAATAAAAAGCAATAAAATTACATTAAAACATAAAACAAAGTTTTTAAAAAATTAATTTTATTTAAGTATGTGTTCTTTTTTTGAGATATTTTCTCAGATATAAATGGCCAAATTTAGAAGTGTGCTGTTAGAAAAGTAATATGTTCAAAGCCCCAGGCAGGAATTGAACCCGCTCCTAGCCACCAGGCAGGGCTAGCAGGCAGGATGATTTGTCTGCACCTGGATTTTTGCTTTTTAAAGCAAATCCAGGTGCAGGAACCATTTCTGCCCTGGTGGTAGCTACGGGGGCTGTTCTGGCCCCCATAAGCTATGACCAAGCCTTGGTGGGTTTGGCTGGGCCTGGGCAGACTATTTTTAGCTGCCTAGTAAACCCAGTTCAAGCCCACCCTCCATTAAGTAATTTGAAGTCCCCAATTAGGGACCCCTTTTTTAATCAAGTTCCTTGGCCTCAGAAAAGCCTGTCAAGTCAGTCCAAAAAAGGTGATCAAATTTGGAAACCCCCCATTACCCCAGAAGCCAAACCTGTAAGAAATAATGGTCAGCCAAGCCAAGATGGACCACCAAAAAGCCAAACAGCTGTTCCTGATTTCCCCAAAAATGACCATGAAGAAGCCAATTAAACAGAAGAACCTGATATCTCAAGCCTTTCCACCCAGATAACACCAGAAAAATGCCCAGAGGCACTTGCATGTGAGTAAGTATAAAAATCAGAAGCACCTGAAAAAGTTCTATATTGTCATCCTTATCAAATAAAGTTGTTATGAACCTTTGGTTCACCAATCTGTTTCCATACATATTTTTGATACTCTTTCATCTGCATACACCCAATTATCAGCACCCATCCACAGGGATAGATGTCAGACTCCAGTTGACAAAACCAAAGCCTTTGACTACTACCATCCACCCATTGCTCTATTTGGCCCTGTGCATTTCACTGAGTATCCTCCAAGTCCTGATCACAAACCCTAGATCTTGGAAGACTTGAAGTGATAAACCTGCCCAAACACACCCAAGGAACCCTACCAAATTTTCTGTGACAGCAAAGCAATCACCATCTACCCTTTGATCTTCAACAGGAAGTACAACAATCCTGCTGCCTACCTGGTCCTCATGGAACCACCCCCAACACCCAAACCAACCATCTCAACCCCACCCACTTAGATGCCGCTGGCCAGAGTAGTCCATTCCTGGGAGTGCTTTACCTGGCGCTCACATGATTGATTGACTCTTCCTTGCCAGCGGCTGGGCCTTGGGCTGTGGCTGGGAAGGCCCTTTTCTACCTAGTAAAGTTAGGTCCCATCATCTGGCGGCCCATGCCAGTACCTGCTTCAACTCCTCCCTCACCTGCTGGAGCTCCACAGTACTCTTTATTATCCTGAAATGTCATATTGAAAATCCTCTGTAGTTCCCTGGATAGATTCTGGTGAATTCACTTATGAAATCCACTATTTCCAATTTGAGTCCCAAAAATAATCAATATTTTCAAAAAAATGAGTCATTTTGTGTTTGAGCCCATCCGTTTTGTGACTGAACCTCATGTGTTCACTGTTTTTATCATATTTGCCACACACATAATCAAATTTGATGTAGAATGCTTCAGGAGGTGACTGGATTGTGTGCATTTTGATTTTGATTCCTATGTATCTGCTGTCTTGTTTTTTAGAATTTGGTATTTGACTTTATTTTGTTGTGTGATTGACTATTTTATTTTCTGACTATAGATAAATGGAATCTTTATTGATTAAATTGAAATTCAAGTGGTTCCATTTTAAAACTTGTTTTGTGACTGAACCTATGCGTTCTAAACTGAGTAATATAGTAGGTTTAAAAGTTATGGCTATAACCAAAAATACCTCAGATTTAAACAAAATAGTTCTAGATTTGAACAAAATCCAAAATGTGCAAGATCAGGACTCAAGCAATTTATAAAAATTTTGGTTAATAAATGAACTGTCAAATAAAAAACAAAATTTCTCTAGCCCATTATACAAAATTATAGCAAATATCAAGCAGTGTTGTTTAAACCACAAACAAAATGAACTGACACAACAAGTGAGATGAATGAATGCTGTTCTGGAGTATATTATGACCCAATCAGGATTCATATGAGACACCAACAGAAGGACTAGAATGAAACAAAATTTGGACAATCTAGAAGCAAGATTACACAAGCATGAAACAAAATGGACTCACACAATATGTGTAGTATGAGCATTTTAAAATAGAAAAATAACAGTTTTACAGCCAATTGACAGCTATTCAATTTAGGAACAGAGGGATTTTATTCATCTTCATGGATCCTTGTTTGTCATAATGATTTTAAGAACCTTCCAAATATGGGCTTGAGTTTATAACAAAAATAAAGTCAAAAAATTTTAAACTTCTACTTTTAGTGATTTTATCCTAGGTTTTTTATAATGGTTTTTAACAACAACATTTTTGACAGAATCAGCAGCCAAGCCAGCTTCAATGGAGGCAAGGCTCAGAACGTGGAGGCACCCGTTTATACCCAAGCCTTTGAGGTGGGTAACAAGTAAGCTGACCTGTATCTGACCACCAACCCCTATGGCGTTGACTTGTTTGAGAGTCACTTAGTGTCTAGCTCTGCCCCTGCTCCCGTACCCACCCACCCACAAGCTGCCCACCAACCAACCAATCAGAATGGCAACCTTGATTTGAAACAACTTCTTGTCACCACCCAACCTGCCCCCCTATAGCCAATCAGGCTTCAGCTCCCCCGGCCCAGCGCCCCAAACACAGAATCATTACTGCCCAAATTCTCCAGGAAAGTGTGGCCCTGAACCTGCAAGGTCTATCCTGGAATCAGATTGCAACCCAATTGCAATTCACCCAAGCCACAATAATGTGGTAATTCAATAACTTAATAAATAAAGGTAATCTGATTGGGACAGCCATGAAGCCCAAGAAGGCCCCTGAGTCCCAAATTACAGAGATGTACCCAATAATGCTTGACTTCCTTCAGCAGGACCCCAAGCTTTCCCTGACCCAGGTCTGGAAGCAATTTTTTCATCATGGCATTTGGGTGTCTGAGCACATGGTGCAGCTCTGGATTTATGGAAAGGTGGCTTCAATACAGATTTTTACCAACTTTGTTGGCAACCAATGGGATGGCAATGAGGATTGACCATATGATCAGGCCATTGAGTCAACCCTGGTCCAATGCTTGACTAGTCTAACAGATGGCGTCATGTTCATCTTCTACTACAAGCTATTAATAGCTTTTGACAATTTTTGGAGCCCAAGGAAGAGCCGCCACTCAAAAAGGGAGGAAGAAGGTCAAGAAGGGGACCTTCATTAGTATTTTTCTGGCTGTTTCAGCCAAGGGTTCTGTCTATTATTGGACAAACCCATATTTCACCAATGGCTACAAGTACAACCACATCCTCGGTGGATTACTCAACTCCTGGGATGGCTCAAATTCTAAGCACTGGGTTTTATTGAGCCACCAGATAGAGGGTAGCTCTACTGCCCTTGAGGTCATCCAGGGACACGGGCACCAGGCCTCAGTCTACCCCAACAGTCACGCAGAAATCCATCTAGCTGATGTTGTATTCTTTAATATTGGAGATACACTCTGGGAGCGCTGCCCTCAGGCTTTCAATGATCTCCATCTTGGGGTCCTTGACCACAATTCTCTCTTTGGTCACCAAATGGTTACTGACTTGTTTGCCCAAATTGTCTTCCATGTGAATATGGGCAACCAATCACATAAGGATAAGCGCCTCCCACTATGTGCCACTGCCACCTACTAGCCCATCCAGCCAATGACAGATGAGGAATACAATAAGCATTATATGGCAACCATCACATGTAATCCTCCTACCCCCACCACCCTTACCCCCACCCCCACCTTTCAGCCCCACCCACCCAATCCCAGACCCCCCAGGCCAGCACTGCCTCTACCTCTTCCTTCCTGCGCTGTTCTGCCTACTAGGCATCACTCTTCCCCTCCCCAACAAACCCCCTGTTGCCAAACATTTTCTATTTATATTATCTTTTTTTGAATTTCAATTGTTCATGTTCTCTTTGTTTATAGTTGGTTTTATTCTTTATGTTCAGCTTATTCCTATAAAATCATATATTACTATGCCATGTATCTAGATCCAGAACAAAGTTATTTTTGGCGCTTTTCACTGCCCCTTATGATAATATTAACAATAATTTGCTGATCAGCTAAATTTGAATTAGAAAAGGATAGGTCAACTTTGTTTAGATAAAGTTGTTACTGATCCAAATTCAAGACCTTAATAATAAACTTTATGCCAATCAGGAGCCCTGTGATAAAGTGATTGTTGTGACATAAAGTGTCATTCAATAATGCTTTGGTGCATGTG
This sequence comes from Entomophthora muscae, assembly GCA_014839935.2. Lineage (NCBI taxonomy): Eukaryota > Fungi > Entomophthoromycota > Entomophthoromycetes > Entomophthorales > Entomophthoraceae > Entomophthora > Entomophthora muscae. The sequence goes on along the minus strand of QTSX02002848.1, from coordinate 522,851 downwards.
CGCTAATTAATATGATTGATTGGATGTTTTGCCATTGTGTGTCATTGCTGCTGTGGCAAGTTGTTGGTGGACTAGTACAATCAGCTGCTGGGTTAACAATAGTCCACCAACAACTTGCCACAGCAGCAATGGCACACAATGGCAAAACATCCAGTCAATCATATTAATTAGCCACATGCACCAAAGCATTATTGAATGACACTTTATGTCACAACAATCACTTTATCACAGGGCTCCTGATTGGCATAAAGTTTATTATTAAGGTCTTGAATTTGGATCAGTAACAACTTTATCTAAACAAAGTTGACCTATGCTTTTCTAATTCAAATTTAGATTATCACCAAATTGTTGTTAATATTATCACAAGGGGGAGTGCAAAGCGCCAAAAAAACTTGGCAATTAAGGAAACAATGCCAAAACAAAGAAAACAACACATATTGAGATGAGTGTAAGACATATACACAATTGGTAAAAAGATGGGATAGTGTAGCAAATAAGAAAACAAACAGGAATAAACAAAGAGGCAATAGTATCAGAATAATACAGATTTTATTGGGATGAAAGCTATAAAAACATATGGAAAGACTAGTAAAAAATCAATGAGAGAATTGGAGAAACTTCTAAAAAACCTTGACTCTGCAATTGCAGAGATCAAAAAAATTGACTGCAAGGTCAAAGCAAAGGTGAAGTCTGCTGTCCTCAAAGGCAAGAAAATTGACAAGATGTCAGCCAAGGCGCTTATGGCCAAAATATCTGACATCCCTGAGAAGACCATTGAGTGTCTTCTTAAAATACAGAAGATAGTTGTGAATGGCTTAAAATTCAAGTCCTATGCCCTTTCTGTGCCTTCTGTCTGGACCAATGACCCTAAGATGTATGAACATCTTAAACAACCAAGAGGGCCTGCAAGGATGACGCTGAGTTGCCTGCACAGCTGCTTGCGCCAAGAATGGCCAAGACAGCTGAGGCTGCGGGAAAGGAGGAGGCTTTAAAAGGTAACCTAATTACATAATTAATGAAAAATTCCAAATGCTTACCTTTTTTAGTTAGAAAACATTGACAGTGAACTCTGTTGGGTCCTGGTTCCTTTTGTCCCCACCTTTTATGCAAATTATGTTACTCATGTGGCCAATCAGCTGTATCTGTCCTCCCTGTCTTGCAGGAGCTTGAAGACAGGATCCATGATACCTTTCTGATGTCACATGAGGCATTGACTGAGCTAACACATGCCAAGGGGGCATCTAAGTGGGCAGTTACTGCCTACAAGGATGTCCAACTAGTCTGCCTAGACCCAGTGGTTCTCAGTGGAGTTTAATGTGTAAAATTTATTGAGCTTGGTTAAAAACGTCCTGGCAACGCTGCCATTCAAGAATATACCAGAGATAGGATGAGGCCATGCAGCTGCTTGCTTCTGCTTCCTGGTGGAGCACACCCTATCTTACCTTCTGGACAACTTTGGGTGTAAAGTGTCAAAATTGGCTGTTGCAGATGCAACAGCCGTCAAGAAAACTAAGATCCTCCTGGTAGACTTTGGGCTGTCTTGGAGTGCAGATGAGACAGAGCTCCCCTTGGCAATGAATCTTACCTTTGGCAAAAATAAAAATGAGAAAAAAATAAGCACAGTATACAAAAAACTGTGCAAGTTTACTAAAGCCTTTTCTGGGCAAAGGCTTCACCTTGTTGTTTACCTCAGGTATCTTTTCTTCTTCAGGATAAGCGCTGGTGTAGAAGACCTAGACAGGGTATTTCTCAGGGTCAATAAGGCCCGACTCTCACTGGACGGGAAGAAGGTCCCCTGGGTACAGCTTGGTTTACCAGGTAATCCAAAATCGCCCTGGTCCTGGCTGGCATCTTTGGTTTTGCAGCCCCACCAGAAAAGCTGCTCCTCCATTCCCACCTCACCATCCTCTCTTTTACCAGCAGGCAAGAATACTTCAATAAAGTGTATCCACTGTTCACAGTGTGGCAGTAGAGGTTGTGCGCCACCTCCATTGCGGGGTGGGTACATACTGCTGAATCCACTATAGGTACTCCTACTTTATTCTCTATAACAATAAAAGTCTTTATACTCTAAATTATTTTTATTAGAATTAATTTTTCTGATGTTTATTTTAGAAAACAAGATTTGCAAAATATATCCCAGAGAAGGTCTTCATAAAAACATAATGATATATGTTAATAGAATATACTTTTTGTCAAAACAGCAGGCTCAACCTGCCAACAAGGTTCCAAGTAAGAGGGTTTGTGACCTGTAATACAATTTCCCAGTCATTTGAAGCCAGACTAGGAAGTCAACTCAATTTTCAAAATCCAACAACATTAACAAATGATGATCCCTCACAGTGGATACCTTGTTTTAGAGCTTGACTCATTACCAGGATTAAGCCACCCCCTTCACCATCCAACTGTGTGATCAACAACCCATGTTCCTGGTGCCCATTGATTCACAATAACTAAATAATCACTATCTCCCAATAAAGATTATAATCTAGTTTTCAAAACATTTTCCCCTTAAAAATCTGCTAAAACAGCACAGTTACAACATTTGTAGCACAGGTAGGTTTTCCATCCTACTTTTTATTCCACAAAATTCCACTTGTTGCCTGTACTTGCTGCAGCCAACAAATCCTTGATAGAATCATGTCTGGCCTCCCAGTGGACTGGACACCGTACACACCTGGCACCAATATACCGGATGGGTTTATCCTCTATCAAAACATGGTGATACCACTTCCTGCGTTCAATGTCCTGTCTGCCCAAGGGTTCTTCCAGGCACCCTCTGCCATATCCCGTGCAACTGATGAAAATACCATGTCAGCCAATCTAGCCCAAAGACTTCAAAGAGCTGCCCTAGAATACTTTTCAGAGCCAAAAAAGACAATGCTGCTGCATGGATCAGTCAGCCCAAAGCAAGCTGGCCCAGATGAAATGTCCTCAACAATTCTGCATTGTAGAGATCTCCATCTGCCTGACTCATGATGTTGGCACCTGGTGCAACAAGTGGCATGAGTGTCAGGAAGCCAGGCATAGGTAGAAGCATTAGTTGGCTTGGGTTGGAATACAGCGGGCCAAAGGGTAATGCCCACCATAGGATAGGTGCTAACTTGATAATATAGGAAACAGATTGCTCAAGCAAAGACCAGGGCCCTTAATTGGGCACCATAGTATCTACTATTCCCCAACAAAGTAATGTAGAGTACTCCAAACAACTGGGTGGTTGTAGTCTCAGCAGCAGCAGGGGTCTCCATTTGGCGGTTGGGTTGCAGGGTTAAGGGTGGAGTCATGAGAACAAAGTAGGCAGATAATTGTACTTGTCTTTAGACAATAAGGACGGCATCTTGATCCTCTTTCCTTCATGTCCTATGTATTCAGTTTCTCTAGTCCTTGCCAAGGGATCAGCAATAAGATGGTCTTCAAGTTGTACTCTGCATAGGCGGAGTTGGGTGGGTATTTGGTAAAATTCACAGGTCAAAAGGGAGCTCCTGGGGTATAGTATAGTGCCTGGGAAGGGTTGACAGGTTGGTCTCCAGAGGGGACTGGTGCCTGATGGACTACTTGGACGGAGTTAATATGGAAGATCACTAAGACTAGATAAGGTAAGATTTGTTCAAACTAAAGGTTCATAAAACTTTATTATCAAAAATGACAATATGGTCATCACCATACTGCTGGGGCTTTTATACCATGGGTTTTTTCTTCTTTGATTTTCACAGGATTCAGGTTTGCAGACAAGGCACTGTCAGGGCATGGATCATGGCTTAGAGTCTTGAGGGCGGCATATCAAGGTTATGCCTGCTCTGATGAACAGAAGTGGCTATGCTTTTTCACGCCACTACTGTTCACCCCATCACCTGAGTAGTTCAATTGTAATATCTATTCTGGACAGAAGATTGGCAGCTTCTGGTGGTCATTGGAAGAGTTAACAGTAAGTTTTGTTTTAACCTAATTAAGGCAAGCTACAACCTCTGCATAGGTCCAGATCTTTGGTGGCGCAAAGTTGGCAGTAATATAACAACCATTTGCGGGATTGTCCTTGGGAGACTGGCGGTTTGCAGAGTAACTTATCAACTTGGGTTTGCAATTTAATGGGTGGGCAGGTTCCTGACCACTTGGTGTGACTCAAGTAGTCTTTGGAGGGTCAGGGTTTGATTCCAGGGTCTCTGATGTTGATTTCAAATCTCCAGTATTGACGCTTGGCAGGTTGGAAGGTTTCTGTTCCTCCTGTTTGGGGTCATCTATCTCTGGTGGTCCAGGGCTTGACCAACTAGCAGTGGGGCGGTTTCCTGTCCACTCTGGTCAACATAAGGCTTTCCCTGAGACCCGGGTTTCAATTCCCAGGTTTTCAATACAAGTATTGAAATGTCACTCATGACATCATCCCCTTCCTTCCCAAGGGTCCCCTCCTTCAAGTCTTTTTGCAAGATATTGTTGGACAACCAGCTGGGTGTTGGGTAGGTTGCTTAACAGTTCCCAGGTGCTTTCCTTGGCGGGTATCCCATCCATTTGACGTAGTACTGTGGAGTTTTTTAGTGGGTGCGGTCTCCATGAATATATTCAACTTCATATTCCTCAGAGCGTCCAACTTGAATGGGAGGTGGATCAATCTTGAGTTTCTGGTGGGGTAGGGAGTTTCCTTCTTTTTTGAAGAGTAGCGCACAGTAGAAGACATTATGTATCTTCCACAAGGGGGTAGTTCTATTTTTAATCCTACTTCATCCAATAGCTTGGTGATTTTGTAGGGGCCACTCCTTTGGTGGGCTAACTTACAGCAGGGAACTGCCAGAGGCACATTTTAAAAATCTAAGTATACTTTATCCCCTATCTTCAATGGTTACCCAGGAATCCTTTTTTGTTGGCAAAAACCTGTAAGTTTGGACAGCTTGGATCAGATTTGTAAGACAGGCTTCTTGGGTGTTGTGTATCTGTTCAATCCAGGTTTGCCCTGACGTGTTTGTCTCTTCAATGCCAATGCTAGGGTCCCAAGATGGGTCAAACCCATAATTGGCTTTAAAGGGGACATTCTGGTAGATGTGTGGTCTTTGTTGTTGTAGGCATACTGGACCATGGGTATCATCTTGGCCCAGTTATCTTGGTTGGTGTTGGCATAGCATTATAGGTATTGTTCAAGTATTTGATTTACTTGTTCAGTCTGGCTGTCAGTCTGCAAGTTATCTTGGTTGGTGTTGGCATAGCATTATAGGTATTGTTCAAGTATTTGATTCCCTTGTTCAGTCTGGCTGTCAGTTTGCAGGTGGTAGGAAGTGGATACATAGCGCTTTACTCCTAAGTCTTTCATCACCTGAGTCCAATAGTTGGAGGAGAATTGGGGGCCTTTATCAGTGACAATTTCTGCCAGGGTGCCATGTTGGGTCAGGATGCAGTTGTGGAAGTGTCTAGCTGTTTTTGTGGTGATGCAGTTGGTGGTTGTAGGGACAAAATAAGACATTTTAGTAAACCTATCTACTATGATTAAAATGGCATTGAAAAATTTGAAGGGGGCAGCTCTGCAATATAGTCCATTGAAATGGATTGCCAGGGTCCTGTTGGCATGTCTAGTGGTCTTATAAGGCCTTCAGGTTTAGATCTACTGGGTTTGGTTCTTCCACACGTCTCACAGCCTTCAATGTAGGCGGCCATGTCTTTGTCCAGTTGGGGCCAAGCATAATTCTTCTTAATTCCTTGGATTGTCTTGTATCTGCCAGGGCTTGGCCATTTTTGAGTTGTGATAGCTATGAGAACTTTGTTCCTTGACTCGCCTTTAGGTACATAGATTTGGTTGTGTAGTAACAGAGTAGTTCCTTTCAACAAGAATCCTTTCTTATTGTGGCGGCTCTAGGGATCTGAGATCAAGTTGGCATAGAGTTCTGTTGAGTATTTGTCTGATTGCTATGCCTCAATTATGTTGGGTTTGAAAGCCATTATCTTCATGTACATCAGCTGGATACCTAGGCTGGCAGTGTTGAGAAGTATGTGGGTGTTATGGTCGTTGGTCTCAGATGTGGAGGGAATCAAGTATTCTCTTCTGCTCAGTGCTTCAGGTACTATGTTGACTTTCCCAGGTTTATAGTCAATTATCAGAATGAGGTTGGCCAGTTCTAGGGCCCATATGGCCTATCTCTGGTTCATTTGTCTGTATTAAAGAAGTAAACCAAGTTCTTGTGGTCAGTTAGGACTTTTCTGGGAATTCAGCGCCACTTAGGTACCGGCGCCAATGTTTCAGGGTCTTCATTATTGCAAGCATATTCTTATTGTAGATTGGATGGTTTCCTTTGGCCAGCAGCATTTTCTTGGAGTAATATGCTACATGATGTAGTATACCATCTCCTCCTTTCTGGAGAAGAACCCCACCCACCTTAAAGTTGTACGTGTTGGTTTCCAGTATAAAGGGTTTGGATGGATCTGGCATAGCCAGGACAGGGACAGAGAAAAAGCAAGCTTCAAGGCTTCAAAAGCGCTGGTACATTCTGGGGTCCAGACAAACAGGACATTGTCATAGCAAAGACAGGTCAGGGGTAGCATAATTTGAGAAATTTTTTGGATGAAATCCCTGCAATAATTTACCAGGCCCAAAAAACTTATCACATCCTTTCTGCACTTGGGCACCAGTCAGGCAGTTACTGCTTCCACTTTGTCCTGCGCCATGGCAAACCCGCCGGTTTTCACTACATATCCTAGGAATTATACCTCATAATAAAAGAATCCACATTTTTCAGCTTGGGGTGTAAGTTGGCCTGGGAGAGTTTCTCTAGTATAAAATCAAGGCTTTGGAGGTGTTCATTGTGTGACTTTCTGTATATGAGGATGCCATCCAAATATGCAATACAATATTGGTCAAGGTACTTGCCTAGGACAGAGTTGATCATCCTTTGGAAAGGTCTGGGGGAGTTGCACAAGCCAAACAGCATAACTAGGTAATCATACAATCCATATCTGGTTTTGAAAGCCGTCTTGTATTTGTCTCTGTCTTTGATTTGGATCTGGTTGAAGGCGTCTCTTAGGTCAATTTTTGAATACACCCGGGCTCTGGTCAGTACATTGCAGAGGTCATCAGTGTTGGGAATGGGGTAGAGTTCTTCATTGTAATATTGTTCAGTTTCTGATAGTTTACACATGGGCTCATTCTGCCATCTTTTTTTTTCTACAAACAGCATGGGAGACAAGCAAGGGTCCTTTGAAACTTGGATAAAATCCTTTTTGGTCATGTCCTCTAGATAAGTCTTCAAGGCTACCTGTTTGTGGTGATTACAGCTGTAGATGGGGCTGTGGTGTGGTTGGGTCCCTGGTAACAGGTCTATTGGATGGTTGTAGATTGAATTGCTGGGTAGTTTTGTGGCTGCTTCTTTGCTAAATACATGGTCCCATTTCTGTAGGGGGTAGTTAGTATCCCAACGCCAGACTCTATCTTTATGGTTAAGAGTTTTTTGGGTGGTGTTTTGCTGGGGCTCATACAGAAGGGAACAGTGTCACAAGATTCAGGTTGTCCTAAAAAAAGCGGTCCATTCATGATAGTTCAGGATCAAGCTGTGTTTTTCAGACCAGGAGTTGCCCAGTACTAGGGGGTGGGGTAAACCTGGCAAGAGGATCAAGGGGGTCAGGTACACGTCTCTCCAATTGCCAAGGGAAGTTATTGTTTGCATCTGTATCTTGTGTCCAGAGAACTGTTTCCCATGATTACTTGTAGGCGCTGTTTTGAGGCTTTTAGGCCTATTTCCTTGGCCAGGCTGGCGTCAATGAAGCTTTTGTCAGCTCTTGTATCAATGAAGGCTTCAATTTGGCGCCTAATTCCCAAGAGTTCCATGATCACTTGGATAAATTTGTAAGATTAGACAGAGGTGTTTATTTGTGCCAGGGATACAGGAGAGGTATTTTTTGGGGCAAGCTCTGGTTAGATGCCCTGCCTCGTGGCAGTAGAAACACAACCCATCTCAATAGTGGTGTTGTAGTTCTTTGGGGGACATTCCTGGTCAATTTGGCATTGCAGTTCTGCTAATACGGGTAGGGTACAGGTTTGGGCCTTCCTGGTTTAAGCTTAGTCCTTTGAATAGGGGCAGTAGTTCTAGGCTCAGTGTGGGCAGATGGTGTTTCAACAGGTCTTTCATGGCTAAATTAACTCCTTTTCTGAAGATAATGGGGGCTAAATCATCCTCAAGTTGGGTGCAAGTCTTCATTTTAAGGAACTCATCCACATAGGCTTAGATGGGCTGGTTTCCTTTTTTGATCTGGAACAGAGAGTTCAGCGCATAATATCTTGTGCCTTGGTTGTCTCCATTGGCCATCAGTTCACTTTCAAATTGGGAATAATCAAGGTAAAATTTGATGTCTTCAGTGGTGACCTTTCCAAACCAATCCAGTGCGTCTCCTGACAGCATGGTGACCACCCCCAGGATTTTCTCAGTGTCACCGGGGTATGCATTAGTGTTGCTTATAAGTGGAGACAGAGGACAGGCATGGCTTGGTGAGCTTCTTCTAAGGTGAGTTTGCCCATCTGGGGCATATCCACCTTGGTTGTGGTCTGGTTCATTATCATGTTTTGTACTTGTGACGTGGCTGTGTTATGGGGTTCTTCCCCAAGTGTGAGGTCTTTCAATTCTTGGGCGGGGAAGTTTTTCATCCATGAGAGTATCAGGGAGGTAATTGCCTTATGGGTGTAATAAGTGAAAATAAAAAAGCATTCAAGTTACTCAAGTGTTAACAACATCTTGGGGCCCAGGTTACCATGTTTGTAAAAGATTGTCATAATGTCAGGAAGTCAGGCATAGGTAGAGGCATTGGTTGGCTTGGGATAGAATACAGCCAGGCCAGAGGGCAACACCCACCATAGGATGGGTGCTAACTTGATAATATAGGAAACAGATTGTTCAAGCAAAGACCAGGGCCCTTAATTGGGCACCATAGTGTCTACCATTCCCATCAAAGTAATTTAAAATACTCCAAACAGTTGGGTGGACGTAGTCAAAGTTGCAGTGGGGGTCTCCATTGGGTGGTTGGGTTGCGGGGTTAAGGGCAGAGTCATAGGAACAAAGTAGGCAGGCAGATAATTGTACTTGTCTTTGAACAATAAGAGCGGCATCTTGATCCTCTTTCCTTCACGTCCTATACATTTATTTTCTCTAGTCCTTGCCAAGAGTTTGGCAATGAGGATGATCTCTAAGTTTTACTCCGTGTAGGCAGGGTTGGGCGGGTATTTGATAAAATTCACAGGTCTAAATGGGCTCCTGGGGGACGGTATAATGCCTGGAAAGGGTTGGCAGGCTGGTCTCCAGATGGGGCTGCTGCCTGATGGTCTACTTGACCAGAGTTAATATGGAAGATCACTAAGACTAGATAAGGTAATATTTGTTCAAACCAAAAGTTCATAAAACTTTATTATCAAAAATGACAATATGGTCATCACCATACTGTTGGGGTTTTTATACCATGGGTTTTTGCTTCTTTGAATTTTACAGGGTTCAGGTTTGCAGACAAGGCACTGTCAGGGCATGGATCTTGGCTTAGAGTCTTAAGGACGGCAGATCCAGGTTGTGCCTGCTCTGGTGAATAGAAGTGGCAATGCTTTGTTCTGTCGCCACTGTTCACTACATCACCTGAGTAGTTCAATTCTACTACCCATTCTGGACAGAAGACTGGTAGCTGCTAGTGGTCATTGGCAGAGTTAACAGTAGGTTTTTTTTTAACCTCCTTAAGGCAAGCTGCAACCTCTGTATAGGTCTGTATCTTTGATGGCGTGAGGTTGGTAGAAATCTGGTGACCATTCTGGGAATTGTCCTTGGAAGACTAGCAGGTCTTGGAGTAACTTTCAAACTTGGTTTGTAATTTAACAGGTGGGCGGGTTCTTGACCACTTGGTGTGACTCAAGTAATTTTTGGAGGGTTGGGGTTTGATTCCAGGGTATCCAATGTTAATTTCAAACCTCCAGTATTGACGCTTGGCAGGTTGGCAGGTTTCTGTTCCCCCTGTTTGAGGTCATCTATCTCTGGTGGTCTAGGGCTTTACCCAACTAGCAGTTGGGTGGTTTCCTGTCCACTCTGGTCAACATAAGGCTTTTCCTGAGACCCAGGTTTCAATTTGCAGGTTTTCAATACAAGTACTGAAATGTCATTCATGACAATGAGGAACACACTGAGAAGAACTGGGATACATTCAAACAGGACTTCTTGGCAAGGTTTGTGCTTAAGGATATCACACTTATGATCATAGTTAAGTGAAGAACTTAACCCAGATTGGCACCATGAAAGAGTTCACCTGTGCCTACAAGGAACTCTGTCTATGTGCACCCTCTGATATGGCTTTTGACACCCCAGTCACACATCTTATGTACTATGACTCCCTCAAGTCACACGTAATGAGACACATGAACCTGGACCAAGTGACCAATCTACAGAGCCTACATTGCAAAGCTGAGAAAGAATATCAAACATCTAACGCTCTCTAAAAAGCACCATTTGGGAAACAAGAGAGATCCAAAGAATCTCACCCAGCTGGCTGCTCCAGTCAACCACCCCTGGAAACAACAGCAATAGTACAAACCACAAGCTCCCAGGCTCAAATGGACATTGGAACAGGAACAATGGTCAGTCAAACTGTACCCATTTCCATATCACTACCACGCAAGGCAAACAAGACAAGGGAAAAGCCCATGGAGAGCATTAAGCAAGCCAAGCTCTTCCTGCGCAACTCCTGACTTGCCCAACTATGAGTACTGCCCCAAGGACGTGGACCAATGTCCAATGATCCAAGTTCCCTTGCAGGACCCAGTAGTGTACACCATTGCCAGACATCCCAATAAACTGGTGTCTTACCATTTTTGCTTTTGCAGTTACACAGGCTTGGCGTTACTGTACTTGGGCGCAGATCAAACCTTAGTCAACAGCAGCTTTGTGGACAAGCTCAAGCTAACCACTAATTCTTTGCAGATTAAAAATATGGTTTTAGCTGATGAACATCACATTGCCGTGACAAAGGAGACTGCCCCTTTCTCTGTCATACTCAAGAACCTGCACTCTACCATCCAAGGCACTATCATTTATTTTCCAAAGTTTTACATTGTATTGGGGTTGGATTAGCTGATAAATAATAACCCCCACGGGGCTGGGTAACCTTGTTATTGACCATCAAATGCAAAGGCGTCAACCACCAGATATACCCTGACTCAGTGGATCAACTCCTATGTGATCATGTCTTTGTAAATATTACAGAAACCCTGGACAAGGAGGAGAACCTTAAGGCCATTGACTGGGACTTCTGCCAGTACAAGATCATAAAATTTGAAGACCACCAGGACATCACTACACCTCAGGATTGCAAAATTGTGGCTCATTACCTGGAAATCTTCAAGGAAGCGTTACCTGGGTTACCCCAGAAAAACACATCTATCATTTCATTCAGCTCAAGGGAGCTGTACCCAAAGCACAACCCATATATTGCTTGAATCCAAATGAAGACAACATCTTATGTGCCTACCTTAAGGAGGCCTTGGAAAAAGGGCTTATCTGTCCCCCACAATCCCCTTTTGGAGCCGCTGTCTTCTTTATGGCTAAGAAGGATGGCATCCTGTGCCTTGTCACAGATTACCAAGACCTAAATAAAGTTACCATCAAAAATTGTTATTGACTACCTGTAAAGCCCCAGAAAATGAGGGAGTATTTTAGCAAGATAGGGGACCAAGTTGGTGACTTGGAACCCGGTGAGCGCTGTCACAATGGGGTAGACCGTCATCATCCATCTAAAGACCTTGGTGTGTACGTTAAATCTTTCATAATTACTGGCAAAGTACGTAAGCACGTAGAATACAAAGGTGTATATTGCTATATGCTGGGTGGAGCAGGGCAACACCAGCGTGGGCCAGGGGTACGTCTCAGAGGAGTTTACCTGTGCAGGCTCCTTGTAGAAGTACTTGTTGGGTGGTTTATTGTAGGGCCCATGCTGGTGGGTTTATTGGTGGCCCCCAATCCTGAGGCAAGCTGTGAGTACAGCTGAGAAGATCAAGAGGTTCATCTTTTGGTCCTGGGAAAAGGCAGACAAAGCTTAGTGTCTTAACTTTCTGTAGAGTAAAAGTTCTAGTTTTGATTTATGTGATACTATTGAGGGGTAATTTCACTCAATGATAGCACAAACTACCATCAAGTGATTGAGATTTATTATATACTATCATCTTTAGTGGGGCATGAATAGTACAAAGCATTGGATAGGGGACCCCAAACTCTTAGTGTTGTCTGGGATTCCCATTTGGGATTGGGATGGGAGTGGCTTGGCAGGCAATGAATTGTTATCCTTGGCATTGCATGGAATTGGAGCATCTTTAGGCACATTTATGCAGTTCAATTCAACTTTTGCAGTTAATGCATTAATTGTAATGCTGGGCTGCTTGTCAACCCCCTCCAAATTTGGTAAATTCCAAATTTTGGCAGCAGTTCCCCCTCCATTTGGGTTTGGGGAAATTGCCTTTTTGGGTTTCCCCTTTTGGCAATTTCCCCACTTGGCGTACTGGGTGGGGGACTGGCTGGCAGGAGCAGGCAAGCAGGGGCTAGCTGGCGCGCGCAGGCAAGCCACCAGGCGCCTGGCGGCTGGGCGTGCGGCCCGCAGACAGGGTATAAAACCCGTCCAAATTAAAAACTGTATTTTTAATTTGTTTTTTCTCACCTCAGTTTCCTGTGGAAGTTTCCCCAATAGGGGGAACTGCTGCCATTTTTATTCTGCTTTTTATAATTAATTGTATACAAAATATTCTTCTGAGCCACTGTGTTGTCAGGAATATTCCTGACAGTTGCTTCTCCTTCCCTTCTTGGCAAATCTGTCTGTTGGCAGTACTGGGCAATAAGGTCAGGAGCGTTGGCAAGGTTCTTTACTGGTTCCCATGAGTTAGATTCTGGTGGGTAACCTACCCATGAAACTAGGTACTGGACCTGGTTGCAAACTTTCCTATATCCTAGTATGGCCTCCACTTCCCACTCTGGGGTGTGTTGTTGGATTGTTGATGGGGGGTTGCTGTCTTTAGTCTGTTGAGTGTGGGGGCTTCCTCTTTCTGCCTCTAGTTTGGATACATGGAAGACGTTGTGGACACTGGAGCGTTCAGGCAGCTGTACTCTGTACGTTGGGTCAGAGATTTTCTGGAGTACTTTGAGGGGCCCAATGCGGCAGGGTCCTAGCTTTCTGCCCACTTGGTTAATATTTAGGTTCTTGATGTCAAGATATACATTGGAGCCTACTTCAAACTCTGGGTTGGCACGTCAGTGTTTTTCAGCTTGGACCTTGTACTTTTGTTGTGCCTCCCTGAGGTTACTCTGTAGATGTTTCTGTGTATCTCTTAGGCTTTGAAAGTACTTGTTGGCTTGAGGTACGGTCTCTGGTCAGCCTTTAGTGGGAATTCCTTGCAGAGAGAAACCATAGTTGGCTGTGAATGGGGACATCTTGACTCCCAAGTGGTAAGAACTGTTGTAGCTAAACTGGGCCAAGGGTAGTAGTTCTGCCCAATTATCCTGCTTAGTGTTGACGTAGGCGCAGAGGTAAGTTTCCAGTATCTGGTTGACTTGCTCTGTTTGACCATCAGTTTGAGGGTGGAAGGCTGTTGACAGGTTGAGTTTTACTTGGAGTTGTTACATTATTTTTCCCCAGAATTTGGAAGTGAACTGGGTTCCTCTGTCGGAGACAATGTTGTTGGGGAGACCGTGGTGGCAGTAAATGTGGTTGAGGAATAACCAAGCTGTGGCAGTGGCCAACATTCCTGATGAATAAGCAATGAACTCTGCAGCTTTGGTGAGGCGGTCCACAATAACCAGAATCCCTGTGAACCCTTGGCTGGGAGGTAGGTCCGTAATGAAATCCATGGAGATAGATTCCCATGGCATGGATGGAATTGGGAGGGGTTGAAGCAAACCATGTGGCTTCTGTGTGGAGTGTTTTTTCCTCGTACATGAGACACATTGTGAGATATAGTTCTTTACTTGGGGAAACATGGATGGCCACCAGTAGCTGATTCAAAGGATGCGTCATAGTTTTCTTGATTCCTCCGTGACCACCTAGTGGGGAGTCATGTAGCTCCTGTAGGACCTGATTCTGAATGACTCCTGGGGGTACCACCAATCTATTGAGTCTGTAAAGGAAGCCCTCATGGATAGAGTAGTTGGGGTTGGGTTTTGTGGAGTTCATTTTGGCAATTAGGTCCTGGATGAGTGGGGAGTCCTTCTGGGCGTTCTTAACCTCCTCCTCCAAGGATGAGAGCGGTTGGGAGGCCCCAAGGACGGCCATCAAAAACTGATTGGTGTCTAAGACTGGTCAGGTGATAAAATAGCTGTAGAACTGGTCTCTGTCATTGTGATCCTCTTGTCTGCTCAGGGTGTCTGGTGCGTTGTTGGTGTGCCCTGGGATGTAACTGATTTTGATCTCGTAGGAGGGCAAATCCAGAGCCCATCTGGCGAGTCTTTGGCAGATCTCCCTCTTCTCTGTGAAGTATAGAAGGTTCCTGTGGTCAGTGCAGATAATGACGGTGTGCTTGGCTCCTTCTAAGTATTGTCTCCAGTGTTCAAAAGCTTTAACTATGGCCATGAGTTCTTTTTTGTACACATTTAGTTTTGTTCACAATCCAGCAATTTGTTAGAGAAGTATGCCACAGGGTGGTATACTCCAGGCTCCCCTTCCTGAAGCAAGACTGCGCCTAAGGCAAAGTCTGAAGTGTCAGTCTCCAAAAATAAGTGGATCTTGGGGTCAGGTTATTGGAGTACCGGAGCTGTTGTGAAGGCAGTTTTGAGGGGTTTGAATGATTTCTGTGCCTCCTCTGTCCAAATGTAAGGTACACTTTTGGCAGTCAAGGACGTGAGGGGTTCCGCTATCTTTGCAAAATTCTTAATGAACTTACGGCAAAAGTTAGCCAAAACTAGGAAACCTCTCAGTTTTGATCAGGTGTCTGGGATCTGCCATTTGATTACCGCTGCAATTTTGGATGGCACAATGGCAAAGCCGCCTTTCTGGATTGTGTACCCCAGGAATTCTACCTCTTGTTTGAGGAACTCACATTTCTCCCTTTTGTAGTATAGCTTGGCCTGGTGTAAGCGTTCCAGGACCTTCTTCAGGTTGCAGAGGTGTGAGGCTTCATCCTTGGAGTACACTATAATGTTGTCTAGGTAAACCACTACACAGACATCCAAGAGGTCAAAGAGAATTTTGTTCATCAGGGCTTGGAAGGCAGAGGGTGCATTTCAGAGTCCAAAGGGCATGACCAGGTACTTGTAAAGGCCAAAAACTGTTCTGACAGCTGTCTTCCACTTGTCCCCTTCCGCAATTTGGACCTGATTATAGGTATTGCAGAGGTTGAGTTTAGAAAAGACATAAGCTCCTGTCAGGCAATCTGTTAGTTGCTCTGCAGAGGGAACTGGATAGCAATCCTTCACTGTGATGGAGTTGAGTGGACTGTAGTCTACACATGAGCGTAATCCTCCATCCCCTTTCTTAAAAAAAAAGATTGGCAAAGAGCAGGAGGATTGAGAACGTCTCGTTTGTCCTTTGGCCATTAAGTCAGAGATGTATTCCTTTAGTACCAGACCTTGTACATGTGTGATGGGATAGACCTTTCCCCATTTTGGGGTTTTACCGGGTAGAAGGTCAATCCTGAGGTCACTTTTTCTCTGCTCTGGGAGACCTTGCATTGGGACTTTGCTAAAGACGTCAGTGTACTCTTCTGATATCTCATCTAGGCAGGGAATTGCCAATATGGGCATGACTGTGCTGGTGGGCGTGGAGTTGCTTCCCAGTGGTGCCGTGCCGGTCTGGCCCTGACTGGAGATGTTGACCTGATGTGTGTCCCAATTGATGTTGCATCTGGCCTCCTGCCACCAAGGCATTCCTAGTATGACAGGGAAGGCAAGGTTCTCTAGGGAGGAGAAGTTTAGTTCAAACCTCATCCCCCTGATTTCCACGGCACTTGGTTCCATGACCTGGTACACTGGGGGAGTGCTTTCATTGGCCAGCTTGGCGGTTCCCCCTGGTATGGCCTGCTTGCTGAGACCTTTTACCAGGAGGTGGTCAATGAAATTCCCCATGGCTCCTGTGTCAAGTAGGGTGGTGGTGTGTATCTTCTGTGTATTGGAAGCCAGGGTGATGGGGACTGTGGAGTAGAGAGAGGTAGTTGCTTTATTACCTCCTTCCTCAGCCGCCATAAGGGGCTGGGGATTTGAGGGAGGTTTAAAAGGGTTAGGATGGGCGGTGGAGCAATTCATCACTGTGTGACCTGCAAGTCTGCAGTACAGACAGAGACCTTGTGCCACATGACAAGCCTTCTCTTCATTGGATAGCATAAAGCCCCCCAGGTCTGGGGATCACCCCAAGACAGGGAACTTTAGCGTCAGCGGGAGGTCCAGCAATCTCAACTTGGACGGAGTTGAGGTGGATGGCCTTGGCGGGGAGGGTATTTTCATACTGTGCTCCCCAAGTTTGAACGTCTTGGATGACCTTGTTGTAAGTCTCTGGAAGCTTATGGTGGAAGAGGAACTCCTGGACTTGGGGTGAGAGACCTGCGTAATACAAGTAACAGGCCTCATCACTATCCAAGCCAAGAGCTTCCTTGAGCTTTGAGAACTGTTTGGTGTAGTGGGCAGTGGTAGACGTCCCTTGTCTCAGAGAGTACAGTTTCCAACAGGTATTGTTTAGATCCTCAGGGGAGTAAACTGAGTCCAACAACTTCTGGCTGAAGGAGTTAAAGTCATGGCGTAATCCAGGTTCTTCTAGCATGATGGCAGCAAACCAGTCTTTCTGTTGACTGGTGAGTTGATTTGCCATGTGAAGAACCTTTTGGACGTTGGTGGTAAAGCAGGCTAGCTCTGCTTTGAACAAGGTGTGCAAGAAGGAAAGTAGGGTAAATATTGCTTGTTTCTCGGAGGAATGAATTGTGGATTTAGAAAGTTGACTGAGGATAACATTCTGAGCCTGGTGGGTACTGATGGGTTGTGTAGCCTCTCCTCTAGATTGGAGAGCCAGAAAGCAGCAAAGACAAGTATAGCATATAAGTAGGAGGTAAATCAGGAATGTAAGGCATATCAAGGTAGATATCCAACCATTGTTGAGCCTGAGGCCATTGGTGTAAGCCCCAGTGGTGGTGCTATCATACTGTAAAGCCCCAGAAAATGAGGGAGTATTTTAGCAAGATAGGGGACCAAGTTGGTGACTTGGAACCCAGTGAGCGCCGTCACAATGGGGTAGACCGTCATCATCCATCTAAAGACCTTGGTGTGTACGTTAAATTATCTGAAATTACTGGCAAAGTACGTAAGCACATAGAATACAAAGGTGTATATTGCTACTTGCTGGGTGGAGCAGGGCAACACCAGCGTGGGCCAGGGGTATGTCTCAGAGGAGTTTAGCTGTGCAGGCTCCTTGTAGAAGTACTTGTTAGGCAGTTTATTGTAGGGGCCATTCTGGTGGGTGTATTGGTAGCCCCCAATCCCAAGGCAAGCTGTGAGTACAGCTGAGAAGATCAAGTGGTTCATCTTCTGGTCCTGGGAAAGGGCAGACAAAGCTTAGTGTCTTAACTTTCTGTAGAATAAAAGTTCTGGTCTTGATTTATGTGATACTATTGAGGGGTACTTTCACTCAATAATAGCACAAACTACCATCAAGTGATTGAGATATATTATATACTATCATCCTTAGTGGGGCATGAATAGTACAAATCATTGGATAGGGGAACTCAAACTCTTGGTGTTGTCTAGTATTCCCATTTGGGATTGGGATGGGAGTGGCTTGGAAGGCAATGAATTGTTATCCTTGGCATTGCATGGAATTGGAGCATCTTCAGGCACATTTATGCAATTCAATTCAACTTTTGCAGTTGATGCATTAATTGTAATGCTGGGCTGCTTGTCAACCCCCTCCAAATTTGGTAAATTTCAAATTTGGGCAGCAGTTCCCCCTCCATTTGGGTTTGGGGAAATTGCCTTTTTGGGTTTCACCTTTTGGCAATTTCCCCATTTGGTGTACTGGGTGGGGGACTGGCTGGCAGGAGCGGGCAGGCGGGGGCTAGCTGGCGCGCGCAGGCAAGCCACCAGGCGCCTGGCGGCCGGGCGTGCGGCCCGCAGACAGGGTATAAAACCCTTCCAAATTAAAAACTGTATTTTTAATTTGTTTTTTCTTGCCTCAGTTTCCTGTGGCAGTTTCCCCAATAAGGGGGAACTTCTGCCATTTTTATTCTGCTTTTTATAATTAATTGTACACAAAATATTCTTCTGAGCCACCGTGTTATCAGGAATATTCCTGACACTACCACTCATTGACAACCTCTTTAATGCCCTGGACGGTGCCACAGTCTTTTTTAAGATCAACTTAACCGCAGGATACAACCAGATCTGCATTTAAGAGTAAGATATCCTCAAGATGGCCTTCTGCACTAAGCATGGCTCATAAAAATGTGTGGTACTCAATTTCAGCATGAACAACGCCCCCTCAACCTTTGTGACCTTCATGAACAAGGTGTTTGCCCCCCACATAGGCAAGCACGCCTTGGTCTACCTAGACGGCATTATTTTCTATAGCCCCTTGGTGAAACACTACCACAAGAACCTGGAAGCAGTCTTTGCTACCCTGGAACAACACAAGCTGCTAGCCAAACCCTCCAAATGCCAGTTCTTCCACAAACAACTACTCTTCCTTGGACACATAGTCTCAAAAGACGGCATCAACCCCAATAGTCAGAAGATAAAGGCCATTCTCAAAATGCCACCACCCAAAGACAAGTCATAACTCCGCACGTTCCTGGGAATGGTGGCCTATGTATGCTGTTTCATACCTGACTGCAGCGTCTTGACTGCCCTTATCTGCTATAACTGGCGCCAAATCCAATTTTGTATGGACCCTCCCCCCAACGCACCCTCTGCTTCAGAAGCCTCAAGGAGAAGCTCAAAACAGTGCCTATCCTACAGTATCCCAAACAATATGGGGAATACCATATGGAAACAGATGCCTTGGATACATCTATTGGGGGAGTACTACAAATCAAAAACAATAATGGTGACTTCCTACCTGTAGCCTACAAATTGTAAAAATTGACAGATGGCAAGTGCTGATATCCTATCCACAAAAAAGAGTTGTTGGCCATTGTACATTACCTAGTCAAATGACATTGTTATCTAGAGCAACAGAAGGAATTCACAGCATTAACTGACCACAAGTTACTCATATATTTCAAAACCTAAGCAAACCTGTCCTATTGGCAGGCCTGCTGGATGGAACTCTTGGAGAGATTCAATATGCTCATACAGTACAAGCCTGGCCCTGAACTTGCCATGGCAGATGCACTCTTGTGCCTGTACGTCTGAGCTACAAGGGGAGAAAATGGGCTCAACCCAGACTGACCCCTCCTAGTAATGAGAACAATGGACAAAGGGTTTCCCCCTGGTACCACAGACGTAACAAAGTAAACAGTTATCAAGAATGAACACCTATTTGCAGACGTATATGGGACCTTACATCAAAAAATGTCCAACAGGACCACCATCCTGTATGTCCCCACACACCAGCAAGTTGACACCATCCTACGTTACCATAGGGACCTAGGGCACACAAAGAGTTGCAATCTCTACAAATTCCTCAAACATAAGACATGGTGGCCAACTCTTTATCAGGATATCCAAGAAGTCTTAGAACAATGCAAAGTATGTAAAAGGTTTGCAAGAAGGGAGACACCACCTAATTCAGTACTGTCTATCTGCACGTAATTGTCCTTCAAGGTCTGGGCTCTCAACTTTGTAGGTCCCATGCCAGGAAGGCACAACAAAAAGAAGTATATCATTACAGCAATAGACTTTGCCACACACTGGCCAGTGGCTCAAGCAGTGAAAACACACACCAGTAACAACATACAACAGTTCATAGGAAAGGAAATCATCAGCAAGTTTGAAAAGCCAGAACTCCTGATAACCAATAGAGACAAAGAACTGACCTCCAAAGATACTAATTTATACCTCACAAAGAATGGGGTCAAACACACAGTGACAACACCCAATCATCTTCAGGCCAATGGATGCGTGGAATGACTAAATGGCAGCCTCATGCAAGTCTTAGTCAAGCTCACCACTGGGAGACCTGAGGACTGGTACAGGCAATTAGGAACTGCGCTACTTGTGTGCAGGACTTGTGTGAACAGATCCACCAGAAAAAACCCTTTTGAGTTGGTATACAGCACACAGCCTAATATCATTCAGGCATTATTGGGACCCAGGTGTAAAGTCACCCCCCCCCTTTGGCCTTGGATAGGACTATCTTCCCACATTGCACCAAAAAATCTCCTCAGAAGCCAGCCAAGCCCCATAAATTCCCTTGAGGATTTAGCCCATATGATTGATTAGAGATTTGTATTAGCATACCCTTCCCAGGTGGTAAATAACAATGTGTGGAACTCAGTTCCCACTTGGGAGGAATCTCTGATTAATTTAGACTATTTTTTGGCTTGGGTGCAACCGCACTTGAAATTAATTAAGTCTAAACAATCAGGTTGAGCTAGTGATAAATCATCAGATTTCAATCCAACTGGATTGAATGCTTATTTAAATCACCCCAGCAATGCCAGCTAATCAGAGTTAAAGTTGGAAATTACTGTAAAACCCTCCAACTCACTGGATTCACCTTGCAAAATTTCTCCTGCAGCCAATCAAATCTGTGCTTTGGGTCAGGTGACCCTGAATTCTAGACTCCTCCCTTAAAGCTAGACAGGGGACTTTCAGTTCCCTGCTTGCTCATTTTACAAAATAAATTTTAGGTCTTCACTTTAGAATTTTAAGGTCCTTTTGGGTCCCTTCTTTGGCCCCTTTCCCTTCCTAAGATTATTAGTAGAAATTCAACTTCCCTTACCTTATTCCTTCATTCCTGGGCCTCTCTGCTTCTTCCTGGAGCCCCCTACACGTTGCCAGCAGTAATTTTAAAGCTTTTTGCTTTTGCTTTGAAACATAGTTATTTGGACTCAAAGTTTAGTAGTTTATTTAGTATAATTACCTACTTGAATTTTGATCTTGTTTTTCTTTTACTCTTTCTTTTCCCTGAGCTTCATATACGCTCTAGAGCTTCAAAACTCCGTCTTCAAAGCCCCTCTCTATGTGGTTGCTGTTCTCTGTGTCCCATTCACCTCCTAGAATCATTCCACCTGACCTTGGCTTCCTCTTGGACACTAATTTGAGCCCAAAGAATCAGAAGAAGTTTTAATAAAAAGAGCATTGTTCCTGCTGTTGGAAAGTATTTGGCTAAGTAAAATGTTGGTGCCCTTTGCCAAGTTTGTGGTGTTTACCTTGGCACCAGCCTTGGTGTTGATATGGTGCACCACCCCTGACCTCTGGGGGTACATCTTTTATTCCTTCCATTAGGTGGATGCTAACCTGGATCTATTCCTACACACATTTGGCAACCTCCTTGGCCGCGCTCAAGATATCTTCACCACCAGTGAGAAGGTTGTAAGAAGCCTCACCTGTGACAACCTTGAACTTGTGGCTCCCAACCTATCTCCCCCAGTGTCACCAGTCCCATCTTCCCTGTTGCCCCTCTCCTCTGAGGTCCCAGTTGTACTGGCCCCAGGAGGAGACAAGGTCAGCCCAGAGTCTGCCCCTAAGCAAGCCCCCTGGTTACTCAGCGGGATGATTCTGATGGGCTTGGACTCCTACTTTCCCCAACTATCCACTGTGTCCTCCTTGTGGGCGCCACTTCAAGTGGCCATCCCAGTTCTCCACTGGATAGTGTCCTGGTGGATTCTTTCCCCAGGATGGGAGCCAAACTTAGTTAGTTTAGCCCCCCTCTCTCACAAAAGGCTGGAAATTCCAAGCCAGGTCCCCCCTTGCTCAGATCCCCAGGTCTTAGCAACCAACAGTAACCAAGCAGAGAGAGAAAACAAGCATCTAGAAAAGACATTTGTCCTGTTGTGATCTGAGATGCGGCACAGAGTCACAACAGGAAACCTTAACCTTAGGATTAGATTTATACTAAGTCTTGGTTAGAATGGCAGGGAAGGCTATACAATTACCTTGTGTCCCTGGGTGAATAATATATTCTAGGCATGGCTAGAAAGGCGCCAAAGTACGTGGAGACACAAAGACAAAAATGTGAATAGAACTTAAATTTTATTGATAAAAGTGAAATGGATTATATAACTTTTAGCTTTATCACAAAACAGTACATGGATGGTAGGATCACTTGCTGTTGTGTTCAGCTCCTGGGGACAACATCCAGGAGGACACAGCAGGAAATCTTCATAACAAAAGATTTGAGATTTGAAGCTAGCCTTGGGTTAGCCTTCAGGACAAAATAAAGGGCATGTACCTTAATTTCCTGGAATACAAGATGTGAAAGTCCTTTTGGTAGAAAGGAAAGGAAAAAGCTTGAAGATTATTAAAGCCAACGCAAATGTGGATAAACTTGTCTTTATTAGAAGAAATGATTCTACTTAAATAGTAGACAAGGGACGGTGATTACTCATTAGATAGACAGAGTGGCCAAGGGGGTCATGTTGGGATGAGGTCATACCAAGATCAGACAAGGGAAGGTATGGTATTTTGGAATGGGTGGATATTAGCACAGACCCATTTACAGAAACAAGGAATTCCCAAACTCAAAAGCAAAACCAGTCAAATCTTCACATTTATCATTATTCAAAGACCATATTGAAATAGCATTAATGGCACAATTTCCAATATCTCCCCCCTCAAGATTGGACACAGGGAGTTGATATTTGCGGATAAATTTGTGTGAACGCAGGCAAAAGGTTATCCAGAGGACAGCAATTTCACGGTATACTTGACGCCCCTTTTAAAGGTGACTTTGCAGGGCCCAACCCAGAGGGAATCTAGCTTATGAGCTCTACCACCTGTACAATTCTGGTAGTAGAAAATCAGGTTGCCTATTTGATACTCAGGGAGGGGGGCTCTAGAAGCATTGGACAGGGAGAGCTCCAGAGCCTTGACCTTGTAAGCAGTGGAATAAGCTGTTGCTTGGATGTCAATTATAAGATCAGTTAAGTCTTTAACATGGGCCTCAGGATTTGCAGACTCATCAACTTTGATCAAGGGGGGTCCCAAGATTGAGGAGTGGCGGCTTCACGTCCATACAGCATGGCAAAAGGGGACTAACCAGTTACTTGGTGTCTACTGAGTCAATAAGCAAAGAGGGAAGCAGGGAGGAATATGTCCCAATTTGCAGCCTAAGAGAGTGTGAGTTTCCTCATTATGGACACCAGGGAGGAATTGGCTTGTTTTACAGTTCCATTAGTTGAAGGTTTATATGGTGCGGAGAAAGATTGATGAGTACCCATAGCTTTGACAATAGACGTGATGAGGCAAGCATTAAAATTGGTGCCATTTTCAGAAAGCAGGACTTGAGGGCAGCCATGTTGATAGAAGATATCTTACAGCAAGAAATTAGCAGTGGTCTTAACAGTTATATCTTTTGTAGCTCTGGCTTTGACTCATTTGCTAAAATGGTCTATGGCAACTAAGATAAATCAAACCCCAGACCTAGACCAAGGGAAAGGCCCAACAGCATCAATACTCACAGTGTGGAAAGCATGTTTAGGGGAGATGAGCTTGAATTGGTGTTGGGAAGGGCAAGGGTGTTGGATTTAACACAAATGACAGGAGGCAAGAACATCAGGGATCAGGTGGTGCATGTTCTCCCATTAGAAGTTCTTGCATAGCCAGTCATGGGTTTTGGCTATATCCCCATGCCCAGTGTCAATGTGAGCTTGGAGTATAATGGCTATCCTCATGCTAGCATGAACGTAGGGTAGATAGACATTGTTGACTTTTTTGAAGAGCTACCTATCTCAAATTACAGTTTCCTTGGATAGGGCTTGTAGTGTCATGGTAGATTCCATAATGCCAGGTATTGTCTGTCCAAGTAAGAAGGCTCAGAAGGCCGGAAAACCTGTATCAAAATTGACTGAGTTAACAGATTTAAACCAAAAAGTTAATCAAAAATGGGTCACAGCTGCTCCAGTCCTCCAGCTGAAACCAGCTCCCCCTTTCAAACTGACGTTGATAAATTGACGTAATATGAGGGTCCCCCAATATGAGCTTGTTAATCAGTATGGTTGTCAGAGACTAGTCACGCAAGGGTTCTTTGCAACTTGTACCAGATACTTACTTAGCAACGTAGAAGGAATAGGAGGTCAAGACTCAGGTGGTATTGCTTAGTCAATTTTTCTGATATATATTGAATAGTTTTCCCTGTTTCAACTCTAAGAGTTGAGTCCTCCTAAATTTACTCAATAAAAATCAATTATCCCAAGTTCTAAATTTTAAATTTTAAAAATGCATCCTGTGATTGGGCTGTTAAGTATATTGTGTACAATCTGATTCTGAACCAAATCATTTCAGGAAGATGGGTCCCAGCATCTGGAACTTTTTTGTTGGCGCCTCCAAATGTCCATTTCATGCCAGCCAATTTTGTAGCTCCTCCCCCCATTCTTGAAACTGAAAATTGTGTCCCTTCTCAATGCCCAGAATTCTATGCTGAAGATGCATTGATGCTTTCCTAGGTCATTTATCTTGATTTACTCTGGTTAGGACTACTGGTTCTACTTAATCCTGAATTTTCAATTGGAAATTTCACAAAAAAATATCTGAAGCCGCATTGGTGGTTAATAATCAATTCTATGTGGTTTTGGTTTGTAATTCCCCATCATTTAGAAGCGGCTTCATATTATCCAGTGATTTCTGTCACATGTAGCACCAGTCAAATGTCTTCTGGCTCAGTGGTCCAAGAGTCAGGATACCCTATTAATTTGTATAGAAAATTAGTGTCAGCAGAGTGGATAGCTAGTATTGGCATCCTTGACAAGTCATCAGTGTTCTGATGTTGGGCCCCAGGATGGTGTATTACAGTGAAATTGTACCCTTGAAGAAGCAGAACCCAACGTGCTAGTTGACCTTCAGGTTCCTTTAGTTGTTGCAGCCATTTGAGGGAGGAGTGATCTGTGACCACTTTGAAGTGAAACCCATAGATGTAGTGCCTGAACTTTTTTACAGCATGCAGCACCTCCAGACATTCCTTTTCAGTGACGCTGTAGTTCTTCTCATGTTTATTGAGGACCCGTGAAGAGTAGGCTACCAGTCAATCCATGCCTTCATTGTCAAGCTGGGCTAAGATGGCACCCACAGCTACCCCACTAGCGTCAGTATATAAGATGAACTCTTTATCATAATCAGGATAGACCAAGATAGGAGCCTCTTTGAGCTTGGCCTTCAACACTTCAAATGCTTGTTGCTGGCTGTCAGTCCACTCAAAAGGAACGTTGCAAAGTAGTTGGATGAGGGGTTCACTCAGTTCAGCAAAATCAGGTATGAACTGTTGGTGGTAGCCCATCATACCAAGGAATACTTGGACCTCTTGAAGATTTGTGGGAGGTAGCATCTTGTTGATGGCTTCCACCTTATTATTTATGGGGTTGATTTCCGTTTGAATGACCTCATGACCTAAGAACTCAAGTTGCTCTTTAAAGAAGGAGCACTTGGAGGGTTTGAGCTTCAAGCCAGCTTTGCAGATCTTGATGAAGACATTATTGAGGTGTTCCAAATGGTTGATAAAGGTAGCGCTGAATACAGTGATATCATCAAGGTACACAAGGACACAAGAGAGCTTTAGATCTCGTAGGATGGAGTCCATAGCCTGTTGAAATGTAGCAGGGGCATTGCAGAGTCCTTGGGGAATACAAGTGGGTTCAAAAAGGCCTTCTGAGGTGATAAGTGTAGTCTTTTCTCTATCTTCAGGAGATAAGTCAACTTGCCAGTATCCAGAGGCTAGATCCATAGCTGAGAAAAACTTGGAACCACCCAGCTTTCTGAGAGCATTGTCAATTCTGGGCAAGGGGTATGAGTCTTTCTTAGTGAGAGAGTTCAGGCAGCAATAGTTCAATCAATGTGATGTCCTCCATCCTTCTTCTTGAGGATCAGTAACAGGGAGGCCCAAGGGCTTAAAACGGGGGCTAGTAGCTCAGCGTCTAGTAGTTGTTTGAGCTTCTTAGATACCTGATTATCCTCTACCCTACTACAGCAGTAGGGTTTGGCACAAAAAGGGGGTGCATCACCAGTATCAATCTAATGGATGACCCCTTTAGCCAGGCCATAGTCTGTAGGTCCAGAGGCAAAGATGTCGCTAAACTTATTGAGCAGGTCCAACACGTCTTTTTGTTGGATGGAAGACAATTGGGGGAAGTCAGCAGCAGTGAATAAGGAGAGAACTTGGGGATTTTATTCAGGTAGATTGAAATCACTAAAAGTTCCAAAAGGGTAGAGGGATGCCACTTGTTCTGCCCCCAGTATACAACCATGCCCTATAACCTTGCCTTGGGTCACCTGCATGAGCAGGGCCGTCAGGTTGGCAAGCAGTGATTGTACAGGCTCTCTGTGGGTTTGATCTAGAATCCCTGAACACAGGCAGGGTTCTTTATAGCTTAGGGATTCAGGAGAGTAGAGTTCCAGGAATAACTTTTCATGTAGTTTGTAAGAAATCTGAGAATCAATCACCACCTGGGAGCCCAGAGGAATGGTGATAGCTGCTGAGGCAAGAAGAGATACACCTTCTTCCGCAGGGCAGGAAGGAGGAGGAGTGCGCATGTTGGAGGAGTGAGTCCTATACTTGAGAGAGAAGATACCTGTAGGGTACTCAAGCACGCAAGTTTTAAGACGTTTTCCTGGGAAGCACAGAGGTTCCTCAAAAATCAAAGGGACCTCATATCCTAAGAGCAAAAGGTATCCATCTTGAAGGTTTACAATTCCATTATACTCTTGGAAGAATTGTGTACCAACCAAGAGGTCATAGCTTTTGTTCTCAAGGACTACAGCGGGGGAAGCAATGAGGAGTTTCCCAAATCTCATGGGTAGAGCAGAGTAGGAACCAATGGCCCAAGTTTGTGCCATGCCAGCTGTACCATACAACTGAGTGTAGTTGAGGTCAGGGGCCAGCTTAAGTTTCTTCATTAGTTTTGAAGATACTACGTTGACTGGGAAACCCATGTCCAAGATGGCTTTGATTTTAACCTTTTGGATTGATACTTCCATGCAGGTTGTATCTTTCCCAAAGGGGGGCAAGACAGCCAACACATCCTGCGCAGCCTTCAGCTCCTTCTTCTATTTAGCTAACATGAACCTTAAGGCAGAAATCTCCTTATACACAGTCTGCAGTGGGAGAGATACAGTTACGTTTTGGAATAGGGCTTTGGCTATCTTGGCTGCTTCCTCAGAAGAATCAACCAAGACAGGAGGTCAATGGGCTTGAGCTAAGTAAGGGCGAGCTACCATGGCTTTATCCTCACTTGCAGGTACCCAGGAAGTGGTGGTGGTCTTCCCAGAGCAAAGCTTGTATGGGACAGAGATAGTTTCTGGAACAGCCGAGACAAAATAGCCATAACTATCAGAATCTTCACTATCAGAATCTTCAGGGTCTGAATTACTGGAGAAATTGTGGAATAGATGAAGGATAGTTGGGCCAGAGAAAGACAGAGCTTCCTTATCAGAAGGAGGATCAGGGGGAGACAGGGGAGATTGTTCAGCAGAGAGTGTCTCCATTTCTAAGCTGACCTCTCTTTTTTTGCCTGTTCCTTGGGGTCACAACCTTTCACTTGGGGATTAGTGCAAGTACGCAAGTGGTGCCCTATTTAGCCACAGTTATGACAACCTTGCCTTTTAGTATGTCCACCTGAACCCAGCAACATAACGCGTGGTGTACAAGAGGTAGTCCCAGCATTACTGACTTTATTTTCACGTACCACTGTACCCCCATGGGTCAAATGCATGTCTTTCAAAAGCGTCTTAATACTCTTCATGGAAGTGAGTGAAGCCTTGTGTGCCTTAAAGTGTAGGCATAGAAGCTGGTTCACTTTTAAAGCATTTGAACAAGCCGTGTAAGCTTCCTGGGGGTTAGCTGTTGACTGGTGATTAACTGTTGGCCTTCAATGTAGAAGCAATCTGCAAACTCAGCCAGGGCTTCCTTGGGCTTAAAGGCAATGTGCATAAATACATCCTTCTTGACCTCCAAGCTGAGATCTCCTCCAAGCTCCTCAATAAGGAGGCGCTTCATGTCCTCCCAAGTGACAATGGAGGGGAGTTTGGGGACCACCACTTCTTGGCATGTGGGATGGAGACAGGTGAGGATATGTTCCTTTTTGAGTTCATCAGTAGCCCTACACATTGAAGTCTTGTAAATTGTTAAAAAGGCAGCAATGGTAGAGGTTTTAGGATTGAATATCTGTTTGAAGGTTGGCTTGTAATTTGGGTCAATGGACAAGGAAGAGGACTGACTGTTGTCACCTGGGTTGAGGACGTTAATGGGAGGATTGCTCTCAAACTTGGATTCAGCAGCAGGTTGTCTAGCCCAGAGGAGTTGAAGGCTTCCTCTAGGGTATCCAAGGTAGAGCTGTTCTGTCCACTTATATCTCTAGCAGTGGCAGCAGCAACTCCAAATTTGACAATCTTAATTTGTTGCACCAATAAGGTGCCAGCAATCCCATTGAGGCAAGTGGTTGGGGAAGTGGTCTGAGCAATCAAGGGGATGACCTTTCCATTCATTGTCTTGGTAAAGTGAGAGAGGTTTTGTACCTCTCTTTCCAATGTGTCTTACCTATCAGTAACATCATTTGTTACTTCTGCAAGCTGATCCAGTGCACGTGCACAATTTACCTGGGGTTGGCCTTCAAAATCAGGGCAGCAACCACAATTGCTCTGAGTGGGAGTATTAGCAACTTTGGTTTCCTCTTCACCTTCAGACTCAGAGGACAAGTCCTCATAATTAGAGAGGTGTTGCTTTAGATACTCAATTTTTCCTTGCAAAGTAACTACTTGATCAGTGAGCAAAGCAATGCAAGGGTCAGGCATAGGTTTGACTGGAGGGGGGTTCTGAACATAAGATTGACGCCAAGTGGCAGCCTTGAACTCAACTATTGCTTCCCATACCTTGGCTTCAAAGTCAGATGGGACCTCAACAGGAGAAGCAGGAGGAGTCCCCTCAATATATGCTACTCTATCATCCACATAACTTTGCACTTGGTATAGAGTGTTGCCTAGTGCAGCCTTATCCAGACCATATTGATGCTGCAGATGGCTGCCCCAAGTATCAACATGAGCTCCAACCAATTCAAGTTGAGAATTGATATGTTCTTGGAATTGGTTAAGTTTGCTAGCCAGAGTCTCAAAATCCTGGCAATGCTTTAGCAGAGAGGCCTCAATTTGTCCACACCACGCTGCTTGATGCTAATCCAATTTTCATAGTTGATCCTTTATGTATCCAGGGAGCAAGAAACAAAGGGAATTTAGTGAGGCAGTCAAGTACTTCTGGGAGGCCAGCAAGTTGCACTGGTTATTGGAAATACACGCAAAGAGACTGTGGGATCATTCTTGATATGCCATATTCTGAGCATGGTTATTTGAGACAGTGGTGGCTAAAGTATTTAAAAGTTGGTTCTGGGATCCTAATACAAGTTGATGGTGAACCAGGGCGGGTTTGATGAACTGGTTGACTAACACGCCAATTGTATCCATGGACTCCATCAGCGCAGGGGGGAGACCAAAGTCCAAGAGGAAGGAATAAATGTCTTTGGAAGCATACCCAGGACAGAGACCAGGAATAGTATGCATTGCCACAGTGCCAGAGTGGAGCAGGGAGCAGGCGGCAGCACAAGCTTGCTTGTAGTTGAGGGAGAAAGCTGGAAGGGGGCCCACGTGGGCCCAGGGGACAGCACCAGTACCATGGGAGTTGAGGGGGCATCAGTGATGTCTTATTCTAGAGGAGGACTAGAAACTTTAGGCTGTTTGGGTACTTCAGAAACAAAGGGAGAAGGACCATAGAATGTGTGTGGGAATGGGGTAACCTAGGGGCTTGCAGCCCCTGTAGTGAGCATCATTTTGTTGTGTTTGGCTCCTGGGGACAACATCCAGGAGGACACAGCATGAAATCTTTATAACAAAAGATTTGAGTTTCAAAGCTAGCCTTGGGTTAGCCTTCAAGGAAAAATTAAGGGCATGTATCTTAATTTCCTGGAATACAAGATGTGAAAGTCCTTTTGGCAGAAAGGACAGGAAAAATCTTGAAGATTATTAAAGCCAATGCAAATGTGGATAAACTTGTCTTTATTAGAAGAAATGATTCTACTTAAATAGTAGACAAGGGACGGTGATTACTCATTAGATAGACAGAGTGGCCAAGGGGGTCATGTTGGGATGAGGTCATACCAAGATCAGACAAGGGAAGGTATGGTATTCTGGAATGGGTGGATATTAGCACAGACCCATTTACGGAAAGCAAGGAATTCCCAAACTCAAAAGCTAAACCAGTCAAATCTTTGCATTTATTATTATTCAAAGGCAATATCAAAATAGCATTAATGGCGCAATTTCTGACACTTGTCACAAGCAAGAGTGGGGCAAGTGAGTTGTGCAGAATCAGTAAACCAAACAATTGTATTTCCCAATTTGAAATCAGCCACATTTTGAAGGGCAAAAGCAAAAGAGAGGGATTTGTCCTTGAAATAACCCAAAAAAGGCAAAATCAGAACATGGTGAATGGTGGCATTCACAACATTGCCCCCTCTAGATTGGCCTTAGGGGGCTAGTACTTGCCAAGGAACTTAGTGTGCACACAAGCAATTAGACAGCTACTAGAGAGGAGTTTCATGGTATACTCTGACCCTCGCTTGAAGGTTACTTCCAGGGGCCCAATTCACAACAAGTCTAGCTTGTGAGCGCGCCCTTCTACTATGTGTTGATAGTACAGAACGTGGTCCCCAATGTTAAATCCAGGCAGGGGAGCTCTCCCAGCATTGTCAGGAGAGAGCTCAAGCATCTTAGTCTTATATGCAGACGTGTAGGCAGTAGCCTGTATATCAATGATGCAGTTGACTAGATCTTTGGTGTGCTCATCAGGGTTTATGGCCTTATTAGAGGAGAGTAGGGGGCCAGGAGCAACAGGGTAGTGGCTTCACAATCATACAGCATAGCAAAAGAGGAGTACCCGGTGACACAATGCTTGCTAAGGCAATAGGCAAAGAGAACAGCAGGTAAGTAAAGATCCCAGTTGGCAGCGTCAGAGTAAGTAAGCTTCCTCATGATAGAAACCAGAGTTGATTTGGCGCGCTCAACTGCCCCATTGGTGGAAGGATTATAGGGGGAAGTGAAAGACTGGTGAGACCCCAAGTCTTCAACCACCAAGGTCACTAACTTGGTATTGAAGTTAGTCCCATTGTCAGAAAACAACACCTGAAGGCAACCATGACAGAAGAATACATCTTGCATCAGAAAGGCGGCAGTAGTCTTGGCAGTGATGTCTTTGGTAGGGTGTGCTTCTACCCACTTGCTAAAATGACCAACAGCAATCAGAATAAAGCAGCAACCAGTGCAGGAGCGCAGGAGAGGTCCCACAGTGTCAATACTGACAGTGTGAAATGTGTGTTTAGGGGGGACTAGCTTGAACTTGTGAGAGGCATCTTGAGGATGTTGGAGCTGGCAATCATGGCAACTAGTAATAACATCTGGGATCAGCAGGCAAAGATTCTCCCATAAGTAATTATTTTGGAGCCAGGCATAAGTCTTGGCAACGCCTCCATGTCCTGTTTCCTTGTGGGCTTGGAGCACCACAGAAAGATGAAGACTAGGCCTTACATACAACAAGTAGTGATCTTGAACTTTCTTGAACAGCTGATTATCACAAATGAGTGTGCCTTTGGATAATTTAAAAAGGACAACCTGGACTTCCTCTGTCTTGTTCTCCCAATAGGAAGGGTATCCAGTTAGTTTGTATAACCTGTCAGCTTCAGCATGGTGGAGAGCAAGGATAGGCATTCAGGACAGCCCATCAGCATTCTGATGTTGAATCCCAGAGTGATGTAACATAGTGAAATTGTATCCTTTCAGGCAAAGGGCCCATCTAGTGAGTTGTCCTTCTGGTTCCTTAAGTTGTTGTAGCCATTTGAGTGAAGCATGGTTGGTAACCACAGTACAATGGGTGCCATACACATAATAGCGGAACTTTTTGACTGCATGTAACACAGCAAGGCACTCCTTCTCTGTTACACTGTAGTTTTTTTCATGCTTATTCAGGATGCGTGAGGTATAAGCTACAGGGTGATCCACACCCTGATCATCCAGTTGAGCCAAGATGGCTCTAATGGCCAGGTCACTAGCATCAGTATAAAGGATGAATTTCTTATCATAGTCAGGATATACTAAGATAGGAGCCTCCTTAAGTTTCTTTTTGAGGGTCTCAAAGGCTTGTTGCTGGCTGGCAGTCCATTTGAAAGGGACATTATGCAGCAGCTGGACTAAGGGCTCACTAGTGTCAGCAAAATTGGGATATATTGCCTGTAGTATCCCATCATGCCCAGAAAAACTTGGACCTCTTGTAAGTTGGTAGGTGGGAGCATGTTGTCAATGGCCTCAACTTTCTTAGTCATGGGGCAAATTCCAGTCTGAGTCACCTCATGCCCCAAGAACTCAAGGTGTTCCTTGAAGAAGGCACACTTGGATGGTTTTAACTTAAAACCAGATTCTTGATTCTTTATGAAGACTTCCTTGAGGTGGGCCAGGTGGTCATTAAAGGTGGCACTAAAGAGGGTTATATCATCTAAGTACACTAGGACACACGAGAGCTTCAAATCACAAAGAATGGAGTCCATGGCTTGCTGGAAAGTAGCTGGAGCGTTGCAGAGCCCTTGTGGAATTTAAGTAGGCTCAAATAACCCTTCAGAGGTGATGAGGGTAGCCTTCTGTCTATCCTTGGGGGACAGATCAACTTTCCAATACCCAGAGTCTAGGTCCATAGCAGAGAAGAACTTGGAGCCCCCAAGGCAGCGGAGCGCATCATTAATACAAGGTAAGGGGTAGGAATCCTTTTTAGTTAAGGAATTTAGACAACAATAGTCCATCACAATATGGTGACCTCCATCCTTCTTCTTCAGTATGAGCAAGGGGGAGGCCCACAGACTTTGGGAAGGGGCAAGCAGCCCAGCTTCTAGCAATTGTTTAAGCTCCTTAGACACCTGAGCGTCCTCTACACAGCTGCAGCAATATGGTTTAGCGCAAAAGGGGGGGCATCACCAGTATCAATATGATGAATGACGCCTTTGGCTAGACCATAATCAGTGCTATCTTTAGCAAAGATATCAGAAAACTGATCCAGAAGGTCAAGCACCTCCTTCTGTTGTACCAGAGACAACTGCAAGAAGTCTTGAGCAGTAAACAGAGATAGGACTTGGGGCTTGTCTTCAGGTAAGTTAAAGTCCTAGAACAAACCAAAGGGATGTAACAATAAAACATCAGTATCATTCAGCAACTTGCTCCAGCAAACAACCTGCCCTATAGAGACATATATGAGGAGAGCATTCAAGTTAACTATCAGCAATTAAACAGGGTCTTTATGGGAGACATCCAAGATCCCCGGGAAGAGATAGGGTTTGTTACGCCCCAGTGAGGAAGGGGAGTATAACTCTAGGAACATACGCTTGGTTAGCTTATACAATATTTGGGAGTCTAGGATATCCTGAGATCCAGGGGGAATAGTTACAGAGGAAATGGCCATGAGGAGAACCCCTTCAGACGCAAGACATGCCATATGAGGGCATTTCATGTTAAAGGAATGGGTATGGTATTTTAGAGTGAAAACATCAGTGGGGGATTCCAAGGTACATGTCTTGAGGCGCTTTCCTGGAACTTTAACTGGCTCTTTGAAGATTAGAGGGACTTCATACCCTAAGATAGAGAGGTAGTTGTCCTTTAAGTTGATGATCCCATTGTATTTCCTAAGAAATTGAGTACCAACTAGAAGGTCATAGCTCTCATTCTCCAAGACAACAGCAGGCGCGGCCAAGAGCAGTTTGCCAAAGAGCATGGAAAGAGAAGAATAAGCTCCTATAGCCTGAGTCATGGATAGCCCAGCTGTGCCATATGACTGATGATAGTTAAGGTCAGGGGCAAGTTTGAGCTTCTTGACAAAATTCAAGGAAACAACATTCACAGGAGATCCAGTGTCCAAGATGGCCTTAATATTCACCTTTTGAATGGATATTTCTACCTGAGTGGTAGTACAACCAAAAGGAGGGAGGACAGCCATAATGTCTTGGGCTTCTTCCAGTTCTTTGTCCCATTTTTTGATCATGCATCTTAGGCCTGGGAATTCCTTATAGACCATCTGAAGAGGAAGCAAGACTGAGACATTCTTGAATACAGCATCAGCAACTTCAGCAGCTTCCTCAGTGGATTCAACAAGCACGGGGGATCTCTTAGCCTGAGTAAGGTAAGGGTGAGAGACAACTTCTTTGGCTTTGTACAGAGACTTGGCAGCTGTTGTAGTCTTCCCAGAATGTAGCTTATACAGGACTGCAATAGTTTCAGGGACGGCCAGGACAGAATACCCATAGGCGTCAGGATCTTCCATATCAGAATTGTTCATGTCAGAATCATCAGATATGTTGTGGAATAGCAGCAGAATGGGGTGAACCTCAGTATTAATAGGCTCAGAGTCAGCACTGGAGGGGGGAATTGAAGGAGACTGGGAATAATTATCAACCAAGAGCATCTCTGCCTCTAGGTTGACTGCTCTTTTCCCAAATGTTCCTTGGGATCAGCCCCTTCAACTCCCAGATTGGTGCAGACTCAGGAATGGTGACCTATTTTCCCACATTTATGGCAACCCTGACGTTGAGGAGGATTCTGCAAGTTCATAGTGAGGATACACAGGCCACATGAAGACAAACCAGAGGTAGAGGCGGCACAATTCTCTTGCACAACAGCCCCCAAATGGATAAGGTGCATATCTTGCAACAGTGTCTTTATGCTCTTCATGGAAGAAAGCATGGCTTTGTTGGCCTTGAAGCAAAGGCAAAGGAGCTGGTTAGCCTTGAGGGCTTGAGCGCAAGCCATGTACGCTTCATGTGCTGTCAACTGGCGGCTTGTGATCAGTTGTTGTCCTTCCATGTAGAATCTATCTGCAAATTCAGCTAGGGTCTCCTTTGGTTTGAAGACAATGTGCATGAAAGCATCCTTCTTCACTTCCAAACTAAGGTCTCTACCAAACTCATCAATCAGAAGTTGTTTCATGTCTTCCCAG
Organism: Entomophthora muscae; assembly: GCA_014839935.2. Lineage (NCBI taxonomy): Eukaryota > Fungi > Entomophthoromycota > Entomophthoromycetes > Entomophthorales > Entomophthoraceae > Entomophthora > Entomophthora muscae. Next base: position 487,805 of record QTSX02002848.1, on the reverse strand, counting down.
GTCTCAATGGTGGGCAACTCTGGTACTACTACCTCTTGGCAGGTTGGGTGAAGACAGGTCAGGATATGTTCCTTTTTGATCTCATCCAAGGCCCTTCTCATGGAAGTTTCATAAATAGTTAGGAAAGCTGCAATGGTTGAGGTTTTAGGGTAAAACCCCTGTTTAAAGATAGGTTTGAAATGTGCTTCCAGGGTTGGGCCACCATTATTGCTATTGAGCACATTTATGTGTGGGGAGAATTCTGCTTGGGATTTGGTGGGGGGCTGCCTGGACAAAAGTTGGAAAACACTATCCTCAAGGGTAGTCAGAGTTTCAGCAATGTGGGAGCCCGTATTATTGGTTAGGGTGGTCTGCCGCTCAGTAACATCCAGGCGCTGACCCTGTGCAGTTACTACTGAGGAAAGTTCAGCCAGCTGTTATTTAAGAGAAGGATCTACCAAAAGGCAAGGGGAAAACCTGCTGTTCACAGAATCAATTAACTCACTCATTTCTTGTTTGTCTTTCTTGGGCTCAGAGTGGACTTGTTTCAAATGGACCATCTCATTGGCCAGAGCTATCAACTCTCTAGCGCAGTGAATATGGGGAGCTCCCAGCAAGCCAGGGCAACAGCCATCTTCACCAGCAGTCCCAGCTGTACTAGCAACAGACGCCAATGCTTCACGCAAGGCAACAACCTCTTGTTGCAAGTCAGCAGCCTGAGTTGTCAGAGCAAGCACTTGAGGGTCAGGATGAGGGGCTTTAGTAGGGCAATTCTGGCTGCAGGTGGACGCTATTAACTCCTGAATGGCATCTCATAGTCTCTGTTCCCTATCTGCTAGCTCCTCAGATAGAGGAGAAGGTGGGGCATAAGGTTTGGAGGTAGATAGTTCATTTACTTGAGTCTGGAGTTTGGCAATGATAGTGGCAGTAGCAGCCTGTTCTTGGTCAAATTCCTTGCCAAGTTTGTGGAGGCCTGTTGCAGCATGAATAGCTACTTGCTTCAACTGTTCAAAGTAGTTAGCCCTGAACTTGTTGGGTTGTTGCACCAGTTGGTCAAAGTCAGAGAGATAGGCGTTCAAAGTGGAATCCACTTGGGAGTGCCAGGGCTGTCCCAACTGGTGATACTCATGTAGACGCTCTCTTACATACTTGGGGATGGACTGATGCATTTGTTTGATAGAATTGATCAAATGGGATTGGGAGGTAACAGTGTCATGCTGGTTGTCAGATACTAAGGAAAACAGGGAGTGGATTCACTGCTGGTAGGTTGCAAACTGATCCCAGTGATGGGTGACAGCAGCTTGTAGAGAAGAGATCTCCTGAAAGTGGAGCCTTAAGACCATTTGGTGATGGGCCAAGGCAGGTTGCACAAAAGATGACAATAAGTGTTCAATGGAACCATCCGCTGAGAGGAGATGTTGTGGGAGCTGAGGGGTTACAATCAATTTGTAGTACTCTGCTCGGCTGAACTGGAGCCGGAGGCAAGGGATGGCTCCATCACAGGCTATCCCAAGGGCTACTGTTATGGCTTGTTCTAAGTCAGGGGAACTCACAGGGTAAGCAACCAGGCAGGGATCATTTCCAAGGTTCAGTACATTAGGGGTAATAGGCAGGTTGGTGATGTCTTCCTCAATAGGAGGACTAGTAATTTAAGGCAAAGTTGGCTCTTGTATGGGAGGAAGCAAAGGTCCTGAAAATGTTGTTGCAAAAGAGATAACTGAGGGGCTTACAGCCCCTGTAGTGAGCACCATTTTTGTTGTGATCTGAGGCGCGGCACAGAGTCACAACAGGAAATTCTAATCTTAGGATTGAATTTGTACTAAGTCTTGGTTAGAATGGCAGGGAAGGCTATGCAATTACCTTGTGGCCCTGGGTGAATAATATCTGCTAGGTGTGGCTAGAGAGGCACCAAAGTATGTGGAGACACAAAGACAAAAATGTGAATAGAACTTAAATTTTATTGATAAAAGTGAAATGGATTACATACTGTGTAGCTTTACCAAAAAACAGTACATGGACAGTAGGATCACTTGCCACAAGCACAAGTGGGGCAAGTGAGTTGCACAGAATCAAGAAACCAAACAATTGTATTTCCCAATTTGAAATCAGCCTCATTTCAAAGGGCAAAAGCAAAAGAGAGGGATTTGTCCTTAAAATAACCCAACAAAGGCAAAATTAGATCATGTTGAATGGCAGCATTCACAACACGTCCCCATCCAAAACAGACATGAGGTTAGCAACAAAGTTTGGGTCATGAACATTGATAAAAGTAAACTTCAACCTGAAAAAGTAGGCCCAGCAATCATCTTAAAGGTAAACAAAAACAATACTTACCTTATGCAAGGGCTAGGAAAATGTAACAGGACAAGGTCCTGCACCGTGATTGCCTGAGACCCTGCAAGGCAAGACAGAAACAAGGTGAGACTGCCCTGCCTGCCACGGAACAACAGCTAGTCCAGTATGGTGCCCGGGCTCCTGACAACCTCCCTGATGACCTACCCCCAGAGGAGGCTAACTTTCAATTGGGGGTGTCAAAACAGCAGGGTTGACCCGCCAACAAGGTTCCTAGTAAGCAGGTTTGTGACCTGCAATCCAATTTCCCAGTCACTTGAAGCCAGACTAGGAAGTCAACTCGATTTTCCAAATCCAACAACATGAACAAATCATGATCCTTTATGGTGGATACCTTGTTTTGGCACTTGACTCATTACCAGGATCAAGCCACCCCCTTCACCATCCAACCGTGTGATCAACACAACCATGTTCCTGTTGCCTATTGATTCACAATAACTATATAATCACTATCTCCCAATAAAGATTATTATCTAGTTTCCAAAACATTTTTCCCCTTGTAACTCTGCTAAAACAGCACAGTTACAACATTCTAATTTATAACTTTTACATTTAATTTTTAATTTCATTCTTATAATTATTTGGTAAGAGTGTTATAAATATATTTGTTTAATCAAGCATCAAGTATTTGAGATAACCTTAGATGCCATAATAAAATTAATTATAAATAAATAAATTACTAACCTTCATTGATGGTACTGCTGAATGTGATTATGGGCTTAGAAGCTTCTAAATATAAAATTATAATTAATAAATCTTAAATATTAAATTAGAGAATGTAAAAAAGTTGTTAAAGCTAAGCCTTTAATTGATTGGCTGTTTGGCAAGGCACGCAGGGATGAATAAATCAGTGTGGCTGTGACAGTCCACATGTTTGGTGGTTTGCAGGCAGGGCTTATGTTGGCCAAGTGGAAGTTTAGTGACTTCTGTTGAAGAAGTAGCTGTAGGACTGGTCTGAGCTGTTGGAGACTGAAATGAGCTGGCTGAAGGATCATAAGATGATGAAGAACTGGTGTTCCAGAGAAATGAGCCAAGATTTTTCTGAATTGATTTGCCAAGGTGGTAAAATGTGGAATGTTTTGCCTTGGTTTAGTAGTAAACTCAAGAAGGAATGTGGATAGAAGTGTGGGTAAGATATTTATTTATTAAGTTCCTAGGATAGACAAAGGTATGTTGCTATGAGAGCTGGATACAAAGTTGTTTTGGTGGGACGTTTTCCTTGGATTTTACAAGATTTTTAAATATATGGGGAAAACGTTGAAGAGGTCCAAAAAAAGTTTAAATAGTATTATACTATTTAAATGGGTTTATATTGAATGCAGGGAAGACTGGTGCTGGAATAATGGACCTTTTAACGCTTTGGTGCGTGAAGAGTTGTTGCTTTGAGCGGTTTGAGCTGTGTAAATTATTTTCCTAGTTGGATCCTGGTGGAACTTCAGAAGTGGTCTATTTCTGCGCTATGCCTTCATTGGTTGAGTTCTGGCAGGCTTCCTGATGAAAATGATTGGTTGGAAGCCAGAAGCTTAAAGTATAAGCAAGGAAATAGTGAATTAATACTTTAAGCTTTTGAGAAAGTAAGTATGTAAGATTAAGTTATTATAGGAAAAAGTGAGTGGCAATGGTTTAAGCTTCTGAAGAAAGCCATTTTGAAGGAGGAACTGTTGGGAAAAGGACACTATAGGAAGTTGGGTGGCTGGAAAGTTACAGGGTCTTTCCAGGTCTTTGACAGGGTCTTTTCAAGGCCTTTTGAGTTTCTGCCAAGAGGTTTTTGGAAGCCTTTTGATCACCAGCAGGAGCTTGATTGGACTGATACAAGTGGAATACCAAGGCCACTAAAGCTATGAAGAGAGCTGAAGCCCACAATAACGGAGCAGGAGCCCAAGAATAAGAAGCTGGATCCTAAGCGCAGCGTTGGAGTCTAAGTTTAAGGGGCCAGAGTCCAAGTCTAAGGAGCAGAAGTCCAAGACCAAGTACAAGGAGTCCAGGAGATTGTTAGAGGGCTCCAAGTATTGGCAAATCTATATTGTTTCCTTAACCCCCTGGGCCATATGCCAGAAGGTTTCTAAGTGGATCTTCCTTCTGAGAGTGAATAAAAGCCCATTTCAACCCCTATAAATATTTCTGAGATACATTTTCCCTTACTAGAGAATGAAAACCCCTTTCAGCTGGTCCCTGGCTACTATCCAGGACACACTTTGGGGACTGGTGGACAGGAACTCCACAGTGGCCATAGAATTTGGCCACTGTCTCAGCTGGGAGGGTGTGGATCCCGGCCTGCAGCAAATCAAAGAGGTCCTCAGTCACAGTTGGGGTTCCTTGCTTGACAACTTGCTTGAGCCACCCAAAGACTTCCTCAATGGGATTTAGGAAGGGCAAATAGGCAGGAAAGAAGAGAAGGCACAAATTTGCCGTAGCCAATTGCTGGGGCCCACTGTGTAGCTAGTGTCAATCATTGGGAATTCCTCGAGAATATCAGCCACCTTATGGAGACCAATGTTGTCCAATACAATGAAGTTGGTGAATCCCGGGCTTGTGCGCCTCAGGTGCTCCTGGACCAATCAAATAAATGATAGGAAGGTCTAGCTATTGTGAGATCCCAATATCTTTTGTGTCAGGGATCCACTCATTGGGAAGTCTCTCTCCAATTGAATGAAGGAGAGCCCCCAAGTTGAATTTGATCAGAGTGGACCCTACTGGAATCCCTATCATTAACATATGCAAGAGATGACCAAATAAGTAAAATCTCCCCAAAAAGGGAGTGAAGTGGTTTAGAAGGTAATAGACGCTGGTATATCCCAAGACCAACCAGGGGGGCTTGGGATGTATTATGAGAGGGAATTGTGCTGTTTCTACATATGGAGCATGGCAACAGCGTGGATCAAAATTATACCAAATTGAATCTTCTGATTTATCTATGGGAGTTGGTTTGGGAGTTTCAAAGTTCACATTGGCATGCCCATAAATGATTAACAGACAAAAAGCTCATACAAGGAATATGAACTTCATGTTGTTGGAGGGAGGAACCTTTGAATCTACTAATCAAGTTTAGATGTTTGAAAATATAGATTTATTGGGTTGATAGGAATAAGAAATTGTTGGAGAAATTTGCTTAAGGAAAAATATTCAGTTTAAATACAGAAGTGAATTGGGGAAAGGAACATAGTAGTTACCAGGCCATCCTGCAATTGTAAGTTTGGAAAATATTGCTTTGCAGGTCTGCAGTAGACTGCAGCCTGCAATGCAAGAAGAAGAATTAATTTGGGTTATTTCCTGGCAGTATTCTTCTACACTGTGGTTGTCTTTTAGGTCTGGATGAATGGTGCTTCCTTGGCTTGTTTGATTTGACTCAAATGATTGGATGGCTGGTTCCCCTGAATATTGTTGGTGTAGATTTGAGCATTTATTTTTTATTTGATTGGCTAATTTGGGGTTTTTGGAGCTTATTGTAAACACTCTTTTGTTTTTGTTGTTAGATCCTTCATCTGTAGCTTGGCTCTTTGAATTTATAATAGAGCTTATGTTTTTGAACTGCCTAAAGCTTTTTTTTGCTTTCACTTTTGATTTTATGTGTGATAGTGCATTTCTCAATCAAATTTAAATGTGTATTTGATCCAAACTCATTAATCAATTCAATATCCATCATATTACTTGGTTTTGCATTTAAAAAGGCTATTTTGGTCTCATCATGTCCAATATTTTGTGCAGTTTTTGATGTTGAATTTGTGCAAGAGATGTAATCCCTTACAATTTGGTACAGCTTGACCCCCTTTGGACTGAGGTGAGCCACCATTAAATAGGCTGTAGCACGGACTGTAGCACACTGAGCCATCCTGTCATTTGAGGTTTTGGGGACATGCCCATACACATTGTGCATTGGCAAGGCAAATGCTGATTTCTCAATGTAGTAGAATTTGACGGTCCCCTTGGCTTTGAGGGCAGTGTACGCCTCTGTGTATCTTTTACAGACGTCAATGTTGGCTGGGCTATTACAATTGTAGGGGGATACCCCAAGCTTTTTCCAGGAAAATTGCATCCCCTAAGACAGATGGTAGTAAAAGGAAATTGAGGCCTCAACCCCAAAAGTAGATTTAACCATGGCCTTTATGTTTGCCAGTTCAAGATGGTAATCTTGGGTTATCCACTGGCAGATTGCCCATTTGTGCTCCTTGGTGAGCATGGTTGACACATGCAAGGATTTCTCCGTGGCAAGGACTCAACCAGTGTTGATGAACTTGTTGAAGGTCTTGCTGGCGTACTTGGGATCCCCTCCAACAAGGGCTGTGGCCGCCTTGTAATAACCAGATTTATGCATTAGCTTAAGCAGGATGATGTGTTTGATGTTGGGGATGCGCTTCTGGGTGGGCTTTTTAGCAGTGGGGATTAACTTGTTGGCATTGGGCACAACACAGGGCATGTGTACCTTATTGTAGAAGGCTGCAACCTTTTTGAGCACTAACTGTCCCTCATCAGTTCTGAAAACTCAGGCTCCTCATCCTCTTCCTGATTGCCATCACTGACGTAGGGCTCATAGCTAGTATCAAGTACAGGCTTCACCTTCTCCAGCATGGCTGACAGGACCAGCTCTTGCCGGTATACAATGTCAAACACATACAAATTTCTACCTCCTTGTTTCTAAATTTCTTGGTAGTGGTAGCCTTGGTGGGCTTCTGGGTCAGCTTGGGGACCCAAGGGTTGATGCTCTGCACCCTAGCAGCTTGTGCTCCTCAAACTGGCTATGTCAGTGCAGCGTCACTTTCAAACTCTCCTCCCCTGTCTCCTTTCTGAGTAGGCACTTGTGTTGCACTAACTCTGTTCTTTGACCCGCGGGGCAACCGCAGCTGTGGCGTACAACAGGTGCATTGGTACTCTGTTGTTGTGTTCCTTCCATTTTAAAATTTAATAAAATACTAAATAAATTTCAATTAAGTTACTTCCTAATTTTAATTTCTGTTTTTATCTGAATATGGATATTTAATTAATATTTTTTCCCACCCAATATCCCAAATATAGATTTTTTATTTCTTAATTAGTTGTTTCTGGTTTTATAACGCCCATTTTAGAATACCCAACATAATTTCCACCCATTTTCTCAGATTTTACACCAAATTAAGCACCCAACACAATATTTTTAAAATTTATGTTTCATATCTTGTGTCTTATTTTAGATACCTTGGTATCATTCTTGATTACAATCCATTACACACACTGATTGAGTGATTTTGTTTACATAGTGAATTACTATTGTGTTTTTGTTTTTGGATTGAGTTTTGACTCACCTTGCTTGGGTGCATTTTTCACCAATTTACATAGTAAATATATGTACACTGAGAGTCAACCCACACCATTTTGTTTGTGAATCAATGTATTTCAGATTGTATTTTGAATATTTTTGCTTTGTGCATGAGCACTTCTTTGCTGTGTTGACTCATTTTGCCCATTAACGCCAATAAACCCTGTTAACAGAGTGTATATTTTAACCTGACAGTTGGATTTTTTCTAAATCTGAAATCATTTCATTTAAATATGAGGCATCTTTGGTTGTCACTATAGCTTTTAAAATTACTGTATATGTTTATCTCAATAGGTTTGAAAACTACTGTATCAAATTGAACCACTATTATATACTGTATAATCCCTAAATTGATTCAACAATCAGTTGGCTGAAAGTGTGTTGTCCTGTTAAGGGGCTCTAATTGGGGTCCATTATGGGGGAAAAGATACCTAAAATCTACCTTCTATATACAGAAAAGCTAGCTAAGATTATTTGTAAGCCCCCTCTGAAATATGGTGTAACTTCCTAGCACCATCTGAGGTGTGTAAAGGAGTAGTTAACAATGATTGCCAGTAGGCAAGCTCAAGAAGAGTATAAGCTGAAGCTGGGAAACTATGCACACCTTGAGAAGTCCTGAAGGAGTGAAAGGGTCTAGGGCAGCCAATTAGGTTAGGTGGAACCAGCAAGAACAGGATCACTTGTTCAGGTAGCTACTAGAAACTTTCTGAAAGATCAGGGTAGAGACTATCACAGCATAAAAGGATACAGATACCTTGAAGCCCAACAACAAGCTCTTAACTATCTCTGGAAAGATTGCAGCCATTGGCTAGAGTTTATTCCAGTTAATAAAGTAACTGTTTACAAGTTCTCTTTTACTGTTTTCTCTGCAGTATCATTTTATATAGAACATATAGGTTATATGGCATTGGCAAGGCTAAATAAGTTGGTAAGATATCTTATGGCTTTTAAAATCCAAGCAAAACCTAAGGTTGTTTCACAGTTTGTAATATAGAATATACATGTTCAAGCTTGATTCATTCTGTTGTTCATTTGTGTATCGCTGACTGCAAGTATGGCTATTTTTTTACTGGTGAGCTATGTGTTGTATCACAATAAAAATATTAATGGCTCTTTGTCCCCTGATATTACTGAAAAAATGCACCATCTTTGTTCTGATCTATGTGGACTTTAGTTTGCTCTAATCTGACTTTGGTTTGTCCATCTCAGCAGCTCTGAAAGTTATAGTACCTAGCAGCGCCTCATCGGGATCCCAAGTGAATTAATTTACGTTCTGGAACAACCCTGGATTGTTTTGCTTGATGTGCTGGATCGCTCTGTTTATTGTATCAAATCTGCTGTCCTGTATTTGATTTTTATTGTGTACCGATAGACTTTTGTTTCATACTTGGCCTTTTACTGATTAAGCTTGTATTGTTTGCCACTAGTAACCCGTCCCATTTTTATTTTGCTTAAGGTTGAGCCCGTTTCATTTACATATGGGTTGATTTCGTTCATCCTCACACCTGTAAAAACTGCTGTATATGAAGGGATAGGTTTAGCTTGCATAAGTTAATCAGACTAAAAATAGCCGCTTTCCTAAGATGCTCTATTTTGGGATATTAAACTTTGAAACTGACCAAATATATAAAGGTGGGTGTGATATTTTGATGGATATGGTTTTTGCTGTACAGAATTTTTATAAATTCCAATTTTTTATCGAGAGATTGATTGGTCAAGGAGAGTAGGTGCAGGGTAGGGCTGTGTCTGCCCAGAAAAGGGACAATTACGGCAAATGCCGTAATTGCCCCGTTCACCCTTCCCCGACTACTTCTTTCGGATTCCCCTATGCTGGGGGAATCCGAAATTTCATAAAAAAAGAAGGCCTCGAAAGGCCTTCTGTTTTCCGGCCGGGCCAGAAAAAAAAATTAAAATAAAAAACTTTTTTTAAACAAATTTAATTTTAAATTTATTGTTTTAAATTTAAGAGAGAAGCAAAAAGAAGATATAATTTTTAATTTTAAAAAAAATCCAGAAGTTGAACTTCCGGATTTGCTCAAAAATGAAACGATTTCAAGGGAATCTTCTCAAAGAAGATTCTCTTGAAATTGTTCCGGATTTCGGACGGGTGGCTTCTTTTCTAAAAAGAAGCCACCCGTCCAAAATCCGACGCAGCCCTAGTGCAGGGTAGCAAATTTTGGGTATTGGCTGGCTCTTGTTATTGGATCATGCTGCCGTGATACATCGTGATGGCATTGTTGCGTGGCACTATTTGATTGGCTGGGATATTTTTAATTTCAGTAAATTTCACATAGCTCAGCGGATCCATGCCGTTGGAATCAGTCATATGCGCTGTACACCAAATACGCCACAGGTTCGATGATCAGGTTAGACCTAGGAAGGCGGGATGCACAGGAGCATGTACGATCGACAGCCGATTGGACCAACCCCTAGGGAAGGGGTAGGTTTCTCCGAATCCGGAAGGATATCCCTTTACCGATGCTAGTTTTGTACTATTCAGTTTGGTTTACTTTCGGTAACCGATGGCGGGTCCTGCGGTACTTGGAGCGAGTTCTGTGCCTGGACGGAAAACTTTGGAAGGTGGATGGGCCAAGCATGGCACCTCGGTTCAATTCTGGGTGTGGTGTAGGTTGCCTGGGATCGGATGGAGCCGAAATTGGCTGGCCAGACTCAAGCTAACGCTGATCTTAAACTGCACCCTAGCTTCAAGGGGTTGATGACGTCATAAAGATTGGTTATGGCATTAAAACTTTAAGTTTTGCTGGATGGTTGAGTTTAAAGATATGGATAGTCCAAGCCACTGAGAAGATCGTATTGATGACTGTAAAAGAGTAATGGGCTGGAGAAGTCAGATTATTTAGATGGCAGTGTGATTAACTTTTAATGAATACGTTATATTTAATGGGATAAATAATAGATAGATTAGTTGACAATATAGATTAGGAACAAGCTTATCAGAAGTGGGATAAGGAAATAGACATGTGGGCGTGAGGTTGAAAATATTTGGAAGTTTGGACGGAGGAAGTAGAACTCGGCGTAGACCAAGGGTAGGATGATCTGAGCGCCCTTGAGGATTAGAAGCATGCTGGAGAGAAGTGCCCATGGTTTGAGCAGCAGAGGGGCAGCTTGAATCTGAAGGAACTGTGCATACAGGCAGACACGAAAAAAATGATATATAAGCCTAAAGAGATTTCCATCGATCCTAAAAGTTCAATCAAAGCGTAAAACAATAGCTTACCCCGACAGAAAGCCTACAGGACCATCAATACAAATCCCACCCAACTTGAAGTATTCAAAGCATCCTTCTTGGAGTTGTAGCAGACTAGGGTCTATAAATATGTAAATATAAGCTAAATTGTAAACTAACCATTTTCAGATTGGAAAAGACGATATAGAGCACAGGCAAGGATGTTGATAACAGTAGAAGAAGAGCTTCGTAAATAATGAAACTCCTGCACCTTGGCAGATAGTATGTCTTGGTTACAGAGTTCTTGAGATGAAAGTGGGGAGAGGAGCTGTCTAAGCCTGACAACATCTGACAAGGCCACTGTCATGCCACCGCCAGTGAGGGGATGTCTCATATTGAAAGCATCTCCTGCAACCAAAATGCCAGACCCGACTATTGGGCTAGGACTAAGCATGCTATTCGGCATCACCCGTGGCTTTTGATTCTCTATAGCATTGATAAAGCAAGCCTTTAAATTAGTTCAATACATATAGAACCCTTACTTGGAGCTGTTCAGGTAAGTATTCTGCAACCTCTTCAAGTAGGTATTTCTAAGGGGTTAGAGCGAATAATAAAGTAGCAATACTTTTAAACTTCCGTCAGACACAGAGGGAAGCTTTCCGGGTACATCGATCAATACTCTGGTATCTCGGGTTCCAATCTGATATAGTAAGACTGGTCCTTGCTTGGCAAGAACAACATGACCATGATTGGGGAACGGAAGTGGGCAATCTTCTAAAAGGAAGCTATGGATTAGCTAGGCATCAGACTGGGACCTTACCCAACAAAATGAGACATGGTTTCAGGCGTGGAAGTTGTGAATGATTTGCGGAATTTTGAAAAGCATCCATCTGCGACAACTGTAATCTTGCCAAAATGCTATACTAAATCAGAAAGTGTAAAATGGTAAGCTTATACATATTGTTTTGAGTTTGTTTTGTCTTTGGTCGTGCAACTGATCCCCATAATTTGGTCGGTGTCGGGGCAGACGAGAAGCTTATCAACAGTAGCCTCCAATAGAGTTACACTATTGGAGATCAGATAAAAATATTCAAAAAGCTGTACCCTTTGGTCTGTCGGGCAGCCTCTCTAAGCTTAGAGACAAACTTGCCATGGTGAAATGATCTTCCCTGGTATTTGGTGGAAGTTTCAGGCTCAAGAGTGTAAGGAATTTCTACTGGCTTGTTCTTGTAAAAGACAGCGTAGCCGTCAACACGGATGCCATCGATATCCTCTAAACAGGACTCCAGTCCTAAAGTTTTTAGGGCCTGACAGCCTCCAGGCTGAAGTAGTTCACCAACAATTCTGTCTGGCTCAGCAAAATCCCTTTCTAATATGTTAAGAGAAAGAAGACTCCAGACTTCTTACCGACCAAGAGGACTTGATGCCCATCTTTTGCTAGGGTAGTTGCAAAGGCTGAACCAAAAATACCAGCACCAACAACAACAAAATCATATATTTCAGATGGCTAAATAGTTTTAGCTTGGGAAGCATAGCCGCCTACCTTTGAAGCCAAGATTTTTGGATTGAGGGGAAGCAAAGTCGCCATTGTTGCTAAAAAATTTCAGGCAAGAAAAAATATATTCTTCAGAAGTGCAGTTTGCAGGAATCGAAGTGTAAATTTACAATTACTTCACTTCTGACTGCTAATGTTGCCTATATACTCTAGATCCAAGTGACAGGGAACTTATTTGAAACGCAGCTGGATTGGCCACTGAAAATGGTACGATTTCTGCTTGAATCGAGAACTAAATCTTTGGCCGTGGCTGGGTGTGCCATTTAAATTTAAATTATGAATGTAGTATATCAGAATTCCCGTCTAACTCTACCAATCGCCACAATTAATTTGGGGCGCCTTTGGGAAGACAAGAATCGCACGATATTTCTAACCAATCATAGCAGACTATTCAAATTCCCTAAAAAACGATTCACTTTATGGATCAGCATTTTTCTTTAGCCTGGCCCGATCCGTTCAGATGACTTGTTAGAAAATCAGGAGCTTATCCAATCAATGCATAATATCCCTTCCAGTTGCAACATACAGAGACTTATACTTGATCAATTTTTCTCCTAAAAACTCCTACTGTAGTCCAGTAGGAGGGCTCCAAAATTTAATCACATCGATTTAAGAAGTGTTTTTTTATTTTAGCACTTATATCTGCTGCAGTAAAAAATGGATACCTCTATTAAGGAGTAGGGCTGCTTCGGCCAAGCCCCAGGCAGCCGCAAAAAGTTTCTGGCTCAGGGTCACTCGTTTTAAAGATATATTTTATAATATAAATATTAATTAGCTCCGCTTTGGCAGAACCGGCCAAAAGCCGGAAGCTGGCCGAGGCTGAGCCGAAGCATCCCTATTCAGGAGCTACTATGTTTTATATGCAATAATAAGCCACAAATAGGCATGAGGATCAATCCATAGATTTGAAAATAAGATCCTAAAAAAAGCCAAACCAACCATCGCTGCTTCGATCGATTGCCCACCCCTCTAATTAATCCAAACCTCTATCACCCAACTCCAGATGGATTTAGCTAGTGGCTAGAGCGAGGGTTAAGTTTAAAAGGCCCTTTAAATTCCAAACCAAAGTGAAGTTTTGGAGCGATTCTGGACACAGCGCCGCGAATCAATTATTAATCGCCTTGGCAGCTGGAACCAACCCCAAAACCAAGGAAACATTTCATCTAAATTTTTTAACCAAAAAAAATTATCTTGTCAAGCTGCCCCCATCCCAACAACTCCACTTTACCTAACCAAGCATATCAAAGCCAAATCAGTCTTCAGAAGCTCGATTTACCCAGCATAGATCACATCTGGATAGACTCAGCCTATCAGATGCAAGTAGGGATGCTTCGGCTCAGCCCCGGCTAGCATGCGGCTCAAGGCCGCTACAGCTAAAACGGAATTATATAATATTTAATTATTTTTAAATAAATATTTGATGAGATTGGCCAGGAGCCAGAAACCGGCCGCGGCTGCCCGGGGCTTGGCCGAAGCAGCCCTAGATGCAAGGTATTAGACCCCTAATCCAACTAAGAGATCAAAACTATTGTCAAGGATATATGTCTTGGGAAGATTACACAAGTAAATGAGAAACAAGAGGCAAACAGTAACTTTATTGAAAATAAGAAAGAGCCTTTCAGAGCTGAACCAGTGTCACAGCTTTATCAATACAGGCAATGTGATACTTGAAGGTTCCATTTAGAACTTGAAGTCTTGTCCTAGCAAGGTATCTTAATCAGGATCAGGGGTTAGGGCTGCTGCTTATCAGGGCTTCCAAAATCCTTGCTTGGGGCTTGAAAATTCAAGTTCTTGTTTTGCTCCCGCCACAAGAGACCTTGAGGATGCCAGACTACTGGTGGTCAAGAACAGTGAGGATCAGACCCACTATCCTGAGTTACTGCACCACATAAAGAGTCCTCCCACACGAGCAAATGGGTCAGAGCCTTGATACACTACTTCAAAGGCTATGTCTCGTGCGGAAGGGGCTTGGCTCAAACAACTCTAGTACCTTTCAACTTTTTGATCAATGTAGTAATCCAGAGCTAACATTTATCTAGCCCACTGTCGTAGATTGAACTATATTTGAATGATCAATATGAAACAATGCACAATCTTAATATCAATTCAGAATCCCATCTCCTTTGCTGTAAGGCCTGAAGCTCTTTGGAAGGTGGTTGTAGACTAAATCCTTAATGTCAGGAATGGCGTTTTTTCTCCTCTCAAAACCCAAGGCTTGGATCGGGGGTTGAGCCCTGGTCAAGCCAGCCTGCAGGCCATCTGTAAGAGTTAAATGGTGAGCAGCACTATTCAGAAAAAAATGATATGGGTAAATTAAACAAATTGTCAGTTGTTTAAGCAGCACTAAACCAAATTGAGTGGAGGAGCTCACTAATTTTGAGCCTTTGGAGGTATAGTAAAAAAAAAGTCATCAAGACGGAGATTGAGAAGAGCATTTGAGGTGGAAAATTGAAAACTGAGGATGAGGGTGAGGCTGGGTACAGGGTTAGCCAAGATTGTCATGGCCCAGGTGACTCACAGGGGAACCTTCAGTCAAGGTGAAGGGTTTAGCCTGAAAGGCCCTTAGATGATGGGGGCCATTCACGTCACATAATTGGCAGCTGTAGTCCAAGGACGCCACACTCTCATGTGGGGTATCAATTGCTCAGTGAGCCCCAGCATGGTCAAGTAGGAAAACTCAAGCTTACTGTAATCATATGATGAAGCTGAAGGAACAAGAGGAAGTTCTCCTGTGGTGGCGCTCATGGTCAGGCTCGGCTGGGCAAGTTGTTGGAGCAGAGGAACACCAGGAAAGGAGAGGCGTGGTGCAAGAGCAGGAATTAGTTCTTGGTCCAGCACTCTAGGGGATGAGGTACAGGCTGGCAGTGGTTGGTTGGAGGCAGCTAGAAGTTGCTCTGTTTCCCAGTGCTGGCATTGGTACTGGAGGTACTCTCTGTTTGAAAGCACCAGCAGTATAAAATTTGTGATAATGTAATAAACCCCTGCAAAGTATAAATGCTCAGTGTGCATTAACCAACAAAAGTTTATTAGATGAAGATGTCAACAAAGAAAGGGGATGCTAGTGTTCCCAGCTATATCCTACTGGGAAACTGCAATTGGACTTACTGGTAGCTTCTTATTGGTTATCAATGAATTATTCTCAAGTTGGGTTTCATTGGTGACTCCTGATTTTTCAGTTAGATAAAATTTTCATTATTTTTGCCCTGGGGAAGCTGGAAGGAGAATTTTGGGCCATTTGGCAACCCAAGTCCCCAATTCTGGGTTTCAGATGGTGTGGGCCAATTAAAATCTTTTTCACTTGGCTTTGGGACAGTTTTCAATTGTCCCCAGGCTTGGCATTGACCAGGGTTTGATTCTCCACTTGGAATTAAAGTTTTTTTTGGGTTAATCTGTGTGATTGACAACACAATTGTTTGGTTGTGTGATTGCTCCATTGCAGGTGTTGAACCTATGCAACATAGGGTTTTGTCTGGCCCATTCTGGGCCCTGACAAAGATACAGCAAAGGACTCAGCTGCAAAGTGGAATAATACCAAAGAAATATTATCAACAACAGGGGCCAGAAGGCCCAGATAATTGCCACAGTAAGTTCCATAATGCCAGGGAACATCTGTCCAAGTAGGAAAGCGCAGAAAGCCCAAAAACCTTTAACAAAACTGACTTATTTAACAGATTTGAATCAAACAGTTGATCAGAAAAGGGTTACAGCTGTTCCAGTTTGCTGGTCAAATCTGATTCCCCCTGTAATTTGATGTTGATAAATTGACGTAATTTAAGGGTCACCAGATATGAACTTGTTAATCAGCATGGTCATCAGAAGTTGGTCACTCAAGGGTTCTTTGCAACCTGGACTAGATACTCACTTGACAATGTGGAAGGAATAGGAGCCTAGGATCCAGTCGGTATTGCTTAGTAAATTTTTGATATATATTGAATAAATTTCACTGTTTCAACTCTTAAGAGTTGAGTCCTCTCAAAATTCACTCAATAAAAATCACATATTCCCTGGTCTAACTTTACTTTTGAAATGCATCCTGTAGTTGAATTGTTGCGCTACATTCCCTACAATTTAATCAATAAAAATCACATATTCCATGGTCTAACTTTACTTTTGAAATGCATCCTGTAGGTGAATTGTTGCGCTACATTCCCTACAATTTAATCCTTAGCTGGAATATTACTGGAAGATGGGGGCCTGCTGTCAGTACTTTGTTGTCATCACCAAATGTTAATTCAATGCCTGTCAATCTTGGAGCTGTTCCTACTACCATTGAAGCTGAAACTCATGTGCTATCCCAATGTCCTGAATTTTATGCTGAAGACACTCTGATTTTCTTGCAGGCCATTTATCTAGGGGCTTTTTTGGTTGGGTTAATTATTTTACTTAACCCTAGTATCTCATTTGGAAATTTCACAAAACAATATTTAAAGCTGCATTGGTGGTTAATCATTAACTCTATGTGGATTTGGTGGGTGATTCCCCACCACATGAAGAAAGTTTTTTATTATCATGTGATTTCTATCACAATAATCCAGAATAGAGATCAAATTTTTTTATTGTGTTTTTACCAGGAATATGTAGCTATCTAGAAACAAGTTTCTAGTGTGGGGGTTGGGAGAGTTTTAAGGGAACTTGGACAGGGGAGAAGGGATGATTGTGAACCTCTGATTGGTTCACATGAATATTTTCAACAGTTGATGGCTTGATGTTGAAATTCAACAGAATGATGTCATATTCTAAAAAAAATTAGCAGCCAGCAGGTCAAACACTACACTCCTTAGGTAATGAATAACACATAACCGATTTTTCATAGCTAGCAGGTAGGAATGGGGGTAGATCTAGAATTTCCAGGGGCATCTGAGCAACCCCAGCTTTAACCTATTTTTTTCTATGACAACATTTAAATCATCCAACATTTTCAAGGCTTTGGCAGCATTTCAGCATTAGTTTCTAGCCTTGCAAGGCCTTGTATTCCCCATTATTTGGTGTTTTACTGTAACACCATCAGCCCTGAGGGCCATGGAACTGCCTGCACATGTTTTTTTGAGATTGGACCCTCTCTGATTTGAATCAAAAAATCCCTTGAAGAGGAGGACACCAGTGTAGACTTGTCAATGATGGCACCTAGAAACAGACACAACAAATTGTCTAATTGAGGCAAGGGAGCTCCTGCCATTAGATCAATGCACCTGATGTAACAGAAACTGACAAATAGTAAGAAGAGGTCTCCATGTGGTGGGGAATCACCACCCAAATTGGCAACAGCACCCATGTCAACTCAAAACTCAAAATCTCCTATGTTTTTTGCTAGTCGCGCTAGCTTAATTATTTTAAAAGCGTTCAGGGGTGCAAACCCAGAAAACACAACAAAACCATGGCCATTTTGACACAATTCAATATTAAGCTTGATCAAAAACTTGATTTAATCAGATTTTTCCTTTACGTTTACTAATAAAAATTAGCTTATTTTTTATTTTTTTTCACAACGTAAAAGTGTCAATGTTGACACTTTTTAAGCCAAACTCTTTTTTAATAACAAAACTGAAATATCTACAATAAGAAAAATTAAGTGCACATTTAAAAACATTTTTTATTAAATTAATATATAGAAAAAGACATTGCACATACAGTAGAAGTTAAAATGTTCATCTTATAAATATATATGTGGCACTTATTCCGGCTTTAATATCATAAATGGATTGGTGGCTAACAGGAATCCAATAATTTAAGTGTGAGTTACTATGTAATTTACTATAGAATTTATTATTAAAAATAATGTCAACACTTGGAAATGTTGTCTATTTGCTTGTGATCATCCGCCAGGGTGGAGTTAAGCAAATTAGAGTGACACAATTAAGTTTAAATTAATATGCCACTTCATATAAAGAATGTCGTAAGTGACGTTGTTGACACTTTACCCTTTTTATTACTAAATACAACTTTCTTAACTTTTTTTCAATATACACAATGGTAAAATATCATATTATCACTATCCAAATATTATTTTTAATAAAGAAATACTGTAAATTCAGAACCTAAAGGTAAAAATGCAGGATTGTCAAATTCTTTTGTATGAACTCACCAACTTAATGGATTAATTTTCATCCCAGAACAACTTAATTTTTTATATGAAAGGATGAAAAATATTTTATTAAGTTGGTGAGTTCACACAAAAGAATTTGACAATCCCACATTTTTACCTTTAGGTTCTGAATCTACAGTAAAGAACTTTGATACTTTTTTTTACTTATTTTCAATTGTTTTTTATTTTACTATGTGAACAAAAACACACAGAAACAGCTAATATTTGCTAGCCCGTGTAAATTTAATTAAGTGTACTATGAAAAAACATAGTAAATTCTCAAAAAATGTCAGCAGTGACAATGTTGTCAAAAATAATGTCTAAAATATTTCTGATTGACAGTGAGAATTCAGCTTTTTTTACTAATTGTCACTCATAATGTTGACGCTTTTCATTTCTCACATATAAAACTTAATGTTTTACATAATAAAATCATCTGAAATTTTAACATGTTGTATGTTTAACTTTTCTTTTTCATATTTCCCAATTTTTAAAATAAAATCTATTTATAAAGCTAATAATTTCACATAAAACTCTTAACTTTTAACTTGTTATTTATAACTTTAATAAAATAAAATAATACAAGTATTTTTTACCTTTTAAATGCCAATAAAAGCTTTAGAAGTTTCCTTTTTATATATTATGTTTTATAGTTGTTTTCTATTTTTTAAATACAATGCTTTATTTTAAACCCTTTTACTTATTATTTTAGGACAAGAATACTTCTAAGCAGCCCAAAGGAACCAAGTGTCCCTCTAAGCCCACCAAAGCCACCAAGAAGAAGCCTGTCTCATCAAAGAAGGCCACTCCCAAGCCCTTCCCAAAGCCTGCCCCTGAGCCCTCTTCTGAGAAGAACCCTGCTCACTCCACTGGTGGAGAGGAAACTGATGGTTCCCTTAAGGATTACAGTTTCTACAACTTGGCTTCAGATGAGGAGCCAACCAAGAAGCGGCGCCAGGCTAAAAAGACCCCAGCCAAGGATAAGTCTCCTGCACACGAGGAGCACCAAGATAAGCCCCCTTCTGCTTCTCCACCACCACCACCACCACCACCAAACCCCCCTTTCAAGTTTATCTGGGGATGATACCAAGCCCCACCCCAATTACTTCCCTGGCTTCCGCCATGCTCCTGCTGGCCCCTGGGACCCTCTGTTGGCCCACAATATCTGCAACATTGACAGGAAGTTTAAGATTCCTTCTTTCCTACCAAAGTTTCCCCCCATAATGAGTGTTAAGGGTGGGCCAGCCATGGTGGCCAACGGTTATATCTTCTCATGCAATAATGCTAACTGGGGCTTCAAGAGCCGGCACTATACCTGCAAGGACTGCTCCTGCCCAGTGCGGCTCAATACTGAGCACTGGGACTTGGTACAGACCATCAAGGATGAACACACTTGTGTGATTCCCAACACAACCATTGTCTGCCTTCTCAAATGGTATCTGGTGCAGGTCATGACCACCTCAAAGGACCTTTTCCCAACCCAGCTGGATGTGCTTGCGTGCAAGTACCTCTCCCCAACCAACTTGAAGAGAGTGCCAATCCACAATCAGTTGGTCAAGCTTGTAAGTGATAGGCGTCAAGCCTCCAATCCCCTGGCCAAGAGTGCCACCAACATCAAGGACCTTATCCTCACAGATGCCCTCAAGAAGATGGAGGATGGTGAGATGTTCCTGCTCCATGAAAATGGGTAGGAAGTGGAGGATAGGATTATAGCCTACGCCACAACCCAAAACCCCTGGAGCAGCTCAATACTGCTATCACCTGGCTGTGCAACAGCACATTTGCAACCTGCCCAACCATCTTCAAGAAGCTTAGGGTCCTGTATGGGCAGTTTAATGACCAAGTCATCCCCCTTGTGTTCTTTCTCCTTCCTGGTGCCAAGACTGAAGTCTACACCAGAGCCTTCAAAATTTTCCAGGATGCTTTGAGCTCCCTTCCCACCAACCAGCCCCCCTCCCACTCACGCCACAAGGGCAAATCCCTCCTCCACTGAGAAGGATGAGTCCACCATAGCCGCTGAGCAGCTAGCTCATGCGCGCTCACTTGGGCCAAAGATTATCATAATGGACTTTGAGCAAGCTCAGTTCAGAGCCTTTGAGACCACCTTCAATGGAGAAGTCCAGGGCTGCTTTTTCCATTTTAGGCAGGCCCTTGTCAAGAATCTCAAGAGTGAGAAGGACCTTTCTGAGAATTATCTTAACAATGGTAAGGGGAAGTGCCGCTTTGCCCTGACTCAGTTTGCTGCCTTGGATTTTGTGCGCCCAGAGCATACTGGGCTTGGCTTTGAGGCCCTCCTGGAGGATGCTTACATCAAGAAGCACTCCACCATCTTCAAAGGCTACCTGGATTACTTCAAGCGCCAATGGGTGGGCAAGAAGGTGACTGCCAAGAGAGGTAAGAGCGGGGCCACTGCCTCTTGGAACTGTCAAGGCGCCTGACTCAAGGGGGAGATGAAGACCACCTCTAGCCTTGAGATTTGACATAAGCACCTGAAGATGAAGTTTGGGACCAACCCCAAATATAACAAGTTCTTCTCTAAGCTACAGGAGGAGCAGGCCCAGACTGTCTCCAAGTTTTGCAACCTGGCCAACCAGGTGGACCCAAGAAAAAGAAGAGTAAAGAGCAGGAGTACCAGGAGGCAGTGCAAAAGGTGGTGAAGAAGAAGTATAAGGTGGCAGAAATAAGAAAATACCTTGAAGATGTTGCAACTGCTCTTGCTGGTGGGTTTAATTAGCTTAATAAACTTTGCTATGCTATGCCTGGATTGTTTTTACTTTTGGATTTTTATATTTTTTAATTTTTTTTGGATAGTATTAATCTTTTTATGTATAAACGGTAAGTTTCAGATACAGTTTCAATGTGGTTTTATAAGAAATATCTTATATTTTGTTAACTTATCTTTAAGGCATGAGATTTTTTCAGTAGTGCTTATATAAAGTATAATAAATTTAAATTGGAATTTTCTTATATTTTGTAGTTATTATGATATATAAAATATCTTTATTTTTGGTTATTGGAATTTTAGTTTTTATGGGAATAAAAAAGAATTTTATTATAAAAAGCTAATTTACATAGTAAATTGAAAAATAGTTGTTTATATCTCCTTATTCTTATTACTTATGGTAATTTTTATTGCATTTTTGAACTCTCTGAGGTCATTTTAGTATAATAATATATTTAAAAATATGTTTTTTGTATTAAGAATGTTTAGGGTAAAGTATGCTGTTACTTAAAAAAGTGTCAACATCCAGGAGACAACATGATGTAAAACCAGGTTGTCACTTTACTATAATGTCAAATTAAAAGTGTCAACATGGCCACTGTCAGCATTTTTGGTGTCAACATGGGAGCTGTTGCCTTCAAATCTACATAGAGTTGATGATTAACCACCAACAAAGCTTCAAATACTGTTTTTTAAAATTTCCAAAAGATACACTAGGGCTCAACAAGATGATTAAACCCAACCAAAAGAGTCCCAGATAAATGGCCTGATAAAGAATTAAAATGTCTTCTGTGTAGAACTCTAGATGGAGAGAAGGTAGAACTGTCTCAGTTTTGGATTTGGCAGGAAAGACACCAAGATTATGGGGCATTGAATTAATATTTGAAAGAGACAGCAACAAAGTACCAACGGCAGGCCCCCATCTTCCTATAATAATTCAACTTAAGATCAAGTTATACAGGATGTAGCAGAGTAGGCTGATTACAGGATGTATGTTGAAATAAAGTTAGACCAGTAGAATATTTGGTTTATTGAATAAATTAGGGAGGACTCAACTCTTAAGAGTTGAACTGTGAAATTTTTTCAATATGTACCAAACTTTGACTAAGCAATGTCACCTGGATCCATGTCTCCTATTCTGTATACATCATCCAGAGAGTACTTTGTCTAATATGAAAAAAAAACTTGAGAGATTAATTTCTGTCAACTGTTCTGATAAATGAAGTTGTATTGAGTGACTCTCAGACTACATCTATTTATCAGTGTCAACTTGAACAGGTTATTTGAATCCAGCTGTCAAACTGGGGCAACAGTAACCCATTTTCAATCAACAGTTTGATTCAAATCTGTCAATATGGACAGCTTATATAATGGTTTACCTGAATTTGGAGCCTTACAATTAGAACAAGTATTACCAGGTATTGTGGAAACCACTGTGACACCTGATGTCTACCTTAGTAGCCAATTGGGATTCAGAACACCAGTAAGGCACTGATCAATAAGATGCCCCCAGGAAGAATGCTCAAGAACAGAAGAATTGTGCTACCCTTCTAAAAAACAGCCAATAAATTCCTACCCAGCGTCTGTGTCATTTTTTTGCCTTTAAACCTGGGTGTCCTGCCCACTCACATTCACATTGCCTGATCTTATGATGATTCTTGATCAGTTGAGTTAAATTCTGACAGCAGGGTACCATATGGGCCCCTAGACCCTGCACCAGACTTTATTACCGTTTTTGAATAAAGCTTATGAGATATTGGATTTTCAAACTATTACTGTATTCCATCTTAGTAATCTGCCAAAATAACTCTAATCCTTCCAACCTGCCTTCACCACTGCCTGCAAATTTCTGTCCTCCAGGTGTCTCCTTTGGTCACATCCACTTTATGGAGTTTCTTTTGAAGCCTGAATATCAATAATACATTACTAAGAATATACTTGTGTTGAGGATCTGGATGTACATGTATTCTGGCTACTGCCAACCCACCTAACATCCAGTCATTGCCCAATTTGGTGCCTTTCCAATATACAGTTTGACATACCAGAAAAGGCAACCAAGCAATATCACATTATTGTCCAAGTATCCAGCAACTTGAACCCATCCTGCACATGACCAACCCCTAGGTTCAATCCAACTAAATCCCCACCACATTCAAGTCTATATAAGTCTAAAGTATTATCTAATAAAATATACTTCTCTTCTTTCTTAATTCCATATTTGAAGCTTCTCCAAAAGGCGCTCCTCATCACTGGTAGCAGCTGCAGTTTTTTGACCATGCTAATGAAAGAGAAAATGACTGAACAAAACCCGCCCACCTTTGCTCATGTACTCAACCAGGCCACATCCCAAGATACCTGGAAAACATACTTCTGCGCCTATGACATCAATGAATATATACCTAGTAGATGCACTGTATTCAAAGGTCTTGTCATGCCCAAAGCATGCACCAAGATAATTCAATACAGTCACTCTCTCCAACCACAAACAAACACATAATAACCTATCACAGGCAAAGTTATCAACACCAAGTACATTGGTATTGACAAGTTCTTTGGTAAAAACAAAGAAAAACCATCAACTGGCTAGACCACTTGGCCACTAAACTCCGCACCAGAAGCATTCCCCACAAAAAATGGGTCCATTAAGCCAGCAAACACCTATACAAGACCACAACTAACTGGTTTGCCACCTGAGTTGGCTCACAAACTGAAAATAAGCTTGACAACTGGGAAGAGTTCAAAGCGGACATCACCCTCAACTTCTGCATCACCAAATACCTCCAAGACATTGCAATACAGCTCAGCAATCTTCCTCAGAAGACCACTGTCATAGCTTACGCCAATAAATTTGAGAAAATATACCACAAAATCCAAAATCCAGTGCAAGCTCACAACATACACACCGGAGCCTCATTCATCAACAGAATGAAACCCTCTGTTGCTGCCCTCATCTGTCCAGAGGCCAACACCTCCATGCCTGCACTCATTGTAGAAGCCAAGCACACAGAAAAACGCATAAACATGGAATATGCTGCACGCAACGGCAATCACTTCTCAAACAGCAATGGCAGAGATAACTCCAATGGCAACAAACGCCTAAAACACCAACCATAACAACAGCAACTCCAATTATAACAATGGCAATCACATCCAAAGCGCAAATTGCTCCCATCCCAAGAAAGAGGGCACCGCCAAAGTTAACAACGCTAAGACAGCAACCCACTATGAATCTGAACCCACATTCTCTGACCTCAAAGGTCTCTGTGAGATTAGGCTGATTGACCACAAATGATCAGGTTAATCATCACACACAGATCTTAATCAGTTATACACTGTATTATCTCTAGGTTATCATTTAATTAAGTGTAGTAATTATACACTGTATAACCATTAGTTTATTATAATTGATATGGCTGTTATACATTGTGTAATTGTTAGTTTATTAGATTAGATGTAACAATTATATGACATATTATCACATATCATCATTCCAGTGTGTACTGATTATACACAGTATATTACTTGCTTTATTATAATTGATGTAACAATTATACACTGTATAAACATTAGCCAGCATAGTGATTATCACTGATTTTACGCTGTATAATCTAAAGATCATCAATCACCACTTCCCAATCCACCCTACTGGACGTTGTATCAACCCAGCCCCACACAGCCTGATGGGCATATATGCTCATATCAAACAAGTGATATGCAAAAGATCAGGAAATACCAAGTTCAGGTCAGAGTTACACGGCGTATAATTGGGTTTCTTATCAGTTTGGGCCAGTTTTACACGGCAGATAATCCACAGATCAATACTGGATCAAGTCTGATATTATACACCATATAATCTCTAATTCAACCCATTGCATTAATAAACAGAAGGCTTGCCAGCCAAAAAAGGATCACTGATTAAGCCCTACAAATGGAATATCAGAATTCTAACTTCCTATGTTTGAGGACAGATTAAGGACCATTTATAAGTGTCAACTAAATACAGCGTAGTTTCCCAGCGCAATAATAGGTGTGTAAGATACAGCCAATCAATAAATGACAGTAGGCTAGCTCAAGAAGAGCGTAGGCTGTAGCTGAAGTGCCATGTACACCTGCCAAGGCCAGTAGCAACACATGTGCCAAGGACAGCCAATCAGGATAGGCGCAGCCAGAAAAAGTGGACATATTGCAAAGGTAGCCACTGAGAACTGTCTGAAAGCACAAGAACAAGGGTTGTTGCAGTATATATTAATACAGACGCCTGAAAGGATGACAACAAGTTCTTAGTTACACCTGGATAGATTGCAGCTGCTGGCTAGATTGTACTCCAGTTTCAATAAACATAATTATCTTCAAAGTTCTATTTTATTGTAGTCTGTAGTGCTCTTGCATAGGATTAGGTAGAGTACATTGGCAAGACTAACATCTATCTGTAGCTTTGAACATACCAGCAATAACACTAGTTGCTCAACAGTCTCAAAACAGAGGAACAGGGAAAATAAGAGGGTAACAGGCTTAAGTGCCCCTGTCTCTCCCTTACAACAAGAAACTGTACCAAGGCACAAACTTTGCTGCTTGCATCCCACATGTCCTGCAATCCTCCATTTTTATGAACATAAAAATTAAAGATCACTAACAACTTCTTGTCTACCCATGCACTTAAAAATCACATACACATAAAATTTTATTTGACTCTGGTGCACAACACACTATGGTTAGCAAACCATTTGTAACCAAGTACAAAATACTATTTGTCAAATCCAACTTCAAATACGGCAGAATAGCAGATAAAGCAAAGGTTCTACTTGAAGGAAAAAAAACTCCATTCAGAATTGATCTCCAAGGCATAAACAATTACATCAAAAAACTCTTCATGAGCAACATAAACTATGATATTGTAGCAGGCATGAAATAGTTCACCTGAGTGAACCCTAGTGTATGTTGGAAAACAAAAACCATGATCATCAAACACAGCGGTGTCAATTTTAATATCCTCAAAGAACCAAATGATCTCATTCTAAGAGACACAGTATTTTTCCAAGTCATAAATCAAGACAACTTAGAATGTCTAACCAAGGATAGTACCCTCCACATAATGAGGTGCATCAAATTCAATAACATACAAACAACCAAAATCCAATGCCCAGAACTTGTAGCACTCCTAAAAAAATATGCACAAGTATTTAAGGAAGAGCTCACAGAGTTACCCCCCCTGAAAAGGAGGTCAAACATGGCATTGACCTATGCAAAGCCATGTTCAAGCTGGCACACCTTTACAGACTCTCCCTCATGGAGACCCAAACCCTCAAAACCCATATTGAGGACAACCTAGTCAAAGGATTCATTTGCTTGTCTGAATTCCCATGGGGGCAGCAGTGTTCTTTGTAAAGAAAAAGAAGGCACTCTTTGCCTAGTAACTGACTACAGAGCACTAAATGCAAGCAAAGTAAATAATAAATATCCCCTTCCACTCATAAAGAATCTGTTTTCAAGACTCTCTGAAGCCAAATTTTTCTCCAAAATTGACCTCACCTCAGGTTATAACCAAGTTGAAGTAAAAGAAAAGGACATACCAAAAACTGTGTTCTGTACACAATTTGGATCTTTTGAATGTAGAGTAATGAACTTTGGGATGGCCAACACTCCCACATCATTTTTCACTATGATGAAACAAGCACTAAACAGTCTCTCAAATACATTATGATATCTCAACAATATCATTATATTCTCAAAAAAAGAGGAATGCCTCATGCATGTCCGCAAGACACTTGATTGACTTGCAAAGCACAAAATTTATGCAGAGCCAAGTAAGTGCCAATTTATGGAAAAGGAACTCCTTTTCTTGGGCCACATTGTCTCTGATGGTGGCATCAAAGCAGATCCAGACAAAATTAAAGCCATAAATAACATGCAACACCCCACCTCTGTTAAACAAGTTAGATGCTTTCTTGGAATGGTAGCTTACCTAAGGAAATACATCAAAGACTGTGGAAAGCTCACCATACCAATCAATGACCTAACCAAGGGTAATGCCAAAAAGAAATTCATCTGGACACCAGAATGCGACAAGAATTCCCAACTATTAAAACAAGCTTTGATTGAGCACCAATCTTGCAATACCCTAATAACAACAGGTGCTACAAGCTTGAGCCAGATGCCAGCAACACCACCATTGGCGCAGTCCTACACATCTACCAGCCAGTGCAGCAAGACTTCCTGCCAGTATGTTACAAAAGTAGAAAATTAATCAACACTGAGCAGAGGTTCCCAATACATGACAAGGAATTGCTAGCAATATACCACACATGCAAGAAATGGAGATGTTATCTAGAAGGGCATTTAAACGTCTGAGTACTAAATGACCATAAATCCTTAATCTATTTCAAAACTCAACACACTCACACAGCAACAAGCCAAATGGATGTCCCTGCTGGAGCAGCTCAATTTGGACATCCAATACAAAAAGGGGGCAGAGCTGGTCACAGATGATGCTCTCTCTAGGCTATGTCATCCAAGAGAGGACCATCCTGACCACCTGGACCTTGACTGGCCAAACCTATATAAAACTGAGTATAAAACCAAAGGGAAAGACCCCTCAACACATCAGCTAACCCACAATACATTAGTTAGGAACAAAAATATTTCCATGTATCAAATGGTACTGTATACTGAATCATTAATGAAAAAGATGTTCCCTACATCCCACTTGCATAAAGAGGTGACACCATATTAAGACATCACTGTCTACTAGGACATGAAAAGGCTAATAATTTATAACTCACATTAAAAGAGATAGTTTGATGGTCCAATCTTAAACAAAACATAATCAATGTTCTGAAAAAGTGCACAGTGTGCAAGAAATACACCTGCACTATAGATCCTCAGCCAACAGTTAACCCAGTATCTGACCCTGAACCATTCAAGGTTTGGGGACTGGACGTAGTGGGACCCTTCCCAGAAACTAAGACAAATCAATGTTTCCTAATTGTAGCCATTGACTTTGCTACACGCTGGCCCATCTGCTGGGCAACAAAGGATCACAAAGAAGAGACAATAAACCAATTTATTAACAAAGCAATCATAGCTGACTACAGTACTCCAGACTACATCATAACTGATGGAGCAACAGAGTTATCAGGTCATATAGTAAACAAAAATTTGAAAGCAAAAAATATCAAACATTCCACAACCTTGACCTACAGGCCATAGGCCAACAGCAGAGTTGAACGCCTAAATGGCAGCCTTATCAGAATCCTAGAGAAAATAATGGATGGCAAAGACAAAGACACATGGCCACTATACATGAAAAATGCATTATTAGTATCCCAGGTCTGCACCAATCAAGGGACAGGCTACTCACTGTTTGAATTAACATACAGATACAAAACAGAGATAGTCACCTGCAACAATCAACCATATGTAAAGATCCCCCAAGGAAATCCCCCACAGTAGAACAAGTACCAAATCTACAACACATACACCTCAAAGCCAAAATAGAAGAAATAAAAAGGATCAAAACACAAAGAGTAACCTCTACAGAGGAATCACTCCTCATTGACTCCCCAGTCTGGGTCCTGTCTGGGAATAGGAAAAAGCTAGACTCAGTACACAGGGGACCAGGAATAATCATCAAGTACAGACCAGACAGGAACACCTACCTGGTTAAGTTCCAGGGCGTCAAAGAGCCCAGCACAAAGAAGTACCACAGATCTTGCCTTTGCCTTAGCAAAGGAGAACACTTGACCCAACTGGTACCAACCAGCAAATAACTCCAGGAACATCAGGCAGCACCTGTCAAGACAAAGCCCCCCCCTGATGTACCAGAGTAGCCCCTTAAGGAGGGTGTATGTCAAGGATCTGGATGTACACGTATTCTGGCTACCGCCAACCCACCTAACATCCAGTCATTGCCCAATTTGGTGCCTTTACAATATACAGTTTAACATACCAGAAATAGAAACCAAACAATATAAAATGACTGTACAATTATCCAGAGACTTGAACCCATCCTGCACATGACCAACCCCTTAGGTTCAATCCAACTAAATCCCCACCACATTCAAGTCTATATAAGTCTAAAGTATTATACAATAAAATATACTTCTCTTCTTTCTTAATTACATATTTAAAGCTTCCCCTAAAGGCGTTCCTCATCACTTGCATGAAACACCTTGGGCCATACAGTAGTTTTAAAAGCCATGGTGACAACCAAAAATACTTCAGATTTAAACAAAATGATTTCAGATTTAAGAAAATTCCAACTATCAGTGTAAAATATACACTCTGTTAACAGGAATTTTTGGTGTTAATGGACAAATGGGTCAACACAGCAATAAAGTGCTTGCGTGCCAAACAAAACTATTCAAAATTTAAACCAAAATACATGGTGTCAGGATTTTGGGATTTGACTAATTAACAGATTCAACCAATTATCGTGGGCCAGCTGTCAATCACTCTTTATAAAGGTTATAACAGAACAATGTGGGCCGCAGGCTGCAGGATCAATGAATCAATGACCAAATCATATCCTGGCATTAAAAAATTCATGCATTGCAATTAATTAATGGAATATGCATTTAATGCTCATTAATTAGTCCACCTCAACAACCACCTCAAACATGCTTCTCATAATAATTACTATTCTAAACTTTAATTATATCCTAGAACCAGGGCCATCACATAGGTTGTCATCTGAAACACTTCTAGAAAAGTCCAAAGTGGGTTGGGCCATCAGGCCAAGCACTCTAAGATAAAATGCTTTGATCCTATTGTACCGTAAATTCAGAACCTGAACGTAAAAATGCAGGATTTCAAATCCTTGCTCCAAATTTTGAATCACTTTTGCGGGCAACTCAGCTGAGTGAAAAATAAAATATTTAATAAAATCAACCATTTAATTTGAACTTTTTTGGTTTATTTAAATTGGCAAATTTTGAATCCCTTGAGCAGATAACTCAACTAACAAAAGACAAAACTCAGCTAACAAATGCAGGATACATGAATCAGAAATGTGGGATTCTAATGTACAATTTGAGATTTCCTTATTTCAAACAAATCATAGACATGATGTAAAACTTAAAAAATCTGAAATTTCAGGATTGTCAAATCCAAGAACCAAATTTAAAATCAAAAATGAGGTGAATTTGAAATAAATATACTTTATGGGTGTCTCAAAAAGGATGCTAAAGGATCTGGAGTGGATTTGTTCTAATTCTTTTAGGAATCATAGGCATTCTCAAAAATCACTCTATTCTATTTTAGGGCAGCTAAAATTTAGACCATAATATTCACCAATTTACCATATATAACAATAAAATTGACTAAAATATACATTCCTCTTCTTGAGTTTAAAATTATAATAATTTTTTTATTATGTTTTCTTCCAACACCAACTAAATAAACAGGCTGTTCCCTGGCCTTGACAAAATTATGCAGGGCCACACTAGGTCTTCCAATAGTGAAGCCTCTGTCTATGTCACACCCAACCCACAGGCCCCTCCCCAAGAACTACCCAGGAGTATGTTCTTTCTCCTGCATCCTCAAGCATGGCTCTGTTTGCCCATCATGCACAGGCAGCTGCTAATCCAGATCACGTATCAACAATAGCATCCAGAATTGTCCAAGTGAGCCATGGGGTCACCCAGAGAACTCTGAATCAAGAAACAGCCAATCAGATGGAAAAAACAGTTCTCAAGATGGACACATCCCTCCTCCAGCTAATCAGCCTGCAAGACAGAAGAAAATTGATCACCCCAGAGATTGTGCTTGAAATGGTTGAAAAGTGAGGGATGCTTATGTCCCTCAGGGAAATTGCAGCCATGATGGGTTTTGAAAAGTCCACTGTGGCTGCAACCCTGCAAGCCCACATCAATTGTGGCCCCCTCCCAAGAAGACCCCAACTGGTGCCTGTACTTCAACTGAAGGTGAAAAAGCCCACCCTCTCATGATGGCTATCATGAAGTGTGACCCACGCATGCCCCTGGTCCAGGTCTGTTTCCAACTGGGACTCCACGGCATTTTCACAAATAAAATAACAGTCAATTTGTGGATGCATAGAGTTGTGGTTGCTTCTAGAATCTTGTCCAATCAGGTTCTCAGTGGCTCCAGTTTGGTGGATACCAACCCATACAATGCAACCATTATTAATTTTATCAAAGAAAGGGCATTGAGGGCCTGTAATGACATCATTTTCTTTTTATATGTCAAGATTTTTTTCAAGTATCCAAGACTTTGGGAAAAAGCACATACATTCTGATGTCTACAAGCGTAGCCCAATCCTGTATCAATTTGTTGGGGTTTTGTTGGTAGTTTCCCCATTGGGTGTCAATCATTACTTGGTAATATCAAACACCCCAGATGGGTATGCCTACCAGACAGAGCTCAAGGACATGCTGGAGGAGTGGGCTATCCAAAATGCTACATACACAGTTGTACTAAGTGCTGAGATGAAACAGTGTGAGTGGGCAACCCAAGAAATCAGGGCTGCGGGCATACCTGTTGGTCCTATCCCACCAACCACGCTGACATGCAACTTGCAGATGTATGTCTCTACAATTTTTGTTCTGCTCTCAGGCGCTTAAAGCCTGCCATCTACAATGAACTGTGCTCCCAAATTAAGAAGGGGTATGAGCTTTTCCCTTCTATATTTGTCCAGAACTTATCAGATCTCATCATCTTCTATGCAAATGATAGTGATAAGTCCAGAAAGGACTCCTGCCTCCCCCCACACCAATCCATTTGTTTTGTCAAGCCTGCATATGTGACGGAAGAAGAATTCAAGCAATTGAAGCAATCAGCTCTTGTCACCCCTTCCCAGTCAACAAACCCTGCCTCCCCATCAAGCCACCTGCCTTCCAATCCTGAATCCCAAACCATCACCCATTCCCTCCCCACTATCTCTGATGCCGTCCCTTTCACAGGCGCAGATGAAGGCGACATTCATTCTGCTTATTCCCTCCCCTTCTTGTCCTTTGATCAGTAAAATAAATCTTTTCTTTGTGACAACTTATTAAAATTAATATTTCTCTTTCAATTCACAATTAACAATATTTCTTTTACATTGTTAGCATTTCCCATATTTAAAAAATGTGTTGTACATTTGATGTGGTAACATGTAATTATTTGCAACAATATTTTTTGTTATCAATAATAAATTAGAACTCCACATATAAATATTGCATTAGAATATTGCAATTAGACGTCAACTCTTGATATTTTGATATTATGTGCATAACTCAATGCATATTGTTTAATAAAACTCATTGTAAATGAGGCCTTTTTCATTGTAGTTTATATAAATGGGCTGTGTTTATATTAGAGAGCCATTAATGCTTAGTACAAATATTGATACATAGTGCATTTTACAGCCTATTATTTACCTATTGGTAATAATTCTGTAAACTTTTTAGCCAGATTTTGTGAGGTAATAAACATTAATTTATTAACCCATTACATTATATTTACCTTGAAAAACCAACTAAAAAGTTTACAGAACTATTACCAATAGGTAAATATACAGGCTGTAAAATAAGTATTTATCAATATTTGTACTAAGCATTAATGGCTCTCTAATATAAACACAGTCCATTTATATAAATTACAATGAAAAAGGCCTTGTTTACAATGAATTTTATTAAGCAATATGCATTGAGTTATGCACATAATATCAAAATATCAAGAGTTGATGTCTAATTGCAATATTCTAATGCAATGTTTATATTTGTGGTTCATAATTTATTATTGATGATGAAAATATTTGTGTCAAAGGTAGTACTAAAAACCAGTTTTTTGATGTAATTCAAACAAAATGTCAAGTATCTATAACTTGATAAACAAATTAGAAGCACACCTGCAAAAGGTTGTCTAAATAGAAAAAAATCAGGGAAATAGTAACAGGAAAGCTGGGTAACAAGGGAAGGGCTTTGGTCCAGCAAAACAAAACCACAAAAAATAGCCTGGGAACTTAAGTCACAAAAGAACACAAGGAAATAGTTTTAAATCTACAAAAGGAAATACTCAAGCATTTAGATTTCAAAAATGAAAGTTACAAATTGTGGGAATTTGCAAAAAAAACAACATAAGAAATACTCAAAAAGTTAAATTAATTGAAGGAAATGAAATCTCAAAGGAAATTAACACTAATGAAGAGGAAACTAATCAAATGAAAACAGATGAAAAAAAGCACATCCAAGAAGCAGAAGCGCCTCAAGAAACAATAAAAGTTCAACAAACAAAATCAAGAGGAAACACAAGTAGCACAAAAAATAAGGAGGATCAAGCCCAGAAAACAAATGAAGAGCAGCCAACACTCATGAAGTTCACTGAAGGGGCGCTTGTGGCTGATGGGGCCGCAGGGAAAACAATCAGTAAGTTTTTTATGTTTTACTTAAATTTACTTTATTTATAACTAGAGATGGGGACAAGGTTGCTGAAGTGGCGGCGTTCACGCTGAGTTGGTTTTACGGGGGTTACCAATCACTGGTATCCCCTTTAAAGCAAATAAATAAAAATGAAATAAATAAAATAATTCAAATGAACATGGATAATTTTGCAAATATTGAAGCAAAAAAACAAGGAGTATTTACCACCCGTGGGGTTGCCATGGATAAGGGAAGCATATGAACTAGGATCAAATATCAAAATCAAAGAAATGAATGAAATTCATGGGGATATCAAACTGAACTTCAATGAATACATATACAAAAGCATTCAACAATTCCCCTTCACAAACATCAATGAATACAAAAAAATCTAATAAAAACTGGCTTTCAAATAGGAACTGAATATCTTAAAACTGAAAATTTTAATGAAGTATTCAAAGCATTATCAAATAACGTTGGGGACACATTCCTTGTGAATACTTTTAAACCTTTATTTATTTTGTTTGCCAAGGCATGGGGGCAGATACAAGTCAGGCACCCTCTGGGACAATATTAAAATTAAGCCAAACATCCTACATCAACAGATTAGTTCAAATATACAAGAAATTATGCATGTTCTCTGAAAAATATACCTTGCAAAGGATTCACGTTGCAGTATACCTAGAAATCCTACTACATTGCATATTAAAAACTAATGTTAAAAAGTTAGAGGATGTACCTATATAACTTGATATATGCCAATTAGCACTAGAACACCAGAAGACACCGCAGGGGTATAGGACAGTCAAGCATGTCCTGTACAACTCCTTTGCACTGGAATCACTTTATGGGTTTTATGTGCCTCCCAAAAAACCTGTTAATCAATTTTCTTACCTGACTCCCTTTTATTAAGCGTTTGGCAACCACTGGGGTGCAGGGCGCCACCCCTCTTGCAATTGTATCCAGGGTTGTCCATCACATACAGAAGAGTATGTGGATCTAATTAGATGCTCTAGCTGAAAATTTGATTTTGGGGTATAATTCCCCAGAATAATCACATTCCCTTTGCAATTTGCACCTCCCTAATAAATTATCTTCCCTTGCAAATTAAATTATATATTTTTAAATTTTTTATTTTAATTTAAATAAAATTTTAGTATTTAAATTTTAATATTTAAAATTATATTAGTAATATATCTAAATATATTATAAGACAGTGGTTATAGTAAGAAAACACGTGAAATAATAAAATATGATTTAAAATGTGTTTATTTACTAGCTCGTCAAGTACAGGTTTATATATTACATAGTTAAACAACAAGAACTGAATTTATCTGCATCACGCGGCCTGCTCCACTTATGTGCTAAACAAGTGATTGTTTAGAACTTGAATTACCTTTCCCTTGTAATATGATTTGATAAATATATTTGATATACTTAACCCGGGTCATAAGTATTAATTAGTAAGAGATACATGAAAATCATTGGTTTTTATGCCATGTGGCTATAGTGGCACTAAATCAATCAGGTCAGATAATGACTTGCAAGGTCCAATCTGTGGCTTAAAAAAAGCCAAAGTACCAAAAAGGGTTCACAATTATTTAAATAAAATTAATCTATTTCTATCTTTTTTAATTTATTTATTTGTTAGCTCAACAGTCAATTTAATATTCAGTGCATTATAATAAAAATATGTGTCCTCATATCTAGTATAATTAATTTTACTTAATTTTTGTATGTATTCTTATATGTCTATAATACAATTCAGCGTCACATCATTATATATAAATAATAATTTTGAGTCCTAATAAAAACAAAATAAATAAAAATAAAAACAAATAAAATCCAGAGCCCCCATTTATCTGATTGGCTTGGAGTTAAGGGCTTTATGGAGGAAGGATTCTGAGTGCTCATAGAAAGCTGCCACCACATTGGGTAGCATCAAAAATTGGCTGATCTTGAGAAATTTGAAGAGATCCTTGGTGTCCTGAGGGAGGCCTTTCTTCACCTTATTCTTGATCTAACCAAACACCTCTATCAGGAATGACAATTTGGATGCTCCTAAATCTTAAAATACGGAATTAGAGTCAAACCCTGGATAAAACCTTTGCAGACTGCAAGAATCATAGGCTGGGAACACAATAACCCACTAATAATTGAAAAAGTTGCCGCTAGCCCGCCAGGATCTGAACCCTTAGCTGCCCCGCAGGATTCTTCAAGCAAACTGCCAGTGCAAGATGCCTGGAATTTCCCCAAGGTGCCAACGCCTGACACCGGCAGTTTGCCCGGTAAAATAGACAAATTTCTCCCTGAGAGCTATTCCAAACTCCCCCAAAGTCCCAAGGAAGGCACTGAACCCAAAGAGGCACCCAATACCCAAATTAATAAACAGAAGGATTTGAAGTCTTCTCACCCCAAAGCAGCCAGTGGCAAACTGCCAGTGCCAAGCGCCACACTGCCATCTGAGACACCCAATGCCAACCTGCCCAAGCCCAGAAAACCCAACCAGGAAGTGAAGTCTGGCAGTGTGGGATAAATACCTGCCAGGCCAAGACCAATCCCCATTGTCATTTTTAAATAAAGATTATGAAATATTGGTTTCCCCAATTATTGCTGTATTTTATTCTTGTCATCTGCCAGTTAACTCAAAGATTATCTGACCCCCCTGCCAACCCACCAGCTATGTACTGCCCGCCAGGTGCTCCCTTTGGACCTGTCCACTTCACAGAGTACCCCTTAAAGCCCAAGTATAGGGAATACACCGCCGACAACATACTAGCCCAGGATCCCTTGGCCAGAACTACTGAGAGAACCAGATACAACTGAGAAGGCCCTTGGTACATCACCAAGCCCCACCTGTTCAGATATAAATACAACTTCCTTCCTTCCTACCAAATAGACATGGAGCCACCCGTTACCCCCAAACCAATGCCCGCCTCCACGGCCAAGCTCCCACTGGACCATACCAACAAGATTTTTGGAATTGTATATATAACTCTCACAAGAGTAATAGATACTATTGTTCCTGCCGCCGGTCTGTGGTTATGGCTGGGCAAGTCAATGTTCTACCTCATTAAGTTAGCGCCAATCTTTTGGTGGGCCCTGTCCACCCAGTCTGCAACCCACCAGTTCTCAGATGCTAGCAAGCTGGCCAATCAGGGTTGGTTACCTGAAAAACTCCTCAATTGGATTCAGAATTGGAGAATAGGGAGTAAGGAAGAGGAGTCTTATTGAAGAATCAGTAAGCCAGTGGCTGGAGGTGTGTCTGTTTTTGTTAATGGGGGGGGGACTTGGAAACAACCAGATCCACTTTGTGGAGCCCAACATTATCCAACACAAAAATATTGGTTGTGCTACAGTAAATGATTTGGAGGTATTCCTTTACGGCTTGGAGAAAATCAAGAAGAGTCCTGCTATTGTGGGAACCCTTGATCATCTGATACTGGTTCAACCTGCAAGGACCAAGAAGCGCTACTATGGAATAGGTCTGGGAAAAGACAGCTGCACAATG
The DNA here is from genome assembly GCA_014839935.2 of Entomophthora muscae. Classification (NCBI taxonomy): domain Eukaryota; kingdom Fungi; phylum Entomophthoromycota; class Entomophthoromycetes; order Entomophthorales; family Entomophthoraceae; genus Entomophthora; species Entomophthora muscae. The sequence goes on along the minus strand of QTSX02002848.1, from coordinate 450,771 downwards.
TGCTACAACATCCTTGGACCCCTTCTCAACCCACCCATGCCTAGATCTGAGTGAAGAGGAAAACAACAATTCATCAATGCAGAAGAACTGTACATTCCCAGTCTCTTTTAGGGCCAGATAAGTCTTAGCGTAAATGCATCAATCTTTGATGGTTTTTTTACTGTTTCTGTCAGAAATTCCTTTCCTGACTCACTGTTATTTATGAATAATTGGTTAATGGATGTCAACACAAAGAAAAAAACAACATTGTTAACTCTTTTGGGCCTTTCAGGCCTTTTCAGACCAAGAATCAAACCCAGGACTCTAATGATGAAGATAACGTTAGTATGAAACCAGCCAATTCATTTAGATTATCTATTTATAATATGCCCATTCAATTGGAATTCAAATTCAAAAGTCATTTCAACAGCAAAAAGGTTAATAACAAGAAGGTTAACATCACTTACTGCTCTTATTTTGATTGGCTGGTTCAAGCCAGATCCACAATCTCTGACCCGCTCCTTATGCTTTTGGACTAGGCTCTGTATACCAAGATATTTGATCTTCTGGGTTCACACCGCTTAATTAGCCTTATTCTCATAAGATCTTTGTGGCTTCCATTATTACACCAAAATTGTATGTCAATTATTAAGCAGCAATGCATCCACCATTTGAAACAGGGAATCCTTACATGATATATACATGAAAATCCTTTCATTTCCCAAAGATCCACTCAAATATTTCAGCCTTGATTATAAGGATATATAAGTGTCCAAATCCTATTCATTTCAATTGTTCCAACAATAAAGAATATTTCTTATCCTATCTTGCCACATCTATTTCTTAGTAACTTCATTTGAAGCCATGAAGGGAATTTATTTCCTGCTATGGTTTCTAGTCTCCCTTTTACAATGGTAAAAGGTCTTGAGAATCCCACTCCTACTATCAACTGGCAAAACTCCTCTCCCAGAAATACCCATCAGAAGGAGTCATTGTCCAATGGATGGTTCAAGTATCCTTCTGGCCATTGGGGAAGAAAGTTCCACTATGGCCGCCATTCTACTCCTCCACCTGCCAAACCCTTGTTGGTACAGCCCCACGCTTTATTCTACCTTTTGGCGTACATGGTAGGATATTATCTTCTGGGTTGTTTCAGCTCCCTGATGGGAAGGTTTGTATACTTAGGTCACTTAGGCCATCTTGCCATGGTCACTGTGCCCATTGGTTCAGCCATTTCAGGGCTTAATTTAGGGACCTTGGCTCACCAAATTGGGGGTTTTTCCCTTCAAAGTGGGTCCCTGACAGTTTCAATTCTATAGAAAAATCCCCAGTATTTTCCAAGAAAAGCCAAGATTGAACATGGCTTTATAAACAAGTGCTTTAGAAACAGAAAGCCCAAACTTTGTGGCCAGCATTGATTGGACATCAAGCGTGTCCAGGTGACACTTCTTGGCTACCCACTAATTGATTGCATTTATGTGCATGGGTTTAAGTAGTTTTGGCTGCTGCTTAGCCTTGACAGATTTGGCAATTTGCCCAGTGTTGCCATGCTTTTTGTTGATATTGTCAATATATCTGGCTGTGACACCAAATTGGGACGCAATATCCCAAACTGCCATTCCCCTGTTCAAGCAGTTGTGAAGAGCTTCACACTCATTATCCATCAACCAGCGCCGGTCCTTGGCAGGTACCACAGCATCCTGGCTGGCTCAACACAGGGGATGGGGACCTTTAAGTAGAAGTTAGGATCACACTTACTTGCGGTGGCGCCGTCAATGATGGCATATAAAACAGGTGCAGATGGCTCCTCAATTGTGGCCAATGGTTCATAAGGGTGTCAAAGACGCAGGGCAGGAAGTGGCAACTCTTGGATCAAGAGTGCAGGGCCAGGTGACAACTGGGTACACAGTGGAGGTGTAAGTAACCTCAGTGTTCCTGGTGACCCTGGTGTAAGATACTTTGGTAGCAGGCCTTGAGAGTGGCTTCTTCCTGGGATTCAAGCTGTGTGATCTGGCTTGAGATGCATGAGGTGGTTGACTGGCGCTGACACCTTGGGAGGCCTGTGTGTTGGCATGAATCCCCTTGAGTTGGGTTCTGGGTCTATTCTTGGACCCTCTGGAACACCCTTGTGAATAGGCTGCCCTGCAGGCTGGTGCAGGAGCTGGTTCGGAATGTGATTGACAGTCCATAAAAATAAAATAATATATATATTAGATTAATTATGTATTTATTTGGATTTTTGGTTTAGTTGTGAGTAGTTATTTTCTCCTTATTTAGCCTTCTATAGTAACAGAATTTCTATATCTGTGATTTGAAGCGTATAATATTGTATACTTTCTGGGTTTGAATAATTTTAAATTTTAATCACTTTTTATGTCTAAACATGGTCATTGAGATTGAATTTTTAGTTTGATTTTAGTCATAGTGGGCTTCTTTATTTGAGTTGGTGTTTTCTAGTGTGCTTACTGTACATTAAATTTGGATTCCAGTTCCTGCAATTAATATTTAAGTTTACTAGTGGCATTCAAAAGTGATTTGAAATTTGGTTCTTGGATTTGGAAATCCTGCAATTTCAAAGAACATAGTAAACTTAGTGAAAATAGTTGATGGATTTTAACACTTCAAATCTGATTCCAGTTAATTCATTTTGTCCATTGGAAATATGCAGTTTGACTTGAACTTTTCAAACTGTGTATGAGTTCCTGCATTTCTAAAAATTCAAATAAATACACAAAAAATCAATTTAATTAAAAAAATGCCATCCCACAAAAGTGATTCAAAATTTGGACCAAGGATTTGAGAATCCTGCATTTTTACGTTCAGGTTCTGAATTTACAGTATTAGAGTAGCTCTGATTAAATCAAACAATCATCTCTGTGAACTTGTTGCAACTGAACCAATTAGAGTCCTTTATTTGATTGGGGAAGACAACAGTCCAATAGAAAGGACAAGAATGAATAGAATGAGGTGTTTTTTATTATGGAATATTGTGATTAATATACTATATAGGGAAAGCCATAAGGCCACAGGAGGTGGCATGGTGGAATGTTCCATGTAAGGTTTGAAGCCAAGGAGTAGCTTGTGCAGGGATCAGCAGGTTGAATTGGTAGCACTCCTAATTAGGAGAAATTGCCCGCAATTTGATATTGCCTTTGGATTGGTCTATGTTGTTAGATACATCAAGGGGCAACTCATTGAGCACCCTCTGTGTATTGTAAGATATGTTAGCAGGTGAAGAGAGAAACTTTCTTTGCAACACCCCCTTGTCCCCTGCTCATTGTCAGACACTAGGATTGGAGCCTGCAGAAGATCTGGGAAGATCTGCATGAACAACCTTTGTGTGGGAATGGCACGGCAGGGGTGTAAGCAATTTGGTGAAGCTTCTTGGTGTTTCCTTGGGCATCTTCAAGTTGATAGGTGTTGTCATGAATGTTGCTTCAGACATTCTTGACAACAATTTTCTCTTCATTAAAGAGGGAGATTTGGGCCCTTCTGCATCTGCCTTTAATTCTTCCAAAGGGAATGGGTTAGTAAGTAGCATCTGTGCTTTATTACCTTATGTTTTAGACCTGGAAATGGCTTCCAAGCCATTGTTTTCATTAGCAGGTTTTGAACCTGGGTTGTCTTTAGGTTCAATTAATACAGATCTATTGAAAACAAGTGTTAATACAGATTTGAGCCAATCATTACCTTCCAGACATCTCTTCAGCCAACTACTGTTAGACAATGCTAATCCAAACTGCCTAGGAGTTACGCTAGGTGACGTTGGCAACATTGAGGAAGCAGGAGACATCATCTTTAGTATTTTGGCTCTGTTGGCTGCTGCTCCTGCTGTATTGATGCCCAGCCAAACTCCTGGTCCCCACCTTATGTGGGGCTATCATAGACTATCCTAGCTATGACTTAGAATAGATTAAGGGAAACATGATAATTTGTTCTGAGAATTTTAAAAACAGAAAGGAATTAATTTACTCTCCCCATTTTGAAGATCCTAACTGTCAAATCTCCACATTTCATCCCCAAATTTTCTAACCTCCTCTTCTATATTATTTTCTGCTACCATGCTATAAAAAGCTGGTAGATTCTATTTCAGAATTTGTTCAATCAATAAAGTCTACATCCATCCAAGTGATTGTTTTGCTTATCTTTTATTTGACTTAAACCGCTAAATTTCCAAACCATGAAATTACTCAAGACTCCTTGTATGGAGTTGCTTGGGTATAAATAGTTACTCTGGATAGTCCTGACTATGACAGTGTTCACCAGCGTTTCTATAGGATCACACGCTGATTCAGATACAGCGCCTGAGTCCCAATTCCTTGACAGCTCCTGGCTTGTGTGATTATGGGTGTCTGGTATACCGCAACTCCTCTCTCAAACAAACCTCCTATCTGGGAAGAAACCAAGGTGTATGGTTCCACCACCCAGGGTTTCAAGCCTCAAGTTTTCTGACTGTTAGCTTCAGCCTTTTTATTGTGTTATCTAGGAGCATATTTCTTCTTGGGGCGTTTTAATCCCCTGCTAGGTAGGTACCAACTCCTTGGAGAGTTATTCCATCTAGGGATGGTCTCCTTGCCTGTGGGATCCCTGGTAACAGGATTGAATCCCTCTGCAATCATTCACCACCTAGGGAGTTTACTCCCTAATGGGTGGATGCCTGACAGATTGATTGAACCACTTTTTGAGGCCCTCTTTGGGACCTCAAGCCAGATCAAGGCCTTAGAACTAGAGTACCAGTTGGGATTAGTAAAAAACTTGACCCTGGTATTCATCACCACCATCTTGTGCATCATGGTCTATCTAGTGGCTGTATTATGTAAATAACCTTCCTTGCCTAAATTGTGTGAAACCAGTCAGGTTCAAACAGTAGTGTTGAACAGCATCTCAGTAGCTCAACCTGAGGACAAAGCTTCTAAAAAAATTCTTATGCTCCTGGTCTTTTCCCAATCACTCTTTGAGACAGCTCCCAAGCAATTCCATACCAACACCCAGAAGGTCCATCACGTTGCCAATTAGCTCCAAGGAAAGGCCTGCCAGTGGTACGCCAAGAGCATTCTCAAGGGAGATGAACTTTTACACAACTATCCTAACTTCTATGAGCACCTTCTGTCCACTATTTCACCTGAACTTTCTTCAGATGAACTTCAGGACCAAATATCTAGCTTTTACCAGGGTAAGATGGCTACTTCAGAATTTCTGGAGGAATTCACCCAGATCAAGAATACTATTGGAATGGGCAATGAAGAAGCCTGCTATCTCTGGCAGAAGAGACTCTTTCCTGAACTCAAGGGGTTCTTGGCTCACCACATCCTGCCAGCCAATTACAACAGCCTTGTGCAAGAAATCCTACATTGGGCTCCTTGGGTTAAGCAACTTCCTCCTTGGAAACCCACACCTTGCCAGATGCTGCTGACCAAGAAGAACAATCCTGACACCTTCCCTGCTGGACTTATACCCAAGGAGGGTGGAGGATACCAAATTTCTGATACTGAACGCAAATGCTGTATTGACAAGGGTTGCTGCCTTTATTGCGGGAAGAAGGGCCACCAAGCTAAGGATTGCTTTTCTCTCAACTGTTTCCAGCAGACCCCATCAGTAGTTTTGGTGGCCTCCAATACAAATAAATCTGCCAATAAGTCTTATGCCTCTTTTCCCGTTACACTCAAAACTCCTCAAGGAAGTCTGGACACCTTTGCACTTCTTGACACAGGTGCCATGGGCAACTTCCTTGACCATCCTATTTTGAAGTTACTACACATTGAAGACTACACTCTGTCTTTGGTATTGCTAGCCAATAAGTCTTCAATACACGTCAATTGTATTTATTGCCCCATTGAAACCTCCATAGCTGGATCTTCTTTCACTTTTGAATATTCCACCATCTGTGGCCTGGCCTATCCTGTTATTATTGGCTACCCATGGTGTGAACAAGCCCGGATAAACATCAACTGGGACATGCATCAAATTGAGTTTACAAACCTTGGAATCAACTTCTCAGTCCCAATTGGTCAGTATAATACACAGGTTCATACTAAGCTGGAATTCCTTTCTAGTTTGGATCAGATCAAAGCCCATCAAAAGGGTTTTCTGCCGGTTGAATTGCTTCATTATGAGGGTTTGTTTAGTGAAACTAGCTGTAACAAGTTACCATCCCACAAAACATCTGGCCTCAGAATTGAGCTGATTCCTGGAAGTGTACCAACTTAGGGCAAGCTTTATCCAACAAACCAAACTCAGGGAATAGCCTTTAAAGAATCCCTGGACAAAAGTCTTAAGAAGGGATTCATACCCCGCTCTAACTCATCCTGTTCATCTCCTATTTTCTTTGTTAAGAAATCAGATGATACCCTTTGCCTGGTAGTGGATTACGCTAAACTTAACTCTATCACCATCAAAAATCAAAAACCCCTTCCAGCTGCGGAAACATTGACAGACAAACTCACTGGCGCCTGTATCTTCTCCAAACTTGATTTGCAAAACACCTATAATCAGATTGGCATAGCTGAAGGTGACAAATGAAAGACAGCAATTTGAACTCTCTTTGGCCTTTATGAATACTTAGTCATGCCTTTTGGCCTCAGTAACTCACCAGCTGCCTTCCAAGGACTCATGAACAAGGACTCATGAACAAGGTCTTATTCACATTCCTGGATACTAGTGTTGTGGTTTACCTGGACAATATATTGATTTACTTCCCAGATGAAGAAAGTCATCTTAGGCATTTGAAGGAAGTCATGGAAGCTCTTACCAAGGCTAACCTGTTTTGTAAGTTGTCCAAGTGTGAGTTTTTTGCTTCAGAGATCAAGTTCCTTGCATATTTCATTAAGTCTGGTGGATTTTCCATTGCCCCTTCTAAAGTGGAGGCGGTATTAAATTGGCCAGTACCAACTTCTTGCACCAAGCTCTGTGGATTTTTGGGTCTGGCCAACTTCTGTTGTAAGTTCATAAAGGACTTCTCAGTCATTGCTCTTCTGTTGACTGCTCTCACTTCTAGTAAGATCCCCTTTGTCTGGTTAACTCTGGCCCAGGAAGCTTTTGAAACTCTCAAGCATGCCTTCACCTTGGCTCTGGTACTTTTGCGCCCAGACCTAGACCCAGACTGCCATTTTTTTTGAAACTGACACGTTGGACTACGCGTTGGGAGCAGTACTCCTCCAGCAAGGGGAGGATAGTGAATTCCACCCTGTGGCCTTCTACTTGTACAAGCTCTTGGATTGTAAACACAATTACCACGTGTATGAGAAGGAGATTTATGTGATTATAAACTCCTTGAAACACTGGAGAAGATACCTTGAGGGGAGCAAGTATCCTACAATCATCCACACTGACCACAAGAACCTCTTGTATTTCACTGAAAAGTGCAAGATTGTTCCTTGTCTGGCCAGATGGGCCATCAATCTTTTGGCTTATGACTTTGTAATAGAGTATACACCCAGTAAATTGAATATAGTCCCTGACACAATCAGCAGACAGGAAGATCTTAAGGACAACCTAGCCACAGACCTTGACCACAATAACCGAGCTGTGTTATCTTCCTCCCAGTTTTTTCCCAATATCATTGAGATATCTTCTTTCACTGCTCTGGACCAAGAGATTATGGAAGCTCAGATGGTGTTTTCCTTTCAGGAAGAGCTCACCAGCATGCTTAAGAGAACTCCAAAGGCTGTAATGGTTAACAATCAAGGGATCTCTTATGTGAATGGTTCTTTAGTCATTCCTGAAGGTAACTTGCAAACCCAAGCAGTGAGCCATATGCATGAAGGACAACTGGCAGGACATGGAGGGCTTATGAAAACCTTGAAGCAACTTAGTAGACAATATTAGTGGCCTGGCATGAAGAAGGACATTTGTGAATTCATCCTTTCTTGTGTGACTTGTGGAAGAAACAAGCCAGGGAACTCCAAGCCTCAGGGTCTTCTTTGCCCACTTCAAATCCCAATACACCTGTGGTCCTCCATATCCATGGACTTTATAGTTGGTCTACCAGTCAGCAGCAGGAATTCTGGGGTTATGGTAGTGGTTGATTTCTTCACTAAATATTCTGTCTTTATTCTGTTCTCATCCTGTACTGCTAAGGAAGTGGCTAATATGTTCTTTGCAAGAGTAGTTTGCAATTACAGCTTGCCCACCAACATCATTTTGGACAGAGGGGTTCAATTTACATCCCGCTTTTGGAAGGCTCTTATGGAGCAAATGGACGTTAAGGTCAACTTATCCACCTCCTTTCATCCACAGACCAATGGATAAACCAAGCAAGTCAATCAGATTTTGGAGGGATATCTTCAGCATTACGTTAACTCTTATCAAGATAACTGGAGTTCCTTTTGCTACCTGGCTCAGCTATGCTACAATACCTCTTATCACAGCTTCATTGGAATGTCTCCCTTCTTTGCCAATTTTGGGTATGATTTGGAGAGTTTCCCCTCCACTATTTTGGAATCAAGGTATCCTCAGGCGGACAAGCTGACAAATCAAATGAAGAAGATATACTCAGACCTGATTTTGTTCCTGACCAAGGCCCACAAGAAATACAAGAAATATACCAACCGCCACCGCTCACCAGAAAAGGACTACACAGTGGGTTCCTATGTCTACCTGACCGCCCGCAACCTTAAGTTAAAGATACCTAGCAAGAAGCTAGGTCCTAAGAAGATTGGCCCACTCAAGGTTTTGGAAAAACTTTCTAGCTTGAACTACAGACTTGAGCTCCCAACTGGCTCTAGCGTTCATGATGTATTCCATGTGGACCTTCTGTGTGACAGAAATCACTGGATAATATGAAGCCGTTTCTAAATGATGGGGAATCACCACCCAAATCCACATAGAATTGATTATTAACCACCAACGCGGCTTCAGATATTTTTTTGTGAAATTTCCAATTGTAACTCCAGGATTAAGTAGAACCAGTAGTCCTAACCAGAGTAAACCAAGATAAATGACCTGGGAAAGCATCAATGCATCTTCAGCATAGAATTCTGGGCATTGAGAAGGAACACAATTTTCAGTTTCAAGAATGGGGAGAGGAGCTACAAAATTGGCTGGCATGAAATTGACATTTGGAGGCGCCAACAACAAAGTTCCAGATGCTAGGCTCCATCTTCCTGAAATGATTTGGTTCAGAATCAGATTGTACAGAATATACTGTAACATCCCAATCACAGGATGCATTTTTAAAATTTAAAATTTAGAGCTTGGGATAATTGATTTTTATTGAGTAAATTTAGGAGGACTCAACTCATAGATTTGAAGCAGGGAAAACTATTCAATATATATCAGAAAAATTGACTAAGCAATACCACCTGAGTCTTGACCTCCTATTCCTTCTACACTGCTAAGTAAGTATCTGGTCCAGGTTGCAAAGAACCCTTGTGTGACTAGTCTCTGAAAACCATACTGATTAACAAGCTCATATTGGGTGACCCTCATATTACGTCAATTTATCAACGTCAGTTTGAAAGGGGGAGCTGGTTTCAGCTGGCAGACTGGAGCAGCTGTGACCCATTTTTGATCAACTGTTTGGTTTAAATCTGTTAACTTGGTCAATTTTGATACAGGTTCTCTGGCTTTCTGAGCCTTCTTACTTGGACGGACAATACCCGGCATTATGGAATCTACCATGACACTCTGACTCCTTATGTTGGTGATCCTAATGATCTTGAAGGAAGAAATCCTGATCCACAGATGGTCTCCAACACCTTTGAATGGGAAGTGGAGGACATCATTGACACGTGCCAAGTTAAGGGGAAGTCACAATTCCTAGTCAAATGGAAAGACTATGGAGAGGAGTCCAATTCTTGGGAGCCGGAAGAAAACTTGCAACACTGTCCAGAAGTGTTAAAGGAATTCCTTTCTAGGGGGACTTCCCTTGGCAACTGCCAGAATTAACTCATTTTCCAACTCAACTTACTGAATGTTGACAATTTGTCAACATTCAGTAAGTCAACATTATTTTAGTATTTATCTGCCAGAATCAGGAATTTCCAAAACTAAGCTAATTTTTCATAGTGAATTATTAAGTCAGAATTGCAAAATTAAAAAGGAACAGACATAATGTTGACACCATTTAAACAAAGGATCAATTTTAAGCCAAAAAACTAATACAATTTACTATGAAAATGTAAGTTTCTTTGTACTTTTACATCAAGGTCAACTACAGTAAGTAATATCTGAATGTCAACCCCAAATAAGAATCCATGAGTTTCTTAATAAATTATACAATATTCTAAAAATAACAATTTTTTATTTTATACTACTGTTTTTATTAAATAAATAATAAGATAAGTATTGAACAAAGACATATGCCAACTTTCAGAGCATTCTTTGTATTATTTAGATATTTACTGTTATTTTAAACTCACTGGATAAACTATAGCTTATTTCCGGAAGTCCACTTAAGCCAAAATGCATATGTTAAAACTAGAAATTATATATTTAACTATAATGTCAACTTTGTGTAAAATTGATGTGTTGCCTAAATTGCAACAAAGGGGTTTGGCTAAGCAAACAAAGTGACATAATTTAAGCAAGATTTATTAGGAGAGTTGCTATAAAAGAATACTGACTGCCTGAATGTCAACACCTTCACTTGCCTATTAGTAAAACACTGCTGCTTAACAAAAAGCACACATACAATGGTATGGTAATTCAGGCCAAAGTACCCAGGGCTGTACTTTAGACTTCCCTGTACAATCCCTATTATTTAGTTTTCATAAGTTACATATGCAAATCTTTAAATTTTTAAAATTTAAAAATAATCAATTTTGGCCTTAAAAAACCAACTCCAGAAAATATTAATCAAGCTTTATAAGTGATTTACATAGTGCTTTTCCACTTTAATGCTGACTGTCAGTATATTGACATCAAAATTAAAGTGTTTTTTAGGCTGTAATACTAAATTAAATTTTTTTGACTATTGTGACTACCATAATGTCAACTTTTTATTTAAACTTAGTTTTTTTCTATTCTTTACTAATAAACTAGCTCTAAAATTACTTTTCATACTTCTATAAACTATTTACTTAATAATAAAAAATAAAATAAGTGATTATTATTTAATTTTATTCATGTCTCACACAATTATTCTTACTTTATGAACTCTACTCTAATTATTGTAGGACAAATCTTCCAAGGAGCCACAAAAGAACCCCAAGTCAACCAAGAAAGTACTCAGAGCCTCTGGAAAGGCCCAAAGGCCCTACCCTAACAAAAAACCAGCCAAAGAGGCCTCAACAAAAAGGAAGACAAAGGAGAAGACCCCAGACCCTGAAAGCAAAGAGACCTCCCCTGCCCTCTCCTCTTCTCCAAGCTGGTACCAATCAGAAAGAGAGGAGGTTCCACTAAACAAGAAAGGAAGAAAGAAGATACCCAAGAGTCCAGAACCCCAGTCAAGCCCAGATGAATCAAGCTAAAAGGAATCAAGCCCAAAGGAATCAAGCTCATCCCAGTCCAAAAAGCTCAAGAATCCAACTCCAGATAATTCCCATCCACTGCCCAATAGATCTTCACCTCCATCATCCTCATCAAGTATCAATAAAAAAGATCCTGATGATTGTCTGTCTGACTATCATCAAGCACCAATTGGCCCATGGGATCCCCTAAAGGTTCACAATATATTTAGCATCAAAGGAGAGTTTAAGTTCCCAAAGAAGTTCCCTTGGTTTTTCCCTCTAATGTCTGTCAAAGGAGATGCAAGTTTAGTCTGTGATGGCTATGTTTTCAATTGCAACAATCAAAAGAGAGCAGGAAAAAGCAATCATTATGTATGTGAAGATAGAAGCTGCGCTGCCAGGATCAATACAGAAGGATGGGATAAAGTCACTAGTGAAAAAGGAGAGAACATATGCAATGCTCCAATCAATCTTATCAAAAAGCTTCTAAAGTGGTACCTCTACCAAATCTTCCCAGTCTCCAAAGACGTCAAGGCTTCTGATCTGGCAGTTAAGGCCACCACACACCTAAGTAATGAGAACCTGAAGCTCATCCCTGACCGCGACCAGTTAGTGAAGTACATATGTGACAAACACCGTGATCTATTCCCCCATAAGAAATCTGCAATGGTCCAAGGAGAGTTAGTATTGACAGAGGAGTTAAAGATGTTCAATGGTGATGAGGTATTCCTTTTACATGATGATGGGCCTATAGCAGAGGCAAGAATTATTTGCTATGCTACACAACAGAACCTGGAGCAGTTGAGGGATTCAAAGACCTGGTTGTGTGATGGTACCTTTGCAGTATGCCCCCGCCTTTTTACCAACTATGGGTTGTACATTCCCTTATTGAAGGAAAGGTGCTCCCATTTGCCTACTTTCTGCTTCCTGGGACAACAGAAGAGATCTACACAAGGGCCTTTAAAATCCTTCAGGAGGGCATCAAAGCCCTACTCAGTAATAGAAAGAGTCCCCCTGGCCATAACACTAGAGCCAATCCAGATGATGATGAAAAGGATGAAGCTACTCTTGCTGCAGAAAAAGAAGCTCAAGATAAAGCACTTGGACCCTCAACTATAATCATGGACTATGAAACTTCCCATTATAACTCTTTTGTAAACACCTTTGATGGAGAGGTCCAGGGGTGTTTTTTTCATTATCAACAGGCTGTCAACAGGCAACTAAAGGGTCTACCTGAGCTCAGTAAGCTCCACTGTCTAGATACATCAGGAAAGTACAAGTTCTTAATTCAGCAGTTTGTAGCACTAGCCTTTGTAAAGCCAGAGCATACTTGACAAGCATTTGATCTCCTATGCCAGGATTCATATGCCAAGAAACATGATGGTGCCTTCTACCCTTTCATTGAATATTATGAACCACAGTGGATTGGACATAAGGTCACTAAGCGCCAGAGCAAGCCCAGATCCAAAGCCAACTGGAACTGCTACCAGGCAGTTCTTAATGATGAGATGAAAACTACTTCATCTTTGGAGGGCTGGCATTAGAATATCAAGTCCTCCTTTGGAATCAAGCCCAGATACAACACCTTCTATGAGCCCCTCAAAGTCCAACAGGGAAGACTGTTGCATCCATCAGAGATATTGAGAACCGCCCATCCAAGAAGAAGAGAACCACCAAAGAGAAACAATATCAAGAGAAGATCAAGGAAGTTGTCAAGGCCAAATATAAGCTTTCAGAGATCGGGGAATACATCAAGAAGATTGCCACAGTTCTTAATGGCAACCAGGTGATCACAGTCTAGCTTTCAATTAAATTTATTGAGTATTGCCTAATTTTTTATATAGTTATTATATATTAAGTATAATATTTTTAAATAAATAGTTACTCTAAATAACTATTAATAATCTATTATACTGTTACTATAAAATCATTGATTTTTTATTGATGGTTTGATGCTTTAGACTGTATTACATGACCTATATTGGTATTTTACTAGTAAATTATATGTTTTTTGTAGTTCTCAATATAGAAAAAGCTTTATATTACTGTTTCTGATTGTTATATTTTGCTATAATATGTAACTTTTTATGTATTATCTTTTTGTGTATTGGATTTTTTTGTTTTTATAAGTGGGAAAAATTTATTATCGTAAAGATAGCTAATTTCATAGTAAAATAAAATAAAAGTGTATTTTCATGAATTTTTTAATTGTTATGTATAATTTTTTATGGACTTTTTAAAATCTATGTTGTCACATTACCCTAAAAAATATTTTGAAGCTTAATTTTTATTAAGTAAAATTTTCATGAAACAGGTTTCTGCTTATTAAAAAAGTGTCAACATTTAGTAGTCTGCATGAGTTAAAACTTAATTCTGACTTTTCAATGATGTCAACATTAAAGTATTTTTAATTCTGATTATTGACATATAGTAAGTCAACTTGCGGAATGAGTTAATTCTGGCAGTTGCCCTTCCCTTAGGTGGGGGTAGTGTCATGAATGTTGCTTCAGACATACTTGACAACAATTTTCTCTTTATTAAAGAGGGAGATTTGGGCCCCTCTGCATCTGCCTTTAATTCTGCTAAAGGGAATGGGTTAGTAAGTAGCATATGTGCTTTATTACCTTATGTTTTAGACCCGGAAATGGCTTCCAAGCCATTGTTTTCATTAGCAGGTTTTGAACCTGGGTTGTCTTTAGGTTCAATTAATACAGATCTATTAAAAACAAGTGTTAATACGGATTTGAGCCAATCATTACCTTCCAGACATCTCTCCAGCCAACTACTGTTAGACAACGCTAATCCAAACTGCCTAGGAGTTACGCTAGGTGACGTTGGCAACATTGAGGAAGCAGGAGACATCATCTTTAGTATTTTGGCTCTGTTGGCTGCTGCTCCTGCTGTATTGATGCCCAGCCAAACTCCTGGTCCCCACCTTATGTGGGGTTATCATAGACTATCCTAGATATGACTTAGAATAGATTAAGGAAAATATGATAATTTGATCTGAGAATTTTAAAAACAGAAAGGAATTAATTTACTCTCCCCAGTTTGAAGATCCTAACTATCAAATCTCCACATTTCATCCCCAAATTTTCTAACCTCCTCTTCTATATTATTTTCTGCTACCATGCTATAAAAAGCTGGTAGATTCTATTTCAGAATTTGTTCAATCAATAAAGTCTACATCCATCCAAGTGATTGTTTTGCTTATCTTTTATTTGACTTAAACTGCTAAATTTCCAAACCATGAAATTACCCAAGACTCCTTGTATGGAGTTGCTTGGGTATAAATAGTTACTCTGGATAGTCCTGACTATGACAGTGTTCACCAGCGTTTCTATAGGATCACACGCTGATTCAGATACAACGCCTGAGTCCCAATTCCTTGACAGCTCCTAGCTTGTGTGATTATGGGCGTCTGGTATACCGCAACTCCTCTCTCAAACAAACCTCCTATCTGGGAAGAAACCAAGGTGTATGGTTCCACCACCCAGGGTTCCAAGCCTCAAGTTTTCTGTCTGTTGGCTTTGGCTTTTTTATTGTGTTATCTAGGAGCGTATTTCTTCTTGGGGAGTTTTAATCCCCTGCTAGGTAGATGCCAACTCCTTGGGGAGTTATTCCATCTAGGGATGGTCTCCTTGCCTGTGGGATCCCTGGTAACAGGATTGAATCCCTCTGCAATCATTCACCACCTAGGGAGTTTACTCCCTAGTGGGTGGGTGCCTGACAGGTATGGTTGTCATAAACTGCGGCTATCTTGAAGGGCCCCAGGTGATTGGGTTCTAGTTTGGCGGAACTGGGGTTGAGGACATAGCTGGGGTCACCTATAGCGTATCTGGCCTCCAGGTGCTTTGTACCTCCTCAATTTTCTTATGTTCAATGTCTCAAGCTTTGGCACGCCACTGGCTCAGGGAGGGAATAGGCAGCAAGGGGGTTTCCTGGGAACCATGGATTGTAATTTCCCTTGTTCCACCCCCGTCAAGCTTCCAGGTGTTCCAAAAGCCAAGGCGCTGGGTCTGAACCTGGTGCCTCTGTTGACTCTTGCTTGTAGAATGAGCAGTGCAGTAGGCAGGTGTTTATTCCATGCAGTATTGGGATGTTCCTGTGAGATTTTGGCAATCAACTGGACCAGGGAGCCATTCAATTGCTCTACGCGCCCAGTGGCTTGCGGATAGTATGGAATCATGACCACTTGTTACAGGGCATTTTTGGCGCAGTATGCTTTCATGACATGTCCAACAAGATCTGGGCCCCCATCTGTGATGAGACATTTGGGTTGCCCAAAGCGGGCCACAATCTCTTTACCAATAAAGTGGGTGATTGTGGTAGTGGTGTGGTTAGTGATTACCCACGCTACGGGCCAACAGGTAAAGTAGTCATGGCTGATATGATGTAATTTTTGCCTAGTCTATCCTCAGGGGGGGCCAACAATGTCAAGGGTCCATTGTTTAAAGGGTTACATGGCTTTGATGGGCAGTACAGACTTGGGGGTGCAGGTTTTGATGTATTATTCTAGCACAACACACAGGTTTTGAGGAGGTCCAAGATGTCTTGGCGCATACAGGGCCACCAAACCTTACACTTCATTATTTTAAAGAAGTTACATCCTCTAATGTGACCTAAGGTGCAGTAGTAATGCAGTAGGGTATCTCCTCACTGGGTGGTGGGAATATATGGCGTCTTCTCACCAGTCTCTGCCAGGCAACAAACGTTGCCAGCATCAGTGATGAGCTGGCTTTTGTTGTCTTTTAATTTAGAGATAGTTGCAGAGTTAAGACCATTGTAGTGGGTTGCTTCAGGGAGCAGGTAGAGCATTGGCCAGTCTGGGTCTAAGCCGTGGTCCCCCGTGATAGATGCCATATATAACCTGGAGAGGATGTCAGCAGTGACAAGTTCCTTTCCAGGCTTATATTTGATGCATAGCTGGTAGGGGGACAGGCGCTTGATCCAGCCTGCCTGACGTCAAGTCAGATGGGGCTGTGTATTGAAGTACTGGAGCAACTTGTGATCTGTCAGGACGCGGGGTGGAAAGGTGGCTTCTTCCAGGTAACAACGCCATTTCTTGACGCAGTGCACAATTGCTGCTAACTCTTTATCATGCATGGGGTAGCGCTGCTCTGAGTTGGTGAGCTTCCTGGATTTGTAGGCCATAGGTAGGAATACACCCTTGTCAGTTTCCACCCGTAGCACGCCCTCTATGGCTCTGTCAGAGGGGCAGCAGCGCCCATGTCAACATTAAAAATGTTGACAGTGGCCATGTTGACACTTTTAATGTCAACACTATAGTAAAGTGACAACCTGGTTTTACTTAAAGTTGTTTCCTGGATGTCGACACTTTTTTAATTAACAAAACACTTTACCCTGAACATTTTTAATATAAAAATATATATTAAAATACATTATTATACTGAAATGACACCAGAGAGCTCAAAAATACAATAAAAAATTACCATAAGTAATAAGAATAAGGAGAAATAAGCAACTATTTTTCAGTTTACTATGTAAATTACACTCTTTATTATAAAATTATTTTTTATTCCCATAAAAATTAAAATTCCAATAAACCAAAAATAAAGATATTTAATATATGATAATAATTACAAAATATAAAAAAATTCTATATTTAATTTATTATACTTTTTATAAGCACAACTGAAAATATCTCATGCCTTAAAGATAAATTAACAAAATATAAAATATTTCTTACTAAACCACATTAAAACTGTATCTGAAACTTACCATTTATACCTAAAAATATTAGTACACTATAAAAAATTAAAAATAAAAGTTTAAAAGTAAAAAACATATAGGCAAAGCAGAGCAAAGTTTATTTGGCTAATTAAAGCCACCAGCAAGAGCAGTGGCAACATCTTCAAGTTACTTCTTAATCTCTGCCACCTTATACTTTTTCTTTACCACCTTCTGCACGTCCTCCTGGTAGTCCTGCTCTTTGGACTTTTGCTTCTTGGGGGCCACCTGGTTGGCCAGGTTGCAAAACTTGGAGACAGTCTGGGCCTGCTCCTCCTGTAGCTTAGAGAAGAACTTGTTATATTTGGGGTTGGTCCCAAACTTCATCTTCAGGTGCTTATGTCAAATCTCAAGGCTAGAGGTGGTCTTCATATCCCCCTTGAGTCAGGCGCCTTGACAGTTCCAAGAGGCAGTGGCCCCGCTCTTACCTCTCTTGGCAGTCACCTTCTTGCCCACCCATTGGCGCTTGAAGTAATCCAGGTAGCCTTTGAAGATGGTGGAGTGCTTCTTGATGTAAGCATCCTCCAGGAGGGCCTCAAAGCCAAGCCCAGTATGCTCTGGGCGCACAAAATCCAAGGCAGCAAACTGAGTCAGGGCAAAGCGGCACTTCCCCTTACCATTGTTAAGATAATTCTCAGAAAGGTCCTTCTCACTCTTGAGATTCTTGACAAGGGCCTGCCTAAAATGGAAAAAGCAGCCCTGGACTTCTCCATTGAAGGTGGTCTCAAAGGCTCTGAACTGAGCCTGCTTGAAGTCCATTATGATAATCTTTGGCCCAAGTGAGCGCGCATGAGCTAGCTGCTCAGCGGCTATGGTGGACTCATCCTTCTCAGTGGAGGAGGGATTTGCCCTTGTGGCGTGAGTGGGAGGGGGCTGGTTGGTGGGAAGGGAGCTCAAAGCATCCTGGAAAATCTTGAAGGCTCTGGTGTAGACTTCAGTCTTGGCACCAGGAAGGAGAAAGAACACAAGGGGGATGACTTGGTCATTAAACTGCCCATACAGGACCCTAAGCTTCTTGAAGATGGTTGGGCAGGTTGCAAATGTGCTGTTGCACAGCCAGGTGATAGCAGTATTGAGCTGCTCCAGGGGTTTTGGGTTGTGGTATAGGCTATAATCCTATCCTCCACTTCCTGCCCATTTTCATGGAGCAGGAACATCTCACCATCCTCCATCTTCTTGAGGGCATCTGTGAGGATAAGGTCCTTGATGTTGGTGGCACTCTTGGCCAGGGGATTGGAGGCTTGACGCCTATCACTTAAAAACTTGACCAACTGATTGTGGGTTGACACCCTCTTCAAGTTGGTTGGGGAGAGGTACTTTCAAGCAAGCACGGCCAGCTGGGTGGCAGAAAGATCTTTGGAGGTGAGCATCACCTGCACCAGATACTACTTGAGAAGGAGGGCTATGGTGGTTTTTGGCATGATGCAGGTACGCTTGCCCTTGACAGTTTGGACCAAGTCCCAGAGCTCAGTGTTGAGCTGCACTGAGCAGGAGTGGTCCTCACAGGTGTAATGGCAGCTCTTGAAGCCCCGGTTGGCATTATTGCAGCTGAAGATATACCCATTGGCCACCATGGCTGGTCCACCCTTTACGCTCATGATTGGGAAGTATTTGGGCAAGGAAGAGGGAACCTTGAATTTTCTGTCAACATTGCAGATGTTGTGGGCCAACAGAGCATCCCAGGGGCCAGCAGGAGCATGGCAGAAGCCAGGGAAGTAATTGGGGAAGGGCTTTGAATCATCCCCAGATGAGCTTGAAGGGGGGGTTTGGTGGGGGTGGGGAAGCAGAAGGGGGCTTATTGTGGTGCTCCTCATGTGCAGGAGACTTATCTTTGGGTGGGGTCTTTTTGCCTTGCTACCGCTTCTTGGTTGGCTCCTCGTCAGAAGCCGAGTTGTAGAAACTGTGCTCTGTAAGAGAGCCATCAGATTCCTCTCCCCCAGTGGAGTGAGCAGGGCTCTTCTCAGGAGAGGACTCAGGGGAGGGCTTTGGGGATGGTTTGCGGGGGGCCTTCTTTGATGAGACAGGCTTCTTTTTGGTTGGTTTGGTTGGCTTTGAAGGACGCTTGGTTCCTTTGGGCTGTTTGGAAGTGTTCTTGTCCTAAAATAATAAATAAAAGGGTTTAAAATAAAGAATGTATGTAAAAAAACAAACAAAACAACTTAAAAAGCATAATATATAAAAAGTAAATCTTAGATGGCTTTTCTTGACATTTAAAAGGTAAAAAATACTTGTATAGGTTTTAATTTATTATAGTTTTAAATAAAAAAGTAAAAGTTAAGATATTTATGTGAAAGTATTATATTTAGATATAGATTTTATTTTAAAAATTGAAAAAATATGAAAGAGGAAAGTTAAAAATACAACATATCAAAAAATGAGATGTTTTTATTGTGTAAAACATAAAGTTTTATATGTGAGAACTGAAAAGTGTCAACATTATGAGTGACAATTAGTAAAAAAAGCTGAATTCTCACTGTTGATTACAAAAATTGTAGACATTATTTTTGACAACATTGTCACTGTCAACATTTTTTTAAAAATTTGCTATGTTTTTTCATAGTACGCTTAATTGAATTTAAGCAGGCTAGCAAAAATTAACCATTTTCTGTGTGTTTTTGTTCACATATAAAAATTAAAAAAATATATGAAAATAAATAAAAAAGTATCAAGGTTCTTTATTTCTTTATTAAAAATTATATTTTGGGGGTGGTAATATGATATTTTACCATTGCGCTTATATGAAGTTGTTAAGAAGTTGTATTCAAGTATTGAAAAGGGTAAAGTGTTGACAACTTCACTTACAACATTCTTTATATGAGGTGGCATATTAATCTAGGCTTAATCACGCCACTCTAATTTGCTTAACTCCACCCCAGGGGATGATCATGAGCAAATAAACAACATTTACGAGTGTTGACATTATTTTAATAATAAATTCTATAGTAACTTACATAGTAACTCATGCTTAAATTATTTGATCACTGTTAGCCACCAATCCACTTAATATATTAAAGCTGTAATAAGTGCCACATAAATATTTATAACATGAACATTTCAACAATCAAATGTATGTGCACTGTCTTTTTCAATATAATAATTCAATAAAAAAATATTTTTAAATGCACACTTATTTTTTTACTGTAGATGTTTTGGTTTTTTTATTAAAAATAAGTTTGGCTTAAAAAGTGTTGACATTGACACTTTTACTTCGTGAAAACAAATAAAAAATAAACAAATTTTTATTAGTAAAAGTAAAGGAGAAATGTGGTTAAATTGAGTTTTTTTATTAAGCTTAATATTAAATTGTGTTGAGATGGCCCCAATTTTGTCGTGTTTTCTGGGTTTGCACCCCTGAACGCTTTAAAAAAATTAAGCTAGCGCAACTAGCAAAAAACATAGGAGATTTAGAGCTTTGAGTTGACAGTGGCCATGTCAACAAAGTGTCAACATGGGCGCTGTTGCCATCAGAGGCATCAGTCTCAAGTTTGTATTGGTGGTTCCAATTGGGGAACTGCAATACAAGTGCAGTTATAAGTCTTTGTTTCAACATCTCAAAGGCTTGATCTCTGGAAAGGGTCCATTGGAAGTGTTGTTTGATGTT
Organism: Entomophthora muscae; assembly: GCA_014839935.2. Classification (NCBI taxonomy): domain Eukaryota; kingdom Fungi; phylum Entomophthoromycota; class Entomophthoromycetes; order Entomophthorales; family Entomophthoraceae; genus Entomophthora; species Entomophthora muscae. Next base: position 430,053 of record QTSX02002848.1, on the reverse strand, counting down.
TAGGAGCTTGATGAGAGGTGCAATAAGTTATACACAATTGGGGATAAGCTTGCACACATAGGCAACCATGTCTAAGAGTGTAAACACCTGGCACACATTGGTGGGAGGTGACATTCTTGTGATTGCCTTGATTTTGGCAGGGTTGGGCTTTATCCCCTGGGAAGAGATGGTGTGCACAAGAAATAGGAGCTCTGAACTGAGAAATTTTCATTTTGAAGGCTTGGCCTTCAGCTGATTTTTACAAAGGGTGTCAAGGACAGCACAGAGGTGTGTGATTTGATCTTGACTGAAGACAATGATGTTGTCAAGGTACACAAAGACGCACTTTCTAATCAGATCCTCAAATGCTTTGTTCATCAATATGAAAAAGGTGGAGGGAGTGTTGATCATTCTGAAGTTCATGACCCAACACTCAAATAACCTGTAGCGTGTGCAGAAGGCAGTTTTTCCCTCATCCCCTGGCGCAATGTGGACCTGGTTGTACTCTGCGGTGAGATCAATCTTACTAAAGACCTTTGTGCCCCAAGCGTGTCAAACATGTCATCAATCAACGGCAAGGGGTACTTGTTCTTGATGGTTACTTTGTTTAGGGCACAATAATCAGTCACTAAACAAAGGGACCCATCCTTCTTGGCTACAAAGAAGTTTCAGCCCTGTAGGGTGAGAGGGAAGGGTAGATGAAGCCCTTGTCAAGTGCATCTACAAGGTGCTGACAGAGAGTTTTGTCTTCCTTGGGTGTCAGATAATATAGGGGGAGTGCTTTGGGTAGCAACCCTTGTAGTTGTTCAGCATGTTGTATTTCCCAGGGAGGAGGTAGTTGGTCCAGTGTCTCACTAAAGACGTCCTTATACTCCTTGAGGAGCTTGGCAAGTGCTGGTGGGGGAGGAATGACCAAGGGGGAAGCCGCAAGAGGTTTGGCGCGGATAACTTTGACTGAACATTGATTGAAGTCCAATTCCCCCCCTTGAAATTGTATGTACCCCTCTCTGTGATTCTGAAAAACACAGTATCATGCAATAACTTGCTCATTTTTATAGAATAGATCTGAAAGCCCACCCCATTCCTGTTAAGGGTGATGACAGACATATCTCAGTCAAAATAGGGACAGTTGTGTCACAGCCAGTCAAGACCAGCAATGATGTTGTGGCTGAGCCCTGCCATAGTTAGTCCAGAGAGCTTAACCTGGATGTTTCCCATTCTCATAGAGAAGAGTACCGTCTCATGGGTAATTGCCACTCTGTAGGAGTCAGCTACTTGTACTGCTTTGAAGCAGCTGGGCACTCAGTCTAGTTGTTGAAAGTCAGTAAACATCTGGTCAACCACAGTGTGGTCAGCTCCAGTATCTACCAAAAGTTTGTGGGTGTTTCCACAGAAACAGAAGGGGTAGGCCAAGCAGGTTACTTTATTTGAAGAATGGCTTGCTTGGAGAACAGGGTCGTTGCTATGAACCTGGAAGACGTCAAGAGTTTCAACATCATGCACATTGTAATCACAGGGGTTCTTTTTGAGGAGAGATTGAGAGCAAGGGTCAAGTGGGGTTGTAGAACCTCTCATATCTACAACCCCCAGGCTTTTCCTGGGTCCTCAATTTATGCTAATTGAAACTCCCCCTTGCGGGGACACTTAGCCCCATTCTCTTGTTGGCAGTGGCCCACCTGATTGTGGGCACTTCCAGGTGCGGGGAAAGACTGGGGTGGTGCGCCATTGGTCCTACAAAAGCCCATGAAAGCCTGGGTATTGGCCTCCACAATGGCCTTATAGCAATTGTCAATGGAAGTACAGTACCCTGCAGGAACCCACTTGCAAATATGGGGCTTGAGCCCATTGACTATTAGTGTAAGGAGCATGGGTGTTCCCATTGGTGACGGCTTCTGGGGAGGCAACAAGGGCAGGGTGACACTTGTGTTGCGCTGCCCAAGGCAAAGTCAATTATACATGCTTGTGAGTACCAACTGGTCTTGGTAGATAATGTACCCCTTGGGAATGTACCCCTTGGGGATTGGAAGGAAGGTCTCTTGATGGGGAGTAGCCATACGGCCTGTACTCTGTCCTTTCTTAGGGGGAATTTTTCTTTTAGGTAGTTTGACAACCTACTGCTGCTACCACTGTTGCAACTGAGCCAATTAAAGTCCAGTATTTGATTGGGGAAGACAACAGTCCAATAGAAAGAGCAGAAATGAATAGAATAAGGTATTGTTTATTGTAGAATATTGTGATTAATATACTATATGGGAAAAGCCACAAGGCCAAAAGGGGGTGGCATGGTGGCATGTTCTATGTAAGGTTTGAAGCCAAGGAATAACTTGTGTGGGGGTCAGAAGGTTGAATTGATAGTGCTCCTAATTAGGAGAAAGTGCCCACAGTTTGATATGTTAGCAGGCAAGGAGAGAGACTCAGTTGCAACAAAATAGTAGCCAACTACTGGCTAGCTAGCCCTGGAAGTTGCCCAGGTATACAGAAAGAATACCAATCTGTGGAAGATGTCAATAAAGCTTCTATCAAAACCACCCCAAAAAGGCTGGGCCTCCTGCCGTGCCGCCTTAATGCTACTTCAGTCTAATATAGTGTTATGAGCTAACTTGGATAGCGTGTGTGCAGGCAGGCCGCCTTAAAGCCAGTCTATTAGAATAAAAGACTGATGTCTCTTTATTGACTTGATGATTGATCCATGTCTTATTTCCTTAATGTGATCCTCTCTTAGGCTTTAAGTGGAGAGCAAAAGATGATACTGCCATCTTACAGTATAATTATCTATAGTAACATATAGAGTCAACTATGAACTTATATCCAGAAGTGGGAAGAGCTGTTACAAATCCTCTGGGCCTTGGTCCTTGTCAGACTTGCTACTTCTGATGACAACCAAATATTCCGGGCCAAAGGTTCTGCCAAAGGTTCTGCCAAAGTCACAGGTTCTCTGTAATTTCCTAATGTTAGAAGACTTAGGATATCATCTGGCAGATGATAAAATACCATGGTCTGCAATTTTGGACACATGGATTTACAAACAAAATGGTGTGAGTTGACCTTTAGCATACACATGTTTACTATGTAAATTGATGACAAAATACACCCAAGCGCGGTGAGTCAAAACTCAAACCAAAAACAAAGCACAATATCAACTTAACATGTAAGAAAAACCACTCAATTGTGGTGTGCAATGTATTTTAATCAAGAATGATACCAAGGTATCTAAAATAAGGCACACAATCTGAAAAAAATTAAAAATTTTGTGTTGGGTGCTTAAATTTGGTGTAAAATCTGAGAAAAAGGGTGGAAACTATTTCAGGTATTCTAAAATGAACATTGTAAAACCAAAAACAGCTAATTAAGAAATAAAAGAATCTATAATCAGAATATTGGGTGGAGAAAACTCTAATTAGATATCCATATTCAGATAAAAAGCAAAAATAAAAAACCAGTGTGTAACTTAATTGAGTTTTATTTAGTATTTATTAAATTTTGAATGGATCAAACACAACAACAGAGTAACAATGCACCTGTTGTGCGCCACAGTTGCCCTCACAGATCAAAAAATTGAGTCAGTGCAACGCAAGTGCCTACTCAGGAAGGAGACAGAAGAGGAGAGTTCAATATTGAGGTTGTACTGACACAACCAGTTCAAGAAGCACAATGTGCAAGAGTGCAGAGCATCAAACCTAGGGTCCCCAAGCTGAACCAAAAGCCCACTAAGGTTACAACTACCAAGAAAGTTAACAACAAAGAGGTAGAACTTACTTTGTTTGTGTTTGATCCTGTCTATCACCAGGAAGCAGTCCCAGCAGCCATGATGAAGGAGGTGAAGTCTGTGCTTGACACTAGCTACAAGCCCTATGTCAGTGATGACAACCAGGAAGACAACAATAAGCCCAAGTTCTATAGGACTACGGAGGGGCAGCTAGTGCTCAAGAAGGTTGCAGCCTTCTACAACAAGGTGCCCATGCCTTGTATACCTGTCCCTGAGCAGGATCCTAGTTCAATCAAACCCATCAAGGCCACCCAGAAGATCATTTCTGACATCAAGCGCATCATCCTTCTCAGGCTTATGCAATAATCTTGGAACTACAAAAAAGCTGTGGCCCTTGTCTGGGTCAATTCCAAATATTCCTCCAAACCCTTTAACAAGTACATTTATACTAGCCAATTTCTTGCCGCAGAGAAATCCTTGCACGTTTCCACCATGCTCACCAAGGAGCACAAATAAGTAATTCCTCAGTGGATTAACCAATACTGCCTTCTTCAACTAGAAAATATTAAGTCAATGGTGAAGTCCAATTTTGGCGTCAATGTGTCAACTTTCTTTTACCACTATGTGGTAAAGGGTCTGCAGGTTTCCTGGAAAAAGCTCAGGGTATCTCCCTATAACAGAAACAGCCCTTTCAATAGCAAGACTCAGAAAAAATACCCTGAGGTGTACACTCCTCTCAAAAACCAGGGTATTGTCAAATTTTATTATATTGACAAATCAGCATTTGCTTTGTCTATGTAAAATGCCTATGGCTATGCCCCCCAAAGACTCCAATGACAGGGTAGCTTGGTGTGCTGCTGTCTGCGCCACAGCCTATTCAATGGTGGCTCTCTGTCAGGGATTATATCCCTGACTACCTCAAGTTAGTTATTAAATATCTATGCAAGGTTATGAACACAACACTAGAAACAACCAGCCAGAAGCCAACTAAGTTATATAAAATTACAATTGAAAGCCAGGACAAGGATTGAACTCTGAACCTTAACACAGACACCAACTTTAAGATTAATTAAGTAATTAAGGTTATATTACCTTATTATATTACATTCATCCAATCAACTTACACTCAGATGTTTGAATCAGTTAAAATTATCAATACATTATCCACTCACCATCACACATCTGATTGGCTGGGACTACAGCTGCTTACACACTGTAAATTAAGACTATGGATCAGTAAACTAGTTCCAGGTTCCTCTACTTCTTTAATCTGTGGTTCTGGCCCCTGTTTGCTTGATCCCCTGGGCCACTTAACATGATTTTTGCTTCTCTCTTACCAGATACTCCCAGCAATCATTGGCTGCCACTTGCAGTCACTTATGTTTGGAACTTTTTTTATCCAAGTTTCTGATGAAACATATGTTTTTTACTCCTTTTTCCCATTTAAACCTCTCAATGGTTTTAATTGACTATCCTAGTATTTAAGTGAGTTTACTTTATCACTTTTACTTGTTCTAGCAATAAAATTTATTCTTTTATACTACCTTTTTGTACATCACCTTATTCTGACACCTCCTTAGTACTATAAAGAGGATTTCATTCTTACTCTGGTTTCTAATTCTGCTACCCCTACTTGTCCTATCCCTTAAAGGTCCTACCCACACCACTGACTGGCAAAACTCTTCTCCTGACAAGTCCCATAAGGAAGAGTCTTTAGCTCATGGCTGGTTCAAGAATCCTTCAGGCCACTGGGGAAGGAAATTTAACTATGGATACACGACTCATATCCCTCCTGAAGCTGATGTCTCTCTGGTTAGACCTAATGCTTCATTCTACCTTTTGACCTACTTGGTAGGTTACTATCTCCTAGGAAGGTTCAGCTTCTTAATGAGGAGATTTGCCTTCCTAGGGCAGTTCAGGCACTTGGTGATGGTTACTGTACCTATTGGTTCCATAATAGCAGGGCTGAATTTGGGGGCCCTTGCTCACAAGATTGGGAGTTTCTTCCCTTTCAAGTGAGTCCCTGACAGGTACAGGGACTTAAGAAGAGGCGTAAGGACAAAGCTATGCATCACAGCTGGTTAAGACTATGCAAAGCATCATACCTGCCACCACACAACAACTCAAACAATACAGAGCCAGGGCCTCTGACACCCTACCTCTTGATGTCCTGGAGGACTTGAACTTCCCAGAGGGCCAAGGGAGTGGTGTCATGACAAGCCAAACTCCTAATGGATCAGACATGTATCTGATTCCTGACTCAACCCAACATGTTGCCTAATTTGGACAACTACTCATATATATCACCCAGCCATAATCTCATCGATTACCACAGCTGGTTGTCCACCTATACTGTCCAAACAGGCTCAGTCACATATTATCAAAGATCAATCTTAAGAAACCCCTCTCCACATGCCATCCCCTGGTGGCCTATTGTAGGGAATGAAACCCTTTTCTCTTCTTCAATAAAGATTATCTTGAACCAATTCTCCTTTTCTTTGGGTAACTGCTGCACACAGCACAGTTACAACACAAGGCTTAAATTCACTGTACTGTTTTAAAGTTATAATTGATTATTTTGTGAGATCAAACTAAAAAAACTTAATTATTTAGCTTTTAAGTGTTGAGCTCAGATAATTTACTAACTTGGTGCATGTGACACTGGGAAAAGAGAATCTAAAAAACTAATATGCTCTAGTTTAACTCATGTTACAAATTATGCTTTCTCGTGTTTTGGAACTTTTCAGAGAAAAATATCATTCATTTGTGAAAGAAGGAGGGAAGTTGACCGGAGGAGAGGTTCGAAGTTCCCATATATCTAAGGATGATTTTTGATTCTCCTGACGCTTCTTAAGTTCTTTCTCATATTTAATAATCCGCTTCTTTTTATCTTCAGGCTTCAGTGTCGACATAGAAAGGCAAAACTTAAATTTATCCCAATAAAGTCCACATTCACGTCGCTCTCCATACCGATAATAATTGAGCACCTGAGCACCAAAGCTCTTGCATGCCATCATCTCATCCAGGCTATGGGATATAGTGTAAGGTTGAAGAATTTCTTCATCCCGAAGTTCAGCGTATCCATCGAAATCTGATGCCTTTCCTAAAGACGCATCCGATAAGGAATTCTTTTCAGAAGGCTGCTTGCTGCTAGTTGCCATTTCAAGCTATAAAAATGTAAAAAATATTAAGCTGAAGCAAGATGAGTGAACGCCTTTTAAATATAAACATAGTTTAATGGCTTAGGATAAGAACTTTTTTAGTTTCGCGTTAGTTTTTTATATTATCGGGATAGTGTTATACTAATTTTTTAAAATGGCCAACAATTGATTTCGAAAAAGTAAGTCTAAAAAGCCCCAAAATATAGTTTAAAGTTAAAATCAGATCAAAACAAGAGGCGGAGGAAGCAATAAAAAACATTTCGAAGCCACAATAAAATTGCTGCACTACATTCAAAAATAGACCTTTTGCAGCGCTTATTTTTAATAAGTCGATAATATAATAAACAGATTAAAGGTTTATGAGGGAAAATCGTTAGAGGACAAAAGCAATTTAAACGAATAGTTAAAGCTATAAGAGGTCGTAGGATAATTAAGTGTATTATATATAAAAAATTATTAATTAGGTAACTTGGATTAAACTCATCCAATTAGTTTAACTATAATATTAAGAAAAATCAGGCAGTTCATACTTCAGGTTAAAACCATGATGTTTACCAATAATTGTAATAGAAAACTTAAAGTTATGTCAGAATCATCTTTGTGGTTTACTTTGAATAGCCAGGGTTGAAATTTCTTGCAGCGTATCATATCTTTATATCGAAAGTTTGAAGCTTAAATAGTGACTTGCACTTTTTAGTACATCTGCTTGGACTTCCCATTTTTCACTGCTCTAGTATAAATACTAAATAAAACTCATTTTTTTTAATCCGATGTGATTAAAATCATAAGGCCCTTGTATCTGGTCAAAAAAATTATTTTACTATGGATTTATATGAATGTAGTCAAAAGTTAAACAGGACCTACTCAAGTAATGTATTTTTTTTTGGGGGGGGGGGGGCACGATTTTATTCAAAATTCAAGACGACATTGTCAGGGTAAAGTAGAGAGAGCTCGTCGTAATCGATCAAATGGGGAATGTACACCCAAATTAGGATGACATTACCAATTAGGAGGAGACAATGTGGGTTTACTCGTAAATGATAACCCTTGAAAAGTGAATAAGGAAAGGTGCAGCAGAAGATTATGCACAGGTACATTAGGAAGACCTTCATTTGGCTCAACGTCAAGGAATCAGCAGCATAGATAGGCTCACATTCAATTTTGCGGGTTTCAGGAATAATTTCAGCAGGAGGTGGAAGATTACCAGGAAATCACAGAGGTTAGAAAGCAGAATCTAGCAGTCTGGTTATTACAAATCTGATTGGAAAATATTGAAATAAGTGAATCATTGAGGCAAGATATTTATTGAGAGTAAAATATCAAACTACTAAGGTAGTTTGGTGGGGACAATTGTTACTTAAAGCCTTTGGGTACATCTTGATGAGATGGTCTCCTTGAATACAATATTTAGACGGCTTACAGATACCACCAATGGTGGTTTTGTAAGCTGTTACCTGACCTCCATTGAGGTCAGGATTTGTTGACCAGCAGGTCAGAGAAGGGAAAATTGGGCATGGGACATCCGCGCCCCACTCAGACCCAATTTCCTGTGCCACCACCCACTTGTGATCAATCATTAGATTTAAATCTACGATTGCCGCAAGCGGGCGGCGCTTTAGCTGAGCCACACCCGGGAAAACTATGGCTATAACAGACATTAAAAGGAATGTGACCAAGAAAAGAGGGATATGAAGGTATTAGGGTTGGAACGGTCACAGCAATTTTGTGATCAGGGTCACAAAACCAGTTTTAAGATGGCTTTAGATTAGGTCACAAAACAATGTGTATGAATTTGTGCCACAACTTTTGGAGTAGGTCATAATTCATGCCTCACTCCATTGTATAGGTCAAAAAATATAAAAGAAAGGCAGTTTTCAAGGATGAAACAGATGATTTCATTTTGTGCAAGGCACAGGGTGTTTAATTAAAATGGGTTTTAAAAATAAAGCATGTGATGTTATTTTGTGCAAGTACAGGATGCAAAATATAGAGCAGCTTCAGTTGTTGGATTTTACTTTTTAAATGCAATTTATTACAAGCTTTATCCATCATCATCTCACAATGATAGTTTTGATTAAACCACATCTTGATTTAGGGGGAAGGAAGATATTCTGTCAATTATTTTCTGTTGACTAATTTTTAGTCAAATTTGATCCAATTATAATTTTCTTTATATGTAAATTATTTTACTTTGCAGCAGTAAAAAAATCAAAAATACAAAATAAAGAAAGTATTTTGTATAAAATTCCTTATTTGAAACCTTTAATGTTCTTATTTTATTTTCTAGCAGTGAAATTTAATTAGACTAGCTTTTAAAAAGATAAAAATTTAGAATTAATACTCTCAAATACAAAAAATTAAAATTAAAAAGTTGTGTGAATCATAGCTTTTATTAGTTAATAGATTATATTTAAATTTTTAATTTTGATAAGAAGTAACTTCTGAAAAAGCTTAAAAGATAAGTTTAGAGAATGTCAAGAAGCCAACCTGTAGCAGGTTCAGGAGAACTTGCAAGCGGACAGCCCGCAGGCCCAAAGGCGAGGGCCCATCACAGGGTGTGAGCTAACTTTATAATATAAGAGAACAATTTTTCAAGCAAGGCCCATTGGTGGGCACCATGAAATCCACTATTTTAGTGAGTGTTATGTAGAGGACGCCAAATAACTGAGTTGAGGTTGATTCATTGGCAATCACAGTTTCTTGCAGGTGTTTGGGCTGTGGGGTCACAGGAGAAGTCATAGGCACTAAGTAGGCAGGCATATAGTTGTATTTGTCCCAGAATAGTAATGATTGCTTAATATGCCAGGTGTCTTCACGTCTGATGAGTTCAGGCTCTATGGTTCTGGCTTCAGGGTTGTAGATTAGAATTTCTTCCAAGGTAAACTCTGAATAAGCTGAATTGGGGGTATTCTGTGAAATGTACCAGGCCATAAGATTTTCATGAGAGATGGTATAACTTGGGTGGCTGGTTTGTGGTTTCTTGGGGTTGGCTGGGAAGAGAGACAGAGCCAGAGAAATTGATCTGTAAATAAAAAAGTGCTAAAATTTGGTATGAGATGACCTGAGAAACCCAGATGTTCCTAGCACTTTATTGCAAAAATGGCAATGTGCAACTTTCTGGCAACCTCAGAGTATAAATATGCTCATCTATCATGAAAAACTTTTGCAAAATCTTTTGGGCTGGGTGATAGCATTTTACAAGGTTTGGAAATCTTTTGTGACATCAGAAATTCTCTGTTTGTCATTGACTGGAATCAGGCAAAGAATCTTGTATTTCCTTAAGGCAGAGGATTTGTCATCATATGACAGGCCTTGTTTTTGAGGTAATTTGTGTGACACTCCATTGACAGAAATCTGGCTGGTCATGAAAATACTGCTCACATGGGTGCTTCTATTAGCTAGGCTAGAGAGTTTCATAAACAGGCATGATGTGCATGTAGCTTGCACCTTGTTGGTTGGGTCCAGAGGTTTTTTCAAAGTCAAATCTGTCAGGATTCTTCTTCAATTTTATTCCTGCTGCTAGTATTCACTCTACTACAATTGGTTCTTTTTTATTATTCTTTAGTTAGAATTTTCAACAATTTTTTCAATTTTCAAGCACCCTTTTCATTTTCCTTATTTTTTGGGTTAATTAACCTAAAGATTAACAGTTAGTTTCAATTTCAAAGTTACTTTTCTTTCCAAACAAGTTTTGAACCCGGTACCTATGCGCCAGGTTGGTTTAATTAAGCCCAAGTTTAATTACCTTTCACTTTTGTTCTGCTTTCTTTCCCGCTTACATCAACAGCCTCGGACCAGGTTTTTCCGTTCTTCTGCCTCTGCTCTTCTTGGTTTAAGCAAACAATTAACCACCGGCTTTCTTGTTCTTCCCTTTACCTTGTTTTAACCTTTTTAAGTTAAGATAACTGTAAACATGTGTTTGTGGTTGTTTTTCTTGCCTTTAAACCAACCAACTATCCTTGGTTAGTCTTCATACCCTTTACTTTACCTCAAAACCCAGACTTGAATAAAAGCCTGAGTTTTACTCAGTCTCAACTTAAGTTGAGATTGTTTGACTTGCACCCCAAAAAGATACTTGTTAGGTTTTGTGGCTTGTGTTTTTTCTTCTTATTCTTTATATTAGTTCAATCTTAGCTCATGATTCCTTTTGATTTTCTTTTTTATCAGCTAGACAGTTTTTAAAGTAACACTTAAAATTTAATTGTTGATAGTTTTAATTTCCCTGCTAGTGCAGACCATTTTCTGGACTTAGAAATTAACTTTTTAACTAAATTGTCAGTCATTAAGACTGGTCTCTATTTTATTTTCCTAGGGTTAATAAATTGTCTTAGTCCTTATTTTACTTTGTATAAGCTCTTAGGAGCCTTAGTTGAGTTGCTATTGCAAACTTTGCCTACCTTTTTGTATTTGACCAATATAAACATTAACGGGTTACAGGCTTTAGTTTATAATCATCTTCCCCAGACCATGAGATCTTATAAAATCTGCCCCTGGTTTAAGCCCAAAAAAATGCAGGCTGACAGCCTGCATGGGGTAAAGATTCAAATTCTTGAAATAAGATTCTGTCTTGTGAATTAATAGCAGACAGCTGTCACTTGTGACAGATAAGAAGAGTAATTTTATTAGATAATATTTTAGGCTTATATATTGTGTTTGATATGGTGAAAACTTAAGTCAGATCAAAGATTGGAGGTCAGGTGTGAGTTAGATTAGAATAGCTGGATATCTGGATGGGTCATGGGATATTGGTTGACTGCCAATTTGGGAATGCCAAACTTTTTATTGTATTGGTGCCAAACCAGGCAATGGCTGGATGATACTTGTGTCGGCGACGGCCGGAATACTTGTACATTCAGACCCTTGACAGGGTTAAAGATGCGGGTTTTAAGGACACCTCTTCATTTGAAGGGTGGTATAACCTATTTGCTTGGTTGGTTAAGATAAAAAAGTTAAGTCTAATGTTATCATACAAAAGCTAAATATACAGCAAGCTAATGGGTACCAGCTTGTACCCTGAAAATAAAATGCAAAATAATATTAAGGTGGTGGTAAAATGATTGGAATGTTAAAATATTATACAGTAGTTTTCAAATCTGTTGAGATATACAAAAAATCTCAGTCTAAAAACGAATACAACTCAGTCTAAAAACGAAATAAAAAATTAAAGAATTTATATTAAATTACAATAGATTTGGATCCAACTTGATTTCACTTTTAGACTGAGTTGTATTCGTTTTAAGACTGGGATTTTTCGTTTATCTCAACAGGTTTGAAAACTACTGTAAGAGCTAACCAGTCCATTGATGCTCACTGTTCCAGAATGTTTGTTAATTGATGGTGAAGTATTTTTTGTGATATATTAGCTGGCTTATAAATATGGCAGCTTACTGGATTGCGATAAGGTATTGTGTTAATCCTTATCTGGTCTAATTGACTGGTCTATAATTGATCACTTTAGGCCGATCTATAATGCTATATGGATAAGCTTTGGGTGGGACTGCCAGAAACAGTTTGCAGCCCAATCAGCTTGAGAAAGTTGTAGCAAAACTACTGCTGTGACGTATATCTGATCCATAGTTTGGCCTAAGGCTGGTTAGCATAATATACATGCAAGCCTGATTTTGAGTTACTGGTAGTATATATTATTAGGAAATCCAGAAACTCTTTTTTGAAATGACTTTGCGAAACGGCCTCCTTTTAGGATTAGCAGGGAGCATCTTCATCTTCCTGATGACGAGTTTAAATCTTCCTTCACCATTGACTTCACCAACACTCCTTCACTTTATTAATCGGTTTGATCAAGATGCAAGGTTTAAGTCACCCCCAACTATAAAGGATTCGATAATATTATCGGGACTGTACAGGCAGTTTGGTAAAGGTTATGATCCTTCTCCGCCGATTAAGAAAAGCGATGTATTTCATTATAGATCGCTCAAAAACAGCAAACACTTTATCGTTCCTATTTTCAAAGAGAATAAAAGACAAGATACCAGAGAGATATCTTCCGAAACGCGAAAAGAAACTGAAAGCCTATCCGCCCAAGATGCAATTAATCAAGAAGAAACTTTGGGCTTTGAAGAAGGAGGAAATAATTCATTAACCAATATAAGATTGGAGGATCTATTCTGGGTAGAAGTTGGAGATGACCCAGCATCGCTCAAAGATGGATTCCCTAACGGTAATTATTTGTATCCTTGTTGATCTTTGAGTTTTAGACCTCGAGGACTATGCCTTTTAAGTTTCATTTGTCCCCCTTTAAATCTTTCAAAGCCGATTTATTTTACACATGACAATTCTTGATTCAAATTCATCGTGTTAAAAGGCGTTTTGATTCTTTCTGGTTGGATTTGAAATTTTTTAATCTCACAGCAATGCTCTTAAAGCTTTTGAAAAGCAATGCCTTTTTTAAAGTGTGAATAATCGCAATTAAAGGTCTGCTAAGTTATTGTGATTTATTTAATTTAGGAGTTGTCCAATTTTATAGCCGCCCTCTAGAGCCACTTCTGGATATCAAATCTAATAAGGAGCTGCTCTCGAATTGGAAAAAAAACGAGCGTCACTTTTTAAATGGAAATCTGATAAATGCCTTTTACGATAATGGGTTTGCACTGAGTGTTCATGAAAAAGGACTGGGGCCTACTCTGACAGTTGCATACGAGATCTATGACTCGGCATTAAAGTCTTCGCGTTCTTGGCTAAGAGTATATTACATGGGCTATCACTCCCATCCAAATCTGGATATTTTGCTGGATGGTATTGGGCCTATAGAAACTCTGACAGTAAGTCGTGGTGCAGTGACCTATTCTAGGTACTCTTGTTTTTATATGCCGCTAATTCCTGAAGAGTGGGTGACCATGTGATGTTTTGGACTGGGAATCTCCCAAACTGTACACGGAATGGCACAAGCTGCTACGAACCAGGTCAGCTTCTGAATGTATTACCTGGGCCTCCTACGTCCAGGAGACATGAAACACGAAGTCAACTCTACCGGAAAGAGTTATCTTCGCCCAGCTTCTTTACAAGGATCGATAGTCTTAACGCTAACGAAGTAGCAATTCTGACTTCTTCTGTTGCCTTCAAGAAGAAAGGATACTTTGCACAGACAAGTACATGGACTTCATCGCCAAGTGGCTGGGCCCTTACCCTCTTAGACTCGGATTCCATGACCTTTCAACCAGAGTCTTATAACGGTCTTGAAGACTATGTTAGTCCTGAAACTCTATTTGATTCTGTGCACGAGAGCAGCCATCTGCCATCTCCCCTTTCCATCTCACTTCCCTTTTCAACGCTAGTGCATCTTCCATATTCCAAGCCTATTCTTCTTGTAGAATATCGCCAGCGGGCCACTTCCGATTCTCCAGAAAAAGTGACCTTTTTCGATCTCGCCAAGCTTGAGATGGTCGCACCTTCCGATACCGTCTCTGTTTTATATTCTGAGTTAGTCGAGCCTGGCATGGATGAAGGGAGCGTTCGTGTGCAGCCTCTGAGTGTCCAAGAGGATCCAAACATGAGTTATCGTACACTTGGTCGTCGAATCGAAGTGGACCAGAGTGGCCGTCTAGTTGCTATTCAATACGGAAGCTGCAATATTCTTACATTTAGTTATATCCCTGCCCACTCCCCAGGGGAAGGTAGACGCTTGTACTGTTCTTGGCTAACTAGATTAGATGCCCCTCCGCCAGAGCCCCGTTTTCGCCGCCAGGTCTCCCTCTCTACACAGTTTCAATCACGCTTTCTCCTCAGTGGAGAAGATATTAACTTTAGTGCCATCAAGGCTATTCTTCCCTTACAGCGCAACGGAATGGATTATATAAGTAAGTATCAGACATTGCCTCTAATCATATAGTTGTTCTTCATTCCCACGCCGCACTTACCTCATGGCAGCTCAAAACCTCCTCTGAACCTTCAGCATTGTCTGACTTCTACGCCGCGGACCGTTTGGCAATGGTTCTTGGTAATTTTTCTATCTAATTTAGCTCACTCTCTAGCAATGGTCATTGTTACGTCGCTGTTTGTTTCAAACGAAATCAGCATACCACTTACCTAAAGGGTTACTTACAATATACTTCAACCTATTTAACATCTTGAAAACAGCTTGCAGAAGCAATAAAGTCTCACAAAATGAAACACCGCAAACTCAGAATAATACAAGCTCTTTCCTTCCAGAGCCCGCCGCCTATCGATTTAAGCAGCATTTTTCACTGTGATCATCTCAGGTATTCGAAAGTAAATACTAGAACAGAGCAGGCCTGTCAAGATTTCTCATCTTGGGAGAGTTACCTTTATTTGTATTGTATTTGGTTATGTTGATATGGGATTTGCGTGAAGACAAATCCTAACTGCCAATTGGGTCTGGATACAGAGGGCGGGCAGCACTGCGTCAAGCTCCAGGGAGAGAATATACAAAATGGACTCTTTGGTCCAATGAACACCTTACTGGCGAAAGTGGCTACTAAAGGTCCCCACAATTACTGACAATGCTGTCTAGTGCTTGGAATTTCTTGCTACTAGTGGGTGGCTCGGTAGTGATAACAATAGAAAATGGAGGATGTCTACTTTCTATTTGCAAAGGGTATTATTGTCTACTCTCCTCCATCATATGAGAGGTCCTTATGTAGAGTTTTTAGGCCCTCTTTCCAGAATAGACATATCATGCATCTAACTCTTACTAGACCAGTCTATCTATTCCCCAGACTGCCCATTTCACTCCCCAGAGATAGGCATCCATGCCAGCTTGGTATGGGATAACAATTAGTGACAGATCTTCTGCATCCTGTTATGCTGTGTAATAGGGTCCCAGCAGCTACTCATCTAAGGGCTATGCAACCTTAGAAATAATTAATGAACCATTCAAATAAGAACTGGCAGCTAGCATGTAGTTGATGATTGTCCTTTCTTTCTGGGATAATTTTCTGATACCTTTCCTAAACTCTGTAGGTTTGGCAGTGACATGTCATGTGAGAATATTCTGACATGAGTAGTCAAGCCCTTGCTTTATTCTTAGTTGAAGCTAGTCATTCAGGTACATGCCAGTCAATCTAGATCAGATTCAGAATAATGGGCTATTATTAGCACATCCCAATTATCTGAATCTATCAGAAGAGCCAATCCTGAATTTTTTGGGTTGATGGACAAAGTGCTGACAATGCCTTGTCTACCTACTAGGCCAGGGGGATTATGGGCCAGCCAACTCATAGAGCTTAGATTTTCTGACAAGGCCAAACTAAATAATCCTAGTGTCCACCTTTATATAAAGACACATACTCTTGTTTTTGAAGCTTTAAAAAGAGATAAAGTCAGTCCAAAATTAACATTACTTGATTTAAAGCATCTGAAAATAAGGGGATATAATAGCTTAACAAAAATGCATCCCACTCTTGAGCAACTGTCCCAATACTGATTGGATGGATTAAACCACCAACTCTTGAAATTTAACTGCGACCAAGCTTCTTATTTGATTTAAAAGCTTTCTGCTACAAAGCTGCTACAATGGGTTTACAACCTGTTGGAATAGACAAAACTCTATTGTAAAACAAAATCAGCTCAGCCCAGAACAAGATTCAGTTCCTTGGCAAAAATGCAAGCCCCTTTGATGGCCAGATAGGGGTAACAAGTGAAAATATCCAGGCACATGGCATAATAGCATACTACAGACAGATCTGTTTTGGGACTAACAACAGCTCAACAGATCCCACAAAAGTAAATGAAGCCACACTATGGAGCAGCTATATCTATTAAGGGGTTTAAGAACAAAATCAACTCAGTCACTGAAGTGAAAATATCCATCCACCTATAAACTCCTAGAGTAACTGAAACATACAACAAAAATGTTAAGTATCAAAACAAATTGTTGAAGTTTTCATACTGATACTGTCAGGGATCTAGGTGCAAGGTAGGGCAGTTGCAGACGCAGGCTGAGAGACCGTCAGGCCAGTGGAAAGCTCTCATCACAGTATTATTGCTAACTTAATAATATAGGAGGGTGATAGGCCTAATAAAAACCAGAGACTGGTAGATGAAGCCATGGAGCCTACCAACCTGGTTAGTGTAATGTACATTACACCAAAGAGTTGAGTGAACGTGGTCTTATTTGCAATTTCAAGATTCTGTAGGTGTTTGGGCTGGGGATGACGGGAGGGGTCATAGAGACCAAATATGTAAAAGGATAGTTGTATTTGTTCTTAAAGAGGCAGGGTTTCACAGTGTACCAGAAGTCTTCTTGGCCAAAGGTCTTGGGTTTGCATGATTTTTCCAAAGGGTTGGCAAGGAGAATGTTTTCTAAAGTTAACTTGGAAAAGACTGGATTCACTGGGTATTTGATAAATTTTATTGGCTCAAATAGAGAACTGGATGTCAATAATAATGCAGGTGTGAGGTTTGCAGGATCTGCGGGTGTAATAGCAGGAGAAACAGGCCTGTAAATTGGATATGAAGGTGATAGAAAACAAGTATAATATATGATAAGATCTGTTTAAACCAAATTTTCATCACTGTTTTATTATTCAAGATGATGATAAGGTTTGACTTTAACCTGGAAAGGTATAAATATCATCTACCAGACTTTATCCTTAAGTCAGGATTCTGAAAAATTGGGCAGTAGGGCAACATGAACTTGGTGATGACAGGATGGCATCAGGCATAGGCAGTCATTATTGGCTGGTGTTAAGGAATATACATCTAGATCCTTCTGATAACCAGCCTGGTTGAGAAAAGTGGATGGGCACTCAAGGCATGCCTTATTTTTAGAACTTTGGAAAATCTTTTTAGAACTCTTATTGACGGGGCAATAAATTCCTCTGTGGCACTTATTGATGTGATTAATTAGCACTTTAGAGTAGCACTTGGTTTCATATTTAGGATCAACACTTGCAATCTTTGTTATGCTGGCAAAAAAATTAACACAGGTGGGTTCTCATTCAAATCACTTTCAGATTTGAGCCCAAAAAACACGGGCAGCCAGACTCTTGGCCCTCTGGGCTGGTGGCCCAAGGGAGTAGTGACCAGTGTTTGATTCTCATTCTGGATCTTGATTTATTAATAACAGAAAATTTTCACCTGTGACAGTTTTAGCTTCTCCTGGTTTTGTCAAAACCTTTTCAGTTTGTGAGCTCCCAACTGAATTGCCTTTGTATTTGAGCCCAAAAATCCAGGTTGGCTGATGTCGGCCCTCTTGGCAAACAGGCTATGAGATGGCAATATGGGGGCATAGCCCTGAAAAGCTATAAACTATTTGCAATATGATACAAAATTATGTAATCAACAGTGTTAGAATTGTGTAAATAATTTCATGATTCAAGTTAAATATGTGAGAATAAATTGCTCATACTAAAATCAGAACAGAAAAAAGTTGCACTTTGGCTTCAAGACAATAAGTGTATAAAAGATTATGGAACAAAAATTATAAAAAAGAAGCAAACAAAACATGAATATCAAGAACTGATAATTTTTTTGTAATAATATATCTAAAACACAATAGCTATAAGTGAAAACGTTTTGGAACTAGATCAGAATAACAGCTTTCATAGTGTTTGATGGTAGAGTTTTAGTTCCCAAGGTTTTTTTATCTAGAGGACAGCAATAAAAATTATTGTTTGATAAAAGATTACTGGAAGTTAAATTTTCATAGGGAGAGTGAGAAGGACTATACTCTACTGTGGAGTAAACTTGAAGATGGTTGGTTACTGGAAAATAATTTGCATCCCAGGTTTAGAGGCTTTAGCCACTGCATTTTTTATGTCATTATTTGTCAATTTTGAGACGTCAGCCAGTTGATTGTCAAGGAACAGGAGGTAGTGGTTTTTTATGAGTTCAATTAAGTAATTAACTAGGCAGAACTTCAGGGGTGTGATTTAATTTCTTTAATCATAATTAGAGCTGCTGTAGACTATTTTTTATTAATAATCAGGTTTAGAACATAAAATAATTTTAGGAGTTTTGTATATTTTATCTTCACAGTATTTTTTCTTTGGCAGTTTATGCCATGAAAAAAATATGCTACTGTGACACACAGTTGACTTAAGGAGTTGTCTAGTCAAAAATACTAATTATAAGTTTTTCTGTGTATTTGTAAACTCACAACACAATAATTGAAAAACAGTTGCACCAAGATGACAACACTGTACATTCACACTTGAACCATTTAATTAGATATTCAGATACCATGCTTTCTCAGTTGGTATCTGACTTGGGTAAGCTTGAGGTCAGGTGTGATGCCAGAAAATAGCACTTCAAGGTGAAAACTCTTACTGTAAATTCAGAACCTAAATGTAAAAATGTGGGATTGTCAAATCCTTGGTCCAAATTTTGAATCACTTTTGCAGGCAACTCAGCTGAGTGAAAAGTAAAATATTAAATAAAATTAACCATTTAATTTGACTTTTTTTGGTTTATTTAAATTGGCAAATTTTGAATCTCTTGAGCAGATAACTCAACTAAAAAAAGACAAAACTCAGCAAACAAATGTGGGATACATGAATCAGAAATGCGGGATTCTAATGTACGGTTTGAGATTTCCTGTATGTCAAACAAATCATAGACATCATGTAAAAATTAACAAATCTGAAATTGCGGGATTGTCTAATCCAAGAACCAAGTTTCAAATCATAATTGTGAGAAATTTGAAATAAATATAGTTTATGGGTGTCTCAAAAAGGATGCTAAAGGATCTAGAGTGGATTTTTGCTGATTCTTTTAGGAATCACAATCATTCCCAAAAATCACCCTATCCCATTTTAGGACAGCTAAAATTTATATCATAATATTCACAAAATTAACATATATAACAATAAAATTGACAAATTATACATTCCTCTTCTTGAGTTTAAAATTATAATAAAATTTTTATTATGTCTTCTTCCAACACCAACCAAGTCAACGTGCTGTTCCCTGGCCTTGACAAAATTATGCAGGGCTACACTGGGTCTCTTAACAGTGAAGCCTCTGCCTATGGCCACTCCCAACCTGCAGGCCCCTCCGCAAGCACTACCCAGGAGTCTGTTCTTTCTCCTGCAACTTTCAGCATGGCCCTGTTTGCCCACCATGCACAGGCAGCTGCTAATCCAGATCACGTATTGACAATAGCATCCAGAATTGTCCAAGTGAGCCATGGGGTCACCCAGAGAACTCTGAATCAAGAAACAACCAATCAGATGACACCATCTGGTTCCTAAGACAGACACATCCCACCTCCAGCCAATCAGCCTGCAAGATGCAGAAGAAAATTGATCACCCCAGAAATTGTTCTCAAAATGGTTGAAAAGCAAGAGATGCTTATGTCCCTTGGGGAAATTGTAGCCACAATGGGTTTTGCTAAGTCCACTGTGGCTGCAACCCTGCAAGCCCACACCAATTGTGGCCCCTCTCCCAAGAAGACCTCAACTGGAGCCTGTACACCAACTGATAGCAAAAAAGCCCATCCCCTTATGATGGCCATCATGAAACGTGACCTACAGATGCCCCTGGTCCAGGTTTGTCTCTAACTGGGACTTAATGGTATTTTCATAAATAAAATAACAGGAAATTTGTGGATGCACATATTTGTGGTTGCTGCTAGAATCTTGTCCAATCAAGTTCTCACTGGCCCCAGTTTGGTGGATATCAACCCCTACAATTAAACCATTATTAATTTTATTAAAGAGAGGTCAATGAAGACACACAATGATGACATCTTCATGTTGTATGTTAAGATTTCTGCAAGCATCCAAGATTATGGAGAAAAGTGTATCCAATCAGATGTCTACAAGCGCGGCTCAATATTGTATCAATTTTTTGGGGTTTTATTGGCAGTTTCCCCATTGGGTGTCAATTATTACTCAGCAATATCAAACACTGCAGATGGGTATGCCTACCAGGCAGAGCTCAAGGACATGCTGGAGAAGTGGGCTACCCAATAAGCTGTGTACACAGTTGTACTGAGTGCGGAAATGGAGCAGCGGGAATGGGCAACCAAGGAAATTAGGGCTGCAGGGCATACCTGTTGGTCCTACTTGTTGGTCCTACCCCATCAACCACACTGACATGCATCTTGAAGATGTATGTCTTTAAAATTTTGGTTTGGCTCTCAGGTGCTCAAAGCCTGCCACCTACAATGAACTGTGCTCCCAAATTGAGAAGGGGTATGAGCTTTTCCCTTCTGTATTTGTCCAGGACTTATCAGATCTCATAATCTTCTATGCAAGTGATAGTGATAAGTCCATAAAGGACTCCCACCTTCTCCCACACTCATCCATTTGTTTTTTCAAGCCTGTATATGTGACAGAAGAAGAATTTGAACAATTGAAGTAATCAGCTCTTTCTGCCTCTTCCCAGTCAACAAACCCTGCCTCCCCAACCCCCCATCAAGATCAAGCCACCCACCTTTCAAGCCTGACTCCCAAACCATCACCCATTCTCTCACCACTACCTCTGATGCTTTCCCTTTCACACACGCATATGATGACAAGTACATGCCGCCCATTCCCTCCCCTACTTGTCCTTTGATGAGTAAAATAAAACCTTTCTTTGTGACAACTTATTAAAATTGATATTATTTCTTTTGATTTATAATTGAGAACATATTCTTTTTAAATTATTGAAATTCTCATAATAAATAAAATGTTGTACATTTTATTAATAACATATAATTATTTGCATAAATATTTTTCATTATCAATAATAAATTAAGAACCACAAATATAAATGTTATATTATAATATTGCAGGTATGTGTTAAATCCTGATATTTAGATATTATGTGCATAGCTCAATGCATTCTTTATAATAAAATTCATTGTAAATGTCATATATGACATTTTAATTCTTGTATTAAAAACCCAAGAGTTGAACCCCAGTCCTCTGAAGGCGGATTGGGCTCCCCAGGACGGCCCAGGGCCCGTTGACCTGTTAAGTCACAGACTCAAATTGTTAAATTACCCCATGGCCCACCGGCTTAATAACAAGGATTCTCTGAATGGTTGCCAGATTGCCGCCAAACCAGTGCCACTGAAGGCCCAGACTTGCGCAAGAGATGTGGCCTGCCTAAAGTAGGTTAGGAAAAGACCTACCACTAGCTCTGCCAATAAGTACCAGCTGTTGCCAGTCTCTAGTCCAGAAAGAGTATTGCAATTGGCCAGCTCAGGTAACATGGTGAACAACAGCAGCAAAACAAAGTATTGCCACTTCTGTTCTCCAGAGCCAGCCCAACCAAGAACTGCCAAAAGAGTGCCACTAAGAGCCCAGACCTACACCAAAGTTGTGGCTTGGACAAGACCCACTACTAGCCCTGCCAATAAGCACCAACTACTGCCAGTCCCAGTCCAGAAAGAGGAATGCAATTAGCCCGCTCAGGTGACATGGTGAACCACAGCAGCAAAATTAAGCATTGCCACTTCTGTTCACAAGAGCATACCCAACCAGGACCTGCTGCTCTCAAGACCCCAAGCCACTATTCATGCCCTGCTGGCAAACTGCTCATGGACCTGAATCCCGCAAAAAGCAAAGAAGCAAAATCACATGGTATTAGAACACTGGCAGTATGGTAATGATTCATTGTCATTTTTGATAATAAAAAGTTTTATGAACCTTTGGTTTGAGCAAATCTTACCTTATCTAGTCTTAGTGATCTTCCATCTTAACTTCAGTCAAGTAGACAGTCAGGCAACCACCCCCTCCAGAGACCAACCTGCCAACCCGCCCCAGGAACTATACTGTCTTCCAGGAGCCCCCTTTGGACCTGTGCATTTTACTGAATACCCTTCAAACCCCGCCTACACTGAGTTCAACTTGGAAAACATACTCTTTGTCAACCCTCTTGCAAGAACTAGAGAGACCAAAACAATAGGTCAAGAAGGAAAGTGGTACATTAGGCTTTCCAGATTGATCAAAGACAAGTACAATTACCTACCTGCCTACTTTGTCCCCATGACTCTACCCTTAACCCCAAGACCAGACCCCCCAATGAAACCTACCACCACAGCAGAAATCACCTCTACCCAATTATTTGGAGTACTCTATATCACTTTGAAAGGATTGGTGAATTCCATGGTCCCTAACTCTGGACCATGGTCCTTACTTGGGCAATCTGTATCTTACATTATCAAGTTAGCACCCATTCTATGGTGGGCTTTATCCGCTGGCTTGGCCACACCCCATCCCAAGCTGCCCAATGCCTCTACCTATACCTGGCTTCCTGACAGTAAAAAAGGCTTTTTCATTGTAATTTATATAAATGGACTATGTTTATATTAGAGAGCCATTAATGCTTAGTACAAATATTGATACAGTGCATTTTACAGCCTTTACATTTACCTATTGGTAATAATTCTTTAAAAATTTTAGTCAGATTTTGTGAGGTAATAATAATTTAAAGGGTTAATACATTACTGTTTATTACCATTAATTGGCTGATTTCCTTTGATATGGCAATTGTGCATTTTCTGATATTTACACAATAGTATCCAACCAATTGGATACTAGTGTGTAAATATCAGGAAATGCACAATTGCCACATCAAAGAAAATCAGCCAATTAATGGGAATACAGTTGTCAGGGATCCAGTCTTAGGCAACCGGCCCGTTGTTTTCAGGGGTAACTTGGGCCGGGTTTTTTGCGGGCAATGCCCACCACAAGAGGGGAGCTAACTTTAAAAGGTAGGAGGTGGACTTCCCCACCCAAGACCACAGGCCGGCGGCCGGGATTATAGTGTCAATCACCCCTGTGAGGGTGATGTACACAATCCCAAACAGCTTGCCAGTATGGTCAGTTGGGAAGTTGGGTGCAGAAGCAGGCATGGGTTTTGGTGTCACAGGTGGCTTCATTGAAAGGTTGTAAGCAGGGAGATAATTGAATTTTACTCTGAACAACTTGGGTGTTGGAAATATCCACAGGCCTTGTCGGTTGTATCTAACAGCAGATTGTATGCGGGCCAGGGGATTGAGTTTGAGTATCTTTTCCGGGGTGTATTCCTTGTATTCAGACTTCAGAGGGTAGTCAGTAAAGTGAAAAGGTCCAAAGGGTACACCAGGAGGATGAAAAACAGCAGGCGGTGGGGCAGGAGATCTCAAACTAAATTGGTAGACAGCAAATACAAAATGAGGCAATAGCTGTATGAGCCATCTTAACATAACCTTTATTCAAAAATGGCAATAAGTTTGGAACACGGGGTCCTTGGGTCTATATAGTACCCCCCTCCAAACTTAACACTTTCCATGGGGGGTTTATTAGGGCATTGGGAAGGCCAGGGCCGGGGGAATTGGGTGCTTGGGTCAAAAGGCAGCAAAATGGCACTCAGCCCAGAAGTTCTTTCATTGGTCAGGAATCTTGATTTGGCTGCCTGATTATCTTGCTCCAGTGTTGAGGTCATGGGACCAGGTTGCAGGCCTGTGTCTCTTTCCTGGGTTAGCTCTTGATTGGTTGCTGGTGTAGACTTTGAGTTTATGCTAATAGTTGCCAAATCAGTACCTCCATTAGGCGCTGTGATTAATCCTCCATTTGGCGCAATGATTTATTTAGTTTGTCTCTTATTACTGCATGGGACAATAAACATGATATCAGCTTGTGGGGGCTTGATCCCAGAAATTGCGGGCGGGCAGTCCCGCGGTCCACAGGCCTGGCAACCCAAAGGAATCCAGGTTTGGGGTTCAATCCCTGCTCCTGGGCCTAGGTTTCTAGGGAGGAAGAATTGCCAATCCTGACACCATCCCCTTCTTCCCCTGAGGGCCCTCCCTTCTGATTCTTCTTGTTCAGGTAGAGTTGGACGGCTTCTTGGGCATTAGTCAGGTTACTCAGCAGCTCCCAGGTACTTTCTTCTAGTGGGTATCCTTTCCACTTGACGTAATACTGTGGTTTTTGGTAGTGAGTTTGGTTGCCGTGTATGTATTCAATTTCATATTCCTCAGTGCAGCCTGTTTGGATGGGTGGGGGGCTGTCTTAATCCGTTGGTGGGGGAGAAAATTCCCATCTTTTTTGAACAACAGGGAACGGTGGAACACATCATGAATCCTCCAGGAGGGTGGTAGGTCTAGCTTGAAGGCAACCTCACCAACTAGTTTGGTGATTTTGTGGGGGCTGCTTCTTCTGTGAGCTAATTTCCTGCAGGGTACGTGCAGGGGTATGTTCCAGGCATCTAGGTATACTTTGTCTCCAACTTTTAAGAGTTGGCCTGGGATTTGTTTGCGGTTGGCAAAGGCTTTGTATGTCTGCACTGCGCAGTTCAGGCTGGTCAAGCATGTTTTTTGTGTGTCGTGAATCTGTTCAATCCAGGAGCGCCCAGTGATGTTTGATTCCTTTTTTCCAATCTGGGGGTCCCAGGTGGGGTCAAACCCATAGTTGGCTTTGAATGGGGACATGTCTGTGGAGGCGTGTTCTTCACTTTTGTAGGCAAAATGGGCCATGGGGAGCATTTTGGCCCAATTGTCCTGATCAGTGTTGGCGTAGCATTGAAGATATTGTTCAAGGATCTGGTTTACTTGTTCAGTTTGGCTGTCCGTCTGTGGGTGGTAGGAGGTAGATAGACATTGCTTGATTCTTAGGTCTTTCATCACCTGTGTCTAGTAGTTTGATGTGAATTGGGGTCCTCTGTCTGTGATTATTTCCTCGGGTGTTCCATGTTGCGTGAGGATGCGGTTGTGGAAGTGTTGGGCTGTTTCTGCTGCCGTGAAATTGGTGGTGGTTAGTACAAAGTATGCCATCTTGGTGAAGCGGTCTACCATGACCAGGATTGCATTGTATGAGAGGGATGGCGGCAGATCCACAATGTAGTCCATGGATACAGATCTCCAAGGTCCATGGGGTATATCCAAGGGTCTTAGAAGTCCTTCAAGTTTGTTTCTGCAAGTTTTGGTCCGCCCACAGGTCTCACACCCCTTCAGGTATGCGCTTATGTCTTGGTCCGTTTTTGGTCAAGCAAAGTTCCTTCTGATGCTCCAGAGAGTCTTGAGCCTACCCAGGTGTCCAGCCATATCAGAATTGTGGTAGTCTCTCAAGACTTTAGTTCTGATTTCCCCTTCTGGTACAAAGATCCTGTTGTGGAGCATTAGTGTGGTTCCCTTCAATGAGTAGCCTTTTTGGTAGTGGGCGCTATCCAAGGATTTAGAGAAGTCAGAGGTCAAGGTCTTGGTGAACTCATCTAGTGCTTGGGCCCTTAGTACTTCTGATTGGCTGGCTCTGATTTTCATCAATCCCAGGTGAATGCCTAGGCTTTCGGTGTCCAAGAGGATTTGGGTGTTGTGGTTGCAGGTTTCTAGGTGAGTAGGCACCAGGTCAGTCATTCTACTTGGGGCATTGGGTACCACGTTCACCTTTCCTGGCTTATAGTCTATGGTCAGAGTGTAGTCAGCTAGCTCTAAGGCCCATCTTGCTTGTTGTTGGTTAAGCTGGCGTGGTTTGAAGAAGTAGACCAAGTTCTTGTATCTGTCAGGACCTTTACTTGGTATTCAGCGCCACATAGGTATCAGCGCCAATGTTTCAGGGTCTTCCTTATGGCTAGCATCTCCTTGTCATATATTGGGTAGTTTTCTTCTGCAGGTAGCATATTCTTGGAGTAATATGCTACATGATGTAGCATACTATCCCCTCCTTCCTGAGGAAGGACTCCTCCCACTGCAAAGTCTGACACGTTGGTTTCCAGAACAAAAGATTTGGAGGGATCTGGCATGGCCAGGACAGGGGCAGAGGTGAAGGCAAGTTTCAAGGTTTCAAAGGCGGTGGTACATTCTGGAGTCCAGGCAAAGGTGACCTTGTCAGAGCAAAGGCGGGTCAGGGGGAGAGTAATGTGAGAAATTTTTTGGATGAAATCCCTGCAATAATTTGCCAGGCCCAAGAAACTTCTCACATCCTTTCTGCTTTTGGGCACCGGCCAAGATGTTATTGCTTCTACTTTGTCTTGTGCCATGGCAAAGCCGCCAGTCTTCACTATTTATCCCAGGAATTCAACTTCAGACTGAAAGAATTCACACTTCTTAAGCTTAGTGTGTAAGTTGGCTTGGGAGAGTTTTTCCAGTATCAGGTCCAGGTGTTAGAGGTGCTCTTTGTGTGACTTTCTGTAGATGAGGATGTCATTCAAGTATGTGACACAAAATTGGTCAAGTTATTCCCCTAGAACGGTATCAATCATCCTTTGGAAAGTGCTGGGGGTATTGCACAGGCCAAATGGCATTACTAGGTACTTGTAAAACCCATATTGGGTTTTGAAGGCCGTCTTGTACTTGTCTCCATCCTTGATTTGGATTTGGTTGAACACATCTTGGAGGTCAATTTTTTATTATAACTGGGCTCCAGTCAGTACATCACAGAGGTTGTTGGCAGTGGGGATAGGGTAACGTTTCTTCAACGTAATGTCATTCAGTTTTTGATAATTCACGCATGGACGCATCCTACCATCTTTTTTCCCTACAAACAGCATGGGCAACAAGCAGGGGGCCTTTGACACCCAGATGAACCCTTTTTTGTCATATCCTCAAGGTATGCTTTCAAGGCCTCTTGCTTGCAGTGGTTACAGCTGTAGATGGGGCCGTGGTGCAGTTGAGTCCCTGGTAGTAGATCTATGGCGTGGTTGTAGATTGAATGGCTGGGTAGTTTTGTGGCTGCTTCTTCACTAAACACATGGTTCCATCTCTGTAGGAGGGTGGGCAGTATTCCAACGCTAGGTTCTATCTTCATAGCCAAGAGTTTGTTAGTAGGGGTTGGTCATGGCTCATACAAAAAGGAACAGTGTCACAGGATTCTGGTTGGCCTAACGTGGTGGTTTGCTTGTGATAGTTCAGGATCAGGCCATGTTTGTTGGACCAGGAGTCACCCAGTATAAGGGGGTGGGGTAGTCCTGGCAAGAGGATGAGGGACGACGGGTATACATTGTGTCCAATGGTCAACAGAGTTCTTGTTCACACTCATAGCCAGTGTCCAAGGAGCTTTTTCCCATGATTACTTGTAGACTGTGCTCTGAGGCTGTCAAGCCTAATTCTTCTGCTAGGCTGGCGTCAATAAAGTTTTGCCCGCCCCTGTATCAATAAATGCTTTAATCTTGCGTGTGTTCCCCACCACTTCTATGGTCACTTGGATGAAATTTTAAGACTGGGAAGAAGTGTTTATTTGCGCCAGTGAGATTGGGGCAGTGCTCTTCTTAGGGAAGGCTCTGATCAAGTGGCCCGCTTTGTGGCAGTAGAAGCAGAGTCCTTCACAGTAGTGTTGTTGGAGCTCTTCAGGGGTCATCCCCGTTCTGTTGGGGGTCGGTGTTTGGGGTTGGCAGGCCTGGGAGGAGCCAGCGTTCTCTTGGTTCATGCTAAGACCCTTACACAGGGGAATTAGCTTGTCTAGGCTATAGGTGGGTGGATGGTGTTTCACCAGGTCCTTCATTGCTAGATTGACGCCCTTCCAGAAGATAATGGCTGCCAGTTTGTCCTCCAGTTGGGTGCGGGTTTTCAGTTTGGGGAATTTGTCAATATACACTTGGATGGGTTGGGGACCTTGTCAAATTTCTAGCAGGGAGTTCAGGGCGTAGTATCTAGTGCCACAATCTTCACCTATGGCCATTAACTCAGCCTCAAACTTGGCGTAGCCTAAGCAGAATTCTACGTCCTCAGCTGTGGCCTTGCCAAACCAGTCCAAGGCGTCCCCCAATAGCATTGAAGCAACCCCAAGGATCTTCTTGATGTCACTGGTATAAGAGGGGGTGTTGGTATGAAAATGCAGGTGAAGGACCGGCATGGCACGTCTAGCTTCCTTAAGCATGAGCTTCCCCATCTGAGGCATCTATACCTTTGTGAGGGACTGATTACAATCACGCTTTGCACTTGGGAGGACAGAGCTTTGTTGGTGTCAGCGGTATTGGCGTTGGTTCTCTTTAGGTCATTCAGGTTTGCATTCTTTCACATGGAAGAGATCAGGTTTGTGGTCATCTTATAGGTGTAATAAGTGATTATCAATGGTAAAAGCATACAAGATGCCCCAAGAAATAACAACATTGTGGGGCTCAGGGTACCAGGTTTAATAAAGATTGCCATAATGTCAGGGATCCAGTCTTGGGCTGGCCTGTTGTTTACAGGGGTAACTCAGGCCGGGTATTTTTGAGGGCAATGCCCACCACAAGAGGGGAGCTAACTTTAAAAGGTAGGAGGTGGACTTCCCCACCCAAGACCACAGGCCGGCGGCCGGGATTATAGTGTCAATCACCCCTGTGAGGGTGATGTACACAATCCCAAACAGCTTGCCAGTATGGTCAGTTGGGAGGTTGGGTGCAGAAGCAGGAATGGGTTTTGGTGTCACGGGCGGCTCCATGGAAAGGTTGTAAGCAGGGATATAATTGAATTTTCCTCTGAACAACTTGGGTGTTGAAAATATCCACAGGCCTTGTCGGTTGTATCTAACAGCAGATTGTATGCGGGCCAGGGGATTGAGTTTGAGTATCTTTTCTGGGGTTTATTCCTTGTATTCAGACTTCAGAGGGTAGTCAGTAAAGTGGAAAGGTCCAAAGGGTACATCAGGAGGATGGAAAACAGCAGGCGGTGGGGCAGGAGATCTCAAACTAAATTGGTAGACAGCAAATACAAAATGAGGCAATAGCTGTATGAGCCATCTTAACATAACCTTTATTCAAAAATGGCAATAAGTTTGGAACATGGGGTCCTTGGGTCTATATAGTACCCCCCTCCAAACTTAACACTTTCCATGGGGGTTTATTAGGGCATTGGGAAGGCCAGGGCCGGGGGAATTGGGTGCTTGGGTCAAAAGGCGGCAAAATGGCACTTGGCCTGGGAGTTCTTTGATTTGTCAGGAATCTTGATTTGGATGCCTGATTATCTTGCTTTAGTGTCAAGGTCATGGGACCAGGTTGCAGGCCTGTGCCTCTTTCCTGGGTTGGCTCTTGATTGGTTGCTGGTGTAGACTTTGAGTTTATGCTAATAGTTGCCAAATCAGTACCTCCATTAGGTGCTGTGATTAATACTCCATTTGGCGCAATGCTTTCTTTGGTTTGTTTCTTTTTACCACATGGGTCAATACACTTGATATCAGCTTGTGGGGGCTTGATCCCAGAAAACACGGGCGGGTGGTTCTGCGGTCTACAGGCCCGGCGGCCCAAAGGAATCCAGGTTTGGGGTTTAATCCCTGCTCCTGGGCCCGGGCTTCTAGGGAGGAAGAATTGTCAATCCTGACAACAGTAGTTTTAAAATCTATGGCAACAAACAAAATGAACTCAGATTTAAACAAAATGAATTCATATTTAAGCAAAATTGAAATGAACCCAAACCTATTGTAAATCAATATAAAATTCATTAAATTTTGATTTTGTTTAAATCTGAGTTCATTTTGTTTAAATCTGGATTGTTTTTGCTTGTTGTCATAGCTTTAAAACTACTGTAAACAGTAATTTATTAACCCATTCACTTATTATTACCTCACAAAATCCAACTAAAAATTTTACAGAATTATTACCAATAGATAAATATACAGGCTGTAAAATGCACTATGTATCAATATTTGTACTAAGTTTTAATGGCTCTCTAATATAAACATAGTCCATTTATATAAATTATAATGAAAAAAGCCTTGTTTACAGTGAATTTTATTATACAGAATGCATTGAGTTATGCACATAATATCTAAATATTAAGATTTAATGTCTAAATGCAATATTCTAATGCAATATTTATATTTTTTGTCCTTATTTTATTATTTCTAATGGAAAATATTCATGTTTTGAAGGTGGTACTATAAAAACCAGTTTTTTGATGTAATTCAAACAACATTTCAAATATCTACAGTCTAGTCAAAAAATTAGAATCATCCCTCCAAAATGTTGTTGAGCTCAAACATAACATCAGGAAAATTGTAGTAAATCAGCTGGGTAATGAGGGAAGGGCTTTGGCCAAACCAAATAAAGTTGCAAAAATAGCCTGGGAACAATAGTCAAAGAAGAACACAAGGAAATAGTTTTAAATCTACAAAAGGAAATACAAAAAAGTTTAAATTTCAACAATGGAAGTTACAACTTGTGGAAGTTTGCAAAGAAAACACCAGAAAGAATACTCAAAATTTCAAATTGCTTAAAGGAACTGAAATTTCAAAGGAAATCATCACAAATGAAGAGGAAACTGATCAAATGGAAACATATGAAAATGAAACACAATCAAGAAGCAGAAGCGCTTCAAGAAATAATAAAAATTCAACAAATGAAGATCAAGAGGGAGCACAAATAGCACAGAAAATAAGGAAGATCAAGCCCAGGAAATCAAATGAAGAGCAGCTAACACTCATGAAGTTTTCTTAAGGAGCGCTGGTGGCTGAGGGGGCTGTGGGGGAAACAATCAGTAAGTTTTTTATGCTTTACTAATATTTTTCTTTAGTTATAACTAGGAATAGGGACAAGGCTGCTGAAGTGGCAGCCTTTACCCCCAGTTGGTTTTACAGGGGTTACCAATCACTTGTAGTCCCTGTAAAAATAAATCAAAATGAAATAAATAAAACAATTCAAATGAACATGAATAATTTTGCAAATATTGAAGCATAAAACAAGGAATATTTACCACCCGCGGGGTGCTTGCTGTGGGTTAGGGAAGCCTACAAGCTAGGCAAGACAATCAACTTTAAGGAAATGAATGAAATTCAAGGGAATATCAAGATGAACTTTGATGAATATATTTACAAATGCTGTGAATGATTCCCTTTTGCAAATGTTGCAACTGAACCAATGAGGATTCAGTATTTGGAATTGGGGAAGACAACAGTCCAATGGAAAGGACATAATAATAAGAATAAGGTATTGTTTGTTGTAGAATATTGTGATTAATATACCATATGGGGAAAGTCACAAGGGGGTGGTATAGTGGGAAGTCTCATGTAAGGTTTGAAGCCAGGGAATAACTTGTGCGGGGGTCAGCAAGTCAAATTGGTAGCGCTCCTAATTAGAATGAAGTACCCGCCATTTTATATTGCCATCAGATTAATCCATGTTGTTAGATACATCAAGGGACAACTCATCAAGCGCCCCCTGTGTATTGTAAGATACATTAGTAGGCAAGTCTGGAAACTTGGTTGCAACACAAACATAAATGAATATGATTTTTTTAAAAAAAGACTTTCAAATAGGACCAGAATATCTCAAAACTGAACTTTTCAACAAAGTGTTTAAAGCATTATCAAATAAATTTGGGGATACAGTCCTTGTGAACACATGTAAACCTTTATTTATTTTGTTTATGGAGGCATGGGGGGCTGATACAAATCAGGCGCCCCCAGAACCCTCTTCAAATTCAATCAAACATCCTATATCAATAGATTAGCTCAAGTATTCAAAAATTTGTGCATGTTCTCAGAAAAATATACCAGACAAAGAATTCATGTTGTGGTATACCTGGGAATCCTCCTTCACTGCATATTAAAAACCAACGTCAAAAAGTTGGAGGATGTATCTATTCAAATTGATATATGCTATTAGCAATAAAATACCAGAAGACACCACAAGGATATAGGGCAGTCAAGAATGTCCTGTACAACTCCTTTGCATTTGTGTTGTTGTATAGGTACTATGTGCCTCCTAAAAAGAACCTATTAATCAATTTGCTTATCTGAATGTCTTTTATTAAGCGTTCAGCAACCACCAGGGTGCTGAGCGCCACCCCTCTAGCAATCACATCCAGAGTTGTCCACCACGTACAGAAGATTATGTGGTTCCAATTAGACACATTAGCAGAAATTTTGATTTTGGGGTATAATACTCCGGAATAATCACATTCCCTTTGAAATTTGCATCCCCCTAATAAATTATCTTCCCTTGCAATTTATCTTTTATTTTAATTTTATTTTTATTTTAAGTTTTAATATTTAAATTTAAATATTTAAATTATAATAGTAATATATCTAATATATTATAATACAGTAGTTATAGTAAGCAAACACATGAAATAATAAAATATGATTTAAAAATGTGTTTATTTAGTTGCTTGTCAAGTACAGGTTTATATATTACATAGTTAAACAACAAGAGCTGAATTTATCCGCAGCAGACCACCTGCTCTACTTATGTTCTAAACAAGTGATTGTTTAGAACTTGAATTACCTTTCCCTTGTAATATGATTTGATACAGTAGTTTTAAAAGCTATGGCAACAACCAAAAATACTTCAGATTTAAACAAAATCCAACTCTCAGGTTAAAATATACACTCTGTTATAGGGTTTATTGGCGTTAATGGGCAAAATGAGTCAACACAGCAACAAAAGGCTCACACGCAAAGCAAAATCATTCAAAATACAATCTGAAATACATTGATTCACAAACAAAATGGTGTGAGTTGACTTTTGGTGTACATATGTTTACTATGTGAATTGATGACAAAATACACCCAAGCAAGGTATGTCAAAACTCAAACCAAAAACAAAACACAATAGCAACTCACTACATAAACAAAATCACTCAAGCAATGTGTGCAATGGATTGTAATAATGAATGATACCAAGGTATCTAAAATAAGACACAAGATCTGAAACATAAATTTTAAAAATATTGTGTTGGGTGCTTAATTTGGCGTAAAATATGGGGAAATGGGTGGAAATTACTTTGGGTATTCTAAAATGGGTGTTGTAAAACCAAAAACAACTAATTAAGAAATAAAAAATCTATAATTGGGATATTGAGTGGGAAAAACTCTAATTAAATATCCATATTCAGATAAAAGCAAAAGATAAAATTAGGGAGTAACTTGATTGAAATTTATTTAATATTTTATTAAATTTTAAAATGGAAGGAACACAACAACAGAGTACCAATACACCTGTTGTGCGCCGCGGTTGCAGTTGCCCCCGCAGGTCAAAGAATAGAGTTAGTGCAACCCAAGTGCCTACTCAAGGAGGAGACGGGAGAGAAGAGTTACATAGTGATGCTGTACTGACACAGCCAGTTCAAGGAGCACAAGCTGCTAGGGTGCAGAGCATAAACCCTTGGGTCCCAAAGCTGACCCAGAAGCCCACCAAAGTCACCACTACAAAGAAAGTTAGAAACAAGGAGGTAGAACTTACTTTGTATGTGTTTGACATTGTGTACCAGCAAGAGTTGGTCCCGTCAGCCATGCTGGAGAAGGTGAAGCCTGTACTTGATACTAGCTACAAGCCCTACGTCAGTGATGGCAATCAGGAGGATGACAAGGAGCCTGAGTTCTATCAAACCAATGAGGGACAGCTGGTGTTAAAAAAGGTTGCAGCCTTCTATACCAAGGTACCTATGCCCTGTGTTGTGCCCAATGCCAACAAGTCATTCCCCACTGCTAAAAAGCCTACCCAGAAGCGCATCCCCGACATCAAATGCATCATCCTGCTTAAGCTAATGCAGGAATTGGGTGATTACAAGGCGGCCACGGCCCTTGCTGGAGTGGATCCCAAGTACGCCAGCAAGACCTTCCAAAAATCCATCAATAATGGTTGTGTCCTTGCCGCAGAGAAATCCTTGCGTGTTTCTACCATGCTCACCAAGGAGCACAAATGGGCAATCCGCCAGTGGATCACCTGGGACTGCCATCTTGAACTGGCAAACATACAGGCCATGGTCAAATCTACTTTTGGGGTGAGGCCTCAATTTCCTTTTAGTACCATCTGGTCAAGGTAATGTGCTTTTCCTGGAAAAAGCTTGGGGTATCCCCCTACAACAGAAACAGCCCAGCTAATGTTGAGACCCAGAAAAAATATGCAGAGGCGTACACTGCCCTCAAAGCCAAGGACGGTAAAATTTTACTATATTGACAAATTGGCATTTGCCTTGTCAATGCGCAATGGGTAGGGCTATGTCCCCAAAGGCTCCAATGACAGGATGGCTTAGCGTGCTGCAGTCCGCGCCACAGCCTACTTGATGGTGGCTCTCCTTGGTCCAAAGGGGGTTGAGCTCTACCAGATGATATTGGGTTCACATAACAGCAGGACCTTTCTATCATTTCTCCAATTGGTCCAGGAGCACCTGAGGCACACAAGCCCTGGCTTCACCAATGTCATTGTGTTGGACAACATTGGTCTCCACAAAGTGGCTGACATTCTTGAAGAATTTCCATCAATTGACACCAGCATTGCTGTGGGCCCCCAGCAATTGGCCACAGCAAATTTGTGCCTTCTCTTCCTCCCAGCCTATTTTTCCTTCCTAAATCCCATTGAGGAAGTCTTTGGTTGGCTCAAGAAAGTTGTCAAGCCAGGAACCCCAACTGGAACCAAGGACCTCTTTAATTTGCTGCAGGCCGGGATCCACACCCTCCCAGCTGAGACCATGGCTAAATTCTATAGCCACACTGATTTGTTCATCCCTGCATGCCTAGCCAAACAGCTAATCAATTAAAGGCTTAGTGTGTCCAATTTTTTATATTCTCTTATTTACTATTCAAGATTATTTAATTATCATTTTATATTTAGATGTTTCCACGCCTGCAATCACATTCAGAAGATCCATCAATAGATTTAAGTAATTTTTTTATTTTTTTATATATTATTTTATTATACCATCTGAGGTAATCCCAAACGCTTGATACTTGATTATGTGAATAGATTATACTAATTTGCCAAATAAATATAAAATAGTCTTATAAAAATTAAACGTAAAATATACAGGTTGGAATTTATTTTATTAACATATTATTTTATGCTTTTATGAAACCTATTTCTGCGATATATTTTGCAAAACTTGTTTGCTGAAATAAGAATTAGAAAATTTTATTTAACAAAAATAATATGAATTGTAATGATTTTTATTAGAAGAGAGAATTTATTGCAAACACCTGTAGTGGGTTCTTTGGTATGTACCCAGCCCGCAATGGAGGTGGTGCACAACCTCCACTGCCACACCTTGGACAGTTGATACACACTTATTAAAAAACTCCCTCCTTCTGATAAAGGGGAGTAGGGTAAGGTGCAAACTGAGGAGCAGCTTTTTGGGTGGGGCTGCAAACCTGTAAATCCCTGCCAGGACCAGGGCATCTTGGATTACATGTTTCACCAAGTCATATCTAGGGGGACTGTCTTCCTGTCAAGTGCAAGCCAGGCCTTGTTGATTCCCAGAAGGACCCTGTCTAGATCCTCTACGCTGGCACTCATACCAAAGAAGAAAATATAGTTGAGATAAACCACCAAGTGAAGCCTTTGCCCAGCAAAGGCTTCCATGAACTCACACAATTTATTATAGACCACACTGATCTTCTTATTGTGTCTGGTCTTTGCAAAGGTAAGTTCATTGTCAAGGGGAGCCCTGTCTCATCTGCACTCCAGGCTAGCCCAAAATCTGCAATGAGGATCTTAGTTTTCTTGATGGCTGTTGTGTCTGCAACAGCCAATTTTCCCACTGTGCACCCAAAGTTTTCCAGAAGGTAAGATAGGGTATGCTTCAATGGGAAGCAGAAGCAAGCAGCCGCATGAGCCCAGCCCATCTCCAGTATATTCTTGAATGGGAGCGTTGCTAGGACGTCCCAAACAAGCTCAATGGAGTTTATCCAGTAAACTCCACTGAGGTTAACTGGGTCCAGGCGGACCAGTTGAGCATCCTTGTAGGCAGTAACTGCACACTTGGATGCCCCCTCTCCATGCTTCAGCCCAGCCAATGCCCCCCTGCACATAGAAAAGGACCCGTGGATGCGGTCCTCCAGCTCCCGCACAACAGGGGTGACAGATACAATTGCTTGGCCACGTGAGTGGAATGATTTGTATAAAAGGTAGCCGGGACAAAGGGGACCAGTACATGGCGGAGTTTGCCGTCTACGTTTTCTAAGAAAAAAGGTAAGTATTTTTAAAATAAATTAATTTTGTTTTTTAGGCTACCTTCTTGTGTTCCTTCTTGCCTGCAGCCTTGGCCAGCTTGGCCATTCTTACCGCAATCAATTGGGCTGGCAATTCAGTATCCTCTTCCCTGGCATGCTTGGCGGGTTTGAGATGTTCATACATCTACGGGTTGTCAACCCAAACAGACAACGCAGAAAGGTTGTACGCCTTGAACTGAAGGCCCTCAACCACCATCTTCTGGATGTTGAGAAGACACTTGATGGTCTTTTCTGGGGTGTCTGGCCTTTTTGTCATTAGTGCCTTTTGCGGACACCTTGTTGATTTTTCCCCAGTGAGGACAGCAGATTTAAATTTGGCTTTGACCTTGCAGTTGATGTCCTTGATTTTGGCAATTGCCAAGTTGAGGTCTTTGAGTAGTTTTTTGAGTTCTCTCATTTGATTTTTTTACTAACCTTTCCATATTTTTTTATAGCTTTTGCCCCAAATAATCTGTATTATTTTGATAGTGTTGCCTCTTTGTTTATTCCTTTTAGTTTTCCCATCTACTAAATTATCCTATCTTTTTACCCATTTTGTATAGGGTTTACTCTCATCTCAATATGTGTCGTTTGCTTTGTGTTAGCATTGTTTCTTTGATTACATTATTATTTTTGGCGCTTGACATAGCCTCTTGTGAAAATATTAACAACAATTTGGTGATCAGCTAAATTTGAATTAGAAAATTATAGTGTCAACTGTTTTTAGATAAAGTTGTTACTGATCCAAATTCAAAACCTTAATGATAAACTCAAAGCCAATCAAGAGCCAAGTGATAAAGTGATTGTTGCGACATAAAGGGTCATTCAATAATTCTTTGGTGCATGTGCGCTAATTAATATGATTAACTGGATGTTTTGCCATTGTACGCCATTGCTGCTGTGACAAGTTGTTGATGGACTAGTGCTAACCCAGTAGATGATTAGGCACTAGTCCATCAACAACTTGCCACAGCAGCAATGGCGTATAATGGCAAAACATCCAACAATCATATTAATTTAGCGCACATGCACCAAAGAATTATTGATTGACCATTTATGTCACAACAATCACTTTATCACTTGGCTCCTGATTGTCTTAAATTTTATCATTAAGGTTTTGAATTTGGATCAGTAACAACTTTATCTAAAAACAGTTAACACTATAATTTTCTAATTCAAATTTAGCTGATCACCAAATTGTTGTTGATATTTTCACAAGGGGCTATGTTTAAGTGCTAAAAATAACCGTGTTCTGGATCTAGATACACCACATAGTAAATATATGATTTTATAGAAATAAGCTGAACATAAAGAATAAAACCAACTATAAACAAAGAGAACATGAACAATTGAAATTCAAAAAAAGATAATATAAATAGAAAATGTTTGGCAACAGGGGTTTATTGGGGTGGGGGAGAGTGATGCCTAGGAGGCAGAATAACGCTAGAAAGAAGACGTAGAGGCGGTGCTAGCCTGGGGGTCTGGGATTGGGTGGGTTGGGCTTGCCGGTTAGGGGTGTTGGTGGCGGGGGTGGAGGCAGGAGGATTTCGTGTGATGGCTGCCATATAACGCTTGTCGTATTCCTCATTGGTCATTGGCTGGATGGGCTGGTAAGTGGCAGTGGCCTGAGGTGGAAGGCGCTTATCCTTACATGATTGGTTGCCCATGTTCACATGGAAAATCTTTTGCGCAAACAAGTCAGCCATCATCTGGCAGCCAAAGAGAAAATTGTGGTCAAGGACCCCAAGATAGAGGTCCTTGAAAGCCTGAGGGCGGCGCTCCTGTAATGTGGATCCCATGTTAAAGAAGACAACATCAGCCAGATAGACGTCTGCATGGCCAGCAGGGTAGACTGAGGCCTGGTGCCCGCGTCCCTGGATGGCCTTGAGGGCAGTGGAGCTACCCTACATCTTGTGGCTCAAAAAAACCTGGTACTTGGAATTTGAGCCATCCCAGGAGTTGAGTAATCCACCAAGGATGTGGCTGTATAGATGCCATTGATGAAATCTGGGTTTGTCCAATAGTAGACAAAACCCTTGGCTGAAACAGCCAGAAATGCACCAATGAACACCCCCTTCTTGACCTTCTTCCTTCTATTCTTGGCAGCGGCTTTTCCTTGCTTTCCAAAATCATCAAAAGCTATTGATAGCTTGTAATAGGAGATGAACATGACATCATCATTTAGACTAGTTAGGCATCAGAACAGGGTTCATTCAATGGCAGTGTCATACAGGGAATCCCCAGTGCCATCCCATTGGTTGCCATCAAAATTGATAAGAACCCATATGGAAGCCACCTTCCCATACATCCAGAGCTGCACCATGCGCTCAGACACCCATATGTTATGGTGCGCAAGTTGCTTCTGGGCCTGAGTCAATGGAAAATTAGGATCCTTCTGGAGGAGGTCAAGCATGATTAGGTATGCCTCATATATTTGTGACTCAGGGACCTTCTTTGGCTTCTTGTCTGTCCCAATCAAATTCCCCCTGTTCATCAGGTTGTTGAATTCCCACATGACAGTAGCTTGTGTAAATTGCAACTGGGCAGCAATCTGTTCCCAGGACAGACCCTGTAGATTCAGTGCCAAAATTTCCTAAAGAATTTGGGCAGTGATGATTTGTTGCCTGGGGCGCTGGGCCGGGGGAGCTGAAGCCTGATTGGCTATGGGGGGCAGGTTGGCTGGTGGCAGGAAGTTGTTCCCAATCAAGTTTTTCATCCTGATTGGTTGGTTGATGGGCAGAATATGCGGGGGTGGGTACAGGAGCAGGGGCAGGGGCAGAGCTAGACTCTAAGTGACTCTCAAACAAGTCAAAGCCATAGGGGTCGGTGGTCAGGTACAGGTCAGCTTCCTTGTTACTCACCTCAAAGGCTTGGGTGTAAACAGGTGCCTCCACGTTCTGAGCCTTGCCTCTGTTGAAGCTGGCTTGGCTGCTGGCGCTGTCAAAGATATTGCTTGTAAAAACCATTGTAAAAAACCTAGGATAAAATCACTAATGTAGAAATTTTAAAATTTAATGATTTATTTTTATTGTAATCTTGAGTCCATATTTGGAAGGTTCTCAAAACCTTTTCATATAAATCTGGAGCCATGAAAATGGATAAAATGCCTATGTTCCTAAATTGGATAGCTGTTGATTGGCTGTTAAACTGTTATTTTTCTATTTTAGGCTGCTCATACTACACATCTTGTGTGAGTTCATTTTGTTTTGTGCTTGTATAATATTTCTTCTATATTGCTCAAGTTTTGTTTCATTTTAGTTCTTCTGTTGGTGCCTCATATGAATCCTGATTGGATTATAATATACTCCTGAACAGCATCCATCTATTTCACTTGTTGCGTCAGTTCATTTTGTTTGTGGTTTGAACTACACCACTTGATGTTTGATATAATTTTGTATAATGGGCTAGTAAAATTTTGTTTTTTGTTTGACAGTCCTTTTATTAACTGAAATTTTATAAATTAATTGAATCCTGAATCTTGCGCGACTTGGATTTTGTTTAAATCTGAAATCATTTTGTTTAAATCTGAGGTATGTTTGGTTGTTGCCATAGCTTTTAAAACTACTGTAAATATATTTGATATGCTTAACCGGGTCATAAGTATTAATTACTAAGAGATAAATGAAAATCATTGGTTTTTATGCCATGTGGCTATAGTGGCACTAAATCAATCAAGTTAGATGATGACTTGCAAGGTCCAATCTGTGGCTTAAAAGAAGCCAAAGTACCAAAAAGGGTTCATAATTATTTAAATAAAATTATTCTATTTCTATATTTTTAAATCTTTTTATTTGTTAGCTCAACAGCCAATACAATATTTAGTGCATTGTAATAAAAATATGTGTCTCTATATCTAGTATAATTAATTTCACTTAACTTTTGTATATATTCTTATATGTCTATAATACAATTCAACATCAAGTCATTATATATAAATAATAATTTTTGAGTCCTAATAAAAACAAAATAAAAACAAATAAGATCCAGAGTGCCCATTTATCTGATTGGCTTGGAGTTGAGGGCTTTAGGGAGGAAGGACTCTGAGTGCTCATAGAAAGCTGTCACCACATTGGGTGGCATCACAAATTGGCTGATCTCAAGAATGTTGAAGAGATCCTTGGTGTCCTTAGGGAGGTCTGTCTTCACCTTATTCTTGATCCACCCAAAGACCTCCTCAATTGGGTTAAGGAATGAGAATATGGGGGGAGGAAGGGAGTCTCATTGTGCAGTCAGCCAGGCAGTGGCTGGCCAAATGGCTATTTTTATCAATTGGAGGGAACTCTGATACAACTAAATCCAACATGTGGAGCCCAACATTATCAAACACAACAATGTTGATTTTACTGCAATAATTGATCTGGAGGTACTCCTTGACAGTCTGGAGAAAATTGAGAAAGGTCCAGCTGTTATGGGAGCCTTTAATCATCTGGTATTGATCCAAACTTCAAGGACCAAGAAGCGCAACCGTTAAAAATATCTAGGAACAGAAAGCTGCATAATGTGCTACCCCATCCTGGACCCCTTCTCAACCCACCCATGCCTTGACCTGAGTTAGGAGGAAAACAACAATTTGTTGATGTAAAAGAACTGGACATTACCAGTCTTCTTAAGAGCCACATAGGTCTTGGCATAAATTTGTTGATCCTCAATGGTCTTCTCACTGTTTCTGTTGTACAGAGAAACTCTCAGTACCTTTCAGGAGAATCCCAAAGCAACCATTGCTTGGTAAACAAGGGCTTTGGAGACAGAAAGTCCAAACTCTGTGGCAAGCATTGATTGGACAGCAAGCGTGTCCAGGTGGCAATCCTTGGTTACCCACTGCCTGATTGCCTCAAGATGGATGGGCTGAAGTAGGTTGGGCTACTGCTTGCCTTGGTGGATTTTGAAATTTGACTGGTGTTGTTGTATTTGGTGTTGAGGTTTCCAATATATCTGGCTGTGACACCAAATCAGTACGCAACATTCCATACTGCCATTCCCCTATTTAAGTAGTTGATGAGAGCTTCACGCTCACTATCTGTTGACTGACACCAGTCCTTGGCAAGTACCACAGCATAATGGCTAACAGGCTTAACACAGGGGATGGGGACTGTGGGGTTCCTGGTCACCAGTCCCCAAAGTGTGTCCTGGGTCATAGCCAGGGACTGTCTTGGAGGAGTTGTCATCCCCCAGCAGTGGTGAGTGGTTGACCAGAAGCTTGTACTTGGCCTGCATAAGTGCAAACTCTTCTAGCATCTTCCCAATGACTAGGAAAGCATCCCCATCATACACCTGTACTTCAGCGGGTGCTAGCCCCTCTGTGGGCCTGTACCAGTCCTGTAAAAACCTGGTAAATTCCTTTCCTATAAACTCTCTTCCCCTATCTGTCATCTCAAGATACCTAGTCACTTTTTCTCACTCCTCCTTGGCAGACTTACTAAAGGCAAATTTTCTACAACCTTGACAATAAGTATCCTTGTCCCCTTGGCTAGGGTAAAAGATATGGGGTAGCTCACTCATAGGGTTTGTATTCTTTTCACAGGAAAATTTGGGCAGGGGTTGTAATAGGCTTTTATTTATGATCAGAAGGAAGATCCCCTTAGAAACCTTCTGATATAATGCCTGGGTGAGGAAACAATATGGGTTTGTGCCAATACTTGGAGTCCTTTAACAATCTCTTGGACTCCTTGTACTTGGTCTTTGGCTCCTGCTCCTTTGTCTTGGGCTCCTGCGGTCTGTTTCAGCTCAGGCTTATTTTCCTTAGCCTTGACTTCTGTATCTTAGGCTTCTGTATCTTTAGCTTGGTCTTCAGCTCTTTCTGTAGTCTAAGTGGCCTTTGTAATTCACTTGATCCAGTTCCTGTTAAGCCTCAGATAGCTCCCTCTTTTATAGCTCCTCGTTTCAGTC
Organism: Entomophthora muscae; assembly: GCA_014839935.2. Taxonomy (NCBI): domain Eukaryota; kingdom Fungi; phylum Entomophthoromycota; class Entomophthoromycetes; order Entomophthorales; family Entomophthoraceae; genus Entomophthora; species Entomophthora muscae. Next base: position 387,595 of record QTSX02002848.1, on the reverse strand, counting down.
CAAAATTCCTCTCAGAACTCTTCTTTTCCAAATCTTAAACTATCCAGTTTTTCTCTTTTTACAATATATTAAACTTAATAAATCACTTCAGCCAATGAAAGCCCTGGATTTTCTGCTTCTGCTCCTCATTTTTAGGCTTTAACTCTTAATTTAAAGCCTTCAAAATATTGATCAAATAAACTTTGGCTTGCAGCCAATCATACTCCTTGATTCAACTGTTTTGCCAAACAGTTTGCCCAAATGACTTGCTCTTGACTATGCTTTGAACTCAAAGCTTTCTTGCTCCAGGTAAACAACTGCTCTGCGTTTTGAACAGTTTTGCCGTGATTCCTGTCATGTTTCTCCAGCAAATCTTAAGCACTTCTGCCTATTTTTTACATAAGGGATTTTCAAACCCTTGATTCTTCAACGTTTCTCTGAGTTTTACCGCATTTTCAACTTTTTGCGCCTTCAAACTTGCCCATTACTTGCCTTTCAACTCTCCTAGTTGTTCTTGTCAAAATTTTCATATTTGCCTCACAGTTTCTCTGTCCTGTTTCCAGCCTCTTTCTGGCTTCTTTCTGCTCAATTAAGACTTAATAAATTCACATTTTAATCACTTTAAATAATTTTTTCTCTCTTTCTTTCTTCTCATATGATATTTAATTCTTTTATATCATATCTTTGGTAGCTTAAAATCCTTCTTTAACTGCTTCTTATATTAATTTTTTCTCTTTTAAGACACCAACATCAGCATTCCAGCCTGTATATCCAGTCTGGCTAGTCCTTCTAAGACATCTTCTAGCTCCATAGCTAGTCCTGCACTGTCATCTTCTGGTTCTTCATCCATCTCTTCCAGCTCTTCAGGTTAACCATCAACCAGTCCATCTTAGTCCACAAATAGCTCTTTTTAACCCTCAAACAACTTATCCTCACTAGGAACCACCTTGATTCCACCTTCACAATGAACCCTTTTTGGTTCCAAATTTCAATATGAACCAGCAGTCTATCAACTAGTTTTCACTGTTATCATACAGTCCTTCCTACTAGTCTTCTCTGCTGATCCCATCCTATAAAACACCTTGGTTCTTTATCCCAATCCCCGTTACCAGAACCTGTAGACCCAGGCATGAGTCTACATTGAACTGGTGTTTGACTGGGCCCTTGCAAGTGGCAATCCACTTAGGCCATCCAACCATAGATTAATTAAGTCTATGCTGTTGTTTTTACTCACCCAGGTGATTAAGTCTGGGCTTTTGGTCGCAAAGTAATCAGCTTTACTTCCCAGAGGCCTGATCATACCAAGTTCTGTAGCTTGCTTCCCCAAGCAAACCGCCTTGATGACACCTCTGAGAAAATCTATGCCCTCCAATGCTTACTTTGGGATCTCCCCCAAAGCTCCCATAGGGACATAGACAAGGACACCCTACCAGTCCATTAGGTAGGATGCTTGCTCACAGACCTCTTGTAAGCGTATCAGGGTATTTAGAGCCCTCAGAGCTCTTCACCTCCCTGGCAGCCCGCGCCACCTGCTAGGGGTCCAAAACTCACATCCCTGGTAGGCAAGACCCCTACCATGCTGGTATACACTTCTATCCTGGCAGCCTGTGTTACCTGCCAGGGTCTAAACATCTTCCAGCCTGATTAGCATACGCTACTCATCAGGATGGAACACTCTCCACCCCAAGCAGCTAAAGTTCCCTTCTAAAATATCTTATTCCTCACCCCTAGCAGCCACAGTTTCCTGCTAGGTGAGGACCTCTAGCTTATAGGAGCCAATATCTTCTGCTGGGTGAAGACAACATCTGCCACTAGTAGTCTTTACACCTACTAGCTAGGCCTTATCTTCCCTAGTATTCATCATTACCTACTAGGCCTCTACCTGCCACAAACCAACAACACATGTACCATCTTTAGCATAGAGTCTTTATTTGAAGCCAAATCAACCCTTGCCTGCAAAACCATTTACATGTTAATCATCACAGGGAACTTTGTGTAGAAGATGGGATCATGCTTACTTGTGGTGGTACCATCAATGGGTGAATACACAGTAGGCGTAAATTACTCTTTGGTGGTGGCTAATGGCTAATATGATGTATAAAAGATGCAGGGGCATGTGGTGGCAACTCTTGGATCAAGAGTGGGGGCCAGGTGACAACTGGGTACACAGTGAAGGTGTAAGTAACCTCAGTGTTCCTGGTGACCCTGGTATAGGAAAATTTTGTGGCAGGCCTTAAGAGCGGCTTATGTCTAGGATTTAAGCAGGTTGCTTTGGCTTATGACGTGAGAGGTGGTTGGCTGGCACTGATGCCTTGGGAGGCCTGGGTGTTGGCATTACTCCCATTGAGTTGTGTTCTGGGTCTATTTTTGGACCCTCTGGGACACCCTTGTGGACAGGCTGCCCCGCAAGCTGGTGCAGGAGCTGGTTGGGAATTTGATTGACAGTCCATAAAAATAAAATAAAATATATATTTTAGATTAATTATGTATTTATTTGGATTTTTGGTTTAGTTGTGAGTAGTTAATTTCTCTTGATTTATCCTTGAATAGTAACATAATTTCTATATCTGTGATTTGAAGTGTATAATATTGTATACCTTCTGGGTTCAGATAATTTTAAATTTTAATCACTTTTATGTCTAAACATAGTCATTGAGATTGAATTTTTAGTTTGATTTTAGTCATAGTGGAGCTTCTTTATTTGGATTGGTGTTTCCTAGTGTGCTTACTGTATATTAAATTTGGATTCCAGTTCCTACAATTAATATTTGAGTTTACTAGTGGCATTCAAAAGTGATTTGAAATTTGGTTCTTGGATTTGACAATCCTGCAATTCCAAAAAACATAGTAAACTTAACAAAAATGATTGATGGATTTGAACGCTTCAAATCTGATTCCAGTTAATTTGTTTTTTCCATTGGAAATATGCAGTTTGAATTGAAATTTGAAAAGTGTCTATGAGTTCCCACATTTTTAAAAATTCAAATAAAAATACAAAAAATCAATTTAATTAAAAAAAGGCCATCCCAAAAAAGTGATTCAAAATTTGGACCAAGGATTTGATAATCCCACATTTTTACATTCATGTTCAGAATTTAAAGTATCTGTACTACCAAAGGTGTACTGTTTAGAGTACACTATCTTATGTGCACTATACAAGGTGCACTATCTAATGTGAACAGGTATTGGATTCTCTAGTCTGACTATGGAACCCTCTTATCTGATGATTGAACCTCTTGAAACCTCCGGATCCTCTTATGCTGCAAATGCTAGGTGTGTCTGATCCTCTTGACCATATATATCAATGCCCTGCTATTCTTGTATCCTCTAATCTGAGATTATCAATGTATTTCTCTTAAGCTGATTCCCTTCTTTTATCCAAGTACATAATGGTATATATATAAGACCCTCATTAACAATAAACAAAACCACTTTTTACCTCTATATTTTAAAATATATTGCACTTTGCACTTGGCTGGACATTTCTACTGTTTAGATAGTGTCCTATACCCAGGACCTTCCCTTGAAAGCCCCTGTTGTTCCTGTTGAAGAGAGCAAATGTGACAGGACAGTCCCCTCTGCTACACTAGCATCCCTATCAGGCTAGTGTCTCAGGCCCAGCCACAAGTGTTATCCCTTCCTTCTCCTCTTGTGGACTTAGAAAACCTTGGTGTATACCTACTGCCTCCTATTCTTCTGATAAAAAGAGCAAGGTTCAGACAGCCCTGTCTGTTCCCTCATAATTAATTTTATAGGATACCATTATTGCTATGAGTTATCTGTAATGCAGTATGTACTATAGATACTCTACCAATTTCTTCATTGATATAGATTACTGTATTGCTAAGATAGTGTTGCACTATAGTAAGTTCTATATCCTATCTGTATTCCTTGCCAAAACACACCCTCCTACTTTTATCTTCTACCCTCTTATCAGGTATACAAAATAAAACCCCTGTCTACCTCCTCCCATAAGTGCTATTAGTTAACAACTCTCCTCTCACAGCCCACTAAGTCCTTCTGGTAAGGAATCCCCTGAGTTGACCTCAGAGGCACTTTAGAAAAGTACCACATCAGGGTCATCTTTCAAGATAAATATCATAATGAGATAAGCTTTTATATGCTAGGATGCTTTTTTAGAACATACTATAAATTCAGAACCTAAAAGTAAAAATGCGGGATTGTCAAATCCTTGGTCCAAATTTTGAATCACTTTTGTGGGATGGCCTTTTTTAATTAAATTGATTTTTTGAGTATTTATTTGAGATTTTGAAAATGCAGGAACTCATAGACACTTTGAAAAGTTCAAGTCAAACTGCATATTTTCAATGGACAAAATGAATTAACTGGTGTTGTGATCTGAGGCGCGGCACAGAGTCACAATGGGAAATCCTAACCTTAGGATTAGATTTGTACTAAGTCTTGGTTAGAATGGCAGGGAAGGCTATGCAATTACCTTGTGGCCTTGAATGAATAATATCTACTAGAAGTGGCTAGAGAGGCGCCAAAGTACGTAGAGACACAAAGACAAAAATGCAAATGGAACTTAATTTTAATAAAAAATAGGAAATGGATTATATAGTGGTTTCCAATACCACAAAAAAATACCAGGACGTTAGGATCACTTGCCACAAGCATGAGTGGGGCAATTGAGTTGTACAGGATCAGGAAACTGAACAATTGTATTTCCCAATTTGGAGCCAGCCTCATTTCAAAGGGCAAAAGCAAAAGAAAGAGATTTGTCCTCAAAACAACCCAACAAAGGCAAAATCAAAACATGGTGAATGGCGGCATTCACAAAAACTGGAATCAATTTTGAAACGTTCATGAGCATCAACCATTTTCATTAAGTTTACTATGTTTTTTAGAATTACAGGAATGTCAAATCCAAGAACCAAATTTCAAATCACTTTTGAATACCACTAGTAAACTTAAATATTAATTGCGGGAACTGGAATCCAAATTGAATGTACAGTAAGCACACTAGGAAACATCAACCCAAATCAAGAAGCTCCACCATGACTAAAATCAAACTAAAAATTCAATCTCAATAACCATGTTTAGACATAAAAAGTTATTAAACTTTAAAATTATTCAAACCTGGAAAGTATACAATATTATACACTTCAAATCACGGATATAGAAATTCTGCTACTATTCAAGGCTAAATCAAGAGAAGTTAACTACCCACAACTAAACCAATAAATCCAAATAAATACATACTTAATCTAAAATATATTTTTATTTTATTTTTATGGACTGTCAATCACATTCCCAACCAGCTCCTGCACCAGCCTGCGGGGCAGCCTGTCCACGTGGGCGTCCCAGAGGGTCCAAGAACAGACCCAGAACCCAACTCAAGAGGAGTCATGCCAACACAAAGGCCTCCCAAGGCATCAGCACCAGCCAACCACCTCCTGCATCCCAAGCCAGAACAACCAGCTTAAATCCAAGACAGAAGCTGCTCTCAAGACCTGCCACAAAAGTCTTCTATACAAAGGCCATTGGGAATAATGAGGTTACATACACCTCCACCATGTACCCAGTTGTCACCTGGCCCTGCACTCTTGATCCAAAAGTTGCTACTTCCTGCCCTGTGTCTTTGATACATCATATGATCTATTAACCACCACCAAAGAGCCATCTGTGCCTGTGTCTTATGTCACCATTGACAGCGCCAGCGCAACCAAGCGTGATCCCACTTTTAAAAAAAAGGTCCCCATTCCCTGTGTTGAGCCTACTAGCCAGGATGCTGCGGTACCTGCCAAGGGCCAGCGCTGGTTGACAGATAGTGAGCATGAAGCTCTCCTCAACTGCTTGAACGGGGGAATGGCAGTTCAGGATATTACGCCCTGATTTGCTATCACAGCCAGATACATTGCTGACATCAACACCAAGTATGGCAACACCAGCCAAATTGCAAAATCTGCCAAGGCTAAGCAGCAGCCCAAACTCTTGCAGCCTGTGCATATTGACGCAATAAAACAGTGGGTTACCAAGGATTGTCACCTGGACTCACTTGCTGTCCAATCAATGCTTGCCACAGAGTTTGGGCTTTCTGTTTCTAAAACTCTCTTATACAAAGCAATGGTCAAATTTGGGCTTCTTGTGGAAGGTGCTTGGAGTTTCTCTGTACAACAGAAACAATGAGAAGACCATTGAGGATTGATGCATTTATGCTGAGACATATCTGGACCTAAAGGAGACTGGGAATATCCTGTTCTTTTATATCAATGAATCATTGTTTTCCTCCTCACTCAGGTCTAGGCATGGGTGGGTCAAGAAGGGATCCAAGGACAGTGTAGCACATTGTGCAGCTGTCTGTTCCCAGACATATTTGATGGTTGCTCTTCTGGGTCCTTACGGTTTAGATCAATACCAGATGATTAAAGGCTCCCATAACAGCAGGACATTTCTTAATTTTCTCCAAACTGTTAAGGATTATCTCTGGATCAATTACTGCAGTACATACAACATTGTTGTACTGGATAATGTTGGGCTCCATAAAGTGGATCTGGTTGTGTCTGAGTTCCCCCCATTGACAAAAACAGCCACACCTCCAGCCACCAGCTTACCAATTGTCCAGTGAGACTTCTCTTCCTCCCACCATATTCCTCATTCCTGAATCCAATTGAGGAGGTCTTTGGGTGGATCAAAAATAAGGTGAAGACAGGCCTCCCTCAGGACACCAAGGATATCTTCAACATTCTTGATATCAGCCAATTTGCGATGCCACCCAATGTGGTGACAGCTTTCTATGAGCACTCAGAATCCTTCCTCCCTAAAGCCCTCAACTCCAAGCCAATCAGATAAATGGGCACTCTGTATTTTATTTGTTTTTATTTTGTTTTTATTAGGACTCAAAAATTATTATTTATATATAATGACGTGACGTTGAATTATATTATAGACATATAAGAATACATAGAAAAGGTAAGTAAAATTAATCATACTAGGTAAGAGGATATATTTTTATTCTGATGCACTGAATATTATATTGACTTTTGCGCTAACAAATAAATAGATTAAAAAAGATATAAATAGATTAATTTTATTTAAATAATTGTGAATCCTTGTTGGTACTTTGGCTTTTTTAAGTCAAAAATTGGACCTTGCAGGTCATCATCTGATCCTTATTATTTCAGTGCCACTATAGCCACACAACACAACCACTAATGATTTTTTATGTATCACTTACTAATTAGTACTTAGGACGCGGGTCAAGCATATCAAAAATATTTATCAAATCATATTACAAGGGAAAGGTAATTCAAGTTCTAAACAATCAATTGTTTAGAATATAAGTGGAGCGGGACGCATGATGTAGATAAATTCAATTCTCATTTCTTGTATATGGGTCATTGTTTTTCTTGTTATGCCTAAGCGCTGGACTGATTATTTTATAGCTTAATTACATTATTCATTTTCAAATTATTTAGAAAGATTAAAATACAATCAATGTCAAATCTTTAATTGATCTTGGGCTTAGATATTTTTTACAAAAATAATTTATCAGTTTTAGAATTGAAAATTGCACCTTATAATATTGCTGGAAATATCTTAAGTGCTACTACATACTACAGACTAAAAATATTTATGATTAGTTGCATGGGAGAGTAATAGCAGCCCCAAAGCTATAAATGCTATTACCCTATCTTTGGCTCATCATAAATATTCTTAGTTTTTTTCAAAAAAGGTTGTTGTTTTTGAAAGACTGATAACTCTATTTAAAATACACCCTCTAGTAAGCTGCCCTACTTCATGAACTTGCCCTAATGCACCACTAGCATCTTCTGATATTTTTGTTTCTCTGGTATCATCACATTATTTCAAATGATAAGTTATCTCAGAATATTCTGAGAAACTTTCAAATGTTAAAGATGAAGTATACAAATTCACATCTTTCATCAAATACAGTTGTTTTAAAATCTATGGCGACAAACAAAATGAACTCAGATTTAAACAAAATGAATTCAGATTTAAGCAAAATTTAAATGAAACCAAATCTATTGTAAATCAATATAAATTCATTTATTTTTAATTTTGTTTAAATCTGGATTGTTTTTGCTTGTCGCCATAGCTTTTAAAACTACTGTATGAAAGATTAATGCGCAGATTTTTAACTTCAAGCTCTCTCCTTATAGGCCTAACTTTTCTTTCATAAATATAAAAGAATGACTTTTGAGAAATATTTGAGCCTGATAGTGTTGATTTATATAATTCTTTTCTTTTTTCTTCTTGCTCAAAAATATTTTTAATATCATTTATATTCTTAATATAAAGCTGATTTTCTTTCTCTTTTAATGTTTTTGATATTACACCAAAGTGACCATCAACAATACTTTTCCCATGATATTCTACAAATCTATTGTATTTAATAGACCCTTTAATGTAATGTGGTGCCTCTTTAAATAGATAATATAAGAATTTATAGGATCTAAAAAGGCTTCCTTTATCAGTCCATACTTTGATATTATTTATTTTTTAAACTTATCTGATTTAAGAAGACTTATTAGACATTCACCTGAAAACAACAAATCATGAGACAATATTTGAGATAAAAAATCATGGTATTCATATTTAACTTTATTGTTTTCTTTAAATACTGATGCAAACCCCAATAAAGAAATAGGTCTTTTGGAATAAAAACAGTTATTGGTTTCAATTGGACCACCACCAACTTTTAAATTCTCCTTAAAATCTATGACTATAATACATGATTCATTATCTAATTCATTGATATCTTTATTATATTCCCTATTTTGATGAGCATAAAAGTCTTGGTGCTGATCAATAGCTTTTAAGTCACTGTTTATAGATTCTGATAATAATAAGTTTTTACTTTCACATTCTTCTTTTCTTTTTTCTAAGGATGATTTTAAGTTACAAATATTACACATGTCAGTTTGTTTTTTACTCTTTATTATATTTTTTGGTATTAATTTATAATAAGTTGAAAATGATATTGAAATTTCATTTTTTATTTTCATATTCTTATATATTTCTTTTTTGTTTTTAATAGAGAATATTTTATTTCAGTTGAATATTTATTCATTTCTTTTTCAATGTCTTTATAAATTTTTTCTGGTGCTTTTTTTGTAAACTGACTTGTTTCAAAAGAATTTTCCAGTAGTTTTTTAATTATGTTTTGATTATTTCTTTTTTTGATGAATAGTTATTATCTTTTTGCCTTTTTTGTTTAAGCTTACATTTTTATTTTCATTTATTTTTCTTGAGTATTCAAACTCACTTTTGGTTATAGTAAATCCCATATCAGTAAGCTCTTTTAAAGAGTAACTGGAAGTAACCAGAGATCTCAAGGCTGGGAGATGCTTTTGAGGAGCAGATTTCAGAAGATCCTTTAAGTTGTCAATTATCCCATTTAGTTTTTGATTTTGAATTAAAGGAATGAACTCTGTTTTTCCAAACCCAGTTGGATGAGTAAGTGATTGATGAAGGAATTAAGATTGCCTCCAGAAACAAAGAGGAATGCTTTCTTTAGCATAGCAATTCTTTCTCTTTTTGTTGATGCTCCCAGTGAGGAAAATGGCTTCATGGCAGAAGTAAAGTTAACAGATTCCATAATATTGGATTTGTGATTGCTGATAAAGAGATTCTTTGTAGAGATGCCTTGCAAAAGAGTGCTGGTTGCAAGAATTATATCTTTTTGTGAAGATGGTTTGAAGTAAACCTTAGGTGGTGCTTTAGCTCTTATATACCAAGCCTTATGACACCATTCTGAAAAAAATGATGTGACAGCTTTATTTACAATTTCAACTTGAATTTATATTTCTAGAATAAATGAAATCCCCAGTTTTCATGCACAAGTGATATGTGTATCAGCTAAGCATCAAATTACATCATATCCTCTTTGTAATCTATGCAAATCAATTAAAATGATGTATTAACTTAATTATAACTGTTCTGCATATTTTTAAAATGATAAAATATTAAAGAATTGTTTTTAAAAAATGCTTAATTTGAGGTTCGCAGTTCACTTGAACCTCAAAATTCATCTAAACAGTGATAAAAACATCCTAACTTCAAACTGCCATAAAATCCTAAATAATTGAGCTTTTTAAATAAAATAAAATGCGGAAATGATGCTCTTGATCTTATCTTTAATTTCATTAAATAAAAAGCATATATTAATTAATGAAAAATTAACTTTTTTAAGCTTTAAGCAATATATTTTATTTCATTATCAAATAAATATAATAAAATCTGACATATGCTCTTTTAAATTGCTTTTGCTTTAATATTCAATATTATATATATATTAATATTTTAACATCAATGGAAAGATAAGATTCTTAGCTTCATTTTGATAGTTTACAGTGTGAAAAAATATTAACTTTTTGTTGAGTTATTACTGTTTTAAATATAAGTATTTGTAATTTGATTTTTTCAAAATCGAACTGTGTTATGCTGCGACTTGGGCAGCATGTGTATTAGAAAATGGCCTAATCCCTAAAATAATGACCCATATGTAATAAATGAACCTGTATTCAACAAGCTAGTAAATAAAAATATTTTTAACTTATTTTTTATTATTTGATGTGGTTACAACTATAACTAATGTCTTGTAATATACTTAGATATATTAATATTATAATTTACCTACTAAAATTTAAAATAAAATTAAAATATTAAAAGTAAAATTATAATTATAAATCTTAAAATTTATCTATTAAAGTTTAAATAATCAAAATTTAACTATTTTTATTTAATTGTGATTTATTCAATATTGAAATATTATATATTAAAAATTTTAATATTGAAATATGTAATATTAAAATTTTAATATTGAAATATGTAATATTAAAATTTTAATATTAACTTTTAGATATTAAAACTTTAATATTTAAATATTTCAGTGAAAATATTTAATATTAAAATAAAAAAATTAAAAAAATAAATTTAAGTTGCAAGGGAAAAATATTTATTAAGGGGATGCTAATTGTAAAAGGAATGTGATTATTCTGGGGAATTATACCCCATATTAAATTTTTGGCTAGAGCATCCAATTAGATCCACGTACTCTTATGTATGTAGTGGACAACCCTGGATGCAATTGCTAGAGGGGTGGCGCCGTGTACCCCAGTGGTTGTTGAACGTTTAATAAAAGGAAGGAGGGTGAGCAAATCAATTAATAAGTTTTTTCAGGGGGTACGTAGTACCCATACAACGTTGCCAATGCAAAGGAGTCATACAGGACGTGCTTGACTGTCCTATACCCTGTGGTGTCTTCTGGAGTTTGAGTGCTAATGGCATATATCAATTTGAATAGATACATCCTCCAACTTTTTGACATTGGTTTTTAATATGCAGTGAAGGAGGATTCCCAGGTATACCACAACATGAATTCTTTGTCTTGTATTTTTCTGAGAACATGCACAATCTTTTGAAGACTTGAACTAATCTATTGATATAGGATGTTTGATTAAATTTGAAGAGGGTTCTGGGGGCGCCTGACTTGTATCAGCCCCCCATGTCTCCATAAACAAAATAAATAAAGGTTTAAATGTGTTCACAAGGACTACATCCCCAATTTTATTTGACAATGCCTTGAATACTTCATTAAAAATTTCAGTTTTTAGATATTCAGTTCCTATTTGAAAGTTGGTTTTTATTAATTTTTTTATATTTTATTGTTTGTAAGTGGGGATCTTTGAATGCTTTCATATATATATTCATCAAAGTTTAGCTTGACATCCCCGCAAATTTCATTCATCTCTTTGAAGTTGATATTTGATCCTATTTTGTATGCTTCCCTTAACCACAGCGAGCACCCCGCAGGTGGTAAATATTCCCTATCTTTAGCTTCAATATTTGAAAACTTATTCAGATTCTGTTGAATTATTTTATTTATTTGGTTTTTATTTATTTGTTTTACAGGGGCTACCAGTGACTGGTAACCCCCGTAGAACCAGCTTGGCATAAAAACTGCCACTTCCGCGACCTTGTCCCCATTCCTAGTGATAACTAAAATAAATATAAGTAAAACATAAAAAGACTTACTAATTGTTTCCCCTGTGGCCCCCTCAGCCACAGGCGCCCCTTCAGCAAGCTTCATGAATGTTGGCTGCTCTTCATTTTCTTTTCTGGGCTTGATCTTCCTTATTTTCTGTGTTACTAGTGTTTCCTCTTGATTTTCATTTGATAAATATTCTGTGTTTCTTGAAGAGCTCCTGCTTCTTGACTGAGTTTTGTTTTTATCTGTTTCCATTTGGTTGGTTTCCTCTTCATTTGTGTTAATTTCCTTTGAGATTTCATTTCCTTCAATCAATTTGACTTTTTGAGTATTCCTTCTGTTGTTGTTTTTGCAAATTCCCATGATTTGTAACTTTCATTTTTGAAATCTAAATGCTTGATTATTTCCTTTTGTAGATTTAAAACTATTTCCTTGTGTTCTTTGTTGACTATTGTTCCCAGGCAATTTTTTGTGATTTTGTTTTGCTGGACCAAAGCCCTTCCCTCATTTCCCAGCTGATTTACAACAATTTCCCTTATGTTGTATTCAATCTCAACAACCTTTTGGAGGGCTGGCTCTAATTCTTTTATTAAGTTATAGATGTTTAACATTTTGCTTGAATTACATCAAAAAACTGGTTTTTATAGTACTACCTTCAACATGTGAATATTTTCCATCATCATTACTAAATTAAAGATAATAAATATAAAATATTGCATTAGAATATTGCAATTAGATGCCAAATTTTTATATTTTGATATTATGTGCATAACTCAATGCATTTTTTTAATAAAACCCATTATAAACTTGGCCTTTTCTATTATAATTTAATGAAATGGACTGTGTTTATATTAGAGAGCCATTAGCACTTAGTACAAATATTGATACATAGTGCATTTTACAGCCTGTATATTTATCTATTGGTAATAATTCTGTAAACTTTTTAGTTGGATTTTGCGAGGTAAGAATAATGTAATGTGTTAATAAATTACTGTTTATTGTCATTAATTGGTTGATTTTCTTTGCTGTGGCAATTATGCATTTTCTGATATTTACGCACTAGTATCCAATTAGTTGGTTTTACATCCAATTGCATAGGCAATAGGAAATCAAGTTGCCATCCCAAGACCAGATGTGGTTGGGGTGGCGGCTTAATTACATATTGCCTGTGTGATTTGATGTGAAACCAACCAATTGGATACTAGTATGTAAATATCAAAAAATGCACAATTGCCACAGCAAAGAAAATCAGCCAATTAATGACAATAAACAGTAAATTATTAACCCATTACATTATTCTTACCTCGCAAAATCCAACTAAAAAGTTTACAGAATTATTACCAATAGATAAATATACAGGCTGTAAAATGCACTATGTATCAATATTTGTACTAAGTGTTAATGGCTCTCTAATATAAACAAAGTCCATTTCATTAAAATATAATGGAAAAGGCCAAGTTTACAATGAATTTTATTAAACAAAATGAATTGGTTATGCATATAATATCAAAATATCAAGAGTTGATGTCTAATTGTAATATTCTAATGCAATATTTACATTTATGGTCTTTAATTTATTAACAATGATGAAAATATCCATGGAAATAATTATATGTTACCACATCAAATGTACAACATTGTATTAATTATGGGAAATGTTGATAATGTAAAAAGAAATATTATTAATTATGAATTGAAAGAGAGATATTAATTTTAATAAGTTGTCATAAAGAAAAGATTTATTTACTAATCAAAGGACAGGAAGGGGAGGGAATGGGAGGAATGAACATTGCTTTCATCTGCGCCTGTGAAAGGGACGCATCAGAGATAGTGGGGAGGGAATGGGTGGTGGTTTGGGAGTCAGGCTTGGAAGGTGGGTGGCTTGATCTTGATGGGGGGTTGGGGAGGCAGGGTTTGTTGACTGGGAAGAGGCGGAAAGAGCTGATTACTTCAATTGTTCAAATTCTTCTTCTGTCACATATACAGGCTTGACAAAACAAATGAATGAGTGTGGGGGAAGGCGGGAGTCCTTTCTGGACTTATCATTATCACTTGCATAGAAGATGATGAGATCAAATAAGTCCTGGACAGACGCAGAAGGGAAAAACTCATACCCCTAATCAATTTGGGTGCATAGTTTGTTGTAGGTGGCAGGCTTTAAGCGCCTGAGGGCGGAACCAAAATTGTAGAGACATACATCTGCAAGATTCATGTTGGCGTGATTGGTGGGGTAGGACCAACAGGTATGCCCTGCAGCCCTGATTTCTTGGGTTGCCCTCTCCCGCTGCTCCATTTCTGCACTCAGTACAACTGTGTGCACAGCATTTTGTGTGACCCACTCTTCCAGCATGGCCTTGAGCTCCTTCTGGTAGGTGTACCCATCTGCAATATTCAATATTGCGGAGTAGTGAGTGACACCCAATGGCAAAACTGCCAATAAAACCCCAACAAAACAATACAAGATTGGTCCGCGCTTGAATATGTTAGACTGGATGCACTTTTCTCCAAAGTCTTGAATACTTGCCAAAATCTTGGCATATGACAGGAAGATTATGTCATTACAATCCCTCATTGACCTTTCTTTGATAAAACTGATGATTATAGAATCATATGGGTCAGTGTCCATCAAACTGGGACCACTGAGAACTTGATTGAACAAGATTCTAGCAGCAAACACAACTCTGTGCATCCACAAATTCACCATTCTCTTATTGGTGAAAATGCTGTGGAGTCCCAGTTAGAGACGGACCTGGACCAAGGGCATCTGTGGATCACACTCCATAATAGCCATCATGAGAGGGTTAGCTTTTTCACCTTCAGTTGAAGAACAGGCACCAGTTGGGATCTTCTTGGTAGGAGGGCCACAGTTGGTGTGGGCTTGCAGGGTTGCAGCCACAGTGGACTTTGCAAAACCCATTGCGGCTTCAATTTCCCCAAGGGACATAAGCATCCCTTGCTTTTCAACCATTTTGAGAACAATCTCTAGAGTGATTGATTTTCTTCTGCGTCTTGCAGGCTGATTGGCTAGGGGAGGAACATGTCCATCTTTTGAACTGGCCAATGCCATCTGATTGGCTGTTTTTGGATTCTGGGCTCTCTGGGTGACCCCATGGCTCAAATGGCTGGTTCCAGATGCCATTGTTGATACAGGATTTGGGTTGGTGGCTGCCTGTGCATGATGAAAACAGGGCCATGCTGGAAGTTGCAGGAGAAAGAACACACTCCTGGGTGATGCTTGCAGAGGAGCCTGTGGGTTGGGAGTGGCCATAGACAGAGGCTTCACCGTTAAGAGACCCAGTGTAGCCCTGCATAATTTTGTCAAGGCCAGGGAACAGCTGGTTGACCTGGTTGTTATTGAAAGAAGACATAATAAATTTTCATTAAAACTTTAAACTCAAAAAGAGGAGTGTATTTTTTAGTCAATTTTATTGTTAAGTATGTTGAGTTGGTGAATATTACAATCAAAATTTTAGCCGTCCTAAACTGGAATAGGGCAATTTTTGAGAATGCCTACTGTAAATTCAGAACCTAAACGTAAAAATGTGGGATTTTCAAATCCTTGGTCCAAATTTTGAATCACTTTTGTGGGATGGCCTTTTTTTAATTAAAATTAATTCTTTGTGTTTTTATTTGAATTTTTAATAATGCAGGAACTCATAGACACTTTGCAAAGCTCAAGTCAAACTTCATATTTCCAATGGACAAAACAAATTAACTGGAATCATATTTGAAGTGTTCAAATCCATCAACCATTTTCATTAAGTTTACTATGTTTTTTGAAATTGTGGGATTGTCAAATTCAAGAACCAAATTTCAAATCACTTTTGAATGCCACTATTAAACTGAAATAATAATTGCTGGAACTGGAATCTAAATTGAATGTACAGTAAGTAACTAGGACAAATCAACCCAAATCAAGAAGCTCCACTCTGGATAAAATCAAATGAAAATCCAAACTCAACAACCATGTTTAGACATAATGTCAGGATACCAAGAGTACCAGGGAGCTCCAGTAGGTGAGGGAGGAGTTGAAGCAGGTACTGGCATGGCCTACCAGATGATGGGACCTAACTTTACCAGGTAGGAAAGGGCCTTCCCAGCCACAGCCCAAGGTCCAGCCACTGGCAAGGCAGAGTCAATCAATCCTGTGAGCGCCAGGTAAAGCACTCCCAGGAATTGACTACTCTGGCCAGTGGCATCAGAAGTAGGGGGTTGAGATGGTTGGTTTAAGTGTTGGGGGCGGTTTCATGGGGACCAGGTAGGCGGCAGGATTGTTGTACATTCTGTTGAAGATCAAAAGGTAGATGATGATTTCTTTGCTGTCACAGACAATTTGGTAGGGCTCCTTGGGTGTGTTTAGGAGGGTGTACCACTGCAATTCTTCCAATGTCCAGGGTTTGTGGTCAGGATTAGCGGCATACTCAGTGAAATTCACAGGGCCAAATGGAGCGTTAGGTGAACAGTAGTAGTCAAAGGCTTCAGTTTTTTCAACTGGAGTCTGACTATCTATCCCAGTGGATGGGCACTGACGCTTGGGTGTATGCAGATGGAAGAGTATCAAAAATATGTATGGAAACAGATTGGTGAACCAAAGGTTCATAACAACTTTATTTGGTAAGGATGACAATACAGAACTTTTTCAAGTGCTTCTGATTTGTATACTTACTCACATGCAGGTGCCTCTGGGCATTCTTCTGGTGCTATCTGTATGGCAAGGCTTGGAATCTCAGGTTTTGCTGTTTGGTTGGCTGCTTCATGGTCATTTTTTGGGTTTTCAGGAACAGTTGTTTGGCTTTTTGGTGGTCCATCTTGGCTTGGCTGGCCATTGATTCTGGCAGGTTTGGCTTCTGGGGTTATGGGGTTTTTTTTTCAGTTTGATCACTATTTTGGGACTGGCTTGACAGGCTCTCCTGAGCCCAAAGAACTTGATTAAAAAAGGGGTCCCCAATTGGGGACTCAAATTACTTAACGGAGGGTGGGCTTGATCTGGGTTTACTGGGCAGCTAAAAATAGCCTGCCCAGGCCCAGCTAAACCCACCAAGGCTTGGGCGTAGCTTTTGGGGCCCAAAAAGGGCCCCGCAGCTACCACCAGGGTAGGAATGATTACTGCACCTGGATTCACTTTAAAAAGCAAAAATCCAGGTGCAGGTGGATCTCCCCCGCCTGCTAGCCCCGCCTGGTGGCTAGGAGCGGGTTTGATTCCCGCCTGAGGCTTCAAAACTGTTACTTTTGTAACAGATGAAATTAAGTGAAATGCAAAATAGTTCTAAACTGGAAATGATGCAATTTTCTGCACTCTAAATCACTAATATAATGACCATAAACCCATATAATGATATATGAGCTAACCTCCTGATGAAACAGAATTTTTAAAAAGTTTTATGCCCCCTGGCTACGCCAGGGGCCATAAAACTTATTTTCATTGAAGAGAGGAGGGAAAAGATAAACCATCGGTTTACTAACTATGTATTCATGTATTGCTACTAAGGATACTTGATTACAGTTGATTTTAAAAATGCTAATAATAAGGTAGAATTATATATTACAATATATAATTCTACTTTATTATTAGCATTTTTAAAATCAACTGTAATCAAGTATCTAAATTTTAGCTGTCCTAAAATGGAATAGGGTGCTTTTTGAGAATGCATATGATTCCTAAAAGAATTGGCATAAGTTGGCAACTGCCAGAATTAACTCATTCTGCAAGTTGACTTACTATATGTTAACAATCAGAATTAAAAATACTTTAATGTTGACAGCATTAAAAAGTCATAATTTAGTTTTAACTCATGCAGACTAATAAATGTTGACACTTTTTTAATAAGCAAAAACCTGTTTCCTGAACATTTTACTTAAAAATTAGGCTTCAAGATACTTTTTAGGGTAATGTGACAACATAGATTCAAAAATTTCATAAAGAAATTATACATGTCAATTAAAAATTCATAAAAATAACTTCAAATATAATTCACTATGAAATTAGCTATTGTTACTATAAAATATAATTTCCCACTTATAAAAACAAAAAAATCCAATACACAAAAAGATACTACATAAAGATTTACATATTATAAGAAAATATAATATTCAGAAACAGTAATATAAAGTTTTTCTATATTTAAACTACAAAAAACATATAATTTACTAGTAAAATACCAATATAGGCCATGTAATACAGTCTAAAGCATCAAACTATCAATAGAAAATCAATGATTTTATAAAAACAGTATCATAAATTATTAATGAGTTATTTAGAAAACTATTTATTTAGAAATATTATACTTAACATATAAGAACAATAAAAAAATTAGACAATACAAAATAAATTTACTTTAAAGCTAGACTGTGATCACCTGGTTGCCACTAAGAACTGTGGTAATCTTCTTGATGTATTCCCCAATCTCTGAAAGCTTATATTTGGCCTTGATAACTTCCTTGATCTTCTCTTGATACTGTTTCTCTTTGGTGGTTCTCAATGTCTCTGATGGATGCAACAGTCTTTCCCTGTTAGACTTTGAGGTGCTCATAGAAGGTATTGTATCTGGGCTTGATTCCAAGGGAGGACTTGATATGCTTATGCCAGCCCTCCAAAGATGAAGTAGTTTTCATCTCATCCTTAAGAACTGCCTGGTAGCAGTTCCAGTTGGCTTTGCTCTGGGCTTGCTCCGGCGCTTAGTGACCTTACGTCCAATCCACTGTGGTTTGTAATATTCAATGAAAGGGTAGAAGGCACCATCATATTTCTTGGCATATGGATCCTGGCATAGGAGGTCAAAGGCTTGTCCAGTATGCTCTGGCTTTACAAAGACTAGTGCTACAAACTGCTGAATTATGAACTTGCACTTTCCTGATGTATCTAGACGGTAGAGCTTGCTGAGCCAGGTAGACTCTTTAGTTGCCTGTTGACAGCCTGTCAATAATTGAAAAAACACCCCTGGACCTCTCCATCAAAGGTATTTACAAAAGCGTTATACTGGGCAGTTTCATAGTCCATGATTATAGTTGAGGGTCCAAGTGCTTTATCTTGAGCTTCTTTTTCTGCAGCAAGGGTGGCTTCATCCTTTTCATCATCATCTGGATTGGCTCTAGTGTTATGGCCAGGGGGACTCTTTTTATTAATGGGTAGGACTTTGATGCCCTCCTGAAGAATTTTAAAGGTCTTTGTGTAGATCTCTTCTGTTGCCCCAGGAAGCAGAAAGTAGGCAAATGGGAGCACCTTGCCTTTAATAAGGGAATGTACAACCCATAGTTAAAAAAAAGGCAGGGGCATACTGCAAAAATACTGTCACATACCCAGGTCTCTGAATCTCTTAACTGCTCCAGGTTCTGTTGTATAGCATAGCATATAATTCTTGCCTCTGATGTAGGCCCATCATCATGTAAAAGGAATAATTCATCACCATTGAAAATCTTTAACTCCTCTGTCAATACTAACTCTCCTTGGACCATGGCAGATTTCTTATGGGGGAATAGATCGTGGTGTTTGTCAAATATGTACTTCACTAACTGGTTGCAGTCAGGGATGAGCTTCAGGTTCTCATTACTTAGGTGTGTGGTGGTCTTAAATTCCAGATCAGAAGCCTTGACATCTTTGGAGACTGGGACTAATTAGTAGAGGTACCACTTTAGAAGCTTTTCAATAAGATTGATTAGAGCATTTCATGTGTGCTCTCCTTTTTCACTAGTGGCTTTACCACATCCTTCTGTATTGATCCTGGCAGCGCAGCTTCTATCTTCACACACATAATGCTTGCTTCTTCCTGCTCTCTTTTGATTGTTGCAATTGAAAACATAGCCATCACAGACTAAACTTGCATCTCCTTTGACAGACATTAGAGGGAAAAACCAAGGGAACTTCTTTGGGAACTTAAACTCTCCTTTGCTGTTAAATATATTATGAACCTTTAGGGGATCCCATGGGCTAATTTGTGCTTGATAATAGTCAGACAGGTAATCATCAGGATCTTCTTTATTGATACTTGATGAGGAGGATGGAGGTGCAGATTTGATGGGTGGTAGAGGGGAATTATCTGGAGTTGGATTCTTGAGCTTTTTGGACTGTGATGAGCTTGATTCCTTGGGGCTTGATTCATCTGGGCTTGACTGGGGTTCTGGACTCTTGGTTATCTTCTTTCTTCATTGCTTGTTTAGTGAAGCCTTATCTCCTTCTGAATGGTACCAGCTTGGAGAAGAGGAGGGGTCAGGGGAGGGCTCTTTGCTTTCAGGGTCTGGGGTCTTCTCCTTTGTCTTCTGTTTTTTTGAGGGCTCTTTGGCTGGTTTTTTGTTGGGGTAGGGACTTTGGGCCTTTCCCAAGGCTTTGGGCACTTTCTTGGTTGACTTGGGGCTCTTTTGTGGCTTCTTGTAAGATTTGTCCTACAATAATTAGAGTATAGTTCATAAAGTAAGAATTATCATGTGAAACATGAATAAGATTAAATAATAATCACTTGTTTTACTTTTTATTATTGTTTAAATAGTTTATAGAAGTACAGAAAGTAATTTTAGAGCTAGTTTATTAGTAAAGAATAGAAAAAACCATGTTTAAATAAAAAGTTGACATTCTGGTAGTCACAATAGTCAAAAATATTTAATTTAGTTTGTCAGCATAAAAAATTGCTTTAATTTTGACATCAACATACCAAAAGTCAGCATTAAACTAGAAAAACACTATGTAAATCACTTATAAAGATTGGTTAATATTTTCCGGAGTTGGTTTTTTAAGGCCAAAATTGATTATTTTTAAATTTAAAAAATTTAAAGATTTGCATATGTAACTTATAAAAACTAAATAATAGGGATTGTACAGGGAAGTCTAAAGTACAGCCCTGGGTACTTTGGCCTGAATTACCATATCATTATATGTGTGCTTTTTGTTAAGTGGCAGTGTTTTACTAATAAACCAGTGAAGGTGTCAACATTCAGGCAGCCAGTGTTCTTTTATAGTAACTCTCCTATTAATCTTGCTTAAATTATGTCACTTTGTTTGCTTAGCCAAACCCCTTTGTTGCAATTTAGGCAACACATCAATTTTACACAAAGTTGACATTATAGTTAAATATATAATTTCTAGTTTTAACATATGCGTTTTGGCTTAAGTGAACTTCTGGAAATAAGCTATAGTTTATCCAGTGAGTCTAAAATAACAGTTAATATCTAAATAATACAAAGAACACTATGAAAGTTGGTATATGTCTTTGTTCAATGCTTATCTTAATATATATTTAATAAAAACAGTAGTATAAAATATAAAAATGGTTTTTTTAGAATATTGTATAATTTATTAAGAAACTCATGGATTCCATTTTGGTTTTGACATCCATATATTACTTACTGGAGTTGACCTTAATGTAAAAGTACAAAGAAACTTACATTTTAATAGTAAATTATACAGTAGTTTTAAAAGCTATGGTTACAATCAAAAATACCACAGATTCAAACAAAATGATTTCAGATCTAAACAAAATCCAAGTTGTGCAAGATTCAGGATTCAATTAATTTATTTAATTTCAGTTAATAAATGGACTGTCAAACAAAAAACAAAATTTCACTAGCCCATTATACAAAATTCTATCAAACATCAAGCAGTGTAGTTCAAACCACAAACAAAATGAACTGATGCAACAAGTTAAATAGATGGATGCTGTTCTGGAGTATATTATAATCCAATCAGGATTCATATGAGGCACCAACAGAAGGACTAAAATTAAACAAAACTTGAGCAATCTAGAAGCAAGATTACACAAGCACAAAACAAAATGAACTCACACAAGATGTGTAGTGTGAGCAGCCTAGAATAGAAATATAACAGTTTAACAGCCAATCAACTGCTATCCAATTTAAGAACAGAGGCATTTTATTTATTTTCATGGCTCTAGATTTGTATGGAATGGTTTTGAGAACCTTCCAAATATGGACTCTAAATTACAATAAAAATAAATCATTAAATTTTAAAATTTCTACTTTTAGTGATTTTATCCTAGGTTTTTTACAATGGTTTTTACAAGAAATATCTTTGACAGCGCCAGCAGCCAAGCCAGTAGCAGCAAGACCAGCTTCAATGAAGGTGAGGCTCAGAACGTAAAGGCACCTGTTTACACCCAAGTCTTTGAGGTAGGTAACAAGGAAACTGACCTGTACCTGAACACCAACCCCTATGGCTTTGACTTGTTTGAGAGTCACTTAGAGTCTAGCTCTGCCCCTGCTCCCGTACCCACCCCTGCACAAGCTGCCCACCAACCAACCAATCAGTATGGCAACCTTGATTGGGAACAACTTCCTGCCACCAGCCAACCTGCCCCCCTACAGCCAATCAGGCTTCAGCTCCCCTGACCCAGCACCCCAAGCAACAAATCATCACCACCCAAATTCTTCAGGAAATTGTGGCACTGAATCTACAGGGTCTGTCCTGGGAACAGATTTCTGCCCAGTTGCAATTCACCTGAGCTACTATCATGCGGGAATTCAACAACCTGATGAACAGGGGGAATCTTATTGGGACGGCCAAGAAGCCCAAGAAAGCCCCCAAGTCACAAATATCTGAGGCGTACCCAATCATGCTTGACCTCCTCCAGCGGGATCCCAAGCTTCCATTGACCCAGGCCCAGAAGCAACTTGCGCACCATAACATATGAGTGTCTGAGGGCATGGTGCAGCTCTGGATGTATGAGAAGGTGGCTTCCATACGGGTTCTTACCAATTTTGCTGGCAACCAATTGGATGGCGCTGAGGATTCCTCATATGATACTGCCATCAAATCAATCCTGGTCTGATGCCTGACTAGTCTAACTGATGATGTCATGTTCATCCCTACTACAAGCTATCAATAGCTTTTGATAATTTGGCAATCAAGGAAAATCTGCTGCCAAGAATAGAAGGAAGAAGGTCAAGAAGGGGATGTTCATTGGTGCATTTCTGGCTGTTTCAGCCAAGGGTTTTGTCTACTATTGGACAAACCCAGATTTTATTAATGGCTACTCATACAGCCATATCCTCAGTGGATTACTTGACTCCTGGGATGGCTCAAATTACAAGTACTGTGTTTTCTTGAGCCACCAGATGGAGGGTAGCTCCACCGCCCTCAAGGCCATCCAGGGACGCGGGCACCAGGCCTCAGTCTACCCTGCTGGCCATGCAGACTCCATCTGGCTGATGTTGTCTTCTTCAAAATGGTATCCACATTACAGGAGCGCCACTCTCAGGCTTTCAACGGCCTCTATCTTGGGATCCTTGACTACAATTTTCTCTTTGGCTGCCAGATAGTGGCTGACTTGTTTGCGCAAATGGTTTTCCATATGAACATTTGCAACCAATCACGTAAGGATAAGCGCCTTCCACCTCAGGCCACTGCCACTTACCATCCTATCCAGCCAATGACCAATGAGGAATACAACAAGCGTTAAATGGCAGCCATCATGCAAAATCCTCCTGCCTCCACCACTAGCCCGTAAACCCAACCCACCCAATCCCAGGCCCCCAGGCCAGCACCGCCTCTACATCTTCCTTCCTGCGTTATTCTGCCTCATAGACATCACTCTCCTCTGCCCCAATAAGCCCCTGTCATCAAACGTATTCTATTTATATTATCTTTTTTTGAATTTCAATTGTTCATGTTCCCGTTGTTTATAGTTGGTTTTATTCTTTATGTTCAGCTTATTTCTATAAAATCATATATTTACTATGTAGTGTATCTAGATCCAGAACACGGTTATTTTTAGCACTTAAACATAGCCCATTGTGAAAATATTAACAACAATTTGGTGATCAGCTAAATTTGAATTAGAAAATTATAGTGTTAACTGTTTTTAGATAAAGTTGTTACTGATCCAAATTCAAAACCTTAATGATAAACTTTAATCCACTCAGAAGCTGAGTGATAAAGTGATTGTTGTGACATAAAGGGTCATTCAATAATTCTTTGGTGCATGTGTGCTAATTAATATGATTGGCTAGATGTTTTGCCATTGTACGTCATTGCCGCTGTGGCAAGTTGTTGATGGACTAGTGCCCAATCAGCTACTGGGTTAGCACTAGTTCACCAACAACTTGCCACAGCAGCAATAGCGTACAATAGCAAAACATCCAGCTAATAATATTAATTAGCGCATATACACCAAAGAATTATTGAATGACCCTTTATGTCACAACAATCACTTTATCACTTGGCTCCTGATTGGCTTAAAGTTTATCATTAAGGTTTTGAATTTGGATCAGTAATAACTTTATCTAAAAACAGTTAACACTATAATTTTCTAATTCAAATTTAGCTGATCATCAAATTGTTGTTAATATTTTCACAAGGGGCTATGTCAAGCGCCAAAAAAGATATGGTAATCAAGGAAACAATGCCAACACAAAGGAAACAACACATATTGAGATGAGTGTAAAACATATACAAAATGGGTAAAATGATGAGATAATGTAGTAGATGGGAAAACAAAAAGGAATATGCAAAGAGGCAACAGTATCAAAATAATACAGAGTTTATTGGGGTAAAAGCTATAAAAACATATGGAAAGGTTAGTAAAAAATCAAATGAGAGAACTCAAAAAACTACTCAAAGACCTCAACTTGGTGATTGCCAAAATCAAGGACATTGACCACAAGGTCAAAGCCAAAGTTAAGTTTGCTGTCCTCACTGGGGACAAAATCAACAAGGTGTCCGCAAAGGCACTAATGTCAAAAATACCAGACACTCCAGAGAAGACCATCAAGCATCTTCTCAACATCCAGAAGACGGTGGTTGAAGGCCTGCAATTTAAGGCATACAATCTTTCTGTGCTGTCTGTCTGGGTTGATGACCCAAAAATGTATGAACATCTCAAACCCGCCAAGCGTGCCAGGGCAGAGGATACTGAATTGCCAGCACAATTGATTGTGCCAAGAATGACCAAGCCGGCCAAGGCTGCAGGAAAGGAAGAAACACAAGAAGGTAGCCTAAAAAACAAAATTAATAAATTATCAAAAAACTTACCTTTTTCTTAGAAAACATAGACGGCAAACTCCGCCAAGTCCTGGTCCCCTTTGTCCTGGCCACCTTTTATTCAAATTATGCCACTCATGTGGCCAAGCAATTGTATCTGTCCCCCCCTGTTGTACAGGAGCTGGAGAACCGTATCCACAGGTCCTTTCCTATGTCCAGGGAGGCAATGGCTGGGCTGACGCATGGAGAGAGGGCATCCAAGTGGGCAGTTACTGCCTACAAGGATGCCCAACTGGTCTTTCTGGACCCGGTTAACCTCAGTGAATTCTTCTGTGTAAACTTCATTGAGTTTGTTTGGGACGTCCTGGCAAAGCTCCCATTCAAGAATGTACCAGAGATGGGCCAGGCTCATGTGGCTGCTTGCTTCTGCTTCCTGTTGGAGCACACCCTGTCTTACCTGCTGGACAACTTTGGGCGCAGTGGGCAAATTGGCTGTTGCAGACGTAACAGCCATCAAGAAGATAAAAATCCACCTTGCCAACAAGACAGGGGTCCCTGCAGCCATGAAGATGACCTTTGCAAAGACCAGGCAGACAAGAAGATCACTGCGGTCTATAATAAATTGTGTGAGTTCACAGAAGCCTTTTCTGGGCAAAGGCTTCACTTGGTGGTTTACCTTGGTTATCTTTTCTTCTTTGTGATGAGCGCCAGCGTAAAGGATCTAGACAGGGTCCTTCTAGGAATTTACAAGGCCCAGCTTGCACTTGATGGGAAGAAGGTCCCCCCTGGATATGACTTATGGACCATGTAATCCAAGATGCCCTGGTCCTGGAAGGGATTTGTGGGTTTGAAGCCCCACCCAAAAAGCTGCTCCTTGGTTTGCACCTTACCCTACTCCCCTTCACCAGCAGGAGGAAGTTTTTTAATATGGGTGTACCCACTGCCCACAGTGTGGCAGTAGAGGTTGTGTGCCACCTCCATTGCAGGGTGGATACATACCAAAGAACCCACTACAGGTGCACACAATAAAAATATGATTCCAATAAATTTTATTACAATTTATATTATTTTTATTCTAATAAATTTTTATAATTTTTTTCAGCAAACCAGTTTTGCAAAACATATTGCAGAAGCAGTTTTCATAAAAGCATAAAACTATACGTTATTAAAATAAATTCTAACTTGTACATTTTAAGTCTAATTTTTTTAAAACTATTTTTATATTTATTTGACAAAAGTGATTTAAATATTTTTGTGTAATCCAGTATTGAGCATTTGGGATTACCTCAGATAGCATAATAAAACAATATATAATAAAATAAATAAATTACTTACATCTATTGATGGATCTTTAGAATGTGATTGCGGGTGTGAAAACATCTAAATATAAAATGATAATTAATAAATCTTGAATAGTAAATAAGAGAATATAAAAAAATTGGACACAATAAGCCTTTAATTGATTGGCTGTTTGGCTAGGCACAGGGGGTGAAAAAATGATTGTGGCCATAGAATTTGGCCATGGTCTCAGCTGGGAGGGTGTGGATCCCGGCCTGCAGCAAATTAAACAGGTCCTTGATCCCAGTTGGGGTTCCTCACTTGACGACTCACTTGAGCCACCCAAAGACTTCCTTGATAGGATTTAGGAAGGGCAAATAGGCTGGGAGAAAGAGAAGGCGCAAATTTGCCGTGGCCAATTGCTGGGGGCCCACAGCAATGCTGGTGTCAATTGATGGAAATTCTTCAAGAATGTCAGCCACTTTGTGGAGACCAACGTTGTCCAACACAATGACATTGATGAAGCCCGGGGCTGTGCGCCTTAGGTGCTCCTAGACCAATTGGAGAAATGATAGAAAGGTCCTGCTGTTATGTGAACCCAATATCATTTGATAGAGCTCAACCCCCTTTGGACCAAGGAGAGCCACCATCAAGTAGGCTGTGGCGCAGACTGCATCACGCTGAGCCATCCCGTCATTGGAGCCTTTGGGGACATAGTCATACCCATTGCGCATTGACAAGGCAAATGCCAATTTGTCAATATATAAAATTTGACTGTCCCCTTGTCTTTGGGTTAGTGTAAGCCTCTGCGTAGTTTTTCTGGACGTCAATGTTGGCTGGGCTGTTTCTGTTGTAGGAGGATACCCTGAGCTTTTTCCAAGAAAATTGCATTCCCTATACCAGATGGTAGTAAAAGAAAATCAAGGCCCCAATCCCAAAATTAGATTTAACCATGGCCTGTATATTTGCCAGTTCAAGATGGCAGTCCCAGATGATCCACTGGCGGATTGCCCATTTGTGCTCCTTAGTGAGCATGATAGAAACACACAAGGATTTCTCCTCGGCAAGGACACAACCAGTATTGATGAACTTTTGGAAGGTCTTGCTGGCGTACTTGGGATCCACTCCAACAAGGGCTGTGGCCGCCTTGTAATCACCCAATTCCTGCATTAGCTTAAGCAGGATAATATGTTTGATGTCAGGGATGCACTTCTGGGCGGGCTTTTTAGTGGTGGGGATTGACTCATTGACATTGCGCACAACACAGGGCATAGGTACCTTGGTATATAAGGCTGCAACCTTTTTTAACACCAGCTGTCCCTCATTGGTTTGATAGAGCTCAGGCTTCTTGTCATCCTCCTGATTTCCATCACTGACGTAGGGCTTGTAGCTAGTATCAAGTACAGGCTTTACCTTCTCCAGCATGGCTGATGGGACCAACTCTTGCCGGTACACAGAGTCAAACACATATGAAGTAAGTTCTACCTCCTTGTTTCTAACTTTCTTTGTAGTGATGACTTTGGTGGGCTTCTAGGTCAGCTTTGGGACCCAAGGGTTGATGTTCTGCACCCTAGCAGCTTGTGCTCCTTGAACCGGCTGTGTCAGTGCAGCGTCACTATAAAACTCTCCTCTCCTGTCTGCTCCTTGAGTAGGCACTTGGGTTGCACTAACTCTATTCTTTGACCCGCAGGAGCAACCGCAACTGCGGCGTACAACAGGTGCATTGGTACTTAGTTGCTGTGTTTCTTTCATTTTAAAATTTAATAAAAGATTAAATAAATTTCAATTAAGCTACTCTATAATTTTAATTTTTGCTATATCTGAATATGGATATTCAATTAGAGTTTTTCCCACCCAATATCCCAAATATAGATTTTTTATTTCTTAATTAGTTGTTTCTGGTTTTACAACACCCATTTTTGAATACCTGAAATAATTTTCACCCATTTTCCTAGATTTTACTGCCAAATTCAAACACCTAATACAATATTTTTCAGGGCCCAAGGGCTCCCAACTCTGATCTATTTAAACTATAGTCTAAGAGAAGTCCTTTATTTATTATCCAGACCAAGAATGATCACAATGGGAAAAAGGGGAACTAGGTTCTTTTTATACCATTTACATTGGTCTTTGAGATTCTTCCAGATTCTTCCTGAAGGTCCTTGTCTCTCTATCTGGAGGGTCATGCTAAAAGTCTGAAACATCAGCTGACTAATTCTAGTTATATTCTTTTGGTCAGATTTGAACTTCGCGGTTTGCCTCAGTTGGTCATCTAAAAATACTTTAAATGGATTCTCCTCATATAGGACTTTCATTTGAGCGTAAGAGCATCCAAAACTGATCACTGGAAGCTGAGATATGGTTGGATTTGCCCGCTTACTAATTGTTGCTTGTCTTGATTTGAAATCCAATCTTGCGACCATTTCGGGACATGCTGACAGAGTTTTTGAACTTGGCTCTTTAAATTGCCATAACTTTTGATCTAGGGTACCTAGGGAGATCATCAAGGTATCTTTCTGACAGCAAGAAGTAGCTTTATTGATCCAAGCTTTTAAAACATGACTTTTTAAAGCTACTATGTCATGGCAGGCCATGACAATATTTTTAAAATTTATTTTTCAGATCTTGTGTCTTATTTTAGATACCTTGTTATCATTCATGATTAAAATCCATTGCACACACTGTGTGAGTGATTTTGTTTATGTAGTGAGTTGCTATTGTGTTTTGTTTTGGTTTGTGTTTTGACACACCGTGCTTGGGTGTATTTTGTCACTGATTTAAATAGTAAACATATGTACACCAAAAGTCAACTCACATCATTTTGTTTGTGAATTGATGTATTTCAGATTGTATTTTGAATGATTTTGCTTTGTGTGTGAGCCCTTTATTGCTGTGTTGACTTATTTTGCCCATTAACACCAATAAACCCTGTTAACAGAGTGTATATTTTAACCTGAGAGTTGGATTTTGTTTAAATCTGAGGTATTTTTGGTTGTCGCTATAGCTTTTAAAACTACTGTACAAATATTATACATCTGGGTGCTGTTTGAAATCTGAAATATACATGCACAAGTTTGATATGTTCTGTTGCTCAGTTATGTGTCATGTATTTTGAATAGAGCTATAGCTATTTCTGGTGATTAATGTGTTTGATGTATCAAATTAAAAATATTATCAATTCTTTGTCCCTTGATGTTACAGAAAAAACTCACACCAGTTATGTTTTGTTTTATGCACAACTTTAGTTTGCTCTGATCTAACTTTGGTTCATCCATCTCAACAGCTTTGAAAAGTACAGTATCATATCTTAGTAATATTTATTCAAAAAAATATGTTTATATATATTGATTCAGTGTAAATGTATAACTCAACCTTCAAGAGCTCGACCTCTCATCAAATTAAAAATATAGTCAGGGTTTTTATATTATCACCACTTCAGCCAAAAAATCTGGCTCCTCATACTCTAAGGTTGAACATACTTCAAATAGGATCGTTTCTTCAATATAGGTGGTAGGATGTAAAGTTATTTGGTAAGCTGCAAGGAGGCTGGATTATACACATCTGAACCTTAATGAAATTTATGTTCCTTAAAAAAAGAGGCTGTATTATTCATTAGATCATCTGACGACGAATTTAAAAAGAATCAATTAAAGAGATGGCAATAAACTAAATATGACATAAGCCCAATTAACCTTGGCAAAGGATGAAGGATAGCTTACCTCATTGAATATGTTTCAGATAGGTTCGTATCTTGGTTTGCTTCGGCCCAGCTCCAGCTAGCTTTCGGCTTTGAGCCGCTACATACAGAACGGCAACTCTTAATATATAAAAATATATAAAATAGCTTTTTGAATCGGGTGGCCCAGAGACAGAGCTAGACTGAAGCAGCCTGAATTGTATCCCTTAGATAAACCAACACTTGAAAGCTAAATACTTCTTTTTGTTACAAGCTTTGAAGATGGTAAAATAAACCAAGATATATGTCATTAAACATCATAGGATCTCCAAACAAACTCCCATCAAACTTGCTCGCGTTATCAAAGTTCTCGGCCGTACCGGATCTCGTGGTGGAGTAACTCAGGTCCGTGTTGAATTCATCGATGACCCAACCCGTAGCATCATCCGTAATGTTAAGGGTCCCGTCCGTGAAAAATGATATCCTGACCCTTCTTGAATCTGAACGTGAAGCCCGCCGCCTTCGCTAAAAATCTCATCGCTAGACTTTACATTCCTAAGGATAGTAAACATCTGGGTTTTAAAAAACCTTTAGGTCCAAACAAAGTCAGCTTTAATGTACATAAAGCAGGTTTAAAAACTAGTTTTTCTGGGATGCACTTAACGTTTTATGCAAGAAAAGATTCTTATTTCATCTCAAACATTTTAATTAACTGCACTGCAATAAGCTATAAATTAGTAAAGAGCTTATAAGTACTTCTCTACATAAAAGTGTATCAACATGTAACATCACAATATAATCTACTCGTAGTACTAAAGCTTTATGTATGACGGTTGAATTCAAAGTCTATTTCAAAGCCAAATGTATATTAAGGAATTCGGTATAGAAAGTGGGTAGTGACGTTTTAAACGAGAAATTAAATTGCTTAGGAAGTAATTTTAGCGCTATTGCTCGTATCTTTCAATTTATATAAAATTGTTGAGTAATCTCTTGTGAATTTTCTAATGTATATTCGGTTCCCCAAAATTGAGTTTATATTCTCTCTTGCTAAAAATTACAGGTTTAAATATACTATAGCTTGCTTCAATGTGGTACATATGTTGACAATACATTGACTTCTAGCAAATAGTGGAAACATAAAATAACTATTAATATAATTAAGTATATTCAAACATGTAACTTAATATATTTTAAACATATATTTAAAGTGATATTGTGAAGAACTTAAAAAAATTAAATAAATATAAAAATATAGGGCATATTATATACGTAAGGATAAGTTAAATGAGCTATTAACTCTTCTATAGTAAGGGTTAAAATATAAACTTAACTTAATAAATCAAAAAACCTTTTTACACTATTGCAATATATATTATGTAATTTGGATAAGATTAAATAGTTAGACCAAATATAAAAATTAAAATAAAGAAAACAGTTGAAAAGATCAAATAGAAGATAAGAATAATGTGGGTAATAGCTTTAAAAAGAGTTAGGGATATACTATACAGTTCATAGACAAAATAATATTATTGGTGTTCTGGGTTTACTTTGGAACAGTAATTAGTTGATACATAAGCAGGCTACTTATACCTATATCTAAAAGGCTCAGTGAGCTTATGATTTTTAAGAATATTATAAGTATATAAATAGAGGGTTAAACTAAAAGATACAATTTAAGTTAACTTTTAAAACATACAATCTGAATTGTGATATGTTTTCATAACAGCTGTCAAAACCCTGGCCACAATGCATTTTGCACAGCAATGCTCATATTTGAGTTTTTGATTTATCCCTCAAAGAAAATGATTAAGTGTGTGTTACTTGACAGGGTAAGACCCAAGGACCTACACCTTGACACACTTAATTACTATGTGGGGCAATTTTACTGACACAAAATTAAAAATGGCTCACACTATCACTAAATTAACATATTCTTATCTGTTTGGAGTGCTAGCCTGCAAAGACAAACTAACCAGACTCAAAGTAGGTTCTTCTTTCCTTGTTACAAAAAAAGGGCCAGACTGTCCTGTGAGTTGATAAACTCAACCAAAAGAAAAGATTCTTTGCTGCATTTGGCTGCAAACAACCAATGCTTCACAAAAGTCAGAGTAGGCAGTACATGCATACTGGGTAAGTAGAACAATTTTTCTTTACCCAAAAGCCAATATATGAGATCAGGTTCAAACCCTGAGCCTAATTCTCTGTGGCCCGCCAGTTCAGAAGACCAGGACCTCGACTGCCTGCAGCTTATTAATAGTAAACCTGTTAGTAAAGTTGATGCCAACCCACTAGAATCTGAATCCTTGCCAATATCACAGGGTTTTACAAGCAAACCATCAGTGCCTGACAATATAAGCTTTCCCAAAGTGACAACTTACAATACTAGCAGTTTGGGTGATGAAATCAACAATCCTACCAATGAAAAAACTCATAAGCCTGCCCCTGTCCTAAGACTTGACACTTGCTCTGCAAACCCACCTAGCACTATAACAACCAATGATAACCCGCCTGCTCCTGACCCCAGAAGTTTCTCTAAGATAACAACATGTGGCACTGGCTGGCCGCTTGGTAAAATAAGCAAGTCCATCAATGAGAATTGTCCCAAACCTGCCCAAAGTCTAGAAAATGATGCTGGTCCTGAATATCTGCTCAACACAAATTATCAAGTTGTCAAACAGAAGGGTTCAAAGGTCTATTCTGCAGAGATACCAATGATGACCCACCTGAGCTCAAGAAACCCAACCAGACAATGTTAGAGATTCACTCATTTGGGAGCTTCTTCCCAATAGAATGGATAAGCACTCCCAAGTTAAGTTTGACTAGAGTGGCTCCTACTGGAATTCTAATCATCAACATGTGTAATAAGTGGCTTAACAATCTGAATCTCCCCAAAAAGAGAGTAAAGTAATTTAACAAGTAATATACACTAGTGTAGCCCAAGACCAACCATGATGCCTTGGGATAAATAATAAAAGGAAAGCAAGCAGTTTTAACATAAGGGGCATGACGGCAACCATCAGAATTAACTCATTCTGCAAGTTGACTTACTGAATGTTGACAAACTGTCAACATTCAGTAAGTCAACATTATTTTAGCATTTATCTGCCAGAATTGGGCATTTCCAAAACTAAGCTAATTTTTCATAGTGAATTATTAAGTCATAATTGCAAAATTAAAAAGGAACAGACATAATGTTGACACCATTTAAACAAAGGCTTAATTTTAAGCCAAAAAACTAAAATAATTTACTATGAAAATGTAAGTTTCTTTGTACTTTTACATTAAGGTCAACTACAGTAAGTAATATCTGGATGTCAACCCCAAATAAAAATCCATAAATTTCTTAATAAAATATACAATATTCTAAAGGTAACTATTTTTTATATTTTATACTACTGTTTTTATTAAATATATATTAAGATAAGCATTGAACAAAGACATATACCAACTTTCATAGTGTTCTTTGTATTATTTAGATATTTACTGTTATTTTAAACTCACTGGATAAACTATAGCTTATTTTTGTAAGTTCACTTAAGCCAAAACGCATATGTTAAAACTAGAAATTATATATGTAATTATAATGTTGACTTTGTGTAAAATTGATGTGTTGCCTAAATTGCAACAAAGGGGTTTGGCTAAGCAAACAAAGTGACATAATTTAAGCGAGATTAATAGGAGAGTTACTATAAAAGAACACTGGCTGCCTGAATGTTGACACCTTCACTGGTTTATTAGTAAAACACTGCCACTTAACAAAAAGCACACATATAATGATATGGTAATTCAGGCCAAAGTACCCAAGGCTGTACTTTAAAGTTTGCTCTACAATCCCTATCATTTAGTTTTCATAAGTTAAATATGCAAATCTTTAAATTTTTTAAATTTAAAAATAATCAATTTTGGCCTTAAAAAACCAACTCTAGAAAATATTAACCAATCTTTATAAGTGATTTACATAGTGTTTTTCTACTTTAATGCTGACTGTCAGTATATTGAAATCAAAATTAAAGCAATTTTTTATTCTGAAAAACTAAATTAAATATTTTTGACTATTATGACTACCAGAATGTCAGCTTTTTATTTAAACTTGGTTTTTTTTCTATTCTGTACTAATAAATTAGCTCTAAAATTACTTTTCATACTTTTATAAACTATTTACTTAATAATAAAAAATAAAATAAGTGATTATTATTTAATTTTATTCATGTTTCAAAAGATTATTCTTACTTTATGAACTAAACTCTAATTATTGTAGGACAAATCTTCCAAGAAGCCACAAAAGAGCCCCAAGTCAACTAAGAAAGTACCCAAAGCCTCTGGAAAGGCCCAAAGTCCCTACCCTAACAAAAAAACAGCCAAAGGCCCTCAACAAAACAGAAGACAAAGGAGAAGACCCCAGACCCTGAAAGCAAAGAGCCCTCGCCTGCCCCCTCCTCTTCTCTAAGCTGGTACCAATCAGAAGGAGATGAGGTTCCACTAAACAAGCAAGGAAGAAAGAAGACACCCAAGAGTCCAGAACCCCAGTCAAGCCCAGATGAATCAAGCTCAAAGGAATCAAGCCCCAAGGAATCAAGCTCATCCCAGTCCAAGAAGCGCAAGAATCCAACTCCAGATAATTCCCCTCCACTGCCCAAAAAATCTGCACCTCCATCCTCCTCATCAAGTATCAATAAAGAGGATCCTGATGATTACCTGTCTGACTATCATCAAGCACCAATTGGCCCATGGGATCCCCTAAAGGCTCAAAATATATGTAACATCAAAGGAGAGTTTAAGCTTCCAAAGAAGTTCCCTCAGGTTTCCCCTCTAATATCTGTCAAAGGAGGTGCAAGTTTAGTCTGTGATGGCTATGTTTTCAATTGCAATAATCAGAAGAGAGAAAGAAGAAGCAAGCATTATGTATGTGAAGATAGAAGCTGTGCTAGGATCAATACAGAAGGATGAGATAAAGTCACTAGTGAAAAAGGAGAACACACATGAAATGCTCTAATCAATCTTATTGAAAAGCTTCTAAAGTGGTACCTCTACTAATTAGTCCCAGTCTCCAAAGATGTCAAGGCTTCTGATCTGGAATTTAAGACCACCACACACCTAAGTAATGAGAACCTGAAGCTCATCCCTGACTGCGACCAGTTAGTGAAGTACATATGTGACAAACACCGTGATCTATTCCCCCATAAGAAATCTGCCATGGTCCAAGGAGAGTTAGTCTTGACAGAGGAGTTAAAGATGTTCAATGGTGATGAGGTATTCCTTTTACATGATGATGGGCCTACAGCAGAGGCAAGAATTATATGCTATGCTACACAATAGAACCTGGAGCAGTTAAGAGATTCAGAGACCTGGTTATGTGACAGTACCTTTGCAGTATGCCTCTGTCTTTTTTTTAACTATGGGTTGTACATTCCCTTATTGAAGACAAGGTGCTCCCATTTGCCTACTTTCTGCTTCCTGGGGCAACAGAAGAGATCTACATAAAAGCCTTTAAAATTCTTCAGGAGGGCATCAAAGCCCTACCCAATAATAAAAAGAGTCCCCCTGGCCATAACACTAGAGCCAATCCAGATGATTATGAAAAAGATGAAGCCACCCTTGCTGCAGAACAAGAAGCTCAAGATAAAGCACTTGGATTCTCAACTATAATCATGGACTATGAAGCTGCCCAGTATAACACTTTTGTAAATACCTTTGATGGAGAGGTCCAGGGGTGTTTTTTCAATTATTGACAGGCTTTCAACAGGCAACTAAAGAGTCTACCTGAGCCCAGCAAGCTCTACCGTCTAGATACATCAGGAAAGTGCAAGTTCTTAATTAAGCAGTCTGTAGCACTAGTCTTTGTAAATCCAGAGCATACTGGACAAGCCTTTGACCCCCTATGCCAGGATTCATATGCCAAGAAACATGAGGATGCCTTCTACTCTTTCATTGAATATTAGGAACCACAGTGGATTAGACGTAAGGTCACTAAGCGCCAGAGCAAGCCCAGAGCTAAAGCCAACTGGAACTGCTACCAGGCAGTTCTTAAGAATGAGATGAAAACTACTTCATCTTTGGAGGGCTGGCATAAGCATATCAAGTCCTCCTTTGGAATCAAGCCCAGATTCAACACCTTCTACAAGCACCTCAAAGTCCAACAGGGGAAGACTGCTGTATCCATAAGAGATATTGAGAACCGCCCATCCTAGAAGAAGAGAACCACCAAAGAGAAACAGTATCAAGAGAAGATCAAGGAAGTTGTCAAGGCCAAATATAAGCTTTCAGAGATTGGGGAATACATCAAGAAGATTGCCACAGTTCTTAATGGCATTCAGGTGATCACAGTCTAGCTTTCAATTAAATTTATTGAGTCTTGCCTAATTTTGTATATAGTTCTTATATGTTAAGTATAATATTTTTAAATAAATAGTTATTCTAAATAGCTCATTAATAATTTATGGTACTGTTTTTATAAAATCATTGATTTTCTATTGATAGTTTGATGTTTTAGACTGTGTTACATGGCCTATATTGGTATTTTACTAGTAAATTATATGTTTTTTGTTGTTTTCAATATAGAAAAAGCTTTATATTACTGTTTCTGATTGTTATATTTTTCTATAATACATAAAATTTTATGTAGTATCTTTTTGTGTATTGGTTTTTTTTGTTTTTATAAGTGGGAAAATTTTTATTTTGTGAAGATAGCTAATTTCATAGTAAAATAAAATAAAAGTGTATTTTTATGATTTTTTAATTGTCATGTATAATTTTTTATGGACTTTTTAAAATCTATGTTATCAAAATACCCTATGAAGTATCTTGAAGCTTAATTTTTTTAAGTAGAATGTTCAGGAAACAGGTTTCTGCTTATTAAAAAAGTGTCAACATTTAGTAGTCTGCATGAGCTAAAACTTAATTTTGACTTTTCAATGCTGTCAACATTAAAGTATTTTTAATTCTGATTGTTAACATATAGTAAGTCAACTTGCAGAATGAGTTAATTCTGGCAGTTGCTGGCATGACAGTGGTGTGGACCAAAATAATACAAGATAGAATCATCAGATTTTTCAGTTGAATTTGGATCAGGAGTTTCAAAGTTCACGTTAGCCTGGCTATACCCTAATAACACACAAAAAACCTCACACAAGGAAAAGAGGTTTCATGTTGCTTGAAAAAGATCACAATACAGTAGTTTTAAAAGCTATGGCAACTGTAAATTCACTGCCACCTTTGGCTTTGGATCGAACCATTTTTCCCTGCCGCACCAAAAAAGGCCCAAAAATTGCAGCCCAGCCACTCAACTCTCTAGGCAATTTAGCTCATACTGTCAATGAGATATTTTTCCTGGCCTACCCTGCAGACCTCCTGGCTCTTGCAGTTCCCTCCTGGGAAGAAACACCAATTGTTTTGGACTATTTACTGGCCTGGTGTTGTCCTCTCTTAAAAACAATCAGAAACACCCAATCAAAAAACGCCACACCAATAACCATAAAATCAATTGAATCTGAAATGGATGAGATGCCTTCCAACCAATCAGGTAAAGCTGCAGCAATTACCTTGAAACCCTCCAGTCTCCCTGGTCCTGACCTGAAAAATTTATCCCCATCCAATCAGATTCAACCCCTGCTGTCATGTGATTCCTTTCCCTGCAACACACTCCCTTTTACACAGCAAGGGGACTTTCAGTCCCCTGCTTGTCTATTGTAAATTTTATTAAAAAGTTTGGAATTTGTTGCACTTTATTTTAAGTATGTTTGTAAACTGGGAACTCTGTTTCTGGTTCATATCATCTAAAAATTAAAGTGTTAGTGTTTTCTTTAACGCTTACATTGTACTTCCCCGTTTCAAACCCGGGAACTCTTCTGGACTCTTCAGAACAGGTCCTAGCGCATAGTTGTTGCCTCCTTTTGTTTTTGTTTTTGCTTTTGAAAACCAATCTCAAACTTGAAATTCTATTTAAAATTCAATATAATACCTATTATTATCTTGATTTTTCATTAAATTTTCAGTTTCTGAACCTGTTTTTCTTGTTTTTGTGATCCAAGGTCCCCAAGACAACGCCCCCACTCTCCAGACCCATTTTGTTGTTTCTTTTACCCTTCTGCTTGTGGCTGCCCTTGGTTCTCATTTTTTTATTGCTTGCCAGTAAAACAACTCTACCAACCTTCTCCAAATTTTGAGGAGATTGCAACCATGATACTCCCTGTCCTAAAATTTGTTACATTTTCCTTGGCCCCATTTCTATTACTCCTTTGGTCAACCTTGCCAGACTTGTGATCAAAAATCACTTCTTCTACTTGGCTTGTGGGGGACAACCCATCTAGCATTCTGAATTTTCCTAGTGGTCTCTTCCTCTCTGGAGAGGCCGTGGTGAAAAGCTTGATGTGTGTTGACCTTGATTTGGATGCTGTTAGTTATACATTGCCCTCCTATGAAGAAGAGAAAATGTCAATGCCTCCCCTCCCCAGCTGGGAAGAGGGTGAGGCAGTTCCCCTTGAGGCTCTCAAGCTGCTCCCTCCCACTTCCTCTTGTGCCCCGTGATTGATCACTGGTCTTGTGCTGATGGGATTGAACTCCTACTTCCCCCAACTTTCCCCAGTGTCCTCCCTCTGGTCCCCTCTTAGAGCGGCCATCCCAGCCCTTCACTGGTTGGCATCCTGGTGGTTTGTTTCACCGGGATGAGAGCAAAAATTAGTTAGTTTAGCCCCCCTTTCTCACAGCAACAACCAAAAATACCTCAGATTTAAACAAAATAATTTCAGACTTAAACAAATTCCAAGTTGGGCAAGATTAAGGATTCAATTAATTTAAAAAATTTCATTTATTAAATTAACTATCAAACAAAAAACAAAATTTCACTAGCCCATTATACAAAATTATATCAAACATCAAGAGGTGTAGTTTAAACCACAAAAAAATGAACTGGCACAACAAGTGAGATGGATGGATGCCATCCCAGAGTATATTATAATCCAATCAGGATTCATATGAGGCACCAACAGAAGGACTAAAATGAAACAAAATTTGAGCAATCTAGAAGTGAGATTCCACAAGCACAAAACAAAATGAAGTCACACAAGATGTGAAGTATGAGAAGCCTAAAATAGAAATATAACAGTTTAACAGCCAATCAACAGCTATCTAATTTAGAAACAGAGGCATTTTATTCATTTTCATGGATCCTAATTTGTGTGAAATGGTTTTGAGAACCTTCCAAATACAGAATTGAGATTACAATAAAAATAAATCATTAAATTTTAAAATTTCTACTTTTAGTGATTTTATCCTAGGTTTTAGTTCAATATGGTTTTCAACAGCAACATTTTTGACAGCGCCAGCAGCAGCCAAGCCAGCTTCAATGGAGGCAAGGCTCAGAACGTGAAGGCACCTGTTTACACCCAAGCCTTTGAGGCGGGTAACAAGGAAGCTGACCTGTTACTGACCCCCAACCCAAATGGATTTGACTTGTTCAGTAGTCACTTAGTGTCTAGCTCTGTCCCTGCTCCTGTATCCACCCCCACACAAGCTGCCTGTCAACCAACCAATCAGGATGGCAACCTTGATTTGGAACAACTTCCTGCCACCAGCCAACCTGCCCCCCTACAGCCAATCAGGCCTCAGCTCCCCCGGCCCAGCGCCCCAAGCAACAAATCTTCACCACCCAAATTCTTCAGGAAATTGTGGCACTGAATCTACAGGGTCTGTCCTGGGAACAGATTTCTGCCCAGTTGCAATTCACCTGAGCTACTATCATGCGGGAATTCAACAACCTGATGAACAGGGGGAATCTTATTGGGACGGCTAAGAAGCCCAAGAAGGCTCCCAAGTCACAAATATCTGAGGCATACCTAATCATGCTTGACCTCCTCCAGAAGGATCCTAATTTTCCATTGACTCAGGCCCAGAAGCAACTTGCGCACCATAACATATGGGTGTCTGAGCGCATGGTGCAGCTCTGGATGTATGGGAAGGTGGCTTCCATACAGGTTCTTATCAATTTTGCTGGCAACCAATGAGATGGCGCTGAGGATTGCCTGTATGACACTGCCACCAAATCAACCCTGGTCCAATGCTTGACCAGTCTATCAGATTTTTCATGTTTGTCTTGTATTATAAGCTATCAATAGCTTTTGACAATTTTGGTGAGCAAGGAAAAGCCGCTGCCAAGAATAGAAGGAAGAAGGTCAAGAAAAGGACGTTCATTGGTGCATTTCTGGTGGTTTCAGCCAAGGGTTTTGTCTACTATCAGACAAACCCAGATTTCACCAATGAATACTGTACAGCTCATCCTCAGTGGATTAATTGACACCTGGGATGGCTTGAATTCCAAGCACCAGGGTTTCTTGAGCCACAGATGGAGGGTAGCTCCACTGCCCTTGAGGCCATCCAGGAACACGGGCACCAGGCCTCCATGTACCCAGCTGGTCACGCTGACATCCATCTGGCTGATGTCATGTTCTTTAATATTAGAGATAAACTCCAGGAGCACCGCCCTCAGGCTTTCAACAACCTCTATCTTGGGGTCCTTGAATACAATTCTCTCTTTGGTCACTAAATGGTGGCTGACTTGTTTGCCCAAATTGTCTTCCACGTGAACATGGGCAACCAATCATGTAAGGATAAGCGCCTCCCACCCCGTGCCACAGCCACCTACCAGCCCATCCAGCCAATGACAGACAAGGAATATAACAAGTGTTATATGGCGGCTATCACACAATACTTCTACCCCTGTCACCACCATCCCCCACCTTTTAGCCCCACTCACCCAATCCCAGACCCCCAGGCCAGCACTTCCTCAAAATCTTCCTTCCTGCGCTATTCTGTCTACTAGGCATCACTCTTCCCTGCCCCAATAAACCCCCTGTTGCCAAACATTTTCTATTTATATTATCTTTATTTTGAATTTCAATTTTTCATGTTCTCTTTGTTTATAGTTGGCTTTATTCTTTATGTTCAGCTTATTTCTATAAAACCATATATTTACTATGCCATGTATCTAGATCCAGAACACAGTTATTTTTAGCACTTTGCACAGCCTCTTGTGAAAATATTAACAACAATTTGGTGAGCAGCTAAATTTGAATTAGAAAATTATAGGTTAACTGTTTTTAGATAAAGTTGTTACTGATCCAAATTCAAAACCTTGATGATAAACTTTAAGCCAATCAGGAGCCAATTGCTAAAGTGATTGTTGTGAATTAAGGGACATTCAATAATTCTTTGGTGCATTGCACTAATTAATATGATTGACTGGATCTTTTGCTATTGTGCGCCATTGCCGCTGTGGAAAATTGTTGATGGACTAGAGCCCAATCAGCTGCTGGGTTAGCACTAGTCCACCAACAACTTGCCACAGCAGCAATGGCTCACAATGAAAAAACAACCTGCCAATCTTATTATCTAGCGCACATGCACTAAAGAATTATTGAATGTCCCTTTATGTCACAACAATCACTTTATCACTCAGCTCCTGATTGGCTTAAAGTTTATCATCAAGGTTTTGAATTTGGATCAGTAACAACTTTATCTAAAAACAGTTAACACTATAATTTTCTAATTCAAATTTAGCTGATCACCAAACTGTTATTAATATTTTCACAAGGGGCTGTGAAAAGCGCCAAAAATAATATGGTAATCAAGGAAACAATGTCAACACAAAGCAAACAACACATATTGAGATGAGCATAAAACATATACACAATGAGGAAAAATGGGATATTTGAGTAATGTGAAAACAAACAGGGATGAACAAAGAGGCAACAGTATCAGAATAATACAGATTTTATTGGGATGAAAGCTATAAAAACATATGGAAAGGTTAGTAAAAAATCAATGAGAGAATTGGAGAAGCTTTTGAAGGATCTTGACTCTGCAGTTGCAGAGATCAAAGAAATTGACCGCAAGGTCAAAGCAAAAGTCAAGGCCAATGTCCTCAAAGGCAAGAAACTTGACAGGGTGACATCCAAGGCATTGATGACCAAAATGCCTGACACATCAGAGCAGACTATTGAGCGCCTGCTCAACATTCAAAAAACGGTAGTCAAAGGCTTGCAATTCAAGTCCTTTGCCCTCTCCACGCTGACTTTCTGGACAGATGGCCCTGAAATGTATGCCCGCCTAAAACCTACCAAGCGGGCAAGGACAGAGGATAAAGAATTGCCCGCGCAACTGCTTGCGCCAAGAATGGCAACGCCTGCCAAAGCCACAGGCAAGGAGGAAACCCAAAAGGTACATAAAAAATTATAATTAATAAATTTTTTAAAATACTTACCTTTTTTTTGGTAGAAAACATTGACAGCAAACTCTGCTGGGTCTTGGTCCATTTTGTTCCCGTCACATTTTATGCCAACTACGCCAATCATGTGGCCAAACAGCTCTATCTGTCTCCCCTGTCTTGCAGGAGCTCAAAGACAGGGTCCATGGTACCTTTCTGATGACAAGAAACACACTAGCTGGGCTGACACATGCCAAGGGGGCATCTTAGTGGGCAGTTACTGCCTACAAAGATGCCCAACTGGTCCGCCTTGACCCAGTAGTCCTCAGTGGAGTTTACTGTGTAAACTCCATTGAGCTTGTTTGGGACGTCCTGGAGACGCTCCAATTCTTGAATGTACCAGAGATGGGCCAGGCCCATGCAGCTGCTTGCTTCTGCTTTCTGGTAGAGCATACCATCTCTTACCTCTTGGACAACTTTGGGCGCGTGGTAGGAAAACTGGCTGCTGCAGATGCAACAGCTGTGAAGAAGACCAAAATCCTCCTTGCTGACTTTGGGCTGGCCTGGAGTGCTAATGAGACAGGGGTCTCACAAGCAATGGAGCTGACCTTTGCAAAGACAAAGCATGAAAAGAAGATCAGCACAGTATATAACAAACTTTGCAAGTTTACTGAAGCCTTTGCTGGGCAAAGGCTTCACCTCATTGTTTACTTAGGGTTCCTCTTTTACTTTGGGATGGACATGTCTGTAGAGGACCTGAACAGGGTCCTTCTTGGGATTG
Source organism: Entomophthora muscae (assembly GCA_014839935.2). Taxonomy (NCBI): domain Eukaryota; kingdom Fungi; phylum Entomophthoromycota; class Entomophthoromycetes; order Entomophthorales; family Entomophthoraceae; genus Entomophthora; species Entomophthora muscae. The sequence continues at coordinate 344,789 of QTSX02002848.1, read as the reverse complement.
ACAAGGCCAGGCTCTCCCTGGATGGAAAGAAGGTCCCCCCAGATACAACTTGGTGAACCACGTTATCCAGGATGCCCTGGTCCTGGATGGCATCTTTGGGGTTGCAGCCCTGCCAGAGAAGCTGCTGCTTCACTCCCACCTGACTGTACTCCCTTTCACCAGCAGGCGGGAGTATTTTAACCAGGGTGTATCCACTGTCCACAGTGTGGCAGTGGAGGTTGTGCACCACCTTCATCACGGGGTGGGTACATACTGCTGAACCCATTATAGGTGCTATTAATTTTTCTCTATAGCAATAAACATCTTTAAACTCTAGATTATTTTAAATATAAATAATTTTTTAATTCTTGTTTTAGCAAACAAGATTTGCAAAATATATTGCAGAAACAGTTTTCATAAAAGCATAAAATTATACGCTAATAAAATATATTATAATTTGTACATTTTACATTTAATTTTTTTAATTTGATTTTTATATTTATTTGACAAAAGCGATATAAATATGTTCACATAATCCAGTATCAAGTGTTTGGGTTAACCTCAGATGGCATGATAAAAAATATAATATAATATAAAATAAAATAAATAAATAACTTACATCCATTGATGGTCTTGCCAAATGTGATTGTGGGCTTAGAGGCTTCTAAATATAAAATCTTAAATAATGAATCTTAAATAGTAGATTAGAGAATATAAAAAAGTTGGACACACTAAGCCTTTAATTGATTGGCTGTTTGGCTAGGCACACAGGGATAAACAAATCAACATGACCATAGAATTTGGTCACGGTCTCAGCTGGGAGGATGTGGATCCCAGCCTGCAGCAAATCAAACAGGTCCTTGGTCCCAGTTGGGGTTCCTTGCTTGACAGCTTGCTTGAGCCACCCAAAGACTTGCTCAATGGGATTTAGGAAGGGCAAATAGGCAGGGAGGAAGAGAAGACACAAATTTGCCATGACCAATTTGTGGGGACCCATGCAATGCTAGTGTCAATCATCAGGAATTCCTCAAGAATATCAGCCACCTTATAGAGACCAACATTGTCCAGCACAAATACGTTGGTGAAGCCTGGGCTTGTGTATCTCAGGTGCTTCTGGACCAATCAGAGAAATGATAGAAAGGTCCTGCTGTTATGTGAACCCAATATCATTTGATAGAGCTCAACCCCCTTTGGACTGAGGAGAGCCACCATCAAATAGGCTGTGGCACAGACTGCAGCACGCCGAGCCATCCCGTCATTGGAGCCTTTGGGGACATAGTCATACCCATTGCACATTGACAAGGCAAATATTAATTTGTCAATGTAGTAGAATTTTACTTTTCCCTTAGCTTTGAGGGCAGTGTACGCCTCTGCGTATTTTTTCCAGGTCTCAACATTGGTTGGGCTATTACAATTGTAGGGGGATACCCCAAGCTTTTTCCAGGAAAGCACATTCCCTTGACCAGATGGTACTAAAAGGAAATTGAGGCCTCAACCCCAAAAGTAGATTTGACCATGGCCTGTATATTTTCCAGTTCAAGATGGCAGTCCTGGATTATCCACTGGCGGAAAGCCCATTTGTGCTCCTTGGTGAGCATGGTAGAAACGCACAAGGATTTCTCTGCGGCAAGGACTTGGCCAGTATTGATGAACTTGTGAAAGGTCTTGCTGGCGTACTTGGGATCCACTCCAACAAGAGCCGCAGCCACCTTGTAATTACCTGATTCTTGCATTAGCTTAAGCAGGATGATGCATTTGATGTTGGGGATGCGCTTCTGGGTGGGCTTTTTAGTGGTGGGGATTGACTTGTTGGAATTGGGCACGACACAGGGCATAGGTACCTTGGTATAGAAGGCTGCCTTTTCTTTAGCACCAACTGTCCCTCATCAGTTCTGAAGAACTCAGGCTTCTTGTCCTCTTCCTGATTGCCATCACTGACGTAGGGCTTGTAGCTAGTATCAAGTACAGGCTTCACCTTCTCCAGCATGGCTGATGGGACTGATTCTTGCCAGTACACAGTGTCAAACACATATGAAGTAAGTTCTACCTCCTTGTTTCTAACTTTCTTGGTGAAGGTAACCTTGGTGGGCTTCTGGGTCAGCTTGGGGACCCAAGGGTTTATGCACTGCACCCTAGCAGCTTGTGCTCCTCAAACTGTCTGTATCAGTGCAGCGTCACTATCAAACTCTCCTCTCCTGTCTCTACCCTGAGTAGGCATTTGTGTTTCACTAACTCTGTTCTTTGACCCGCAGGGGCAACTGCGGCACACAACAGGTGCAATGGTACTCTGTTGTTGTGTTCCTTCCATTTAAAAATTTAATAAAATACTAAATAAATTTCAATTAAGTTACTCCCTAATTTTATTTTTTGCTTTTACCTGAATATGGGTATTTAATTAATATTTCCCCCCAAAATCCCAATTATAGAATTTTTGTTTCTTAATTAGTTGTTTTTGGTTTTACAACACCCATTTTAGAATACTAAAAAAAATCCACCCATTTTCTCAGATTTTACTGCCAAATCCAAACATCCAACACAATATTTTTAAAAATTTGTGTTTCAGATTGCATGCCCTATTTTAGATATCTTGGTATCATTCTTGATTGCAATCCATTGCACACACTGAGTGAGTGATTTTGTTTACATAGTGAGTTGCTATTGTGCTTTGTTTTTGGGTTGAGCTTCAACACACCACACTTGGGTGTATTTTGTCACCAACTCACATAGTAAGCATATGTACACCAAAAGTCAACTCACATCATTTTTTTGTGAATCCATGTATTTATGATTATATTTGAATGGTTTTGCTTTGCATGTGAGCACTTCTTTGCTGTGTTGACCCATTTTGCCCATTAACACCAAAAATCACTATTAACAGAGTGTATATTTTAACTTGATAGTTGTATTTTGTTTAAATCTGAAACCATTTTGATTAAATCTGAGGTATTTTTGGTTGTTGCATAGCTTATAAAACTACTGTAATATTCTAATCAGTTAGGAAGTGAAAACATAGAATTTATTGTGGATGCTGAAAGAAACAAAATTGTTGGAGCAATTTTCTTAGAAAAGGGATTCCAGCTTAAAACTGAAGAAGGAGTGAGATAGGATCATTATGGTTACCCTTAGGTCTTGCAAGTAATATTGTTGAAGTATAGCCTGCAAAACAAGAAAAAATAGGGCTTTGATTAAATTTCAGGATATATTTCACTTCTTTGCTACTGTAAATTCAGAACCTGAACGTAAAAGTGCGGGATTGTCAAATCCTTGGTCCAAATTTCAAATCACTTTTGCGGGCAAAACAGCTGAGTGAAAATTAAAATATTTAATAAAATCAACCATTTAATTTGACTTTTTTTGGTTTATTTAAATTGGCAAATTTTAAATTTCTTGAGCAGATAAATCAACTAACAAAAGACAAAACACAACAAACAAATGTGGCATACATGAATCAGAAATACAGGATTCTAATGTACAGTAGTTTTAAAAGCTATGGTAATAACCAAAAATACTTTAGATTTAAACAAAATGATTTCAGATTTAAACAAAATCTAACTCTCAGGTTAAAATATACACTCTGTTAACAGTGATTTTTGGCGTTAATGGGCAAAATGGGTCAACACAGCAAAGAAGTGCTCACACACAAAGCAAAACCATTCAAAATACAATCCTAAATACATTGAGTCACAAACAAAATGATGTGAGTAGACTTTTGGTGTACATATGTTTACTATTTAAATCAGTGACAAAATACACCCAAGCATGGTGTGTCAAAACACAAACCAAAACAAAACACAATAGCAACTCACTACATAAACAAAATCACTCACACAGTGTGTGCAATGGATTTTAATCATGAATGATAACAAGGTATCTAAAATAAGACACAAGATCTGAAAAATAAATTTTAAAAATATTGTGTTGGGTTAATTTGGCGTAAAATATGGGAAAATGGGTGGAAAATATTTTGGGTGTTCTAAAATGGGTGTTGTAAAACCAAAAACAACTAAATAAGAAGCAAAAATCTATAATTGGGATATTAGGTGAGAAAAAATATCAATTAAATATCCATATTCAGGTAAAAGCAAAAAATAAAATTAGGGGATAACTTAATTGAAATTTATTTGATATTTTATTAAATTCTCAAAATGAAGGAACACAACAATAGAGTACCAATGCACCTGTTGTGCCCTGTGGTCACGGTTGCCCCCGTGGGTCAAAGAACAGAGTTAGTGCAACCCAAATGCCTACTCAGGAAGGAGACGGGAGAGGAGAGTTCAATAGTGACACTGAAATGACACAGCCGGTTCAAGGAGCACAAGCTGCTAGGGTACAGAGCATCAACCCTTGGATCCCCAAGCTGACCCAGAAGCCCACCAAGGTTACCACAACAAAAATTGTTAGAAACAAGGAGGTAGAACTTACTTTGTATGTGTTCAACATTGTGTGCCGGCAAGAGATGGTCCTGTCAGTCATGCTGGAGAAGGTGAAGCCTGCACTTGATACTAGCTACAAGCCCTAAATAAGTGATGGTAACCAGGAAGAGGACAAGGTGTCTGAGTTCTACCAAACTGATGAGGGACAGCTAGTGCTCAAAAATGTTGCAGCCTTCTACAACAAGGTGCCCATGCCTTGCAAGCCAGTCCTTGAGCAGGATCCCAATTCAACTACTTCCTCTAAGCCTGCCCAGAAGCGCATCCCATATATCAAACACATCATCCTGCTCAAGCTAATGCAGGAATCAGGTGATTAAAAGGCAGTTGCGGCTCTTGTTGGGGTGGATCCCAAGTACGCTTTGAGGACCTTCAATAAGTTCATCAATACTGGCTGAGTCTTTGCCACAGAGAAATCCTTGCACATGTCAACTATGCTCACTAAGGAGCACAAATGGGCAATCCAATAGTGGATAACCTGGGACTGCCATCTTGAACTGCCAAATATACAGTCAATGGTTAAATATACTTTTGGGGTTGAGGTCTCAATTTCCTTTTATTATCATTTGGTCAAGGGAATGCAATTTTCCTAGAAAAAACTTGGGGTATTCCCCTACAATTGTAATAGCCCAGCCAACATTGACGTCCAGAAAAAATATGCAGAGGCGTACACTGCCCTCAAAGCCAAGGGGACAGTCAAATTCTATTATATTGACAAATCAGCATTTGCCTTGTCAATGTAAAATGGGTATGGGTATGTCCCCAAAGGCTCAAATGACAGGGTAGCTTGGCGTGCGGCAGTCTGTGCCACAGCCTACTCAATGGTGGCTCTCCTTGGTCCAAAGGGGGTTGAGCTGTATTAAATGATATTGGGATCCCACAATAGCTGGAATTTTATATCATTCCTTCAATTGGTCCAGGAGCACCTGAGGCGCACAAGCCCTGGCTTTACCAACGTTATTGTGTTGGACAACGTTGTTCTCCATAAGGTGGCTGATAATCTCAAGGAATTCCCAATGCATGACACCAGCATTACAGTGGTCCCCCAGCAATTGGCCACGGCAAGTTTGCGCCTTCTCTTCCTCCCTGCCTATTTTCCCTTCCTAAATCCCATTGAGGAAGTCTTTGGGTGGCTCAAGCAAGTTGCCAAGCAAGGAACCCCAACTGGGATCAAGGACCTATTTAATTTGCTGCAGGCCGGGATCCACATCCTCCCAGCTGAGACCATGGCCAAATTCTATGACCACACTGATTTGTTCATCCCCGCGTGCCTTGCCAAACAGCCAATCAATTAAAGGCTTAGCTTGTCTAACTTTTTTATATTCTCTAATTTACTATTCAAGATTTATTAATTATATTTTTATGTTTAGAAGCTTCTAAGCCCACAATCACATTTGACTAGAACATCAATGAAGGTTTGTAATTTATTTATTTTATATTAATTTTTCTATTATGGCATCTGAGGTTATCCCAAACACTTGACACTGGATTATGCAAATATATTTATATCACTTTTTTCAAATAAACATAAAAATCAAATTGAAAAAAGTTAAATGTAAAGTGTACACAATAGAAGCAAATTTTATTAAAGTAAATATATTTATGCTTGTATGATGACTGTCTCTGGGATTTATTTTGCAAAACTTGTTTGCTAAAATAATAATAAATAATTTTTTAAAAAGAAAAATTTAAAAGTGTAGCTTATATTGTGGAAGAGATTTTTATTGAGGTTGCCTGTAGTAGGTTTGGCGGTATTTACCCACCCCTCAATGGAGGTGGTGCACAGTTTCCACTGCCACACCGTGAACAGTGGATACACCCTGCTGGAAGTATTCTTGGCGGCTAGTAAAAGGGAGGATAGTGAGGTGGGAATGGAGCAGAAGCTTTTCTGGCAGGGCTGCAAACCTGTAGATGCCAGCCAGGACCAGGGCGTCCTGGATAACATGGTCAACTGTGCCATAACCTGGGGAGACCTTCTTCCCATCCAGGGGGAGCCTGGCCCCGTCAATCCATAGGAGGTGTGAGAGAGGGGGGCTAAACTAACTAAGTTTTGCTCCCATCCCGGTGAAACAAACCACCAGGATGCTGTCCAGTGAAGAACTGGGACAGCCACTCAAAGGGGGGACCACAGGGAGGACACAGGGGACAACTGAGGGAAATAGGTGTTCAAGCCCATCAATATCAGGCCAGTGAGCAACCAAGGGGAGCAGGTGGGAGCAGGAGAGGACACCTTGGAGGACCCAAGGGGTACTGGATGGCTCTGGACCACGCTAGGGGGGGGAGGCATGGAAGACACATCTCCTTCAGAAACAGGCAAAGCGTGATCCACGGTGTCCAAATCCAAGTCATCATACGTCAGGCTCTTGACCACAGTCTCTCCAGAAAAGAGAAGACCGCTGGGGAGGTCCCAGAGACTAGAAGGGTCTCTACCCACAAGCTGGGCAGACAAGGAGATTTTCCCCCACAAGTCTGGGGAGGTGGACCACAGAAGCAGCAGGAACAGAGCCAGGGAAAACATCACAAATTTTTTTGCTGGGAGTATCATAGAAATAATCCTCACAAAATTAGAAGTAGGTTAGTAGGATTTTTTTTGCAAATAACAGTAGAAAAATGTCTTGGCAGGGTAATTTTTAACAGAAGGGCAAAAAGGAGCAACAGAGTAGGTCCAGGCAGCCTTATTGTGATCTTGGACGCCTTGATAATGTCGGCAAGCAAAAGTGGGTTCAAAAACAAAGATTTTAAGTGGAAATTCAAAATAATAAAGAAGATATTGAAAATCAATTGAAAGTTTCAGGTTCAAACTCTGTTTTTGAAAACAAAAGCAGAGGAGACACTAACTAGGTATAATAACACTAGTATAGGATCCCAGAAGAGAAGCCAGGTTTGAAACCGGTTGGCACAAGGTAAGCTTTAGAACAGCAACTAACACCTTAATCTTTAGGCTGCAGAAACTCAAAACAGGGTCCCAAACAGCAAACAAAATTAAAATAAAGTGCAAAAGGCTCAAAACTTTAATATATTTGAAAATAGACAAGCAAGGGACTGGAAGTCCCCTTGCTTTGCTAAAAGAAATGAATTGCAACAAAAGTGATCACCTGACAATTGGAGCTGGACCTAATTGGCTAGAGGAAAAACTTTGCTGGATAGGCTCAGGGGGACTGGAGAGTTTTACTCTAATTTCTGTGACCTGATCTGATTGGCTGGAAGAGGTGCCAGGCATTTGAGAGTCAACTGAGTTGTCAAGCGTTGATGTGGCAACATTTGATTGGGCAGCTCTGATAGTTTTTAAAAATGGATGACACTAGGCTTAGTAAGTAGTCTAAATTGACCAACATTTTTTCCCAGGGGGGAGCAACCAAGGGCAAGGAATCTGCAGGGTAGGCTAGCACAAACCTCTCATCAACTGTGTGTGCTAAATCCCCTAAAGAATGGAGGGGTTTGGCTGGCATTTTTGGGCCTTTCTTGGTGCAACAGGGGAAGATTTTACAATCTAATGCCAGGGGTGGCAGTGAATTTACAGGGGGACCCCGTCAAGGTCCTCTACAGACGCGCTCATCCCAAAGTAAAAATGATACCCCAGGTAAACCACCAGATGAAGCCTTTGACCAGCAAAGGCTTCAGCAAACTTGCACAATTTATTAAAAACAGCACTGATCTTCTTCTTGTGCTTTGTCTTGGCAAACATGAGCTTCATTGATAGAGGGACCCTTGTCTCATCAGCACTCCAGGCCAGCCCAAAGTCCGCCAGGAGTATCTTGATCTTCTTTACAGCTGTTGCATCTGCAACAGCTAATTTACCCACCACACACCTAAAGTTCTCTAAAAAGTAAGACAGGGTGTGCTCCACTGGGAAGCAGAAGCAAGCAGCCACATGTGCCTGGCCCATCTCCGGTATATTCTTGAATGGGAGCATTACCAGGACGTCCCAAACAAGCTCAATGGAGTTTACACAATAAACTCCACCAAGGTTAACCGGGTTCAGGCGGATCAGTTGGGCATCCTTGTAGACAGTAACTGCCCACTCAGATGCTCCCTCTCCATGCGTCAGCCCAGCCAATGCCTCCCTGGACATTGGGAAGGTACTGTGGATCCTATCCTTGAGCTCCAGCAAGACAGGGGGGACAGGAATAGCTGCCTTGCCACATGATTGGCATAATTGGCGTAGAAGGTGGGGGGACAAAGGGGACCAGGACCTGGCAGAGTTCACTGTCTACGTTTTATAAAAAAAGGTAAGCATTTAGAGATTTTTATTAGTTTATTTTTTAGGTTATCTTTGTAGGTTTCCTCCTTGCCTTCAGCTTTGGAAGGCTTTGTCATTCTTGGCGCAAGCAATTGCATCAGCAATTTGGTGTTCTCAGTTCTTGGGCGCTTTGCAGGTTTGAGGTGGGCATACATTTCAGGGCCATCTGTCCAGACGGACGGCGCAGAAAGATTGTATGCCTTAAATTGCAGGACCTCCACCATTGTCTTCTGGATGTTGAGAAGACGCTTGATGGTCTTCTCTGGGGTTTCTGGTATTTTTGAAATTAGTGCCTTTGCAGACACCTTGTTGATTTTGTCCCCAGTGAGGACAGCGGACTTAACTTTGGCTTTGACCTTGCAGTTGATGTCCTTGATTTTGGCAATCACCAAGTTGAGGTCTTTGAGTAGTTTTTTGAGTTCTCTCATTTGATTTTTTACTAACCTTTCCATATGTTTTTATAGCTTTTACCCCAATAAACTCTGTATTATTTTGATACTGTTCCCTCTTTGCATATTCCTTTTTGTTTTCCCATCTACTACATTATCTCATCATTTTACCCATTTTGTATATGTTTTACACTCATCTCAATATGTGTTGTTTCCTTTGTGTTGGCATTGTTTCCTTGATTACCATATCATTTTTGGCGCTTGATATAGCCCCTTGTGAAAATATTAAAACAGTTTGGTGATCAGCTAAATTTGAATTAGAAAATTATAGTGTTAACTGTTTTTAGATAAAGTTATTACTGATCCAAATTCAAAACCTTAATGATAAACTTTAAGCCAATCAGGAGCCAAGTGATAAAGTGATTGTTGTGGCATAAAGGATCATTCAATAATTCTTTGGTGCATGTGCGCTAATTAATTTGATTGGCTGGATGTTTTGCCATTGTACACCATTGCCACTGTGGTAAGTTGTTGGTGGACTAGTGCCCAATCAGCTACTGGGTTAGTACTAGTCCATCAACAACTTGCCACAGCAGCAATGGCGCACAATGGCAAAACAACCAGCCAATCATATTAATTAGCAAACATGCACCAAAGAATTATTGAATGTCCCTTAATTCACAACAATCACTTTAGCAATTGGCTCCTGATTGGCTTAAAGTTTATCATTAAGGTTTTTAATTCAGATCAGTAACAACTTTGTCTAAACACAATTAACCTATAATTTTCTAATTCAAATTTAGCTGCTAACCAAATTGTTGTTAATATTTTAACAAGGGGCAGTGTTTAGGCTATAAAAATAACTGTGTTCTGGATTTAGATACATGGAATAATAAATATATGATTTTATAGAAATAAGCTGAACATAAAGAATAAAACCAACTATAAACAAAGAGAACATGAACAATTGAAATTCAAAATAAAGATAATATAAATTGAAAATGTTTGGCAACAGAGGGTTTAGTGGGGCAGGGAAGAGTGATGCCTAGTAGGCAGAATAGCGCAGGAAGGAAGACATAGAGGTGGTGATGGCCTGGGGGGTCTGGGATTGGGTGGGGCTGGAAGGTGGGTGGTGGCGGGGGTAGGGGTAGGAGGATTTTGCGTGATGGCCGCAATATATCATTGTTGGTATTCATTGTCCATCATTGGCTGGATTGGTTGATAGGTTGCAGTAGCACAGGGTGAGAGGCGCTTGTCCTTCTGTGATTTGTTGTTCATATTCACATGAAAGACAATTTGGGCAAACAGATCTGCCACCATTTGGTGACCCAAGATAGAATTGTGGTCAATGACCCTAAGATAGAGGTCATTGAAAGCCTGAGGGCAGTGCTCCTGTACTGTGTCTTTGATGTTGAAGAAGACAACATTACCCAGATGGATGTCTTCATGGCCAGCAGGGTAGACTGAGGCCTGGTGCCTGCGTTCCTGGATGGCCTTGAGGGCAGTGAAGCTACCCTTCATCTGGTGGCTCAAGAAAACCCAGTGCTTGGAATTTGAGCCATCCCAGGAGTCAAGTAATCCACTGAGGATGTGAATGTACTTGTAGCCATTGGTGAAATCTGGGTTTGTTCAATAATAGACAGAACCCTTGGCTGAAACAGCCAGAAATGCACCAATGAAGGTCCTTTTCTTGACCTTCTTCCTTCTATTCTTGGCAGCAGCTTTTCCTTGCTCACCAAAATTGTCAAAAGCTATTGATAGCTTATAATGTAAGACAAACATGAAAAATCTGATAGACTGGTCAAGCATTGGACCAGGGTTGATTTGATGGCAGTGTCATACAGGGAATCTTCAGCGCCATCCCATTGGTTGCTGGCAAAATTGGTAAGAACCCATATGGAAGCCACCTTCCCATACATCCAGAGCTGCACCATGCGCTCAGACACCCATATGTTATGGTGTGCAAGTTGCTTCTGGGCCTGGTTCAAGGGAAGTTTGGGATCCCACTTCAATAGATCAAGCATGATTGGGTAGGCTTCTGTGATTTGGGACTTGGGGGTCTTCTTGGGCTTCTTGGCTGTCCCAATCAGATTCCCCTTATTCATCAGGTTGTTGAATTCCCATATGACAGTAGCTTGGGCAAATTACAACTGGGCAGCAATCTGTTCCCAGGATAGACCCTGTAGATTCAGTGCCACAATTTCCTGAAGAATTTGGGTGGTGATGATTTGTTGCTTGGGGCGCTGGGCCGGGGGAGCTGAGGCCTGATTGGCTATAGGGGGGGGCAGGTTGGCTGGTGGCAGGAAGTTGTTCCAAATCAAGATTGTCATCCTGATTGGTTGGTTGGCAGGCAGCTTGTGTGGGGGTGGGTACGGGAGCAGGGGCAGAGCTAGACACTACATGACTACTGAACAAGTCAAAGCCACAAGGGTTGGGGGTCAGGTACAGGTTGGCTTCTTTGTTACCTGCCTCAAAGGCTTGGGTATAACCAGGTGCCTACATAGTCTGAGCCTTGCCTCCATTGAAGCTGGCTTGGCTGCTGCTGGCTTGCTCATTGGCGCTATCAAAAATGTTGTTGCTATTGAAAACCATCTTAAAAAACCTAGGATAAAATCACTAAAATTAGAAGTATAAAATTTTATGATTTATTTTTATTGTAATCTTGAGTCCATAATTTGGAAGGTTCTCAAAACCTTTATACACAAATAATGTTACAACTAAACCAATGAGGATTCAGTATTTGAATTGGGGAAGACAACAGTTCAATAGAAAGGACAGGAATAATAAGAATAAGATGGTGTTTATTGTAGAATATTGTGATTAATATATGATATGGGAAAGCCACTGGGCCACAAGGGGGTGGCATGGTGGCGCACTCCATGTAAAGATTGAAGCCAAGGAATGACTTGTGCTGGATCAGCATGTCAAATTGGCTGCACTCCTAATTAGGAAGAAGTGCCTGTAATTCAATTTTGCTATCAGAATGACCCATGTTGTTAGATACATCAAGGGGTGACTTGTTGAGCGCCCCCTGTGTATTATAAGATAATTTGGCAGGCAAGTCTGAAAACTTGGTTGCAACACCCCCCTTGCCCCCTGCATGTCATCAGATACTAGGATCAGAGTCTGTGGATAATCTGGGAAAGTCCGCACAAACAACCTTTGTATGAGGATGGCGCAGCAGGGGCTTAAGCAATTGTGGTGAAGCTTTTTGGTGTTCCCTTGGGCGTCCTCCAGCTGGTAGGTGTGGTTGCCATAAACTGGGGCTATCTTAAAAGGCCCCAAGTGGTTGGGTTCTAGCTTGGCTGAATTGGGGTTGAGGGTGTAGACAGGATTGTCTATAGTGTATCTGACTTCAAGGTGTTTGGTCCCTTCTTCAATTTGTTTGTGTTCAATTTCTCAAGTTTCTGCACACCATTGGTTTAGGGATGGAGTTGTCAACAGGGGGGCTTTCTGGGAACTGTAGACCGTAACTTCCCCTGTTCAACTCCTGCCAGACTGTCAGGCGTTTCAAAGGCCAAAGCGTTGGGACTGAACCCAGTGCCTCTGTTGATTCTTGCCTGTAAAATAAGTAGAGCGGTGGGCAAGTGTTCAGTCCATGCAGTATTAGGATGTTCCTGTGAGAGTTTGGCAATCAACTGGACCAGGGAGCTATTTAATTTCTTACACGTCCATTGGATTGTAGATGATAGGGGGTGATGACTATCCATTAGAGGGCATTCTTGGTGCAGTACGCCTTCATGACCTGCCCAGCAAGTTTGGGGCCACCATCTGTGATGAGACGCTTGGGCTGCCCAAAGCGGTCCACAATTTTCTTGCCAATGAAGCAGGTGATGGCGGTGGCAGTGTTGTTAGTTGTTGACCAGGCTACTGGCCAATGAGTGAAGTAGTCAATGGCAGTTATGATGCATTTCTTCCCCAGTCTGTCTTCAGGGAGGGGCCCAAAAACATCAAGGGCCCACTGTTCAAAGGGTTCCATGGCCTTGATGGTCAGGACAAACTGGGGGGGGGTGCAGGTTTAGACGTGTTCTTTTCTCACAGCACACACGTTTCAAGGAGATCCAAGATATCTTGGTGCATACACGGCCACCAAACATTTTCTTCATGATCTCAAAGAGGTTGCGCCCTCTGATGTGACCCAAGGTGCAGTGGTAATGCAACATTGTGTTGCCTTGTTGTGTGGTGTGAATATAGGGTGTCATTTCCCCCATCTCTGCCTGGCAGCAGACATTGCCAGAATTGGTGGTGAACTGACTTTCATTGTCCTTTAGCTTGGAGATGGTTACCAAATTAAGGCCTTCATAGTGGGTTGCTTCAGGACATAGGTAAAGCATTGGCCAAACTGGGTCTAAACTGTTGTCCCTGGTGATGGACACCATGTAGAGCCTTGAGAGAGTCAGCTGTGACAAGTTCCTTCCCAGGCTTGTACTCAATGCGCAACTGGTAGGGAGATAGACACTTTTACCAGCCTTGTTAGCAACATTTCAATTGGGACTGCGTGTTGAAGTACTGGAGTGACTTATAATCTGTAAGGACTTAGGGTGGAAAGGTAGCCCCTTCCAGGTAACAGAGCCATTTCTCAATGCAGTGCACAATTGCCACCAACTCTTTATCATGTATAGGGTAACATTGTTCTGAGTCAGTAAGTTTCCTGGACTCATATACCACAAGGAGAAAGATGCCTTTGTCAGTTTCTATCTGTAGTATGCCCCCTATGGCCCTGTCAGAGGCGTCAGTCTCAAGTTTTTACTGGCAGTTCTAATTGGGGAACTGCAATACAGGCACAGTTGTAAGTCTTTGCTTCAACATCTCAAAAGTTTGATCCCTGACAGGAGTCCAATGGGAGCGCTGTTTAGTGTTTAGGAGCTTAGTGAGAGGTACAATTAGTTCTCCACAATTGGGAATGAACTTGCGCACATAGGCAACCATACCTAAGAAGGTATACACCTAACCCACATTGGTGGGAGGCAGCATGCTAATGATTGTCTTGATTTTGGCAGGGTCAGGCTTTATCCCTTGGGCAGAGACGGTGTGCCCAAGGAACAGCAGCTCCAATGTGAGGAACTCACATTTGGAGGGTTTAGCTTTTAGCTGATTTTTCCAAAGGGTTTCAAGGACAGCACAGAGGTGTTGGAGGTGCGTGGTTTGATTTGACTGAAGACAATAATGTTGTCAAAGTACACAACCACACATTTCCCAATCAATTCCTCAAATACTTTGTCCATCAACATGGCAAAAGTGGAAGGAGCGTTGGTCATTCCAAAGTTCATGGCACAACACTCAAACAACCCGTAGCATGTGCAGAAGGTGGTTCTTGCTTCATCCCCTGGTGCAATAAAAACCTGGTTGTGCCTTTGGCAAGATCAATCTTGCTAAAAACCTTCACACCTGCAAGTGTGTCAAACAGGTTCTCAATCAATGGCAGGGTGTACTTATTCTTAACTGTCACCTCATTTATGGCGCGGTAATCTGTGACCAGGCAAAGGGACCTGTCCTTCTTGGCTACAAAGAAGACAGCAGCGCTGTATGGAGAGAGCAAGGGGAAAATGAAGCCCTTGTCAAGCGCGTCCACAAGATGCTGGCAGAGGGTCTCATCTTCTTTTGATGTAAGACAATATAAGGGACATGCTTTGGGTAACAACCCTTGTAGTAGTAAAGCATGCTGGATCTCCCAGGGAGGATGTAGTTGGACCAGTGTTTCACTGAAAACGTCCTTATATTCCTCAAGGAGTGCGGAAAGTGCTGGTGGAGGTGACATGGTCAAGGGAGGGGCCACAGGTGGTTCAGCACAGATAAGTTTGACTGAGCATTGGTTAAAGTCTAGTTTTCCCCCTTGAAATTTTACAGGCCTATTTCTGTTATTCTGACAAAGACAGTATTGTGGAGTAACTTGCTTATTTTGATAGGACAGATCTGAAAACCCACCCCATTTCTATTGAGGGTGATAACAGATGTATCCCAGTCAATGTAGGGATAATTGTGACAAAGCCAGTCAAGGCCAGCAATTACATTGTGGCTGAGCCCTGCCATGATTGGCCCAGAGAGCTTAACCTGGATGCTCCCCATTCTCACAGAGAAGGGTACCGTCTCATGGGTAATTGCCACTCTACGGGAGTCAGCTACTTGTACTGCCTTGGATCTGCTTGACACGCAGTTTAATTGTTGAGAATCAGCAAATTCCTGGTCAACCATAGTGTGGTTGGCCCCAGTATCCACCAATAGTTTGTGGGTATTACCACAAAAACAGAAGGGATAAGCCAAGCAGGTTACTTTATCAAGGGAGTGGCTTGCTTGAAATACAGGGTTGTCACTATGAACTTGGAAGACATCAAGGGTTTCAACTTTGTGTACATTTTAGTTGCAGGGGTTTTTTGCAAGGAGAGATTGAGAGTGGGGGTCAAGTGGGGTTGTAGAACCTCTTGTAGCTACAACCCCCAGGTTTTTCCCTAGTCCTCAATTTGTGCTAGCTGGAGTTCCCCCTTTTGGAGGCGTTTAATCCCATTTTCATTCTGGCAAAGCTGGCAGCAGCCTACTTGGTTGTGGGCACTGTCAGGTGTTGCACAAGGTTGAGGTGGAACATCATTTGCGCGGCGGAAACCCATCAAAGCCTGGTTGTTGGCCTCCACAATGGCTTTGTAACAGTCATCAATGGAGGTGTAGTGACCTACAGGGACCCACTTACAGATATGGGGCTTGAGCTTATTGACTATCAGGGTCAGAAGCATAGTGTTTCTGTCAGTTGCAGCTTCAGGGGCACCGGCAAGAGCTTACTGACAGGCGGCAAGGTCTGGGGACAGAGCTAGTCTGTTTAATTGCTAGAAGGGGAGTTCTCATCACAATAGGCGAGAAGGTTTAGCTATAGCAGGATTTTGCAGCGTCCCTGAATGACGCCCAGGTGACCTCAATTTCTTGGCTGGCCCAGTTGGTAAACCACACAGCAGCAGGCCCTGTGAGGCGCCCAGATGCCGTAGCAACCCACATGGGCTCAGGTACTTGACAGATACAGAGACAGGCTTTGGTGGAGTGAACCAACTGACAATGTTGGCCCCTTCAACCCCACCTTCAAAGGATTCCAGCTGGATGTTGAGCATGCTCTGGGAAAGGTCCAACTGAGGCAGGGTGACGCTGGCGTCACACTGTCCAAGGCAGAGACAATTTTACACACTCATAAGAACTAGCTGGTCTTGGTAAATAACATACCCGTCAGGGATGTCCCCCTCAGAGATTGGCAGGAAAGTCTCTTGATGGGGAGTAGCTATATGGCCTGTAATCTGTCCTTTATTGGGGAATTTTTCTTTTAGATAGGTTGTGAACCTACTGTTGCTACCATTGTTGCAACTGAACCAATGAGGATTCAGTATTTGAATTGGGGAAGATAACAGTCCAATAGAAAGGACAGGAATAATAAGAATAAGGTATTGTTTATTGCAGAATACTACAGTTATATATGATATGGGAAAGCCAACAGGTCACAAGGAGGTGGCATGATGATGCACTCCATGTAAAGATTGAAGCCAAGGAATAGCTTGTGTTGGATCAGCAGGTTGAATTGGCAGCGCTCCTAATTAGGAAGAAGTGCCCACAATTCAATATTGCTATCAGAATGAACCATGTTGTTAGATACGTCAAGGGGCAACTTGTTGAGCGCTCCCTGTGTATTGTAAGATACGTTGGCAGGCAAGTCTGGAAACTTGGTTGCAACAATAAGGATCCATGGAGATGAATAATATGCCTCTGTCCCTAAATTGGATAGCTGTTGATTGGCTGTTAAACTGTTGTATTTCTATTTTAGGCTGCTCATACTACACATCTTATGTGACTTTATTTTGTTTTGTGCTTGTGAAATCTTGCTTCTAGTTTGCTCAAATTTTGTTTCATTTTAGTCCTTCTGTTGGTGCCTCATATGAATCCTGATTGGATTATAATATACTCCGGAACAGCATCCATCTATTTAACTTGTTACATCAGTTCATTTTGTTTGTGGTTTGAACTACACTGCTTGATGTTTGATAGAATTTTGTATAATGGGCTAGTGAAATTTTATTTTGTTTGACAGTTCATTTATTAACTGAATTTTTTTAAATTAATTGAATCCTAAATCTTGCGCAATTTGGATTTTGTTAACATCTGAAACCATTTTGTTTAAATCTGAGGTATTTTTGGTTGTTGCCATAGCTTTTAAAACTACTTTATTGAAATTTATTATTTAAATTTTAATATTTAAAATTATAATTGTAATATATCTAAATTTATATAAGACATTAGTTATAGTTGCAAACATGTCAAATAATAAAAAATAATTAATGTTTTTATTTACTAGCTTGTCAAGTACAGGTTCATTTTTTACATAGTTAAACATCAAGAACTGAATTTATTTGCAACAGACAGCCTTCTCCACTTATGCTCTAAACAAGTGATTGTTTAGAGCTCAAATTAACTTTCCCTTGTAATATGATTTGATAAATATATTTAATATGCTTAACCCGCGTCATAAGTACAAATTAGCAAGAGACACATGAAAATCATTGGTTTTTATGCTGTGTGGCTATAGTGGCACTAAATCAATCAGGTCAGATGATGACTTGCAAGGTCCAATTTGTGGCTTAAAAAAGCCAAAGTACCAACAATGATTCATAATTATTTAAATAAAATTAATCTATTTCTATCTTTTTTAATTTTTTTATTTGTTAAATATACAGCCAATACAATATTTAATGCATTATAATAAAAAATTGTGTCCTTGTATCTAGTATAATTAATTTTACTTACCTTTTGTAAGTATTCTTATATGTCTATAATACAATCAAAAATCACGTCATTATGCATAAATAATAATTTTGAGACCTAATAAAACAAAATAAAATAAAAAATAAAACCAAGAGCACCCATTTATCTGATTGGCTCAGAGGCAAGGGCTTTGGGGAGGAAGAATTCTGAGTGCTCATAGAAAGCTGTCACCACATTGGGTGGCATTGCAAATTGGCTGATATCAAGAATGTTGAATAGATCCTCAGTGTCCTGAGGAAGGCCTTGTTTCACCTTATTCTTGATCTAACCAAAAACCTCCTCAATTGGATTCAGGAATGGGGAATAGGGCAGAAGGAAGAGGAGTCTCATTGGACAATCAGTAAGCCAGTGGCTGGAGGTGTGGCTGTTTTTGTCAATGGGGGGGAACTTGGACACAACCAGATCCACTTTGTGGAGCCCAACATTATCCAACACAACAATGTTAGTTGTGCCACTGTAATTGATCCAGAGGTATTCCTTTACAGCTTGGAGAAAATCAAGAAAAGTCCCACTATTGTGGGAACCCTTGATCATCTGGTATTGGTCCAACCTGCGAGGACCAAGAAGTGCAACCATTGAATAGGTCTGGGAACAGACAGCTGAACAATGGGCTATACTGTCCTTGGACCCCTTCTTGACCCACCCATGCCTAGAACTGAGTGAGGAGGAAAACAAAAATTTGTTGAATAGAAGAACTGGACATTCCCAGTCTTCTTTAGTGCCAGATATGTCTTGGCATAAATGCGTTGATCCTTGATGGTCTTTTCACTGTTCCTATTATACGGAAAAACTCCCAGTACTTTCCAGGAGAAGCCCAAATCAACCATTGTTTTGTAGACAAGGGTTTTGGAAACAGAAAGCCCAAACTCTGTGGCAAGCATTGATTAGACAGAAAGTTTGTCCAGGTGGCAATCCTTGGCTACCCACTGCTTGATTGCGTCAATGTGAATAGGCTGAAAGAGTTTGGGCTGTCTTTTTGCCTTGGTGGATTTGGTAATTTGCCCGGTATTGCCATACTTGTTGTTGATGTTGGCAATGTATCTGGCTGTGACCCCAAATCATGACGCAATATCCCAAACTTCCATTCCCCTATTCAAGAAGTTGAGGAGAGCTTCACACCAACTATCTGTCAACTGATGCTGGCCCTTGACAGGTACTGCGGCATCCTGGCTGGCAGGCTCAACACAGGGGATGAGGACCTTTGTGTTGAAGGTGGGATCACGCTTGGTTGCACTGGCGCTGTCAATGGTTTAATACACAGTAGGTGCAGATGGCTCCTCAATTGTGGCCAATGGCTCATAGGTGGTGTCAAAGACGCGGGGGCAGGAAGTGGCAACTCTTGGATCAAGAGTGCAGGGCCAGGTGACAACTGGGTATACAGTGGAGGTGTAAAAAACCTCATTGTTCCTGGTGATCCAGGTGTAGGAGACTTTGGTAGTAGGCCTTGAGAGCGGCTTCTGTCTTAGATTTATGCTGGTTGATTGGGCTTGGGATGTGGGAGGTAGTTGGCTGGCGCTGACGCCTTGGGAGGCCTGTGTGTCAGCATTAATCCCCTCAATTTGTGTTCTGGGTCTGTTCTTGGACCCTCTGGGACGCCCTTGTGGACAGGCTGCCCCGCAGGCTGGTGCAGGAGCTGGTTGGGAATGCAATTGGCGGTCCATAAAAATAAAATAAAAATTTATATTTTAGATTAAATATGTATTTATTTGGATTTATTGGTTTAGTTGTGGGTAGCTATTTTCTCTTGATTTGGCCTTGAATAGTAACAGAATTTCTATATCTGTGATTTGAAGTATATAATATTGTATACTTTCCGGGTTTGGATAATTTTAAAGTTTAATAACTTTTTATGTCTAAACATGGCTATTGATATTGAATTTTTAGTTTGATTTTAATTGTAGTGAAGCTTCTTGATTTGGGTTGATTTGAGCTAGTGTGCTTACTGTACATTCAATTTGGATTCCAGTTCCTGAAATTACTATTTGATTTTACTAGTGGCATCCAAAAGTGATTTGAAATTTGGTTCTTGGATTTGACAATCCTGCAATTCCAAAAAACATAGTAAACTTAATGAAAATGGTTGATGGATTTGAACGCTTCAAATCTGATTCCAGTTAATTCATTTTGTCCATTGGAAATATGCAGTTCAACTTGAACTTTGCAAAGTGTCTATGAGTTCCCGCATTTTTAAAAATTCAAATAAAAATACAAATAATCAATTTAATTAAAAAAGGCCATCCCAAAAAAGTGATTCAAAATTTGGACCAATGATTTGACAATCCTGCATTTTTACGTTCAGGTTCTGAATTTACAGTATGGACTGGCAAATATGATTTTCCTGAATGAGTGGTATTTCAATGGCTTGGTTTCAATCTTTGGGTTGATTGGTTGGCTAGATTCCTTGGCAATTGATTTCTGTGTGAAGTGCTTTTTTTATCATGCTGATTGGCTTTATGGGTTGTTTGATTGGTTTTGGATTTATTAATGTAGGTTAATTTAACCTTAGAATTTTTTGTTGTCAAGGTATTTCAGAGTATTGCTGGTGTTTTTAAATTAGGTTTTATATTGGTCACCTTGTTTTGATCTCGCTTTTGCATTAGTTTAGGTAGCATATAGTGTATTGAAAACATGTTTTTTTGAATTAGAATGTGTTTCTGTTATCAATTTAAAGTTCTGTCTTGGATCAAACTTAAAAACAATTCTGCATTTATAAATGTGTAATTGTCCTCATGTATCCCTACAGAATTAAGGGTTTGGGTTTCTAATTCTGTTGTAAAAGGAAATGATTTCCTTACAAACAATGAGGCCTGATAGAGCAGTATAAGTACCTGACAGGCCAAGACCAATCCCCATAATCATTTTTAAATAAAGTCATGAAAGATTAGTTCCCCAAATATTACCATATTTTATCTTAGTCATCTGCCAGTTAAGCTCAAAATCCTCTGATCCTCCTCCCACCCCACCAGCAACCTATTGTCTGCCAGGTTCTCCATTTGATCCTGTCTACTTTATAGAATACCTCTTGAAGCCCAAATACAGAGACTACTCCTCTGACAATATACTAGCATGAGATCTCTTGGCCTGATCTAAAGAGCTGACCAGATATAACAGGAAAGGCCCTTGGTACGTTACTGATCCCCAACTATTCAAGGATAAATAATACTTCCTCCCTGCCTACCAACTAGACATGGAGCTTCCTATCACCCCAAAACCAATGCCTGTGTCTTCAATCAATCCCCCCTCAGACCATATCAACAAACTATTTAGAAAAGTGTATATCATTCTCACTGGGATGATTGACACAATAATCCTGGCTGCTAGCCTGTGGTCCTGGGAGATCAAATCAATGTCCTATCTAATTAAGTCAGTGTCAATTCTCTGATGGGCTCTGCTCACTCTGCCTGAAACCTGTCAGTTTCAAGACACTAGCAGGCTGGTAGTCCAGGGTTAGTTCCCTGACATTATAATTATCTAATTTAAACCTGGTAACCTGATTTCCAAGAGTTTGATTATTCTTGGGGTATCTTGTATGTTTTTGTAATAAATATCACTTATTACACATTTAGATGACCAAAAACCTAATTTCTTCTGTGTGAAAGAATTTGATCCTAAACAACCCTAAGAAACTCAATGCCAATAAGACCCCCAATGTGCCTTCCCCCAGGTGTAGAACATGATAGCCAACCAATATTTCACCAAGGTAGAGATGCCCCAGATGGGTAAACTCACTCTTGAGAAAGCCCACCATGTCATGTCAGTACTACATCTACATTTCCAATCCAGTGCTCTGTACTATTCCAGAAATACTGAAAAGGTTCTTGGGATAGCCACCATGCTCTCTGAATATGCCCTCAACTGGTTTGGCAAGGATACTGCCAAAGACAAAATTTTTTTCCTTGACATTTCAAGTTTGAGGCTGAGTTAATGGCCACAGTTGAAGCCTGCAGCATCAGATATGATGCCCTGAACTCCTTGTTGGAAATCTGGTTGGGCACCTGTACCATCCAAGTGTATACTGAAAAATTAAGTAAGCTGAAGACCTGCACCCAACCAAGGACAAAGTAGAAGCTGTTATATTCCACAAGGGAGTCAATTTAGCTATGAAGGGCCTGGAAAACACCACCCATCCTCCCCCAGTCTGGATAAAATAGTTCCCCTGTGCAAAGGCCTCAGCATGAATCAAGAAAATGCTGGCCCCACCCAGTCCTGCCCTAGCCAAACCCTGACACCAAACAGAGCTGGAATGGCACCCAAGGAGCTCCAAAAACACTACTGCAAAATACTCTGTTTCCATTGCCATGAGGAAGGCCACCTGACTAGAGCCTGTCCCAAGAAGAACACTGCCCCAATATAACTGACCCAAATAAACACTTCTTACCAGTCTTATAAGTGTCAAGGGTTTGGATGTACAGGCATTCTGGCTACTGCCAACCTGCTTAACATCCAGCCATTGCCCAATTTGGTGCCCTTCCAATATAACGTTTGACATACTGAGAATGGTAACCAAGCAATATCACATGACAATCCAAGTATCCAGTGGCTCAAACCCATCCTGCACATGACCAACCCCTATGTTTGATCTGACTAAATCTCTGCCACAGCCCAATCTATATAAGTCTAAAATATTATCCAATAAAGGATACTTCTCTCCAAATTCCATATTTGAATCTTCACCAAAAGGCGCTCCTTATCACTGGTAGCAGCTATAGTTTTTTGACCACACCCATGAAAAAGAAAATGACTGACCAAAACCTGCCCACCTTTTCTCACGTACTCAAGCAGGCCACATCCCAGGAGACCTGAAAAACGTACTTCTGCACCCAAGACATTGACAAAGATATACCTAGTGGATTCACCAAATTTGAAGGTCTGGTCATGCCCAAAGCATGCGCCAAGATAATTTAATACAGTTGCTCTCTTAAACCACAAACAAACACACAACTACCTATCACAGGTGAAGTTACCAACACCAAATACATTAGTATTGACAAGTTCTTTGGTAAAAACAAAGAAAACATCATCAACTGGCTAGACCACTCAGCTGCTAAACTCCGCGCCAGCCGCATCCCCCATGAGAAAAGGGTCCAGGAATCCAGCAAGCGCCTATACAAGGCCACAGCTAACTGTTTTGTCACCTGGGTTGGCTCACAAACTGAAAAAAATCTTGAAAAATGGGAAGAGTTCAAAGTGAACATCACATACAATTTCTGCGTCACCAAACCCCTCCAAGACATTGCAATACAGCTCAGCAATCTTCCTCAGAAGACCACTATCACAGCTTATGCAAATGAATTTGAGGATATACACTGCAAAATCCAAAACCGGGCACAAGCTGACAACTTACATACCCGAGCCTCATTTATCAACAGAATGAAACCCTATGTTGCTGCCCTCATCTGCCCAGAGACCAACACCTCCATGCCTGCGCTCATTGCAGAAGCCAAGGGTCAGGAACCCACCCGCTTGGAAACATACCACCCAAAAGGTGTATGGCCGTGGATGGATTCAACCCTGTAATTAGAGAACCAATTGAAACAGAGACCATCCCCATATGGAACAATTCTCCAATCATGCGGTATCAACCCAAAAGGGGATTGAACCTTCCCAACAGGAAGTAAGCTCCCAGATAACTGAGAAGGAAAACAGAAGCCAAGGGATGAAATAAGAAAGGAGTGGGTGGAGTGGCCCCCATGACCTGTGGTTCCTCTGTGATGGGGGGATTCTGCGACAATGGAGTGGCGGTGTACTATACGCCTGGTACCACTTGGTGCCACAACTTATCCAGGTAATTGGGAGGAGATGAACCAGAATCTGCTCTGGTTCCAAAAGATATTCTTTAAGTAAGGGAATGGACAAGGAGCAACCAAACCAACCATTTATACCCAAATGATCCCCATAGGGATGACTTGGGTAGCATCATGATGTTTGATTTCAGGACTGGAGAGCAGGAAAAAGAATAAATCAACTAGGTAAGGAAATTGACTTTATTAACTGAACAATCAAACACCCTGACAAATGGAGCCTTTTTATAGACTGTCAAATGTTGTTTAAATGGTAGCTTTCAAGGGGAATTTGAGAATATTGGGTAAATTTTGGGAGGAAACTTGGCAGGGGGAGCTTTGACGTAAATTTTAAACAGATTATTTTAAAGTATAACTGGCCCCTGCTTAGGCTTCTTCAAACAGCTGGGTGTCATTTACCCCAGCTGTTGGAGAAGCAACAGCTTGGGGTGCTTCTGGTGTGCAACAGCAACACCAGAAGAGGATAAACCATGGTTTACTTGATTAAAATCAAGTAAAGAGCTTATAGTTTGCTTAACGTTAACATTGTTCAAATTGAATTCAATTTCAAAAGCTCCTGGTCCCGTCATATAATCTGATTGGCTACAGGCAGTCATTTTGCGTATTGGCAAAGGTAAGTTTGAATTAAAAATACTAATGTTGTATAGGTGATCCAACAGCAAGCGAGAAGCCCCGGGTTCAATCCCCGTGCTAACAGGAAAGAAGGGCACCGGACTGGACAGCATATCATCAAAAGGTAATTTAGAGCTGGTATTACCAACTAATAATTGATTTTTAGGTTCTGAGGAAAAATCCAAATTAGAAAGAAGAGTTCCCAGAACCTGGGAAAATAGAAATTCCCTTATTGTTGTCAGGAAGGATAGTAAATGCATTCCTGACACCAAGCGTATGGAAAAACGCACAAACATGGAATACGCTGCACGCAGCAGCAATCACTCCTCAAACAGAAATGGCAGAGAAAACCCCAATGACAAAAAACTCCAAAACATCAATCATAGTAACAGCAACTCCAATTGCAACAATGGCAATTTTAGCCAAAGCGCAAACCGCTCTTGTCCCAAGAAAGAGGACACTGCCAAAGTAAACAATGCTGAAATAGCAACCCACTATGAATTTGACCCCACATTCTTAGACCTCAAAGGTCCCAAAACAGAGGAACAGTGAAAAGAGGAGGGGGAACAGGCTTAAGTACCCCTGTCTCTCCCCAACTTGACAAGAAACTGTACCAAGGCACAAACTTTGCTGCTTGCATCCCACATGTCCTGCAATCCTCCATTTTTATGAACATAAAAATTAAAGATCACTCACAGCCTCTTGTCTATCTATGCACTTACAAATCACATACACACAAAATTTTATTCAACTCTGGCGCACAACACACCATGGTTAGCAAACCTTTTGTAACCAAGTACAAAATACCAGTTGTCAAATCCAACTTCAAACACGCCAGAATGGCAGATAAATCAAAGGTTCTACTCAAAGGCAAAACAACTCCCTTCAGAATTGAACTCCAAGGCATACAAAAGCCCATCAAAAGACTTGTCACAAGCAACATAAACTACCAAATTGTAGCAGGCATGGACTGGTAACCTGAGTGAGCCCCAGCATATATTGGAAAATAAAAACCATGACCACCAAACCTAATGGAGTCAATTTTAACATCCTCAAAGAACCCAACAACCTTATTCTAAGAGACAAATCATTTGTCCAGGTCATAAACAAAGATGACTTAGAAAATCTAACCAAATACATTACCCTCCACATAATGAGGTACACTGAATTCAATAACATGCAAACAACCAAGATCTAATGCCCAGAACTTGCGGCACTCCTAAATGAATACACCCATGTGTTCAAAGAAGAACTCACCAAGTTACCCCCTGAACAGGAGGTCAAACATGGCATCAATTTATGTAAAGCCATGCCTAAACCTGCACCCCTCTACAGACTCTCTCCCATGGAGACCAAAACCCTCAAAACACACATTGAGGACAATCTAGAAAAAGGATTCATTTTCCTGTCTGAATCTCCATAGGGGACAGCAGTGTTCTCTGTAAAGAAAAAGGAAGGCACTCTGTGTCTAGTAACTGACTACAGAGCAATAAATTTAAGCACAGTAAAGAATAAATACCCTATTCCACTTATAGGAGATCTGTTTGCAAGTCTCTCTGGAGCCAAATTTTCTCCAAAATTGATTTCACCTCAGGCTACAACCAAGTTGAAGTGAAGGAAAAGGACATAACAAACACTGCGTTCTGTACACAATTAGGATCCTTTGAGTGTATGGTAATTAACTTTGGGATGACCAACACTCCCGCAACGTTTTTTGCCATGATTTTCACAGCCCATACTAGAGTCCAGCTGGACTCCCACAGGGGGAGGCAGGCTGGGCCTGAAAGGCCATGTACACAATAGGCGCTATAAGGACCAGGTAGTTTAGAGCAGTGGCTAGGGGGCACCAACACCCAGTATGGAGCAAAACTTGGTCAGCCAGCCCTAATACTGTTATATAGACAAACCCCAGCTTGCTGAAGTCCTGGGTGGGAGGCGCATTGGGGAGAGGAAAGGGCAGTTGGAATATCTTTCATTACTGGTGATAGGTCCAGATGATGGGGATGGAAATAATCCAGGTCAAGGGCGCGGGGCGGTTTGGCAAGGACAACAGGAGTATGGCTGGGAGGATATGGGTATGTAAGTTTGTATAGAGTAGTGGATTCACAAATAGATGCAGAGAGAATAATTAAATTTGATCAAAAATAGACAATTCCTGAAATAAGATAATAATTTCTAGGCATAAACTTGCTTTATTAAGATGTCAACAGTGAGGAGAGCTTCTCCCCCTCACTACTTATACTTACTGATGATTCTGTGGCCTTTTGTGCCACCAGAGAACTGATGGCATCATTTGAAGTTGTATTTGCAATTTTAACAGGAATTAACATGCTTAGCCAAGAGGGTGAGATCTCATTGGCTGCTATAACATGAACCTTTTGGAATTTACAGCATGGCAAGTTGCTACAGTTATTTTTAGCTCCTGCAATGAATCAATTGTCTGATTGCGCAATCAAACAATTGCGCTCCCAATGTGCCATTTCCCAATAGGTAGGTGGCCCAAATTTGATAACAGGTTCAATGCCAGGGATTTGAGACTTGTGTGCCTCTCAAATCCCAGGCCATTTGCTAGTCAAAAGGGGGATATTTTTCCTTGGAAGTGCTTTGTGGGGGTTTCCAAGCTGCATGTTTTATCACCTCTAAGGAGGCCAGCTGACTGTCCAGGGCACTCTGGGCCCTGACAATGATGAACCAAGCACTAAATGGTCTATCAAATACATTATGCTACCTCAACAATATCATCATATCTCAAAGACAAAAGAGGAACACCTCACGCATGTCTGCAAGACACTCAATTGACTCACAAAGCACAAACTTTATACAAAACCAAGTAAGTGCCAAATTATGGACAAGAAACTCCTGTTCTTGGGCCACATTGTCTCTGACGGTGGCATCAAAGCAGATCCAGACAAAATAAAAGCCATAAATAACATGCAACACCCCACCTCCATTAAACAAGTTAAACGCTTTCTTGGTATGGTAGCTTACCTAAGAAAATACATCAAAGACTGCAGTAATTAACCACACCAATTAATGACTTAACCAAGGGTAATGCCAAAAAATTCATTTGGACACCAGAATGTGGCAATAATTTCCAACTATTAAAACAAGCTTTGATTGAAGCACCAATCTTGCAATACCCTAATAACAACAGGTGCTACAAGCTTGAGTCAGATGCCAGTGACACTACCATTGGCGCAGTCCTGCGCATCTGCCAGCCAGGGCAGCAAGACTTACTGCCAGTATGTTATGAAAGCAAAAAACTGACCAACACTGAGCAGAGATACCCAATACACTATAAGCAATTTCTAGCAATATATCACACATGCAAGAAATAGAGATGTTACTTAGAAGGACATCTAAACGTCCAAGTACTAACTTACCATAAGTCCTTAATCTATTTCAAAACTCAGAACACACTCACACAGTGACTAGCCAAATGGATGTCCCTACTGGAACAGCTTAATTTGGACATCCAATACAAAAAGGGGGCAGAGCTGATCATGACTGATTCTCTCTAGACTATTTCAGCCTAGAGAGGATCACCCTGACTACCTGGACCCTGACTGGCCTAACCTGTACAACACTGAGTATAAAACCAAAGGGAAAGACCCCTCAATACACCAACTGATCCACAATACATTAGTAAGGAACAAAAAGTATTTTCATGTATTAAATGGCACTATATACCAAATCATCATTGAAAAACATGGCCTGTAAATCCCACTTGAATAAAGAGTTGACACCATATTAAGACATCACTGCCTACTAGGACATACAAAGGCTAACAACCTATACCTCACATTAAAAGAGATGGTATGGTAGCCCAACCTCAAACAGGGTATATTTGATGTTCTGAAAAAGTGCACAGTGTGCAAGAAATACACCAGCACAAAGGCTCCCCAGCCAACGGTCAACCCAGTACTGGACCCTGAACCATTCAAGGTTTGGGGGCTAGACGTAGTGGGCCTCTTCCCAGAAACAAAAACAAATCAACATTTATTGATTGTAGCTATTGACTCTGCCACATACTGGCCCATCTGCTGGGCAACAAAGGACCATAAAGCAGAAGCCATAAACCAATTCATTAACAAAGCAATCATAACCAACTACGGCACTCCAGACTACATCATAACCAATGGAGCAACCGAGTTATCAGGCAACGTAGTAAACAACAACTTAAAACCCAAAAACATTAAACATTCCACAACCTCTCCATACAGGCCACAAGCCAACAGCAGAGTGGAACGCCTAAACGGCAGCCTTATCAGGACCCTAGAAAAAATAATGGATGGCAAAGCCAAAGACACATGGCCACTATACGTGAAACATGCATTATCAGTATCCTGAGTCCGCACCAATTAAGGGCCAAGCTATTCATTGTTTGAGCTAATCTACGGGTACAAACCAGAAATAATTACCCGCAACAAGCAGCCATACATAAAGATCCCCCAAGGAAACTCCCCACAGTAGAACAAGTACCAAATCTACAACACATCCGTCTCAAAGCTAAAATAGCAGAAATAAAGAGGCTCAAAACACAAAGGGTAACCTCCGCAGAGGAACCACTTCCTATCAACTCCCCCATCTGGGTTCTAGCTGTCAACAGAAAGAAACTAGACTCAGTACACAGGGGACCAGGAAGAATCATCAAGTACAGACCAGATCACAACACCTATCTAGTAAAATTACATGGTTCTGAAACCCCAATTGTCAAGAAATACCACAGAACCCGTCTCTGCCTTAGTCAAGGAGAAAACTTGACCAGACTGGTTCCAACCAGTAAACAGCTCCAGGAGCATCAGGCGGCAGCTGTGAAAACAAAGCCCCCTCCTGATGCACCAGAGTAACCCCTTAAGGGGGTTTGTGTTGAGGGTCTGGATGTACAGGCATTCTGACTACCACCAACCTGCTTAAAATCCATCCATTGCCTGATTTGGTGCCCTTTCAATATAACGTTTGGCATACTGAGAATGGTAATCAAGCAATATCACATGACAATCCAAGTATCCAGTGGCTTGAACCCATCCCACACATGACCAACCCCTATGTTTGATCCAACTAAATCTCTGCCACAGCCCAATCTATATAAGTCTAAAATGTTATCCAATAAAAGATACTTCTCTTCTCTCCTAATTCCATATTTGAAGCTTTCCCAAAAGGCTCTCCTTATCATAAGTTTATCCTGGTGTTAGTCAAAATTAATGGAACCTTTTTAAATTGAAGGCCTTCATAGACACTAGGGCCATGAGAGCTTCATTGATACAGATCTAGCCCAAGAGTTAGGCTTTCCAGCCTCTAATAGTGGCCTGCAGATCATCATGGAAAACAGCACTGGCAACAAAAGTTTTGAATGCAAATAGGAGTTGCCCCTGGTGATAGGAACAACAACTAACCCTTGCCCCTCACTCTACTGAAAGGATTGTCACAACCTTTGATCCTTGGAGACTCTTGGTTGGATAAGCACAGACTTATCCTCAACTACTGAGACCAAACAGTCATCTTAGGAGAACATAAGAGCAATAACACATTACCCTTTTGCATCAACCCTAAGACACCACCCACTCACAAACTCCTGGCTATCCAAATGAAGCCCTACATGGGAGCCCCCCTGACCCCTTAGAGAAAGGGAACCATGTATTCAATGAGGATGCAGCTGATTATCTTCCCCAACACTCTATCTACAACCACGTAATTGACCTCCTACCAGGCACTCAGCCTAGCCATGGACCAATCTACATCTGAAACCATCAAACACAGAAAGAACTTAAGACTTAACTCAAGGAGATGACCGCAAAAGACTTTACCAGAGTGTCCAAAGCACCCTGATCATCACCAATACTATCTGTAAGAAAGAAGGACAACAGAATGCACTCATACATGAACTATCAAAGTTTGAATGTCATTACTGTGAACAATAGATATCCCATTTCAAACACTGACAAACTGTGTGACGTCCTCACAGGAGGCCCAGGTATATTCCAAGTTTGACCCCTGCAACACCTTCAACCAGATATACATCAAGGAAGGAAACAAGCTTAAAAA
Organism: Entomophthora muscae; assembly: GCA_014839935.2. NCBI lineage: Eukaryota > Fungi > Entomophthoromycota > Entomophthoromycetes > Entomophthorales > Entomophthoraceae > Entomophthora > Entomophthora muscae. The sequence continues at coordinate 314,506 of QTSX02002848.1, read as the reverse complement.
AGTCTTTAAGACTGGTATGGTATCTACAAGTATCTAGTAATGTCATTTGGTTTGTGCAATGCCCCCAGCACCTTCCAAAAAATGATCAACACAGTGCTGGGAAAGTACCTTGACCAGTTCTGCATAGCCTACCTTGGCAACATTCTTATCTATACCAAGACTCACAAGGAATAATTTTGCCATTTGGAACTCATCCTTAAGAGCTATACCAAGCCAACCTCCATTTTAAACTCAAGAAATATGAGTTTTTATAACCCAAGGTAAAATTACTAAGTTATTTAATCTAGAAATTTTTTCTGGTGGCACAAGACAAAGTGGATGCAGTAACCAGCTGGCCCATGACCACATGCCAAAAGGAAATTAGGGGTTTTCTGGGATTGGCAAACTACTTCAGGATTTCATCCAAGAATGCTTCTCTGATTACCCTGCCCCTGAATCTCATCTGCTCTGATAAGGTACTGTTTGTTTTGTCCTCTGAGTGTACATTGGCATTTAAAGCCATGGAGATTGTGTTCACCTCCACCCCCGTCCTGGCTATTCCCAATCCTGCCAAGCTTTATGTCTTGAAGACCAATGCCTCTGACTTTGCGGTGGGGGTGAGTTCTTCTTCAGGAGAGAGGGGATGGTATGCTACATCCTGAGGCATATTACTCAAAGAAAATGATCCCTGCTGAAGGAAACTACTTCATCTACAATAAGAAGATGTTTGCAATAATAAAGACTTTAAAGCAATGGAGAAGATATTTGTGTGGTGCAGAATTATTTGTCAAGTCCCTGAAAGATCACAAAAACTTGGTCTAATTCTTCAAGCATAGACAGCTTAACCAGAGGCAGGCCAGGTGGGCATTGGAACTAGCCAACTACATACTGATCATTGACTAAAAACCTAGGAAGATCAAATTAGTTCCTGACACACTAGGCATAAGAGCCAACCTGGGATCAATACATAGCAAGATCCATGACCAAAATACCCACACCCTATTGGACCCTGTCAACTTGGGGATCCAACTAAACTACCTGAAGATAAAACCAGTAAGCCAGACGTGATGAAAGCCTAGAACCTTGACAATTTCATAAAAATCCATGATAAACAACCTCTCCAAATCATTAGACAGTGCCCACTACAAGAAAAGCTACTCCCTGAAGGGCACAACACTAATGCTCCACAATCAGATTCACCCACCTGAACAAATAACAAAGACAGACAAACTGAGAGACTACCACAACTCAGAGATGGCAGGACACCCAGGGAGGCTTAAGACTCTTAGAAGCATCAAGAGGAATTTTAACTGCCCCAAAATTTCCCAAGACATAAACACTTACCTGAAAGGATGCAAGACCTTTAGGAGGACTAAAACCCACAGAAACAAACCTAAAGGTATGCTAAAGCCACTAGACATACCTGCTGGCCCATGAGGATCAGTTTCCATAGACTAAATTGTTGAACTTCCCATGTTTTTAAGGATTGTTGATTCTTTCTTCATAGAAACCTGGGCCCAGGAGCAAGATTTGAACCCTGACCCTGATTTCCTGCGGGCCACCTGCCCACATTTTCTTATGACTGAGTCTCTATAAACTGAAGCCCCTGCTAAGTCCCAGAGTAAGAATACCAGCACAGGTTGAACTATGGTGGTACCTGATGAGGAGATTCTCAAATTATCTAATGGAGGCAGAGAAAGCTCCTATGTGAACTTCATGAACTTAAAGTCCTCTCAGGTAATCAATCAGATTCAATCACCAAAGGAAAACACAGGCTTTAGGCCAAACCCTGTGACCACAGCCCAAAATCAAGAAAATCAAGTGACCAATTTGGATATTCTAACCAATGAGAGAACACCCAGACAAGGTGCCATTTTGCTGCTCCTGCACCCAGGCCTCCTGGCCACCTGCCCACATTTTTCCTGATAATTTGAAGAAACCCTTATGGAAAATACTAAGTTTAGAGTCAGGATGCTATATATGCCTATAGATTCTGCGCTCAAACCTTATCACCATTTTTGAATAAAGGTTATGTTATTTTGGCTTACACAGTTACTGCCTTATTTATATTTGCCATCTATCAATTCAGTACAAGATTTCTTGGCCCTACTGTCCCTCAACCTGCAGATTTCTGTCCTCCAGGTTTTTTTTTTGGCTCTGTCCACCTCACAGATTATCATATGAAACCTAAATATAAGGACTACACCCTGGAGAAGATAATTGAACTAGATCCTTTGGCCCACATATAATATGCAGTTAGATACAACTGTCAAGGCCTGTGGATATTCTCAACAACCAGATTGTTTTGAGGAAATTTCAACTACCTTCCTGCCTACAGACTCCACATGGAACCACCTGTGACCCCTAAGCCTATGCCCGCCTCCTCACCTGACCTCCCAACTGACCACACCGGAAAGATGTTTGGAATTGTGTACATCACCCTCACAGGGGTGATTGACACTATAGCCCCGGCCGCCGGCCTGTGGTCCTGGGTGGGGAATTCTGTCTCCTATCTTTTTAAGTTAGCTCATCTCTTGTGGTGGGCTTTACCAGCAAAAAACCTGACCCAAATCACCCTCAGAAAACAGTAGGCCGGCCACCCAAGACTGGATTCCTGACATAATGGCAATCCTTTTTAAACCTGGTACCCCAATCCCCAACATATTGTTATTTCTTGGGGCATCTTGTATGCTTTTGTTATTGATAATCACTTATTATCCCTATAAGATAACCATGAACCTGATCTCTTCCACGTGGAAGAATGCAAACTCAAATGACCCAAAGAAAAACAATACCACTGCCACTGATGCAAACAAGATTCCCTCTTTACAAGTGCAAAATGTGATCATAAACCAATACCTCACAAAGATGGAGATTCCCCAGATGGGGAAGCTTACACTCAAGGAAGCTCAACAAGCTATGCTGGTCCTCTGCCTGCATTTATAAGCCAACACTCCCTCCTACGCCAGTGATACCAAGAAGGTACTTGGGGTTGCTTCCATGCTCTTGGAGGTCACCCTGGACTGGTTTGGCAAGGCCACAGCAGAAGACGCAGAATTCTGCTTGGACTATGCCAAATTTGAGGCAGAGTTAATGGCCACTGGGGAAGATTGTGACACTAGGTACTACACCCTGAACTCCCTGCTAGAAATCCGACAAGGTTCTTAAACCATCCAAGCCTATATTGACAACTTCCTCAAACTGAAAACCTGCACTCAACTTGAGGACAAACTGGTAGCCATCATATTCTGGAAGGGGGTGAGCCCAGCCATGAAGGAATTGCTGAAACACCATCCTCCCACTCTTGGCTTAGAAGATCTGGTTCCCCTGTGCAAGGGCCTTAGCATGAGCCAAGAAAGCGCCAGTACAGCCCAGCCCAGCACTGCCAGACCCAGACCCAAACCCCCACACCCAACAGAGCAGGAATGACCCCTGAGAAACTTCAAAGACACTATAGAGAAGGACTCTGCTTCCACTGCCACAAGACAGGGCACTTGACCAGAGCATGTCCTAAGAAAACCCCTGCCCCCATTTCTTTGGACCAAATAAATTCTTTCTCCCAGTCTCAAAATTTTATCCTGGTATCAGTCAATGTTAAAGGAACAATCCAAATACTGAAGGCGTTCATTGACACTGGAGCAGACAAGAGCTTCATTGATGCTGACCTAGCTCAAGAACTAGGCCTGTCTTCATCTGAAAACTGCCTTCAGATTGTCATGGGAAATAGCACTAAGGATAGGGGGTACAAATGCAAACAAGAACTGCCTCTGCTTATAGAAAATAATACATATCCATTGTCTCTCATCCTGATGAAAGGCCTACTGCACCCTTTCATCCTGGGAGATTCCTGGTCTGGCAGACATGGACTCATCCTCAACTACCAAGAACAGAACATCACCTTGGGAGATAAAGGAAACCTCAACACTTTACCCTTTTGCACCAACCCAGACAAATTTATCCAAGGACTTAGGACCATACAAGTAGAACCTAGTTTTTGAGTTTGACCTGCTTCTCTGTTAAAATGGAACCACGTTTTCAGCAAGAAAACAGTAATCTGTCTCCATGAACACACAAAGTATGATCACATCATTGATCTCCTTCCCGGCACTGAGACCAAACATGGCTACATCTATAGCTGGAATCCCAAAGAGCAGTTGGCACTGAGAGAATATATCAAAGACATGTCCAAGAAAGGCTTCATCCGTGTGTCCAAGAGCCCTTGTTTGTCACCAATGCTGTTTGTGGGTAAGAAGGATGGCAATATGTGCCTATGCATTAACTACCAGAAGCTGAACAATATAACCATAAATAACCGCTGCCCCATTCCTAACACTGATGACTTGTGTGATGTATTGACAGGCGCCCAGGTATACTCCAAGATTGACCTCCAAGACGCGTTCAATCAAATACAAATCAAAGAAGGCAACAAGTATAAAATGACATTCAAGACCAGATATGGACTCTACAAATACCTGGTTATGCTGTTTGGACTATGTAACTCCCCCAGCATCTTCCACCACATGATCAATACAGTCCTGGGCAAATACCTTGATTAGTTCTGTGTAGCCTACCTTGGCAACATCCTCATCTATAGTAAGACCCACAAAGAGCACCTACTCCACCTGGACCTAATCCTGAGAAAACTCTCACAAGCCAACCTACACGTAAAACTCAAGAAATGTGAATTTGTCCAACCAGAGGTGGATTTCCTGGGCTACGTGGTGAAGACTAGAGGATTTGCAATGGCCCAGGATAAGGTGGATGCTGTAACCTCCTGGCCTATCCCCACATGCCGGAAAGATGTCAGAATCTTTCTGGGGTTAGCAAACTATTGCAGGGACTTCATAAAATATTTTTCCTCTATTACACTGCCACTGACCAGGCTCTGCTTGGACAAGGTTCAGTTTGTCTGGACTGATGAATACACCTTTGTTGTAACTGTGCTGCTTTAGCAGAGTTACAAGGGGAAAAATATTTAGAAGCTAGATAATAATCTTTATTGAGAGATAGTGGTTATATAGTCAATGTGAATCAAGGATAACAGGAACATAATTGTGTTGATCACACGGCTGGATGGTGAAGGGGGTGGCTTGATCCTGGTAATGAGTCAAGCGCCAAAACAAGGTATCCACCATAAAGGATCATTATCTGTTCATGTTGTTGGATTTGGTAATTTGAGTTGACTTCCTAGTCTGGCTTTGAGTGGCCAGGTAATTGGATTGCAGGTCGCAAACCCGCCTGTTTGGAACCTTGCTGGCAGGTCAAGCCTGCTGTTTCTACACCTTTGCATTTGAGACCCTGAAGAAGACTTTTACATCTTCCCCTGTCCTTACCATGCCTGATCTGTCTAAACATTTTGTGCTGGAGACAGATGCATCCAACTTTGCGGTGGGTGGGGTCCATCTTCAGGAAGGAGGGGATAGTATGCTTTATCCTGTAGCATATTACTTCAAGAAGATGCTGACTGCTGAAGGAAACTACCCAATATACAACAAAGAAATGCTTGCAATAATGAAAACCCCAAACCATTGGCGCTGGTACCTATGTGGCACTGAATTTCCAGTAAAGGTCCTGACAGACCACAAGAACTTGGTTTACTTCTTCAAACCATGCCAGCTTAATCAAAAACAAGCAAGATGGGCCTTAGAACCAACCAACTACACTTTGACCATAGACTAAAAGCCAGGAAAGATGAATATGGTACCTGACACCCTAAGTAGAAGAACTGATCTGGTGCTGTCAGGAAACCAATTGTGGGCGGCCAGCCTGTTGTTTTCAGGGATAACTTGGGCCGGATTTTTTTGCAGGCAGAGCCCACAAAAAGAGAGGTGCTAACTTGAAAAGGTAGGAAAAAGACTTCCCCACCCAAGACCACAGGCCAGCGGCCAGGATTATAGTGTCAATTACCCCGGTGAAGATGATGTACACAATCCCAAACAGCTTTCCTGTGTGCTCAGTAGGGGATCTGAAGAGGAAGCAGGCATATATTTTGGGGTCACGGGCAGCTCCATGAGGGCGTTGTAAGTAGGAAGGTATTTGAATATTCTTCTAAACAGCTTGGGAGATGAGAAAATCCACAGGCCTTGGCAGTTATATCTGACAGCTGATTGTATTTGGGCCAGGGGGTCAAGTTTGAGTATTCTTTCCTAGGTATAGTCCTTGTATTTGGGCTTCAGAGGATATTCTGTGAAATGAACTGGGCCAAAGGGAGCACCTGGAGGACGGAAATTGACGGGCAGTGGGACAGGAGGACCGGAAGATCTGGAGCTGATTTAGTTGGTGGCAAATACAATAAACGGTAATAGCTGTGTGAGCCAAAATAACATAACCTTTATTTAAAAATGGCAATAAGGTTTGAGCATGGGGTCTATAGGTATATATAGCATCCTGCCTCCAAACTTAGTATTTTCTATAAGGGTTTCATCATGATATTGGGAAAAATACAGGCGGGTTGTCAGAAGGCCCGGGTGTGGGAGCAGCAAAATGGCACCTTGGCTGGGTGCTCTCTCATTGGTTAGAATGTCCAAATTGGTCACATGAATTTCTTAATTTTGGGCTTTGGCTAAAGGTTTGGGCCTAAATCCTGTGTTTCCCTTTGGTGATTGAATATGACTGGTTACCTGAGAGGACTTCAAGTTCATGAAGTTTACAGAGGAACTTTCCCTGCCTCCATTAGGCAATTCAAGAAGCTCCTCCTCAGGCACCATCATAATTGAACCTGCGCTGGTATTCTGGATTTGGGCCTTAGCAGGGGCTTCAGCTTGCAGATACTCAATCTCAGAAAAATGCAGTGGGCAGGCCCTTGGTCCATGGGGCCAGCGGTCTGCAGAAAATCAGATTCAGGGTTCAAATCCTGCCCTTGGGGCCAGGTTTCCAGGGGTAAAGAATTGTCAATCCTGACAGGTGCCTACCCACATAGAAACTTGTGACCACAACACCTAAGTCCTCTTGGATCCAGTGAGCCTAGACATCCACCTGGGATTGATGAAAATCAGAGCCATCAAACCAGAAGTACTAAGGCCCCAAATACTTGATAAATTCATCAAAATCATGATCTGTGACCTAACCAAATCATTGGATAGCGCCCACTATCAAAAAGGCTATCATTGAAAAGAACTATGCTAATGCTCCACAACAGGATCTTTGTACCAGAAGGAGACATCAGAACCAAAATCTTGAGAGACTACCACCATTCCAAGATGGCTAGACACTAAGGAGACTCAAGACCCTCTGGAGTATAAGAAGAAACTTTGCTTGTCCAAAAATGGACCAAGAAGTAAGCACATACCTGAAGGAATGTGAGACCTGTGGGCAGACCAAAACTTGCAGAAACAAACCTGAAGGACTGCTAAGACCCTTGGATATACCTCATGAGCCCTGGAGATCTGTTTTCATGGACTACATTGTGGAACTGCCCCATTACTCTCCTTTAATGCAATCCTAGTCATGGAAGACTGCTTCACCAAGATGACATACTTTGTACTGACCACCACTCATTGTACAGCTGCAGAGACAGCTCAACACTTCCATGACTGAATCATCACTCAACACAAAACTCCTGAGGAAATCATCACAGACAGAGGACCCCAGTTCACTTCAATCTACTGGACACAGGTGATGAAAGACTTGAGAATCAAGCGCTGTGTATCTACTTTATATCACCCCCAGACAGATGGGCAACCCAAAAAGTAAACCAAACACTGGAACACTACCTCAGATGCTATGCCAACACAAATCAAAACAACTGGGCCAAGATTCTCCCCATGGCTCAGTTTTCTTACAACAGTAAGGACCAAGCTTCAACCAAGATTTCCCTGTTTAAAGCTAACTATGGCTTTGATTTCATCTAGGACCATAGCATTGGGAACAAGGAAACTAACCCTTATGGATACGCCTAGATTAAGCAGATCCATGATACCCAAAAAATATGCCTTAACAACCTGATTTGTGCAGTGCAAACATATAAAGCCTTTTCCAACTGCAAACAAACTCTGGGCCAACCCTTGCAAGTTGGATATGAAGTATACCTGGACTCCTGGAATGTACTCCTAAATGTGCCCTATAGGAAGTTATCTCACAAAAGAATTAGTACCCACAAGGTCACCAAACTAGTTGGAGACGTTGCCTTCAAACTGGACCTACCCTCCTCTTGGAAGATTAATAATGTGTTTCACTGCTCCCTGTTGTTTAAAAAAGAGGGGACTCACTTCACCACCAACAGATTAAGACAGCCCACCATTCATTCAAACAGGCTTCTCCAAGGAATATGAAGTCAAATACATTCACAGCAACAGAACCCACTACAAAAAACCCCATTGCTACATCAAATGGAAAGGATAACCAGTAGAGGAAAGTACTTGGGAACCACTGAGCAACTTGGCTAATGCCCAAGAAGCCGTCTAACTCTATCTGAACAAGAAGAACTGGAAAGAAGGGCTCTTGGGGGAAGAAGGGGATGGCGTCAGGATAGACAATTATTTTTCCCTAGAAACCCAGGCCCAGGAGTGGGATTTGAACCCTGACCCTGATTCCCCACGGGCCGCCAGCCTGCATTTTCTTGAAACTATGCCTCTGCAAGTTGAAGCCCCTGCTAAGTCCCAAAGTCAGAATACCAGCACAGGTTGGACTAAGGTAGTACCCAAGAAGGAGCTTCTCAAATTGCCTAATGAAGGCAGAGAAAGTTCCTCTGTAAACTTCATGAACTTGAAGTCCTCTCAGGTAACCAGTCAGATTTAATCACCAAAGGGAAACACAGGATTTAGGCCCAACCCTGTAGCCAAAGCCCTAAATTAAGAAAATCACATGACCAATTTGACATTCTAACCAATGAGAGAACATCCAGCCAAGGTGCCATTTTGCCACTCCTGCACCCAGGCCTCCTGGCCACCCACCTGCATTTCCCCCAATATTTTGATGAAGCCCTTATGGAGAATACTAAGTTTGGAGGCAGGATGCTATATATGCCTATAAATTCTGCGCTCAAACCTTATTGCTATTTTTGAATAAAGATTATGTTATTTTAGCTCATACAGCTATTGCCTTATTTTGTATTTGCTATCTACCAATTCAGTTCAAGATCTCCTGGCCCTCCTGCCCCATGCCCACAGTTTTCTGTCCTCATGGTGTACCCTTTGGACCTGTCCATTTTACCAACTACCCTCTGAAGTCTGAATACAAGAACTACACCCCAGAAAAGATACTTGAACTTGATCCTTTGGCCTGCATACAATCTGCAGTTAGATATAACCAACAAGGTCTGTTGATATTTTCAACACCCAAGTTGTTCAGAGGGAATTTCAACTATCTTCCTGACTACAACCTCTGCATGGAACTGCCTATGACCCCCAATCCTATGCCTGCCTCCTCACCCAACCTCCCAACTGACCACACTGGCAAGCTGTTTTGGATTGTGTACATCACCCTCACAGGGGTGATTGACACTATAATCCGGGCCGCTGGCCCGTGGTCCTGGGTGGGGAATTCTGTCTCCTATCTTTTTAAGTTAGCTCATCTCTTGTGGTGAGCTTTACCCGCAAAAAACCTGGCCTGAAAAACCCCAGAAAACAACAGGCCAGCTGCCCAAGACTGGGTCATTGACACTGTTAAACTCTTTTAATGTAATACATGTCATAGTGGACAGGTTTACCAAAATGACTTAATTTGTACTAACCACTAATCACTGCATGGCTGCAGAAACAGCACAGCATTTCCACAAAAACTCCTCACCTGCCATGGCACCCCTGAAGGAATAATCATTGACAGATGCCCCCAGTTTACGTCTTACTACTGGGTACAGGTGATTTGAGACTTAAACATTAAGCGCTGTGATTATATTTTATATAACCCACAGACAGATTGACAACCTAAAAAAGCCAACCAAACACTGGAACACTACCTCAGATGCTATGCCAACACAAATCAAAACAACTGGGCCAAGATTCTCCCCATAGCTCAGTCTGCTTACAACAGTAAGGACCAAGCCTCAACCAAGATGTCCCTATTTAAAGCTAACTATGGCTTTGATCTCACCTAGGACCTTAGCATTGGGAACAAGGAAACTAACCCCTCTGGATGCGCTTAGATTAACCAGATTCATGATACCCAAGCTGCATATCTAGTAAGCCTGAACCAAACAGTATAGACATATAAAGCCTTTGATGATTGAGAAAAAACCACTGGACAACTCCTACAAGTTGAGGACAAAGTTCACCTGGATTCCCAGAATATACCCTTACAAGCGCCTTTCAGAAAGCTAGCTCACAGGAGAAGTAGCTCCCACAAGATCACCAAGATAATCATATAATTTGCTTTTGAGTTATACCTGCCCCCACCTAGAAGATTAATAATTTATTTCATAGTGTGCTAATGTTCAAAAAGAATGGAATCTCCCTTTCCCATCAGAAGATCAAGTCCAGTCCCTCCAATCCAGAAGGACTGCTCCAATGAGTATGAAGTCAAGTACATCCACGGCAACCAAGTCTACTACAAGACCACCAGTACTATGTTAAGTGGTTGGGCTACCCTCTTGAAAAAAGCACCTGGGAACCCCTGAGTAACCTGTCAATTCCAAACAAGCCATCCAACAAAACTTGAGCAAGAAGGCCCAGAAGGGAGAGTTACCAGGGAAAGAAGAGGATGGTGTCAGCAATAAAAATTCTTCTTTATTTAAAACCTAATGTATGGGGCATGGTTTAAAACCTGGCTCTAACTCTCTGGGGGCCACTAGTACAGATGACCAGGAGCTTGGCTCTCTGCAGCCTATCAATAGTGAACCTGTTATTAAAGTTGATTCCAATCTACTAGGATCTGAATTCTTGCCAACACCACATGGTTTGAAGGCAAACCTCCAGTGCCTGACAATAGAAGTCTCCCTGAAGTTGTGACTTAAAATAATGGCTGGTTGAGCAGTGAAATCAGCAATCCCATCAATGAGAAATCCCCCAAATCTGCCCCTAGCCTAAGATTTGATAATTGTCCTAAAAACTCTTGCAACACTATAGTAACTAATGATTACCTGCCCACAACAGATGCCAGGAGTTTCCCTGAGATAAAAACACATGCCACTGGTAGGTTGAACATCAAAATCTAGAAAGTGCACCAATGAAAATTACCCTGAACCTGCCCAAAGTCCAGAAAATGGTGCTGGCCCTGAATACCTGCTCAACGTTAATTATCAAATTTTTAAACAGAAGTTTTTAAGGCCTATTCTGTATAGATTTCTAATAGCAACCTTCCTGTGCCTGATGCCACCCTGCCCCCTCTATAATCTTGGCCTCAGCCTGACTAAGACCAAGAAACCTGACCAGACAATAAGCCTGGTAGAGCAGTATAAGTACCTGCCAGGTCAAGACCAATCATCATTGTCTTTTTTAAATAAATTTTATGAGATATTAGTTCTCCTAATTTTTCCCTTATTTGATCTTAGTTATCTGTAAATTTAACATCTATTTTTCCAGCCTGCCAGCTCATCTGCCCACAGTTTTTCATCCAAAAGATGGATCCTATGAGCCAGTTCACTTCATAAAATACACATTAAAGTCCAAGTACAAGGAGTACACCACTGCAAAAATATTAGCAAGTGATCCTATGGCCTGCATTAAGGAATAGACTAGATTCAAAAGGAAGAGCTCTTGGAATGTAACCAAGACCTGCCTGTTCAGATATAAATACAACTTCCTCTCTGTCTACCAACTAGACATGGAGCCATCTCCCACCCTCAAACCAATTCTTGCATCTGCCTCCAAAATCCCCATAGATAACACCAATAAGCTATTTAGAATAGTGCATATAATCCTCTTGGGGGTGATAGACACTATAATTCTGGCTTCTGTTCCTGAATTAGGAGATCTTCATGACCTCTTTTAGGTAGCACCAATTATCTAGTGGGCTCTGCTCACCTGACCTGAGGCCTGTCTGACCCCAGATTACAACAGGACATTTGCCCAGGGTTGATTACTTGAATGTGTGTTCAATTAAAAATCTATCTTTAAGAAATCCCCCCAAGAAAGGAAAAAGTTCTGGCTGTATGGCTACACCTCATCACAAGAACTTCCTGCCCATCTCTGATGGGGAATCCCAGATGCTTATGTTATTTACCAAGATCAATTACTGCTCATGTTGTGTTCTGAGGTGCAGCACAGACACATAGCAGGGAATCCTAACCTTAGGATTGGATTTATACTAGGCCTCAGGTTAGTTGGTAGGGAAGGTGGAATATTTACCTTGTGGCCCTGAATAGTAAAATCTCTTCTAGGCGTGGCTAGAGAGAGGCGCCAAAGTACTGAAAGGAACAAAGACAAAAATGTGAATATAAATTAATTTTTATTGGTAATGAAGAAAATGTTTAAATATTATTTTTTGTTACCACAAAACACTATTTGAACAGTGGGATCACTTGCCACAGAAATGAGTGGGGTTAGTGAGCTGTGCATAGTGAGGAACACAAACAGCTGAATTTATATCTTCAGAAATCAATTTATTTTGAGAGACAAAAGCAAAAGCAAGCAATTTGTCCTTGAAATAACCCACCAAAGGCAAAATTAAAAGTGTGTTAACATGTGCATTCACAACAGCTCACCAGCATTTATAATTGAATCTTCCTGAGTCAGTGCAACAACAGTACTACTTTGCCTCAGTTGGATCTGTCACAAAAAATTCTGAACCTACAGTTGGAACCCTTCATAGGTGATGTAAAAGTTGCTGACATTGTAAGTTGACTACATTCCACAGAAACCCGCCTCCATATTTCATAATTAACTGAGCCCATGTGGGTTATCACAGTATCAGGGCACCTCACTGGGCCTGCTGTTGCATGGTTCATCACTTGGGTCAGCCAAGAAATTGAAGTTATATGGGCTGCATTCAGAGACACTGCTAATTCCTGCAACAGCAAGACTTTCTCACCAATTGTAATAGAAACACCCCTGCTTGCATTTAAATAAATAAAAATTGTCCCTGAGTACCTTGCTACCACTTCAGAAGCCATTAACAACGGGAACACAATGCTCCTCACACTTATTATCAATTAATTAAAACCTCATATCTGTAAGTGGGTGCCTGTGGGGCGCTGCACTTCCACTGACAACTGCTATAAGGCCATTTCAAAGGCAAAAAGCAATATACAATGGGATTCCAAAAATTCAACAATGTGTTCTCATAACTTTGCCTGCGCCTGGTAGCGCTCATAGCTAATTAGAAAGCTGTCAGCTCCAGAAGCAAGATACTATCAACACACACTATTGTAAGGGAGAGCTGCAATTGACAAAAATTGAGGATTTAGAAAAGGCCAGGAGGTTGTGTTGTAACTGTGCTGTTTTAGCAGAGTTACAAGAGATTTTTTTTGGAAACTAGATAATATTCTTTATTGAGAGATAAGTATCATATAGTCTTTGTGAATTGTGGATAGCAGGAACAAGATAGAGTTGATCATACAATGGGATAGTGAAGGGGATGGCCTGATCATTGTAATGAGTCAAGCGCTAAAACAAGGTATCCATTGTAAGAGATCACCATTTGTTCATGTTGTTGGATCTGGAAATTCAATTTGACTTCCTAGTCTGGCTCTGAGTGACTGGATAGTTGGATTGTGGGTCACAAACCTGCTTACTCAGAGCCTTGCTGGCGGGTTGAGCCTGCTGTTTCAACACCCCCTAACTGAAGGTCAGCCTCTTCTGGGGATAGGTTATCAGGGAGATTGTTGGGAGCCCAGGTGCCATACTGGACTAGCTGTTGTTTGGTGGCAGATGGAACAGTCTTGCAGGGCTTTTGTCTTGCTTTGTAGGGTCTTAGGCAATCATGGTGGAGGACTTTGTCCTGTTTGTATTTTACAAGTCCTTGCACAAGGTAAGTGTTGTTTTTGTTTACCTTTAGGATAATGGCAGGGCCCACTTTTTCTGTCTGTAATTTACTTTTATTAGTATTCATGACCCAGACTTTGTTGCTGACCTCATGTCTGTCTTTGATAGGGACAAAGGTCTTCTTTAGATGCTTTTCTTCTCTTTCTGGTTGGTTGCTATTAGCCTGTATGACTTAGGGATCTGAGCAGGGTGGAACTTCACTGGGTATTTCCAGCTTAGGTCATGATAGTGCTTGGATGATATTGGGTTGTGTGCCATAAACTAACTCAAAGGGACTTTTCCCAGTGGATCTGTTCACACAGGTCCAGCATACAACAATGCAGTCAGTAGCTGTTTATACCAGTCCTCAGGTCTCCCAGCGGTGAGCTTGTCCAGGGCCTGTACAAGGCTGCCATTCAGCTGCTCCACACGCCCATTGGCCTAAGGATGGTAAGGTGTTGTCACTGTGTGCTGGACCCCATTCTTGGTGAGGTATACATTGGTATATTCAGAGGTCAGTTCTTTGCCTCCATTATTTATCAGGAGTTCTGGCTTTCTTAACTTGCTGATGATTTCTTTTCCTATGAATTGTTGCACATTGTTGCCAGTGTGTGTTTTTACTGCTTGCGCCACTGGCCATTGGGTGGCAAAGTCTGTAGCTGTGATGATGTATTTCTTCTCATTGTACTTTCCTGGCATGGGGCCCACAATGTCTAGGGCCCATACCTTGAAGGGCAGCTGCAAACAAATAGGCAGTACTGATTTAGGTGGGGTATCACTTTTTGCAATTTTCTCACATACTTTACATTGGTCTAAGACTTCCTAGACATCCTGGTATAGGGTTGGCCCCCATGCTTTGTGTTTGAGGAATTTATATAGGTTGCGGCTTTTTGTGTGTCCTAAGTCTCTGTGGTAACACAGGATTGTGTCAACTTGCTGATGTGTGGGGATATAAGGGATGGCGGTTCTGTTGGTCATTTTTTGATGTAAGGTCCCGTTAAAATCTGCAAATAAATGTTCATTCTTAATGACTGTTTCCTTTTTTATGTCTGTGGTGCCAGGGGGGAAGCCCCCGTCTTTTGTCTGGAGCACCAGGAGGTACCAGTTTGGGTTGAGCCCATTCTTGCCTCTTGTGGCTCTGACGTACAGGCGCAAGAGTGCATCTGCCATGGCAAGGCCCAGACCAGGCTTATATTGTATGAGCATATCAAACCTCTCCAGGAGTTTCATCCAGCAGGCTTGACAATGGGATAAGTTTGCTTGTGTTTTAAAGTATATAAGCAACTTGTGGTTGGTCAATGCCGTGAATTCCTCCTGTTGTTCTGGGTAACAACGCCATTTGACCAGGCAGTGTACAATTGCTAGCAACTCTTTGTCATGTATAAGGTATTGGCACTCACTATCTATCAGTTTGTGTAATTCATAGGCTACAGGTAGGAAATCACTGTCATTGTTTTTGATTTGTAGTACTCCCCCAATGGATGTATCAGAGGCGTCTGTCTCCATTTGATATTCCCCATCACATTTGGGATATTGCAGAATAAGTGCTGTTGTGAGCTTTTCCTTGAAACATCTGAAGCAAAGGTCACATTGGGGGGTCCATACAAACTTAGATTTGGCACCAGTTATGGCAGAAAGGGGTGCAGTTAGGACAACACAGTTGGGTATGAATTGTTGTATGTAGGCAACTATTCCCAAGAATGTGCAGATTTCTGACTTGTCCTTTGGAGGTGGCTTTTGAAAATGGCCTGAATCTTCTGGCTGTCAGGTTTGATGCCATCTTTTGAAACAACATGTCCCAGGAAGGATAACTGTTTGCGGAAGAACTGACATTTGGAGGGCTTGGCCAGCAGCTTATGTTACGCCAGGATAGCAAAGACTGCCTCCAAGTCCTTTTGGTGTTGTTCTACTGAGGAGCTATAGACAACAATGCCTTCCAGATATACCAAGACATGCTTGCCAATTTGGAGAGCAAAAACCTTGTTCATAAAGATCACAAAAGTTGACGGGGCGTTTGTCATTCCAAAGTTGAGTACCACATACTTGTGTGACCCTATTTAGTGCAAAATGCTGGTTTGGGTATATCTTCCTCCTTAATACGGATTTGGTTGTAGCCTGCAGCTAGGTTGATCTTGGAGAAGACTGTTGCGTTGCCCAGGGCATCAAAGAGGCTGTTAATGAGTAGTAGTGGATAAAAATTCTTAATAGTGATAAGGAGAACCTTTTGGGGAAGCTTCAAATATGGAATTAAGAAAGAAGAGAAGTATATTTTATTGGCTAATACTTTAGACTTATATAGACTTGACTGTGGCAGAGATTTAGTTGGATTGAACCTAGGGGTTGAACATGTGCAGGATGGATTTGAGCCACTGGATACTTGGACAGTCATGTGATATTGCTTGGTTACCATTCTTGGTATGTCAAAAGGTATATTGGAAATGCACCAAATCGGGAAATGGCTGGATGTTAAACAGGTTGGTTGTAGCCAAAATGCCTGTACATCCAGACCCTCAACACCCCCCTTAAGGGGTTACTCTGGTGCATCAGGAGGGGGCTTTGTTTTCACAGCTGCTGCCTGATGCTCCTGGAGCTGTTTACTAGTTGGAACCAGTCTGGTCAAGTGTTCTCCTTTACTGAGGCAGAGACAGGTTCTATGGTATTTCTTGACAATTGGGGTTTTGGCACCTTGGAATTTTACTAGATAGGTGTTGTGATCTGGTCTGTACTTGATGATTCTTCCTGGTCCCTGGTGTACTGAGTCTAGTTTCTTTCTGTTGCCAGCTAAAACCCAGATGGGGGAGTCAATGGGAAGTGGTTCCTCTGTGGAGGTTACATTTTGTGCTTTGAGCCTCTTTATTTCTGCTATTTTATCTTTGAAGAAGATGTGTTGTAGATTTGGTACTTGTTCTACTGTGGGGGGTTTCCCCAGGGGGATCTTTATGTATGGCTGCTTGTTGTGGGTAATTATTTCTGGTTTGTATCCGTAGATTAGCTCAAACAATGAATAGCTTGGCCCTTGATTGGCGCGGACTCAGGATACTGATAATGCATGTTTCACGTATAGTGGCCATGTGTCTTTGGCTTTGCCATCCATTATTTTTTCTAGGGTCCTGATAAAGCTGCCGTTTAGGCGTTCCACTCTGCTGTTGGCTTGTGGCCTATATGGAGAGGTTGTGGAATGTTTAATGTTTTTGGATTTTAAGTTGTTGTTTGCTACGTGACCTGATAACTTGGTTGCTCCATCAGTTATTATGTAGTCTGGAGTGCCGTAGTCAGCTATGATTGCTTTGTTAATGAATTGGTTTATGGCTTCTGCTTTATGGTCCTTTGTTGCCCAGCAGATGGGCCAGTATGTGGTGAAGTTGATAGCTACAATTAAGAAACATTGGTTTGTCTTTGATTTTGGGAAGGGGACCGCTACATCTAGCCCCCAAATCTTGAATGGTTCACGGTCTGGTACTGGGTTGACTGTTGGCTGAGGAGCCTTTTTGCTGGTGTATTTCTTGCACACTGTGCACTTTTTCAGAACATCAACTATATCTTGTTTGGAGTTGGGCCACCATACTATCGCTTTTAATATGAGGTATAGGTTGTTAGCCTTTGTATGGCCTAGTAGGCGGTGATGTCTTAATACAGTGTCAACTCCTTGTGCAAGTGGGATGTAAAAGATATGTTTGTTGTTAATGATTTGATATACAGTGCTATTTGACACATGGAAGTTCAATTTGTTCCTTACTAGTGTATTGTGGGTCATTTGATGTGTTGAGGGGTCTTTCCCTTTGGTTTTATACTCAGTGTTGTACAGGTTTAGCCAGTCAGGGTCCAGGTGGTCAGGGTGATCCTCTCTAGGCTGACATAGTCTAGAGAGAGCATCAGCTGTGACCAGCTCTGCCCCTTTTTGTATTGGATGTCAAAATTAAGCTGTTCCAGCAGGGACATCCATTTGGCTTGTTGCTGTGCAAGTGTGTTCTGAGTTTTGAAATATATTAAGGATTTATGGTCAGTTAGTACTCAGACGTTTAAATGTCCTTCTTAGTAACATCTCCATTTCTTGCATTAGTGATATATTGCTAGAAATTCCTTATCATGTATTGGGTACCTCCGCTCAGTGTTGGTCTGTTCTCTGATTTTGTAACATAATGGCAGGAAGTCTTGCTGCCCTGGCTGGCAGATGCGCAGGACTGCTCCAATAGCGGGGTCACTGGCATCTAACTTGAGCTTGTAGCACCTGTTAACATTAGGGTATTACAGAATTGGTGCTTCAATCAAAGCCTGTTTTAATAATTTGAAATTCTTGTCACATTCTGGTGTCTATATGAATTTTTTTGGCATTACCCTTGGTTAAGTCATTGATTGATGCGGTTAGTTTCCCACAGTCTTTGATGTATTTCCTTAGGTAAGCTACCATACCAAGAAAGCATCTAACTTGTTTAACAGAGGTGGGGCGTTGCATGTTATTTATGGCTTTTATTCTTTCTTGATCTGCTTTGATGCCACCATCAGAGACAATGTGGCCCAAGAACAGGTGTTCCTTTTCCATAATTGGCACTTACTTGGTTTTGCATAAAGTTTGTGCTTTGTAAGTCAATTAAGTGTCTTGCAGACATGTGTGAGGTATTCCTCTTTTGTTTTTGAGAATATGATGATATTGTTGAGGTAGCATAATGTATTTGAGAGTCCATTTAGTGCTTGGTTCATCATGGTGAAAACGTTGCAGGAGCGTTGGTCATCCCAAAGTTCATTACCCTACATTCAAAGGATCCAAATTGCGTACAGAACACAGTGTTTGGTATGTACCTTTCCTTCACTTCAACTTGGTTGTAGCCTGAGGTGAGATCAATTTTGGAGAAAAATTCGGCTTCTGAGAGTCTTGCAAACAGATCTTCTATAAGTGGAAGAGGGTATTTATTCTTTACTGTGCTTACATTTAGTGCTCTGTAGTCAGTTACTAGACACAGAGTTCCTTTCTTTTTCTTTACGGAGAACACTGATGTCCCCCATGGAGATTCAGATGAGCAAATGAATCCTTTTGATAGATTGTCTTCAATGTGTGTTTTGAGGGTTTGTGTCTTCATGGGGAGAGTCTGTATAGGGGTGCTGGTTTAGGCATGGCTTTGCATAGGTTGATAAAATGCTTGAACTCCCGCTTGGGGGATAACTATGTGAGTTCTTCTTTGAATACATGGGTGTATCCATTTAGGAGTGCCATGAGTTCTGGGCATTGAATTTGGTTGTTTGTATATTATTGAATTTGGTGTGTCTCATTATGTGGAGGATACTGTCTTTGGTTAAACGTTCTGAATTGTCTTAGTTTATGACTTGGACAAATACTGTGTCTCTTAGAGTGAGGTTGTTGGGTTCTTTGAGGATATTAAAATTGACTCCATTGCGTTTGATAGTCATGGTTTTTGTTTTCCAACATATGCTAAAGTTCTCTCAGGTGAACCAGTCTATGCCTGCTACAATGTTGTAGTTTATGTTGTACATGAAGAGTCCTTTGATGGACGTTTGTATGCCTTGGAGGTCAATTTGAAGGGAGTTGTTTGCCTTCAAGTAGAACCTTTGATTTATCTGCCATTCTGGTGTATTTGAAGTTGGATTTGACAACTGGTATTTTGTACTTGGTAACAAATGGGTCGCTAACCATAGTGTGTTGTGCACCAGAGTCAAATAAAATTTTGTGTGTAACTAATTTTTAAGTGCACAGATAGAAAAGAAGTTGTTAGTGATCTTTAATTTTTATGTTCATAAAAATGGAGGATTGCAGGACATGTGGGATGCAAGCAGCAAAGTTTGTGCCTTGGTACAGTTTTTTGTTAAGTTGGGGGGAGACAGGGGCAATTAAGCCTGTTCCCCCTCCTCTTTTCACTGTTCCTCTGTTTTGAGACCTTTGAGGTCAGAGAATGTGGGGTCAGATTCATAGCAGGTTGCTATTTTGGCATTGTTTTCTTTGGCAGTGTCCTCTCTCTTGGGACAGGAGTGGTTTGCGCTTTGGCTGCAATTGCCATTTTGCAATTGGAGTTGCTGTTGCTATGATTAGTGTTTTGGCGTTTGTTGCCATTTTAGTTTTCTCTGCCATTGCCGTTTGAGGCACAATTGCCGTTGTGTGCAGCATATTCCATGTTTGCGCATTTTTCTGCGTGCTTGGCTTCTTCAATGAGCGCAGGCATGGAGGTGTTGGTCTCTGGACAGGCGAGGGCAGCAACAGAGGGTTTTATTCTGTTGATGAATGAGGCTCTTGTATGTACGTTGTCAGCTTGCGCTGGGTTTTGGATTTTGCGGTGTATTTCCTTGAATTTGTTGGCGTAGGCTGTGATAGTGGTCTTCTGAGGAAGATCACTGAGCTGTATTTCAATATCTTGGAGGGATTTGGTGACGCAGAAATTGTGGGTGATGTCTGCTTTGAACTCTTCCCAGTTTTCAAGCTGGTTGTCAGTTTGTGAGCCAACCCAGGTGGCAAACCAGTTAGCTGCAGCCTCATATAGGTGCTTGCTGGCTTCCTGGACCCATTTCTCATGGGGGATGCGGCTGACGCAGAGTTCTGCAGCTGAGTGGTCAGCTAGTTGATGATGTTTTCTTTGTTTTTACCAAAGAACTTATTGATACCAATGTATTTGGTGTTGGTAACTTCACTTGTGATAGGTGGTTGTGCATGGTTTGTGGTTGAAGAGAGCAACTGTATTGAATTATCTTGGCACATGTTTTGGGCATGACCAGACCTTCAAATTTGGTGAATCCACTAGGTATATCTTTGTCAATGTCTTGGGTGCAGAAGTACGTTTTTCAGGTCCTCTGGGATGTGGCCTGGTTGAGTATGTGAGAAAAGGTGGGCAGGTTTTGGTCAGTCATTTTCTTTTTCATGGGTGTGGTCAAAAAACTATAGCTGCTACCAGTGATAAGGAGCGCCTTTTGTGGAAGATTCAAATATGGAATTTGGAGAGAAGTATCCTTTATTGGATAATATTTTAGGCTTATATAGATTGGGCTGTGGCAGAGATTTAGTCAGATCAAACATAGGGGTTGGTCATGTGCGGGATGGGTTCAAGCCACTGGATACTTGGATTGTCATATGATATTGCTTGGTTACCATTCTTGGTATGTTGAATGGTATATTGGAAGGGCACTAAATTGGGCAATGGCTGGATGTTAAGCAGGTTGGCAGTAGCCAGAATGCCTGTACATCCAGACTCTTGACACTATCTTAGCAATATAGTAATCTATATCTGTGAAGATATTGGTAGAGCATCTATAGTACATACCACAGTACATATAACTCATAGCAATAATGGTATTCTATGACATAAGTTATGGAGGAACAGACAGTACTGTCTGGACCTTGCTCTTTTTATCAAAAGAATGGGAGGCGGCAGATATACACCAGGGTTTCCTAAGTCCACAATAGGAGAAGGAAGAGATAGCACTTTTAGTTGGGCCTGGGACACTAGCCTTGTAGGGGTGCTAGTATAACAGGGGGACCTTCCTGTCACCTTTGGTCTCTGCAACAGGAATAGCAGGGGCTTCCATAGGAAGGACCTGGTTAAAGGACACTATCTAAACAGTAGAAATGTCCAGCCAAGTTCAAAGTACAATATATCAAGAGGTAAAAGTAGGTCAAAGTGGGGTTTTGTTTATTGTGAATGATGAGGACTTATATATGTATATACCATAATGTGCATGGATACATAGGATTCATTTATGCAGGTAACATAGGCCTGAAATAGAACATCATGCCTTGTTTTCTGGCATCACAGACAGAGGCATTAGTTTTGGGGTGAAGGCGGCTCCATGTCTAGTTGGTAGGCAGGTAGAAAGTATTATTTATTCTTGAATAGTTGGGGATCAGTAACATGCCAAAGGCCCTTCCTGTTTTATCTGGTCAGCTCTTTAGATCAGGCCAAGAGATCCCATACTAGTATATTGTCAGAGGAGTAGTATCTGTATTTGGTCTTCAAGGGGTATTATATAAAGTAGACAGAATCAAATGAAGAACCTGGAGGACAATAGGTTGCTGGTGGGGTGGGAGGAGGATCAGAGGATTTAGAGCTTAACTGGCAGATGACTAAGATAAAATAAGGTAATATTTGGGAAAGCCAATATCTCATAAACTTTATTTAAAAATGACAATGTGGATTGGTCTTGGCCTGGAAGGTGCTTATACTGCTCTACCAGGCCTTATTGTCTGGTCAGGTTTCTTGGTCTTAGGCAGGCTGGTGCCAGGATTATAGAGGGGGAAGGGTGGCATCAGGCAAAGGCAGGTTGCTATTAGCAATCTTTACAGAATAGGCCTTAAAAACTTCTGTTTAAAAACTTAATAATTGGCATTGAGCAGGTATTCAGGGCCAGCATCATTTTCGGTACTTTGGGCTGTTTTGGGGAAATTTTCATTGGTGCACTTTCTAGATTTTGATGCCCAACCTGCCAATGGCACGCGTTTTTATTCAGGGAAACTCCTGGCATCTGGCGTGGGCAGGTGATCATTAGTTACTATAGTGTTACAAGGGTTTGCATAGCAAGTATCAGGTCTTAGTACAAGGGAAGATTTGGGGTATTCCTTATTGATAGGATAGCTCATTTCACTGCTCAAACTGCCAGTATTTTGAGTCACCACTTTAGGGAAACTTCTATTGTCAGGCACTGGAGGTTTGCCTGCAAACCATGTGATGCTGGCAAAAATCTAGATCCTACCAGGTTAGAATCAACTTTAATAACAGTTTAACTATTGATTGGATGAAGATGGCCAAGCTCCTGGCCTTCTGTACTGATGCCCCTTGGAGAGTTAGTCCCAGGGTTCAAACCATGCCCCACACATTGGGCTTTAAATAAGGGAGAATCTTCATTGCTGACACCATACTCTCCTTCCCCTGGTAACTCTCTCTTCTGGGCCTTCTTGCTCAAGTATTGTTGGATGGCTTGTTTGACATTGGCAGGTTACTCAGGGGTTCCCAGGTGCTTTTTTCAAGAGGGTAGCCCAACCACTTAACATAGTACTAGTGGTCTTGTAGTGGACTTGGTTTATGTGGATGTACTTGACTTCATACTCATTGGAGCCGTCCTTCTGGATTGGAAGGACTGGAATTGATCTTCTGGTGGGAAAGGGAGGTTCCATTCTTTTTGAACATTAGCACACTATGAAATAAGTTGTGAATCTTCAAGGTGGGGGTAGTTATAACTCAAAAGCAAATCATCTGATTATCTTGGTGATCTTGTATGGGCTACTTCTCCTGTGAGCTAGCTTTCTGAAAGGCGCTTGTAAGGGTACATTCTGGAAATCCAGGTAGACTTTTTCTTCAACTTATAGAGATTGATCAGTTGTTTTTTTCTAATCATCAAAAGCTTTATACGTCTATACTTCTTGGTTTAGGCTTACTAGGCATACATTTTGTGTATCATGGATCTGCTTAATCCAGGCGCATCTAGAAGGGTTAGTTTCCTTGTTCCCAATGCTAGGGTCTTAGGTGAGATCAAAGCCATAGTTAGCTTTAAACAGGGAAATCTTGGTTGAAGCTTGGTCCTTACTGTTGTAAGCAAACTGAGCTATGGGGAGAATCTTGGCCCAGTTGTTTTAATTTTTTGGCCTAGCATCTGAGGTATTGTTCTAGTATTTGGTTGACTTTTTTGGGTTGCCCATTTGTCTGTGGGTGATATAAAGTAGATACACAGCACTTAATGCTTAAACTTTTTATCATCTGTACCCAGTAGTGAGACATAAACTGTGGGCCTCTGTCAATTATTATTTCTTCAGGGGTGCCACATCAGTGATTATTTTATTCTGGAAATGTTGTGCTGTTTCTGCAGCCGTGCAGTGATGAGTGATTGGTACAAAGTAAGTCATTTTGGTGAACCTGTCCACCATGCCATGTATTACACTGAAAGAGTTTAACAGGGGAATTTCTACAATTTAATCCATGAAAACTGATCCCCATGGGCTGTCTGGTATGTCCAGTGGTCTTAGCAGACCTTCAGATTTGTTTCTGTGGGTTTTAGTCCTCCTGCAGGTCTTGCATCCTTTCAGGTAGGTGTTTACGTCTTGGACAATTTTGGGCCAGGTAAAATTCCTCTTGATGCTTTTAAGGGTCTTAAGCCTCCCTGGGTGTCCTGCCATCTCTGAGTTGTGGTAGTCTCTCAGTTTGTCTGTCTTTGTTATTTGTTCAGGTAGGTGAATCCAATATGTGGAGCATTAGTGTTGTGCCCTTCAGGGTTAGCCTTTCTTGTAGTGGGCACTGTCTAAGGATTTGAAGAGGTTGTTGATAATGGATTTTTATGAACTTGTAAAGGGTCTGGGATATCAGCACATCTGGCTTACTGGCTCTGATCTTCAGGTAGTTCAGTTGGATCCCCAAGCTGACAGGGTCAAGAGGGTGTGGGTATTATGGTCACAGGTCTTTCTATGTGTTGATACCAGGTTGGCTCTTCTGCTTAGTGTGTCAGGGTCTATGTTGATCTTCTCAGGTTTGTAGTCAATTATCAGTATGTATTTGTCTAGTTCCAATGTCCATCTAAACTGCCTCTGGTTTAGCTGTCTACTCTTGAAGAAGTATACCAAGTTTTTGTGATTGTCAGGACCTTGACAGATAATTCTTCACCACAAAGTATCTTCTACATTGATTGAAAGTCTTTATGATTGCAAACATCTCCTTATTGTAGATGAAGTAGTTTCCTTCAGTAGGGATCATTTTTTTAGTGATATTCTAAACAATGTTGAATACCATCCACTCTCTTCTGAAGAAGAGCTCCACCATCACAAAGTTGAAGATGTCAGTCTTCAAGACAAACAGCTTGGCAGGGTTGGGCATAGCCAGAACAGGGGTGGAGGTGATAACAATATTCAGGGCTTTAAATGCCAATATACACTCAGAGGACCAAACAAACAGAATGTCAGAAATTGCGTCATTTATGGTCTTTTTGATATGGCCTTTGAATATCAATATTTGCAAAGACTTGGTTGGATTTGATTTCAATTTTGGAGTTTGTTCACCTTCTTCAAATGAGTTAACATCAATGTTCACCCATTCCAGATTAACCTACCTAACTCTGATTGATCCTGGTACAAGTTCAGCTCAGAATGACCTCATCAGCCACACTGTCTACCCAGTGAATGATCAACACCCTCTTTCTACTATTTAAGTGGAATAACTTTCCCTAATAAAGACAAGTTTTACCCACATTTGTGTTGGATTTTATAATCTTCAAGCCTTTTCCTTTCCTGTTTTCTAAAAGAAACTCCTCTTCTTGTATTCCCAGAAATTAAGGTACATGCTCTTAATTTTTCCCTGAGGCCTAACCCAAGGCTAGCTTTGAACTTCAACCCTTTTGTAACAAAGGTTTCCTGTTGTGTCATCTTGGATGTTGTCCCCAAGAGCCAAACACAACAGGCATCTCCAATGGTGTGACAGGAGTGCACCAGGGAAAATTAAAATCAACAGTCCCAGTAAATCACCCCAAATTCATGCCCTTGTAAGTGCAGTAGCAGGCCAAGGCACACAACATTGAGCAGGAACAGATCAAGGGGCAGCAAGACACCTTGAAGCTCACAATGCTGCAGGCAATCCTGCCTATACCCTCAACCCTAACTCTGTAAAGCTAAACCCCAACCACCTTGTACCTTCCAGCGTGTCAGCCATCTACAATAACCATACTTAACATCTTGAAGGCACCCAAGGTAGCATGAAGAAGCTCCGCCACAGCTGCTTGCGCCCCTTCTGTGCTGTACTTATCAGAAAGAATTTATACACAGCTTCCCAGATCTTCCACAGACCCCAATACTAGCTCTGGAATACAAATATGCAGCAGGGGGGTGTTGCAACCAAGGTTGACTCCCTTCCCATCAACATATATTGAGATACACTGGGATGCTTATAGAAGTGCCCCATGGCATATATAACCACATTGGGCATCTCACCACCAACTTCAAGGTACAGGTGATAACTCTGGATTAGGTGTGTAACCAGTTCTAAAGCGCTGGTCCCTCAATAAGATACCTGGGCTCTCATCCTGCTTGAACCCTGCTGCAGTGCCACCTCCTAGGTGGGTTCTTGGCTTCCCTTTTGGGTATGTCAACTTCTTTCTTCCAAATAAAGCTATATTGTATCCCAACTCTCTTCCATTTATCTTGGGCTGTTGCCTCCCCCAATCTCAATACTGTGCTATAATTAGTGCAGCTGCAATAGATGCAGAAATTTCCCAGACTAATCACCCTACCTACCTATCATATTGGAAGTATGGTCCATTTCTTCAGTAACCAAGGAGAAGGCCAAGAGAATGACCTTGCCCCATGTAGCAAGGACCAGTAAAAGTGATCTTTAAAGTGGGTGTGGATGGGTATATACTGAGAGATCTGGAGACAGGACAGCAGATCACTTTATTCTATGGGTAATTTATGTGCAAGGCTCTAGGTAGCCAGCACTGAACCCTGGTAAGGTTAATCATTCAAAAAGACAAGACTTAATTAAAATTGATCAGTTGTTACCCATGTTGTATTGAAGAGGGGGTAGAGCCAAATATAAAGAATAGGCGTTTATCCATTGCAAGTGATATGCTTGAAATGCAGAAAAATTTGTGCCAGGACAGCAGCTATGACCACATATGTAACCCATAAGGAAAGCAACAGTGGGAAGTTAAATGGAAGAATAGATACCCGGTGAAGTCAAAGGAACCTTGTCTGGTTGGTACCAAGAGAATCAGGGAAAGCAGCAGCTAGGAGGACATGCATCATATGAGTGCTTTCCTGGGAGGGTGTCACAAAGTGCTAAAATGAGATGGATTTAATGGAATTTAAGTTTGAAGTCAGATCCAGAACATAATTACACATTAGGCAATCACTTGACCAATCAATCAAGAACTAGTGGATTCCAGAGCATTCTGGATTCCACTCAAATTCTCTCAGCAATTCAACAATTTGGAGGTTACACAAAGGGGCAAAAAACAAGGACTTTGATTTTGGAATTAAGACTCATGGTGCTTGAGTCCAGAAACCTAAATGAGGGTGACGCCAATAATCTAATTGCCCAATCAATCTCTACTTATGGGTGCAAAATCAATAGCCAATTCTGGTATTGATATTTTGATTATGGTATTGATACCAAACCTGGTATTGTGAATTTGGCCGTGGACGTCTTAGGAATTAACGTCTGGAGTGCTATCTTGTAAGAGTATGGTTGTAAGTCTATACACAAATTAATAAAAGTCTTAAAGACTCTGAAGTCTTTACCTTTAAATCTAAGTTAACAACTAAGTAGAGTGTAAAAGAAAGTAGGTAATGTGTGAAAGTATAAAAAAATATACCTTTATTGGGAAAGAAGGGAAGTTTATATACTGGAAAGACTGTACAATGGATGCAGGAGTGTTATTAACACCTGCACCATTGTCTGGAATATTACAGAATCTTCTGGTGTCCACCAGGCTCTTGCATCCGTGTTCTTTCCATCTAGGGATGATCCGGATGATCCAGTGGGGAATAGTAAGTGAACTTTACCCCAGAGTGGCTACAGCTTACAGCTGCCCATTATGGAAGCCACTTGAAGTTCCCAAGCTCAATCCATCTGGATGCAACAGGTTGGCCAAATCATCATAACATCTGAGATACAATTAGAATTGCAAATCTGTTGGATCCAAAAGATTTGAGTGCAAACCAAATTAGCCTTGACTATCAGGATTAATTCCACTGATAGCCTTGACCAGTCTATTCATGCAGTCTAATTTACGGCACCTGGCCTAATTCCCTGGCCTTCCATCCCATCAATTTCCCCTCTCCCAATTTCCCACCTCACTATATATACTTGGTTTATATATGAAATAAAGACAAGTTTTTACCCCCACATATTGTTCAATCCTACTATGGGTTTACTACCCTGTATTCAGGTATAGTAATAGAACAATTATCAGGGCTGATTCTTGCTAGCTATACCCAGTAGTCCACACATACAGCAGATGGGATTTGTCTGGAGTAACCTTCTCCATGGAATAGGAGGTCTTGAAAAGCCACTCTTTGTAATTGGGCATAGGTTGAGCCCGCAGATGTTGCACACTTTTGGAGCTGCACAGTACCGGATCCCCACCAATGCCAAGTAGAGTGGGTATTACTATTGCTCCTTTTTTTCCCCATCAAGGGCTGAAGCCATAGCCTGCTTCAGCCAGACTTATGGTTGTCCAAGGGATGACTTTATCAAACACACAAATCTTATCTACCCAGGCCTCAACCACCAGTAAAAGAGTATCTTTAACACTAGAGTATGGGATAGTATCTAGCTTAAGTGGCTACAATACCAGAGCCCATGTAGTTCCCAATTGTCATGATCCATTGGGTCTGACTTATCTGGCTCCCAGTGAACCTGACTTCCATGTATCAAGCTCTTAGTCAAACAGACATACACTAATTCAAGGATCCTATGCAGGGTAGATCACTTTACAGGTGTATCTTTGAAAAAAACAGTGAGGATGACATTCCAACCTGTATGGCTACCCAAGCCAATACAAGATCAATCATCCTTGGTGTCAGGAACCCATCTGCTAGGAAACATACCACCAAGACAGTGTATGGCCGCGGAGGGATTCAAACCAGTAACCAACATGCCAATGGGAACAGAGGCCATTCCCATGTGGAATATCTCCCCAAGTAAGCAATATCACCCCAAGAGGGGATTGAATCTGCCAAGAAAGAAGTAGGCTCGCAGGTAGCTGATCAAGAAGGCCAAAGTCAAGGGATGGTACAGAGTGGGTGTCAGATCTTTGGTGTTGTCCATAAACATGCACTGTTTCTCTTTAACAAGAGGAACTGGGGAAAAGTGGGTGACTGTGTACCAGACCCCTGGTATCACGCGGCGCCAAGACTTATCAAGATGCTGAGGGGGAGGGGAGGAACTAGAATCCACTCTAGTTCCTAGAAGAACTGTAAGAGAGGGGGGTCAAACTAACTAAGTTCAGCTCCCATCCTGGGGGAAATATCCACTAGGATACCATCCAGTGTATCACTGGGATGGCCGCTCAAACAGGAGTCCAGAGAGAGGACGTGGGAGAAAGTTGGGGAAAGTAGGAGTTAACCCCAATCAAAGCCATCCCTGAAAGTAGCCAGGGGGTAAACTGGGTACTCGGCGCCTGATGACTAGGTGTGGGCTGGGGAATGGGTTGTGGTTCTTCCATTGGTGGCAATGATGAGAGGGAGTCCTCCACGTACAAAAGGCCAGGAGAAAAATCCAGAAGGGAGGGATCTAAGTCATCACAGGTGAGGCTCTTCACCAAGTACTCACCAGAAGTGATGAGGTCCTGTGATCTGCCAGGGAGATCTTCCGCAAAATGCAGAAGGCGGGGTGGGTTATTGCTCACTCTAAGCACTGAGGAGGAGATCTGTTCCCAGAGGTCCAAGGAAGAAGACCAGATAAACAATAGAACTGGGGATAAGGTAAAAACCACAAACTTAAAGGTTGGAATTGGCATTATTAAATAAAAACAAAAGAATTATGGAATCAAATTGCAGATGGCAACAAGAAACCAACTCTACAAGAAGGAGGGGAATTTTCTACGTCTAACGGGCAAGAAGGACGGCCAAGAACCCAAATATTAAAGAAATTAATCAATTTGAAGACAGCGGCAGAGAGAGCAAAATACAGGGAACCAAACAAAAGCAAAAGCAAAAAAACCAAATCAAAGAAGGTAATTGTATGGCTTTGAATTGCAACACTAATCTTGAAAACCAGGAATCAAAAACAGAAGCAGTAAGCTCTAGCATATATAGTAACACCAACTCTAGGGGCTTCAAAAAGGACAACATGATCCAGGGGACAACTGCAAAGGTAATGAATGATTACTACTTTTACTAACAATTTTAGAGAATTAAAAGACCCCAAAATAAAGGTCCAATTAACTAAAATTTTGAGTTTGAAAGTATATAAATTTTATTGATAAAAATGAGCAAGCAGGGGACCAGAAGTCCCCTGTCTTGCTTTAAACACTGGGTATGAATTGAAAGGTCACCTGACCTCAGTTGTGTATCTGATTGGCCAGAGTAGAATTTTTGTCAGAAATTTCAGGAGTTTTGGATGTTTTCTCATTAATTTCCAACTCCACCTCCAATTAGCTGATACCTAAGGAACCCTTCAGAATGCCATTGACTCCAACTGGAATGGAGTTTAGTGAATTGGCAGAAGCGTGGCCAGATTGTTTAGCCTTCAATTGTTTTAAATGAGGACAAAACCAAGCCAAAAATAGTCCAAATTAATCAGGGACTCCTACCAAGTAGGAACAGAATTCAAGATGTCCGTATTTACCACCTGAGAAGGATATGCCAACAAAAATCTCTCATCAACTGTGTGCGCTAAATCCTCAAGGGAATTAAGTGACTTGACTGAGTTTTGGGCGACTTCTTTGTATGTTGGGGGAAATAGTTCTATCTAGGGACAAAGTGGGGAGTAACTTTACAAAAACGCTGGCCGCAAAGGCCTGTACCAGGAGTAACTAAACCAACCATTTATACCCAAATGGCTCCCATTGGGAGGATTTGGGTAATCTCATGGCTATTGGAGTGAAAGGTGAAGCAAGAACAAGTAGGTGTCAATTTGGTTTAGGAAAGGACTTTATTAACTGAACAATCATAAAGAATGGTTATACCATAGTTATATAGCCTCTGAAGAAGGATTGTTGTTGAAGAATAAGGGGGAAATATGGGAGTTTGAGATAACTTTTGCCAAGAAAAGGAGCTAAGTTATTTTTAACTTAATACAAATAATTAATGGTTGTTAAGTAGACCCTGATATATCCCCAAGCCTGTTGCCAACCATTGGGAGTTATTACCACTGACCCACATACTATGGGGTAAGGGCTGGGACCACCCAAGCCACAAGAGGAGGGAAAGACAGGAAGTACAGAGCCTTGGATGCACAGTTTGTGTGTAACGTTATCTAACATTAATTCACAGTTTTGAAATGAAATCGCAGTGTCTGATTGGCTGCGTAACTTGAAAGGTAATTCCTGGTTTGAATTTGAATTAAGACTAATTTTTTTAAGGCGGCTATTGACCTCAAGAACGTCTCGGGTTTGATCCCTTTCCCTCCTAGTAGGGCTTGACGTTGTTGATCAAAGCCGCCGATTTCAGGTAATTTGCATAAAATACTACAAACTAATATTTCCTTTTTAGGGTTAATATTAATTTCAGCAGAAACATTAGAGACCATACCTGGAGTGCTGGCTTCAGAGTTGGCAAGAAGCATCAAATTAATGTTTCTGACACTTGGCCCTGGTTACCGGTTTGTCAGTGGTTGGTCTAGCCGGTCGAGTATCATACATTGAAGGTAGTAAGGGAGTCTGAGGGGCATAGTCAGGCTCCTGGGGATTCATGTGATGATGCGAGGGGGTGGACGGGAAGGCTTTACTTGAGAAGAAATGACATTTTGTTGATCAGATTCCAGCATGGGAGAGCCAGCCCTCTTGGTAGATCTTCTCTTGGGAGAATTACACACTGGCTCAAGCTTCTTGGTAACGTTTGAACTTGTGACTCTCTTTGGAGCTTTTGTTTGAGGTGGTGTAGGATTAAATTTACTTAACCCATTGGATTATTTGGATGGCTCTAGGAAGCTGTTGCCTCCCGGAAGGTTGGAGATCCCCAGTTCAGTTTCCTTTTTGGCATAGTAATTGTCAGCTTGAGCCCTTGTAGTGGACTTACACGCTTTTTTTGTGTTAGGATCTACCATTTGAGGAGTGAAGAGGATCTTGTGGATTAGTGTCTAGTTTGGTCGGGGGAATGATGTAATGTTGGCTTGTTCAACTAGCCGTAATTAGCTGTGATATTGGACACTGTTTGGTTAGACTTTGATGTATTGAACATCAAGCAACTTGGATGGTAGGATGCGTCTTAGTTGCATATAACTGACAGAGGGGCATGGATGCTAGATCAGTCCCAAACTGCTTGTCGTTTATTTGCGCTGACAAATAATTAGCGATGTGGCTGCCGCCTGTTAGCACATGGGTGCACTCGTTCATAATAGCTGCTTACTAATTGATCATAATCTTCGTAGGATCTAACCTTTTCTCGCTCGTAATAAATAAGAAGCAAGTTTTTATCATTTATACATTTATTATAAAAGCTAGTCTTTAGCAATGAGTATGCATTGTAGAACACTTGATTTAAGCTGATAGAGTGTGCTCTATGATGATTGGGAAAATAGAGGCGTTATCCAGCAGATGATAGATGAGGTTGGGATCAAAGGTGCCGCAGTGTGGGTTATATGGTAAATTTTGGTGATTGGAATGAATTACATATTCAGGGAATGGACGGATATTGCAACAAGCCCTGGGGATCGGTGGGGAGGTCAGCTTGGTTGCCTAATCTGGGCAACACCCAAAATTGGCCATCTATTGGGGTATCACCCATTTCTCCTATGTAGCTGTTGCCTACAGAACAGTTACGAGGAGTGTAGAGGGTAAATTTCAGAGGCTTGGCTTGGTTATAGCTGTGTAGTGGGTGTTTGTAGAGTAGTGAACAGATTCTGGATGGAGATGAAACTAGGGGGAATTCAATCTCTGAAGGAGTTGTATAGAAATGCCAAGGGCACATTATACAAGAAGATGAACAATGGAGTGTGGATCGATATGTTAGTTAGGTGATTGGCTTTATGTAGAATATAGTTTATTGAAGGATCTAGAGTGCGCTGAAGAAAGCGGCAGCAAGCATGGCGGATGCAGTGGCAAGCGAAATGGAGTGAGAATGGATGGATGCTGATGAAGTGAGGCTGGATTTGGGGATTGCCTTGGAAGAGGCGGCAGAGGAGCTGGCCTTGGATTGGGAAGCTGAGGAGGAGGAGGCCTGGACAGAAGACGAGGGTGCCTTGGATGAGGCTGCCAAGTCAACACGGGTGAGGGAGGGGAAAGCTGAGCTTCCCTTGGGTTGGCTGGATCCAGAGGGGCGAGGAGTGGCAAGGGGGTTAACTCCATAGATGCTGGGATTAGCAGATGCAGACGGGATGGGGACTGCTACTGGGACTACATTTGATTGTCCTTTGGGAGCAGAGTTGGGGGCTGCAGAGGGTTGCTGGCCGCGGGGGGTGGGATTGATGGGTGTTCCAGTGGCGCGGGGAGCAGGGCTGGCTGGAGCAGCAGGAGAAGCTACGCTGGTGGATGTGCTAGTAGAGGACTGAGCCTTGGGGGGAGCGGCAGGTGCAACCATGGTGGGGGCCATGGGAGGAGCCATGGGCTGTGCAACAGGGGGCTGTCTTGAAGGCTGGGTAGGCTGTTGGGCAGGTTGCTGTGGGGGCTGTTGAGAAGGCTGTTGGGCAGGTTGCTGTGGAGGTTGTTGGGCGTTTTGCTGGGGAGGCTGCTGCTCGGGAGGCTGCTGGGAGTTTTGCTGGGCAGGCTGCTGAGTTGTCTGCTGGACAGTTTGCTGGGCAGGCTGCTGTGCTGCAGGAGCCTGTGCTATAGGAGCCTGTGGCATGGGGGAGTCTTGCTGAGGGGGGAGGTACAGTCACCCGTGCGAGTGGCTGCTGTGCAGCAAAGATGGGCTGCTTAGGGGTTGCGTACATGGCTTTGGGGGCGTTGCTAGGTGCGACACCAGGCACTGCTGTGGGAGGAGCATATGATTTTCCTTCTGGGGAAGCGAAAACATTAGGGGCCTTGTTTGAAGCCAAGTATTGGTTTGGTACGGGGGAAGGCATTAGCGGGGATTGGAAGGAAGGGCATGGGTAGGTGCATCCTGTGTATTGGAGGCGGCTGGCGATGGATGGGGTCCAGTCGATTTCGTTGGGATTAATCTGTCTGGACGAAGCAGCAGAGACGGTGAGAACAATTAGGCTGATGATGGGATACATTCTAGTGATTAATTCCTAGGCTTACTTCTGTATTATTCCGATCCTCCCTCCCGCCCTTTTATTACCCCACCGCCCAAACCATCCACGCTCTTACCTCGCCGGTGCCATCCGCTACCCAACCGCCCATCGTTCAACCAACCCCGCCCTAAGTTAATTTCCCCACAGCTGATTTCCTATCTGCCGCTCAAATCAAATTCTCCGCAGCCAATCATCACTTCACGCCATTGATGTAGCAAACCAAATCTACGCTGGCCATAAATATCGCAACAACTGTACTAAATATTAAATCTGACTTTAAAGCCAGACCAATCAAGCAACGCCTTACTAAATAGGAAGTGTTTATTCGCAGATACTTTGCTAACTCGAAGCAAACGTTCCTTGTCAGCCTGACTGTTAACCGACGAAAGTAATTTCCGAATCTTGCTTGGACCAATCACATCAAGCCAACAGAACGTTAAACCGAACCGCAGTCCTCTTCAACTCATTCCCAAACAACAA
The DNA here is from genome assembly GCA_014839935.2 of Entomophthora muscae. Classification (NCBI taxonomy): domain Eukaryota; kingdom Fungi; phylum Entomophthoromycota; class Entomophthoromycetes; order Entomophthorales; family Entomophthoraceae; genus Entomophthora; species Entomophthora muscae. Next base: position 280,407 of record QTSX02002848.1, on the reverse strand, counting down.
TCAATTCTCACAAAAGGAGCTCCACCAGCTGCCAAACACTTCCCGGCCCCAATTCAAATTAGGCATAAAAATGTATTGAAATCCCCATCGCCTGCCTAGTTCAATCAACAATCCAGCAACCTCCTAACGGGAGCACGGCTACAAGTTAAACATGGCCAGGACGAAGTCTGCCATTAAAGATCTCAACTTGATCCTGTTTGGATTGAAAATCAAGTTAAATCCTAAATCAAAGCCAAGTCCATCAAGAAATCAGATGATGTAATGCTATAAATAGGAAATATCAATTAAACAAAGGCCATATAAAAATGATTTCATGCCGATAATCAGCTTGAAGATTTTTGAGTAACTTATCACTGCACGTTACTAAATTTTTTAAAAATTAAAAATATTTAGCTCAACTCAAATTTATTACAACAGTTTCAACCCTGCAGGAGGAACAAATTCAATCCAGGCTGGAATAAACCTCATTTTGCTCAAAGAGAACACGGGAATTTATTGGCTGGCGAGATATTTTTATACTAAACCAGCCGGTTTTCTTATCTGAAGCCTGACGCTTAATTCTGCCCATTTGCTAAAGCTTTAGAAGATATTCCAGTCAGCTTAGCTATAGTTTAAATTTGAAATAAAGATTATAACAAAAATAAGCCCGTGTATTGAAACTTTTCCTCAAGAACATAATCAACCCTTTGCTATACTTCACAATATACCCAGCAGAGATAACTCCATTGCCATAGATATAGCTATTTTAAAAACCAACATAGCGGCAATCCATCACTAACGTTGCTTAGGGTTCGATCATCACCTCGAATCCACCCATCAGGGCTCGTAATTTAGCATAACTTTATACTGTAGATCTAGCCGAAATACCTAATTCAACATGGAAAGGCAAAGCTCCACACTGACAAAATGATTCCAAAAACCCATCTCCCGATAAAAGTAGAGTTAAGATGCGGCAAAATTAACAGGGTTTATAAAAGGTTCTAATAAGAAATTATTTTATACACTGAAGCTTACTTAAAGCCATAACAATGCTTCAGTTAAAAGCAAACCATAGCCGATTTCTTATAAGGTCCAGCTAAAGCAGCCGGGTTGGCCAACCCAGTTGTCAGAGTAGCTCATAGCATAGAGGGGCACCTGTAGAGGATCCTATGATACATCCAACATAATGGTTTCATTTGACCTGTAAGTATCTCATATATGGTGCAATAGCAATTATTAACACCAACCCAAAATACCCTGACATCCTATACCCAGATCACTGCCAATTCCTACCCTATATCATTGCCACCCTCTCAGAGACCCAGTGGCTTTCTCACATGATACAAGGATCACCACCTCCCCAAACAAATATCACCTTATTCCAAATCACTCTTCTGTTCCACCTTGGACTAGTGTCTTTCATCAATCTCACCAAATACTGAGCTATAAATATCTCCTCTGCAACACTATATTTGATCACTACCCTACCCCCAAGAAGAATCCCAGGAAAGGATGGGGTGCAGGTATCCTGGCTAACCCACCCAAAGAACCCCCTCCTTTCATCCCCTGCAGGGGTATCCCATAAACTAACCAAAGAAAATCTCTCAACTCTGCATCTACCATAAACCTCACCTGGGCCAGAGCAAGGGGAGCTCCTTACCCCCAGCAGATACTAACCTGCAGTTAGACCCATTAAAAAAGAGGTAGAGAATTAGTTTACTGTAAACTGATTATCCATCCCAGAAACCCGCCCTCAGGAGTGCCAAGAATTACACCCCAGATGAGTTGCCACCATCTCAAGCTCAATAGTAGGCTCAGCATCAGCATGGATGACTATCTGGGAAGGCAACAGGTTGGAAGTATACAGGTCTACCTTGAAGGTGACCAGAAAAGCTTTATCCCCCAGGCCCTCTTACCCATAACACCCCCAGATACCTCTTCTAGACACCAGGCTAATCAGCAGAGTAGCCAAAATTATTGCCAACTGGCAGCAGCCAGCAGTCCAGAAACCTACACCAGCACAGCCACAGTTACAATTGCCCAAACCCAACCCCAAGATGGAAGCCACCAGAAGGATCCCACCCCCAGTAAAAAAGCAGGCCAGCACCCATCACAGCAGTCCCTGAAATGCCAGGCATCATCTGTCCCAATTGGGAAGCCAAAGGCAGGAAGAAGACAGCCCAAAAGCTAACCGGGTCACATGATCAGAACTGACCTTTTGGTAGAGGTAGGTGCCGGCTGCTCCAGCTAAGGATACACCTTTCAAGCTGGGACAGAATGAGATCAGCAGATGCGACCTTCAGGTCAGGGGCTACACCAGCATTGAACCAGAGAGCGCTTAAAGGCAGGGAACTTCCGGGTTCTGTTCTAATCAGATAAAGGATAGTTGAGACTGCTGATGGGCGAGGCTGCTAAATACCCTGGTTGCTGGCACAGAGAGCAGGGGGTGGGGCCAAGCTTTCTGGGATCTATGGAGGGATTGCTTTTGCCAGTTCCTGAGGCGGGGCACAGACCCAAAGCAGGAAATCCTAACCTTAGGATTGGGTTTGTACTAAGCCAAAGATTGGTTGGCAGGGAAGGTGAACCAATCACCTTGTGACCCTGGATGGTAAATCCCTATCAGTTGAGGCTAGAGAGAGGCACCAAAGTACTGAAAGGCATACAGATAGAAATGTGGATAAAACTTATTTTTTATTGGTGATAAAGAAATACAATATATGTCATTTGGTGTGACTACAAAACAATATAGGGGCAGTAGGATCACTTGCCACAGGTATGAATGGGGCAAGTGAGTTGTGCAGGGCAATCAAGATGAACAGCGGTATTTCCATCTTCAGGAAATCAACCCACCTTGAGGGGTAAGGGTGGAAGCAAGATATCTGTCCTTGCAAGAACCCACCAAAGGCAAGATCAAAAGAGTTGGGATATGGGCATTCACACCAGCTTTATACCAAAAAATAATAGCCAAGCCCCTCTTACAAGGCGTAGAATTTTTTCAGCAGTGGATCTTGTGGCCGCTGTATTCTATATAAAATTTACCCTGACACCCCCTGTGTCATAAAGGTTTCCATAAGGCCTAGTAATGCCTGTCTGAATTGCAAAGCCAGGAAGTCAGGTAAACAGTTAACCAAGTTGACAGATTTAAACCAAACTGTTGATCAGAAATGGGTCATTACCGCTCCGGTTTGTCAGCATGATTTGATAACCCCATGCAGCTGACACTAGTAAATATACGTAACCTGAGAGGCACTTGATATAACCTTGTTTATCAGAATGATTGACATAAATTAATCACTCAAGTGTTGCAGCCAAGTTTCCAGACTTTCCTGCTAACGTATCTTACGATACATAGGGGTCGCTTGAGGAGTTGCCCCTTGACGTATCTAACAACATAAATTAATCTGATGGCAATACTGAATGGTGGGTACTTCATATTAATTAGGAGCGCTACCAATTTGACTTGCTGGTCCCCGCATGAGTTATTCCTCGGCTTTGAACCTTACATGGAACTTCCCACTATGCCACCCCCTTGTGGCCTTGTGGCTTTCACCATGTGGTATATTAATCACAATATTCTACAATAAATGACTCCTTATTCTTATTATTCTGTCCTTTCTATTGGACTGTTGTCTTCCCCAAATTCTAAATACTAAATCCTCATTGGTTCAGTTGCAACAGTGGTAGCAGCAGTAGGTTGATGACCTACCTAAAACAAAATCCCCCCTAAGAAAGGATGGAGTACGGGCTGTATGGCTACTCCCCAACAAGAAACTTTCCTGCCAATCCCTGAGGGGGACATCCCTGATAGGTACGTCATCTATCAAGACCAACTAGTTCTCACAAGTGTGTACAATTGTCTCTGCCTTAGGCAGCGTGACGCCAGCGTCACCCTGCCCCAGTCAGACCTGTCCCAGCGCATGCTCAACCTTCAGCTAGAATCCTTTGCAGGGGTGTCAAGGGGGCCAACATTGTCAGTTGGCTCCAATCTACTGAAACCTTCCTCTGTATCTGTCAGGTTCCTGAACCCATGTGGGTTGCCACTGCGTCTGGGCGCCTCACAGGGCCCGTCGCTGTGTGGTTCACCAACTGGGTCAGTCAGGAACTTGACTTTACCTGGGCAGCATTCCGAGACGCCACCAAGTCCCGCTACAGCAAAAACTTCTCCCCCCATAGGCGTGGGGACTCCTCTTCTAGAAATTAAACAAACTGGTTCCGTTCCTGAGTACCTTGCCGCCTGGCAACAGGCCCTTGCTGCCACTCCCAAAGCCGTGACCAACAGAAATGCAATGCTACTCACTCTCATCATCAATGGGTTAAAACCCCATATCTGCAAGTGGGTCCCTGTAAGTTGCTGCACCTCCATTGATGACTACTACAAGGCCATTGTGGAGGCTAACAACCAGGCCTCAATGGGCTTCTGCTGTACCAGTGACGCTCCATCCCAACCTTGTACAACATCTAGCAATGGCCACAATCAAGTGGGCTGCCGCCAGCCCCGTCAGCAGGATAATGGGATTAAACTCCCCCACAAGGGGGAGCTCCAGCTAGCGCAGATTGAGGAACAGGGAAAAGCCTGGGGGTTGTAGCGACAAGAGGCCCTGCAACCCCACCTGACCCATCCTCTCAATCCTTGCTTGCAAAGAACCCCTGCAACTACAACATCCATGAAGTCAAAACCCTGGACGTCTTCCAAGTCCACAGTGACAACCCCATACTACAAGCAAGTCACTCCTCAAATAAAGTAACCCGCTTATCCTATCCCTTCTTTTTCCATGGGAACACCCACAAATTACTGATAGATACCAGAGCTGACCACACTATGGTGGACCAGGCGTTTGCCAACTCTCAACAATTGGACCGAGTGCCAAGCAGGTTCAAGGCAGTACAAGTAGCTGACTCCTGCAGAGTTGTAATTACCCATGAGACGGTACCCTTCTCTGTGAGAATGGGAAACATCCAGGTTAAGCTCTCTGGGCCAATCATGGCAGGGCTCAGCCACAACGTAATTGCTGGCCTTGACTGGCTTTGGCACAACCATCCCTACATCAACTGGGATACCTCTGTCATCACCCTTAATAGGAATGGGGTGGGCTTTCAGATATAACCTGTGGAAATGAGCAAGTTACTGCATGATACTGTGTTTGTTAGGATAACAGAGACAGGCTTGTACAACTTCAAGGGAGGGAAACTAGACTTCAACCAATGTTCAGTTGAAGTTATCTGCGCCAAACCATCTGTGGTCCCTCCCTTGGCTGCTTCACCACCACCAGCGCTTGCTGCACTCCTTGAGGAGTACAAGGACGTGTTCAGTGAGACACTTGAACAACTACCTTTTCCCCGGGAGATCCAGCACGCTGTACAACTTCAAGGATTGTTACCTAAAGCACAACCATTATACCGTCTTACACCAAAGGAAGATGAGACCCTCCGGCAACACCTTGTGGATGCGCTTGATAAGGGCTTCATTTGCCCCTTGCTCTCTCCATACAGGGCAGCTGTCTTCTTCATAGCCAAGAAGGACGGGTCCCTTTGCCTGGTCACAGACTACTGCACCCTAAATGAGGTGATGGTCAAGAATAAGTACCCCCTGCCGCTGATTAACAACCTTTTTGATACACTTGCAGGTGCAAAGGTCTTTAGCAAGATTGATCTCACTGCAGGGTGCAACCAGGTCCGCATTGCACCAGGGAATGAGGCAAAAACTGCCTTCTGCACGCGCTACAGGTTGTTTGAGTGTTGGGTCATAGACTTTGGAATGACCAACGCTCCTTCCACCTTTGCCATGTTGATGAACAAGGCATTTGAGGAACTGATTGCAGAGTGTGTGGTTGTGTACCTTGATGACATCATTGTCTTCAGTCAAGATCAGATCACGCACCTCCAACACCTCTGTGCTGTCCTCAACACCCTTCAGAAAAACCAGCTAAAAGCTAAACCCTCCAAATGTGAGTTCCTCAAGTCAGAGCTGTTATTCCTTGGGCACATCATCTCTGCCCAAGGGATAAAGCCCAACCCTGCCAAAATCAAGGCAATTACCAGCATGCCGCCCCCCACTGATGTGGGCCAGGTGCAGGCATTCTTAGACATGGTTGTCTACATGCGCAAGTTCATTCCCAATTGCAGGGAACTAATTGCACCTCTCACTGAGCTCCTCAACACCAAACAGCGCTTCCATTGGACCCCTGTCAGAGATTGAGCCTTTGAAAGGTTGAAACAAAGACTCACAACAGCACCATTACTGAGGTTTCCCAATTGAAACTGTCAGTACAAACTCAAGATCAATGCCTCTGACAGGGCCATAGGGGGTGTGCTAAGGGTAGAAACTGACAATGGCATCTTCCTCCCTGTGGCATATGAGTCCAGGAAACTTATCAACTCGGCACAACGCTATCCCATCCATGATAAAAAACTGGCAGCAATTGTGCACTGCATTGAGAAGTGGTGCTGTTACCTGGAAGATGCTACCTTCCCACCCCGCGTTCTAACGGACCACAAGTCACTTCAGTACTTCAACACACAGTTCCACTTGACACGCCACCAAGCAGGATGGGTTGAGCGTCTATCCCCTTACAAGTTGCGCACCAAGTATAAGCCTGGGAAGGAACTTGTCACAGCTGACGCCCTTTTGCAACTCTATGTAGTGTTCATCACTTGGGACAATGGTTTGGACCCCAATTGGCCCATGCTATACCTCCGCCCTGAAGCAACTTGCTACAAGGACCTTAACTTGGTAACCATCTCCAAGTTGAAGGACAACAAGAGTCATTTCACCATCAATACTGGTAACGTCTGCTGTTGGGCAGAGACAGGTGAGAAGACACCTTACATTCCCACCATGCAACAAGGTGATACAATATTGCACTACCACCAAACCATGGGTCACATCAGAGGGCGTAACCTCTTTGAGATCATGAAACGGAAGGTTTGGTGGCCTTGCATTCATCAAGACATCTTGGACCTCCTCAAAACATGCGTGCTGTGCAAAAAGAACACGTCCAAACCTGCACCCCCAAGTCTGTCCTGCCCATCAAGGCCATGGAACCCTTCAAGCAGTGGGCCCTTGACATTGTGGGGCCACTCCCCAAAGACAGACTGGTGAAGAAGTACATTATCACTGCCATTGACTACTTCACTTGCTGACCAGTGGCCTGGGCAACCACTAATCACACTGTCACTACCATCATCCGCTTCATTGGCAAGGAAACTGTGGCCTGCTTTGGGCGACCCAAACATCTCATCACAGATGGCGGCCCCAAACTTGTTGGACATGTCATGAAGGCATACTGTGCCAAGAACACACTCCAATGTATAGTTACAACCCCCTACCATCCTCAAGCCAATGGACATGTGGAACAGTTAAATGGCTCACTGGTTCAACTGATTGCCAAGCTCTCACAAGAGCAGCCCAACACCACATGGACTGAACACCTGCCCACCGCTCTACTTATCCTGCAAGCAAGAATCAACAGGGGCACAGGGTTCAGCCCCAGCACCCTGGCCTTTGGGACGCCTGACAGTCTGACAGGAGTTGAACAGGGAAAGCTACGGTCCAGAGTTCCCGACAATCCTCCCCTAGTAACAACCACATCCCTAGATCAATGGCGTGCCAAAGCCTGGGAAATTGAACACAAGAAAATTGAAGGAGGGACAAAGCACCTCAAAGCTAGATACACTGTAGGTGACCCCGTCTACACCCTCAATCCCAATTCTGCCAAGTTAGAGCCCAACCACCTAGGGCCCTTCAAGATAGCTGCAGTCCATAACAATCACACTTATCAACTTGAAGATGCCCAAGGAAACACCAAGAAGCTTCATCATGATTGCTTGCGCCCCTGCCGCACCATCCCCACACAAAAGTTGTTTGTGCGGACCTTCCCAGACCTTCTGCAGACTCCGGTCTTGGTGTCTGACAATGAGCAGGGGGCAAGGGGGGTGTTGCAACCAAGTTTCCAGCCTTGCCTGCTAACATATCTTACAATACACAGGGGGCGCTCAACGAGTTGCCCCTTGGCGTGTCTAACGTTATGGATTAATCTGATGGCAATATGGAATGTTGGGTACTTCATCCTAATTAGGAGCACTACCAATTTGACTTGCTGATCCTGCACAAGTTATTCCTTGGCTCCAAAACTTACATGGAACTCCCCACCATGCCACCCCCTTGTGGCCTTGTGTCTTTCCCCATATTGTATATTAATCATAATATTCTACAATAAACAACACCTTATTCTTATTATTATGTCCTTTCTATTAGAATCTTGTCTTCCCCAAATTCCAAATACTGAATCCTCATTGGTTCAGTTGCAACACAAGGCGGTTTTGCGTGCTGGGTCAGGTATGCTTTAGATAATGGAAACTTAATAGGAGCCGTGGATCCAGATGGTATTGCTCAGCGGTTAAATTTGGTACACATCAGAAATTTTCACCGCTCAACTCCAAGAGTTGAGTCCAGCCTAAGTTAATCAGAAAACCTAATGATCTCCTGGTCTAACCTTATTTCAAAATGCATCCAGTAGTTAGTCTACTCTGCTACATCCCATATAGCTTGATCCCGAGCTGCATTATTATTGGAAGATGGGGGCCTGCTCTGGGTTTGTCATTGGTGCCCCCAATGTTACTCCAATGCCTTCTGATATTGGCGTCTTGCCTGCAGAGTTTGAATCTGAGAGAGTTGTGACTTTTCAATGTCCAAAGTTTTATGCTAAAGACAGGTGAATCCTTTTGCAGGCAATTTATCTGGGACTCCTTTGGTTGGGATTAACCTTTCTGTTAAACCCCAGAATTTCTTTTGGAAATCTTACTAACCGGTATATGAAGCTTCAGTGGTAGCCAATCATCAACCCCCAATGGATCTGGGTGATTTTTTCCCACCACATGGTGACCTCTTCTTACTAGTTGTTGATTTCTGTCACCCCTTGGGGGCTTTTTCTCCGCCTTCTAATTAACTCAATTTTTGCTGCCTTATCATTGGCGGGTGGGGAAATGTCCCTAGAGCTCCTTCTCCAGGCCCTGCTGGTGCTGATGGTCTGATAGAGAGAGCAGAACTGGGGGGCAATATGGCCTCCCCATGCCCTGATCTCTACCCATAGGATCCTGGGTCATTCTCCCAGGTTCTGTATAAATGTATGCAGTGGCTGGCATTGGTTGGTCTACTCAATACCAAGGATACTTCTGGAAGCTTTACCTAGTAGTTCTCCCCATAAATAATGATCTTCAACTGTCTACAGACATGAATCTTTACCCCCACTGGGTTGATTTTAGACACTGTTATCCCATAATCCCTGCACCACATCCTGCCAGTACCCCCCACCCCCCTCAGGATAGAGTGGTGAGGCCTATGGCCTCTAGGAACCGCATGGAAGGGTTAGCTTGATAAGCCGCCCCCAACTCCCAGTGCTGCTGAGACATGAAAAGCCCCTGGTCAGACCCCTTGTAGGCTAATTGCTGATGGGCTGGAGCCTGACAGGAAGGGGATATAAGCCCCTCTGTAAGGGATGAAGATTATCCTTGGTTTGAAATGGATGGTAGATGGACCATTGGTAATGGTTGTGCTCTACCTTGAGTGTGGCTAAAGGCCGTAACAAGGGGACCCTAATTGTAGGATTGAGTTAGTACTAAGCTTGAAGGTTAGTCTTCAGGGATGGACAGGGTTATTGCCTTAAGGCCCTGAGAAAGCAAGATTATGAGAGTATTTTGTTAGATGTGGCTACAGAGGAGGCACAGAAGTAAAGAGAACAAACAAAAATAATATGTAAATCAATCTTAGGCTTTATCAAGGGATCAAAATGGGATATATGATACCTTGTACAGCTGTAAAAAGTTGCTTGGACAGTTAGATCAAAGGCCATCTGCACATGTGGGGTGCAGATCATTGTATCACAAGACATATCAAGAAATTGGATCATAACTTTCTAGGTAACTATCATAATTCCAGGGAGTGTAAGGGGAAGAGAGGATTCCTGACCCAGGTTTGAAAACTGTACCCATAAAAGGCGAAATCTAAACAGTGTGGGTGTGGTCATTCATAACATTTCCCCCATCTAGATTAGCATGTGGGGTTATACTTGAAAATAAATTCAGCATGAGCATGGGCAAAAGGACATCCACTAGACAGTAGTTTGATGGTTTACTCAGACCCTTGTTTGAACGTGGCTTTCAAAAGGTCAATTCATAATCAATCCAACTTATGGGCCTGGACCCCTACTGTTGTAAACTGCGCCATTAATTTTGTTTCAATATGGCCTTCAAATAGTGATATGTGAGAAGATTTGGCTGGTTTTACTTTCAATTTTGGGAATTCCTTGCCCTCCGTAAATGGGTCTGTTCCAATATCCATCTATTCAGGAATACCATACCTGCCCTTGTCCAATCCTGGTATGAACTCATCCCAATGTGACCCCCTCAACCACTCTGTCTACCTAATGAGTGATCATTGACCCTTGTCTACTATTTAAGTAGAATTATTTCTCCTAATAAAGACAAGTTTATCTACATTTGTGTTGGCTGTAATATTCTTCAAGCTTTTTCCTTTCCTTTTTGCCAAAAGGAATTCCTCATTTTTTATTCCAGGAAATTAAGGTATGTGCTCTTAATTTTGCCCTGAAGGCTAACCCAAGGCTAGCTTTGAACCTCAAATCTTTTGTTATAAAAATTTCTTGCCGTGTCTTACTGGATATCATCCCCAGGAGCCAAACATGACAACTACTCTATGTTGATAATAAAGGAAAAGATTTTGTAAGCTGAATTTTTCTAGGGGGCTCAAATAGCATTTTCAGGGGTAAGCTCTAAAGCCTTGGCCTTATAGGAAGAGACATAGGCTGTAGCCTGAGTATTGATAATGCAATTGAAAAGCTCTTTGATATGATTCTCAGGATTAGGTGCAGTTTCAGAAGCAAGGAGAGCCCCCAAGAAGAAAATATGTGGTGTCTTCTTGTCCACAAACATAGCAAAGGGGGAGACCAGCTTCCCTATGCTGACTTAGGCAATAAACAAAAAAGAGAAACAAGTAAGTAAAGATCTCAATTATCAGCATCAGGATAGGGAAATTTTTCATGATGAACACCAAGGTATAGCTGGCTTGTTCTATCATAATATTAGTGGAGAGGTTGTGTGGCACAGAGAAGAACTGATGATAGCCTAAAGCTTCAACTACTGAATTGAACAGACAGGTATTGAAATTGGAACTATTATAAGAAATTAGCACTTGAGGGCAACCATGTAAATATAAGATGTCTTGTAGTAGAAAGACATCAGCAGTCTTAAAGTGATGTCTTTGGTAATTCTATCCTCAACCTAATCACTGAAGTGATCTAATGTAATCAGAATAAGCCTAAATTATGATCATAAGATATGAAGTGGTCCTACAGCATAAATGCTGACAGTATAGAAGGCATGTTGTGGAGGGACCATCTTAAGCTCATGAGATAAGAAGTAAGGTGTTGCAAATGATAGTTATTATATATAACAATGGTTTCACAAGTGACAGTTTCCTATTATCAATAAGCAAGGTAGAATCCCATTTCTGGGATTCAAACCTCAGACTCCTGTGGGCCACCAGCTGGCCGGCCCAGCTACCTGCGTTCTTCTGGGCTCAAACCAGAAATAGATTTGATTTCAGAGAAACTTCTGAGACCTGCCAATGTTGAACCTTCTACACTCAAACCCTGCCTCTTGGAGAATTCCCTTGGCCCAGCCAATGAGATCAACAATCCAAATGATGTCCTACAATCTCCTGGACCGCCACCAATGAGACACCACCTGCATTACCCCAAGACCAAGACCTTCAAAGAGATGACAAATCCATTGCCTCAAAAGGGAAATTTGATATTCCCTTCCCCAACCCAGCCAATGAGGGTGTAAATTCACTGCCACCTCTGGCTTTGGACCGCTCAATCTTTCCCCGTTGTACCAAGAAAGGTCCCAAAACGCCTGCCAAACCCCTCCATTTGTTGAATGATTTAGCTCACACAGTTGATGAGAGGTTTGTGCTGGCTTATCCTGTGGAATACCTACCTTTGGTTGCTCCTTCCTGGGAAGAAACCCTGGTTAATTTGGACTACCTATTAGCCTGGTGTCATCTGTTTTTAAAAACTATCAGAGCCACCCAATCAGGTGTTGCCACATTGACGCTTGATAACCCATTTGACCCCCAAATGTCTGGCATCTCTTCCAGCCAATCAGATTTGATTTTGGAAATTGGAATAAAACTCTCCAGTCCCCCTGAGCCCATCCAGCAAAGTTTTGTACCTAGCCAATCAGGCTCACCCCCAACTGTCATGTGACCAGTTTTTTGTAATCCATTCCTTTTAACCAAGCAAGGGGACTTTCAGTCCCCTGCTTGTCTATTTTCCACTTACATTAAAGTTTGGAGTCACCTGCACCTTAATTTTCTTAATTTTGAGTTGCCTGGAACCAGTTGTGTCCCTAAAGCTCAAAATATTAGAGTGTAGCCCCTGCCCTAAGCTTACCTTTAGCCAGCCAGTTTTGAACCTGGCTTCTCTTCTGGCTCCTTGTACAAGTGTCCTTTCACTTAGTCGTTGTCTCTTCCGCTCTTGCTTTCAAAATCAAAGTTTGAAGCTCAAAATTTCAATTGAATTTTCCTATAATTTCTATTATTATCTTGAATTTCCCTTTAAAAATCATTGTCTTCAAACCCGCTTTTGCTTGCAGTTATAATCCAAGGGCCCCAAGACAACAGCAAGGCTACCCAAACCCGTTCTGCTGTTTTCCCAAGGATTTGCCAAAGACTACCCTAGTCTTGCTATTTTCTCTCCTTTTTCTCCAGAAACTATACCATCCTACCCCAAATTTTGTGCTGGTTCTTTCTATGATACTGCTGGCCCTTAAATTTGTCGTCTTTTCCCTGGCTCTGTTTCTCTTGCTTCTGTGGTCCACCTCCCCTGACCTGTGGGGGAAAATCTCTTCATTGGCCCGTCTGGTAGGTAGCAACCCTGCCAGTCTCTGGGACCTCCCCAGCAGTCTTCTCTTTTCTGGAGAGGCTGTGGTTAAGAGCCTGACATGTGACAATCTTGACCTGGATGTTGTGGAGCTTGCTTTGCCTAGTTCTGAAGAGGTAGTGCCCCACACCTCCTCTCCCCTCCATGGTTCAGAAGAATGTGGTACCCCCTGGGTCCTCCAAGGTGGCCTCCCCCGCTCCTACTTGCACTCCCTGGTTGCTCACCGGCCTGATTCTAATGGGTTTGAACGCCTACTTTCCCCAGTTGTCCCCGGTGTCCTCCCTGTGGTCCCCTCTCCGAGCGGCCATCCCAGTTGCGCACTGGATGGCATCCTGGTGGTTTGTTGCACCGTGATGGGAGCCAAACTTAGTTAGTTTAGCCCCTCTCTCTCACAGAGGGCTCAACAATTTTGGGCACCCCTGGGAATGTGCAAACCCTGGTAAGTGCTAACCCTCAGGCCATAAGAAATTGCAAAAGTTTTCCCAAGTTTGATGAGCATACTTCTACCCTGGAGATGCCATGAAGATGCTCATCACAATCTTTACAATAAAGTGTTATAAACCTTTTGTTAAATAAGGTTATATATTACCTTCTTTTACCACTTTATCATATACAGTTTGATTACTCTGGCCTGCCCCCGCAGACAACCATTCCCAAGAAACTGTGGACCAGCTGCCTGAGTTATAATGTCCCCATGGAGTCCCGTACAGCCCTGTCTATTTAACCAAGTATCCTCTGAACCCAGACTACACTAAGTTCATCCTTGAAGAGATCCTTCTATACAACCCAGAAGCCCAAAATAGAAAAACCAAGATCATTGGTTGTGAAGGAAAATGGATCACCATACAGCCCTTGCTATTTTGCAAAAAATATAATCACCTGCCTGTGTATTCAGTCCCCATGACTCCCCCATTAACCCCACAGCCCAAACACCCTCAAGAATCAGCAGCACCTGAAGAATCCACTTTAACCCAGATCTTTGGTGTCCTGTATATCACCTTTACTGACATGATTGATTATATGGTGCCCTCCAGCAGGCTTTGGGCTATTCTTGGAAAATATCTCTTGTATATTGTAAAGTTGGATCCTATCCTGTGGTGGGCCCTTCACTTGGGACTTGCAGGCCGTCTGCCTGCCAGTTCTCCAGAACCCATCACTGGATGGATTCCTAACAAATTGCATCAGGCATAAGAATACAGAGATTTAACAAGTATTACTGCTTTTGTATACAGTCATACATCTAGGATATTCCCCCATAGCTTGTTTGTTTATGTTATTAGATAATAAGAAATAACCTCAAGCTATGTAAAACATGAGGCAAGTATTGTTGGAGAACTTTCTTAAACAACCGTTGTCTTGAAAAAAGTATCCTGTGATAATTTCTTCAGGTTCAAGTGTACATCTTCAGTCTCAGTTTCCAAGTGGACAGATAGCAATAATATTTTATTGTTGATCTGCCTATGCAGGGTGGAGAGCCAGAATAGGCATATTGAATAATCCATCAGTGTTTTGGTGTTAGATTCCTGTGAAGTGTAAAACATTAAATTCATAACCTTGCAGGAAGAGCTCCCACCTAGCCAGGCAACCCTTTATTTCTTCCAGTTATTGTAACCACTTGAGGGAGTTATGATCTGTGACAGCTGTGAAATGGGTACCATAGACATCATTTTGGAATTGTTTGGATGCATGGAGCACTGCTAGGCACACCTTTTTAGTGACACTATAATTCTTCTCTTGTTTATTGAGAACTCTGAAAGTGTAGGCTATGTGATGATCTACAATTTTATCATTAAGCTGTACCAGAATGTTCCCAATAGCAAGGCCATTGGTGTCAGTGTAAAGAATGAACTTATTGTTGTAATAAGGATATAAAAGGATGGGAGCTTCTTTAAACTTCTGCTTGGGGGCCTCAAAAGCCTGTTGTTGACTGGCGGTCCATTCAAAAGGGACATTTCTCAATAGCTGGACCAAGGGTTTGCTGATGTCAGAAAAGTCAGGGATGAACTGTCTGTAGTGGCTGTAAGAGAGGGGGGCTAAACTAACTAAGTTTGGCTCCCATCCTGTGGGAAAAATCCACCAGGACATCATCCAGTGCAGAACTGGTATGGCTGCTTGAAGTGGCGTCCAAAGAGAGGACACAGCAGATAATTGGGGGAAGTAAGAATCCAGGCCCATCAAGATCATCCCACCAAGCAGCCAGGTAGCGCACTTGGGAGGATGCTCTTCAACCTCTGGACTGTCCCCTTGGCCCTGAACAGCCAGAACCACAGGGAGGGGAGGCACTGGGGAGCTCAAGCTAGGGGACACTGAGGGGGCTGGATCAAGAGCAGAATATTTGAGGTCATCACAGGTGAGACTTTTTACCACGTTTTCACTGGAAGTTATAATGTTCTGTGTATGCCCAGGGATATTCTCAAACATTTTCATGAATTGATTGGGGTTGGCTCTCACATGGTAGAATGAATGGAAAACGTGACTCCAAAGGTCTGGAGAAGTGATTCAAATCAAAACCAATGCAGGAGCCAGGGTAAAAGCCACAAAATTAAAGAAAGAAACCAACATTTTTGCGCTGCAAGAAGAAAAAAAGCAAAACAATTATTGTGCTAACTTTTCTAGAACAGAACAAAGAAAAGGAAAAACCAGGGTAACTGGGGACCACAGAACAGACCCAAAATCAAAAGAACAGCAACAGTGGATTATACGCTCTTTGAAAGAGCGGGAAGAATTATTTGAAAGCATATAGGGCTGGGCAAAGACAACAAAGCAAGAAGGACACAAAACTGAACTTAAAGTAGGTAATTATAGGATATTTACTAACTAGTTTAGGGTTTGAGCTTGATTTTCAAAAACAGGAGAGGTAAGTGTATAAGTCTATACTAGCTTTAACTCTAGGTGCTTTAAAACAGGTGCCGTAAACCCAGGGACGGTAACAAGGGTAGGGGATAGTTAATACTCTTACTAATAGCTTTAGGAAACAAAAAGGACCCCAAAATAAAGGCCCAGGATAATCAAAATGTGGTTTTAAAAGCATAAACTTTATTTTTAAAGAATGAGCAAGCAGGGGACCAAAAGTCCCCTGTCTTGCTTTGAGGGAGGCTGGCTTCAAATTGAGAGATCACCTGACCCATGCAATGGGTTTGATTGGTTGGCAGAAAAATTTGCAGAGGCAAATCCATTAGGTTGAAGGGTTTTGTAATAATTTACTGCTCCAACTCTGATTGGGTGGCATTACTGGAGTGAATTAAATAAGCATTCAATCCAGTTGGATTGGCATTTAAAGAATTGGCAGTAGCGCGACCTGAATGCTTAGACTTAATTAATTTCAAGTGTGGACGGGCCCAAGCCAAAAAATAGTCTAAATTAATCAGAGATTCCTCCCAAGTGGGGACCAAGTTCATCACATTGGTATTTACCACCTGGGAAGGGTATTCCAACACAAATCTCTCATCAATTGTATGAGCTAAATCCTCAAGGGAATTAAGGGGCTTATCTGGCTTCTGAGCAGATTTCTTTGTGTGGCACAAGAAGATTGTCCTATCCAGGGCTAAAGGGGGGAGTGACTTTACAAGTGAACCATTATGCCCAAAAAGACATATAGTTATCTAAAAGAAGTGAGAGGGAGAATTTTTTCAATGGTTTCCACTTTCTTGGTTATGGGATGTATTCCAGTCTGAGTTACTTAATGCCCCAAGAATTCCATGTGCTCTTTAAAGAATGCGCACTTGGATGGCTTCAACTTAAGCACAGTCTGTCTTATATTGATAAAATCTTTTTGATTTGGAATAAATGATTGATGAAGGTGGCTCTAAAAAAATCAATATCATCTAAATAGACCACTATGTTGCAACTGAGTTCCCAGACTTGCCTGCCAAAGTATCTCACAATACACAGGGGGTGCTCAATGAGTTGTCCCTTGGCGTGTCTAACAACATGAACCAATCTGATGGCAATGTCAAACTGCAGGCACTTTCTCCTGATTAGAAGCGCTATCAATTTGACCTGCTGATCCTGCACAAGTTATTCCTTGGCTCCAATCCTTACATGGAACATGCCACTCCCTTGTGGCCTGGTGGCTCTCACCATATAGTATATTAATTGTAGTATTCTATAATAATCAACCCTTTATTCTTATTATTCCTATCATTTCTATTGGACTGTTGTCTTCCCCAATTCAAATACTGAATCCTCATTGGTTCAGTTGCAACAGTAGTAACAGTAGTAGTTTCATAACCTACCTAGAGAGAAAATCCCCCAAGAAAGGACAGAGTACGGGCCGTATGGCTAATCCCCACCAAGAAACCTTCCTGCCAATCCCTAAAGGGGACATCCCCAACAGGTACGTCATTTATCAAGATCAACTGGTACTTACAAGTGTATACAACCAACTCCGCCTTGGGCAGCGCAACGCTAGTGTCATCCTGCCCCAGTCTGATCTGTCACAATGCATGCTCAACCTCCAGTTGGAAACCTTTGCAGGTGGCGTGGAAGGGGCTGTCATTGTCAGTTGGCTCTACTCCACTTAAACCCGCCTCTGTGTATGTCAGGTACCTGAGCCTATGTGGGTTGCCACTGCTTCAGGCCGCCTTATGGAAGCTGCTGCAGTTTGGTTCACTACCTGGGCCAGTCAAGAGATATAAATCACCTGGGCGTCATTCAGGGACGCTTAAAAGTCCTGCTACAGTGAGACATTCTCGCCCATTGTGGTAGGGACTCCCCTCCTGGCTATCAAACAGACTGGGTCCGTTCCTGAATATCTTGCTGTTGTCCCAGAAGCCGTGACTGACAGGAACACCATGCTTCTTACCTTGATAATTAATTGGTTAAACCCCTATATCTGCAAGTGGGTTTCTGTAGGTTGATACACCTCCATTGATGACTGCTATAAAGCCATTGTGGAGGCTAATAATCAGGCTTCAGTGGGTTTCTGCTGCTCTAATGACGCACCACCCCAACCTTGTCCCACACCTAGCAGTGCTCACAACCAAGTAGATTGCTGCCAGCCACGCCAACAGAAAATGGGTTAAGCGCCCCCAAAAGGAGGAACTCCAGTTAGCATAAATTGAGGACCCAGGAAAAGCCTGGGAGTTGTAGTTACAAGAGGTTCTACAGCCCCACTTGACCCTCACTGTTGTGATCTGAAGTGCAGCACAGAGTCACAACAGGAAATCCTAACCTTAGGATTAGATTTGTACTATGTCTCAGTTATAATGGCAGGGAAGGCTATGTGATTACCTTGTAGCCCTGATTAATTAATATCTGCTAGATGTGGTTAGAGAGGCACCAAAGTACCTGGAGACACAAAGACAAAAATGTGAATAGAACTTAATTTTATTGGAAAATAGGAGATGGATTATATAGTGGTAGATAATACCACAAAACACTACCAGGACAGTAGGATCACTTTCCACAAGCATGAGTGGGGCAAGTGAGTTGCGCAGGATCAGAAAACTGAACAATTATATTTCCTAATTTGGAGCCAGCCTCATTTTGAAGGACAAAAGCAAAAGAGAGAGATTTTTCCTCAAAACAACCCAACAAAGGCAAAATTGAAACATGGTGAATAGCGGCATTCATGACATTGCCCCCCTCTAGATTGGCCTTAGGGGGTGGTACTTGCGGAGGAACTTGCATGCATACAAGTAAAAGGTCAACCACTAGAGAGGAGTTTTACTGTATACTCTGACCCTAGCTTGAAGGTCACTTCCAAGGGCCCAATCCACAACAAGTCTAGATTATGAGCTTGTCCTCCCACTCTATGTTGATAGTAGAGAACATGGTTCCCAATGTTGAACTCAGGCAGAGGGATCTCCTGGAATTGTCAGGGGAGAGCTCTAGCAGCTTGGTCTTATAGGCAGACGTGTAGGCAGAAGCCTGGATATCAATGATTTGGTTAACTAGGTCCTTGATATGCTCATCAGGGTTCATGGCCTTATCAGAGGAGAGTAGGGGGCCCAGGAGCAACAGGGTAGTGGCTTCACAACCATACAGCATAGTAAAAGGGGAGTACCCGGTGACATGATGCTTGCTAAGGCAATAGGCAAAGAGAGCAGCAGGTAAGTATAGATCCCAGTTGGCGGCGTCAGAGTAATTGAGTTTCCTCATGATAGAAACCAGAGTTGAGTTTGCGCGCTCAACTTCTCCATTGGTGGAAGGATTATAGGGGGAAGAGAAAGACTGATGAGGCCCCAAGGCTTTAATCACCAAGGTCACTAACTTGGCGTTGAAGTTAGTCCCATTGTCAGGTAACAACACTTGAGGGCAACCATGGCGGAAGAATACATCTTGCAGCAGAAAGGCGGTGGTTGTCTTGGAAGTGATGTCTTTAGTAGGGAGAGCTTCTAACCACTTGCTAAAATGATCAACAGCAATCAGGATAAAGCAACAACCAGAGCAGGACCAAGGGAGAGGCCCTACAGTGTCAATACTGACAGTGTGAAATGCGTGTTGAGGGGGGACTAGCTTGAACTCATGAGCGGTGGCTTTAGGTTGTTGGGGTTGGCAATCATGGCAACTAGCAATAACATCTGGGATAGTAGGCAAAGATTTTCCCAGAAGTAATTCTTCTGGAGCCAGGCATGGGTTTTGGCAATGCCTCCATGTCCTGTCTCTTTATGAGCTTGGAGCACCAATGAAAGGCAAAGACTAGGCCTTATATATGGTAAGTAGTGGTCTTGTACTTTCTTGAAAAGCTGATTGTCATAAATTAGGGTGTCTTCAGATATCTTAGAAAGGGAGACTTGAACTTCCTCTGTCTTGTTCTCTCATGACAAAGGGTATCCAATTAGCTCATACAACTGGTCAGCCTCAGCAGGAAAAGGGCAAGAATGGCATTATGGACAGTTCATCAGCATTCTGATGTTGAATCCCAGGGCAGTGCAGCACAGTGAAGTCATACCCTTGCAGTTGGAGAGCCCATCTGTCAGGGATCCGCTCATTGCTAAGTCTCTCTCCAATTATATGGAGGAGAGCTCCCAAGTTGAATTTGACTAGAGTGGACCCTACTGGAATCCCTATCATTAACATGTGTAGAAGGTGACCAAATAAGCGGAATCTTCCCAAGAAGGGAGTGATGTGATTGAGGAGATAATAGACGCTTGTGTACCCCAAGACCAACCAGGGGGCCTTGGGGTAGATAATAGATGGGAACATGCTGTTTCTATGTAAAGGGCATGGCGGCAACAAGGTCTAAAACAGTACCAGATTGAGTCTTCTGATTTGTCAGTAAGAGTTGGTTTGGGGGTTTCAAAGCTCACATTGGCTTGTCTATAACTGATTAACACACAAAAAATCCATACAAGGAAGATGAACTTCATGCTGTTGGAGAGGGAACCTTTAGAATCTACTAATCAAGTGTTTAGAGGTTGAAAATATAGATTTATTGGTTGATAGGAATAAGAGAAATTATTGGAGCAATTTGAAAGGGGAAAATTTTCCAGTTTAAATACTGAGCTCAAGTGATGAATGGAACATTGTGGTTACCAGGTGGACCTGCAAGAGTGATTTGAGAATTATTACCTTGCAGAACTGCAGCAGGCTGCATCCTGCAATGCAAGAAGAGGCAGGTTGGAATATTGCATTGTAGTATTCTACTTCACTATAGTTGTGGATGGTTTCAGGGAATGAATGTGCAGTACTTCTCTGGCTTGGTTGGATTTCTAGTTCTGATTTGTCTCTTGGGTCTTTCAAAATCTGTTTTGGATGTTTTCCATATTTAATTTTGATTTGATTGGCTGTTGTCTGGTGATCAGAGCCAATTTCATATGCTGAATTGTTGTTCTCATTGTTGTTATTATTGTCCAAGGATTTCAAACCCAAATTAAAACTAGAATTTATGTGTTTATTGTTGTTTTTATGCTCACTTTTGATTTTGCATTTGGAATTAAATAAAACACATTTATCTATCAATTTAAAATGTGTTTTCAAATTGATTAAATTAATGGCTTTGGGTTTGTTCTTGTTTTCTTATTTAGCATTTAAAAATGCAATTTCTGGTTCCTGAATTGTTTTTAAAAAAAACTCAAGTCTGGTTTCCTATTTGTGTAAGGAATGGAATCCCTTACACCATCTAGCTAGTTGTCCTTCTGGTTCCTTGAGTTGTTGTAGCCATTTGAGTAAAGCATGGTCAGTAACCACAATGAAATGGGTGTCATACATGTAATGGCAGAACTGCTTGACAGCATGCAGCACAGCAAGACACTCCTTCTCAGTCACACTGTAGTTTTTCTCATGCTTATTCAGGACACAAGAGGTATAGGCTACAGGGTGATCCACACCTTCATCGTCCAGTTGAGCCAAGATAGCCCCAATAGCCAGGTCACTAGCATCAGTATATAGGATGAATTCCTTATTGTAATCAGTATATACTAAGATGGGAGCCTCTTTGAGTTTTTGTTTGAGGGTTTCAAAGGCTTGTTGTTAGCTGGCGGTCCATTCAAAGGGGACAATACGCAGCAGCTGGACCAAGGGTTCACCAGTGCCAGAAAAATTGGATATGAACTGTCTATAGTATCCCATCATGCCCATAAAGACTTGAACTTCTTGCAGGTTGGTGGGAGGAATCATTTTTCCAATGTCCTCAACTTTATTAGTCATAGTGAAAATTCCTGTCTGAGTCACCTCATGCCCCAAGAACTCAAGGTGTTCCTTGAAGAAGGCTTACTTAGATGGTTTGAACTTAATTCCAGCTTTACAAATCTTTATGAACACCTCCTTAAGATGGACCAGGTGATTGGTGAAGGTAGCACTGAAGACAGTTATATCATCTAAGTACACTAAAACACACAAGAGCTTCAAATCACAGAGGATATAGTCCATGGCTCATTGGAAAGTAGCTGGAGCATTACAGAGACCTTGCGGCATTTGAGTGGGCTCAAAAAATCCTTCAGAAGTGATGAATGCAGCCTTCTGTCTATCTTTGGGAGAGAGATCAACTTGCCAGTATCCAGAAGCCAGATCCATGGCAGAGAAGAACTTAGAGCCCCCAAGGCGGCAGAGAGCATCATTGATGTGTGGTAAAGGGTAGGAGTCCTTCTTGGTTAAGGAATTCAAGCATTGGTAGTCCATCATCATATGATGACCTCCATCCTTCTTCTTATGAGCAAGGGGGAAGCCCATAGACTTTGTGAAGGAGCAAGCAGTCCAGCATCTAAATTTTGCTTAAGCTCTTTAGACACCTGAGCATCTTCTACTCAACTGTGGTGGTAGGGTTTAGCACAAATGGGGGAGCATCACCAGTATCAATATGATGAATGACGCTTTTTGCTAACCCATAATATGCGCTGTCCTTATCAAAGATATCCAAAAACTGGTCCAGTAGGTCAAGCACCTCTTTTTGTTGAACAAAAGATAGTTGCAGGAAGTCTTGGGTGGTGAACAATGATAGGACTTGTAGCTCATTCTCAAGAAAGTTAAAGTCCTGGAACGTACCAAAGGGATGGAGAGATAGGATGTCAAGAGCATTCAACAACTTGCCATAGCTAACAACCTGCCCTCTAGACACATGTATGGGGAGAGCAGTCAAGTTGGTGATCAGCAGTTGAACAGGGTCATTACAAGAGACATCCAAGATTCCTGGACAGATATAGGGTTTGTTGCGCCCTAGTGAGGAAGGAGAGTACAACTCTAGGAATGTACACTTGGGCAGCTCATATGATATTTGGGAGTCTAGGATAGTTTGAGACCCAGGTGGAATAGTCACAGAAAAAGTGGCCAAGAGAGAAATCCCTTCTGACATGGGGCAAGCCTTAGGAGGACACTTCATGTTGGAGGAATGAGTTTGGTATTTTAAAGTGAAAACACCAGTGGGATATTCCAAGGCACATGTCTTGAGGCGCTTCCCGGGAACTTTAACTGGCTCTTCAAAGATCAGAGGAACTTTGTATCCTAAGATAGAGAGGAATCTGTCCTTTAAGTTGATGATCCCATTATATTCCCTAAGGAATTGAGTACCAACTAGCATGTCATAGCTCTTGTTCTCCAGGACAACGGCAGGCGCGGCCAAGAGAAGCTTGCTGAGTTTCATGGGCAGAGCAGAATAAGCTCCTATAGTGCAAGTCATGGACAGCCCAGCTGTGCCATACAATTGATGATGGTTAAGGTTGGGGGCAAGTTTGAGCTTCTTGACAAGCTTCAAGGAGACAACATTAACAGGACACCCTGTGTCTAGGACAGCCTTAATTTTCGCCTTTTGGATGCATATTTCAACACAGGTAGTGGTGCAACCAAAGGGAGGGGGACAGCCAGAATGTCTTGGGCTTCTGTTAGTTCTTTGTCCCACTTTTTTAATCATGCATCTGAGGCCCGGGAACTCCTTATAGATTTTCTGGAGAGGGAGCAAGACAGAGACGTTTTGAACACAGCATCAGCAACCTCAGCAGCTTCTTCAGAAGACTCAACAAGCACGGGAGATCTCTTGGCTTGGGTGAGTTAAGGGCAAGAGACAACCTCCTTGGCTTCAGGCAGAGGCTTGTTGGTTGTAGTAGTCTTCCCAGAACGTAGCTTATAAGGGACTGCAATAGCTTCAGGGACGGCCAGGAAAGAGTACCCATAGGCATCAGGATCTTCTACATCAGAATTGTCCATGTCAGAGTCATCAGATATGTTGTAGAATAGCAGCAGAATGGGAGGAGCCTCATTGTCAGCAGGCTCAGAGTCAGCAATGGAGGGGGAATTGGAGGAGACTGGGAAGAATTGTCAACCAAGAGCGTCTCTGCCTCTAGGTTGACTGTTCTTTTCCCGCCTGTTCTTTGGGATCAGCTGCTTCAACTCAAGGTTTGGTACAGACCTGGGAATGATGAACTATTTGTCCACAGTTATGGCAACCCTGTTGTTGAGAAGGATTCTGCAAGTTCATGGTAGGGATACACAGCCCACGTGAAGACAAATCAGAGGTAAAGGCAGCACAATTCTCCCGCACAACTGCCTCAGAATGGGTAAGGTGCATATCCTGCAACAGTGTCTTTATGCTCTTCATGGAAGAAAGCATGGCTTTATGGGCCTTGAAGTGAAGACACAGGAGCTGGTTAACCTTGAGGGCTTGAGCGCAAGCCATGTATGCTTCATGTGCAGTCAACTGGCAGCTTGTGATCAGTTGTTGTCCTTCCAGGTAGAATCTATCTGCAAATTCAGCTAAGGTCTCCTTTGGTTTGAAGGCAATGTGCATGAAAGCGTCCTTCTTCACTTCCAAAATAATGTCACCACTGAACTCTTCAATCAAAAGCTGCTTCATATTTTCCCAGGTCTCAATGGTGGGCAGCTCTGGTACTACTACCTCTTGACAGGTTGGGTGCAGACAGGTTAGAATGTGTTCCTTCTTAACCTCATCTGAGGCTCTTCTCATGGTAGTTTTGTAGATAGTTAGGAAAGCTGCAATGTCAAGGTTTTGGGATCAAAGACTTGCTTAAAGGAAGGCTTGAAGTGTGCTTATGGAGTTGGGCCACCATTGTTGTTATTGAGTACATTTATGCGTGGGGAGAATTCTGCTTTGGGTTCAGTGGGGGGCTGTCTGGCCCACAGCTGGCAAACACTTTCCTTGAGGGAAGTCAAAGTTTCAGCAGTGTGGGTGCGCGTATTGTTAGCAAGGGCGGTCTGCTGCTCAGTAACATCCAGGCGCTGATCCTGTGTAGTTACTACCAAGGAAAGCTCAGCCAGTCAGGAAGTAAGAGACAGGACCACCTAAAAGGCAAAGGGAAACCCTGTCATTTACTGAATCAACCACTTCACTTAGTTCTTGTACGTCTTTATCAAGCTCAGAGTGATCTCACTTCAGGAGGTCCACTTCATTGGCTAGAGCTATCAACTCTCTAGCACAATGGATGTGGGGGGCTCCTGACAAGCCAGGGCAATAACTATCTTTTCCCACAACTTCAGGTGGACTAACTACAGACGCCATTGCCTCACGCAAAGTAGCAATCTCTTGTTGTAATTCAGCAACCTGAGCCGTCAGCGCAAGCACTTGAGGGTCAGGCTGAGGGACTTTGGGGGGCAATCCTGACTGCAGGTAGATGCTCTTAAATCTTGAGTGGCATCCCAGAGCCTCTTTTCTCTATCTGCTAGCTCATTGGATGAAGGAGAAGGTGAGGCATCTGCTTTGGAGGCAGACAGTTCATTTACTTAAGTCTGGAGTTTGGTGATGGTGGCAGTGGTAGCAGCCCTTTCTTGATCAAATTCCTTGCCAAGGTCAAGGAGGCCCTTTGCAGCATGGACCGCTACTTGCTGTAATTGGTCAAAGGAATAAGCACTGAACTTGTTAAGTTGTTGCACAAGTTGTTCAAAGTTGATGAGATAGACGTTTAAAGTAGAGTCTACTTGGGCATGACAGGGCTGTTCCAGTTGGTGGAACTCATGAAGGCGCTCTCTGACATACTTAGGGATGGATTGGTTCATTCTTTCAATGGAAGTGACCAAACAAGACTGGGAGGTGACAAAGCTGCACTGATTGTTGGATACTAAGGAAAACAGGGAATGAATCCACTGCTGGTAGTCCGCAAACTGATCCCAGTGATGGGTGACGGCAGCTTGCAACAACAAAATTTCCTGAATATGGAGCCCTAATACCATTTGATGATGGATAAGGCGGGTTGTATAAAAGAGTACAATAGATTTTCAGCAGAGCCAGCTGCCAAGAGGAGATGCTGTGGAAATTTTGGAGCTACAATCAATTTGTAGTATTCTGCTCAATTGAACTGAAGCTGGAGGCAAGGGATGGCCCCATCATGGGCTATCCCAAGGGCTATTGCCATGACTTGTTCCAAGTCAGGGGTACCCAAAGGGTAGGCCACTAGGCAGGGACCACCCCCAAGGTTCAGCACAGTAGGAACAATAGGCAGGTTGGCAATGTCTTCTTCAATAGGAGGATTGGTAATTTCAGGAAAAGTTGGCTCTTGTATAGGTAGAGGCAAAGGTCCTGAAAACGTAGTTGCAAAGGGGGTAACCAAGGGGCTTACAGCCCCTGTAGTGAGCACCATTTTGTTGTGATCTGAGGCGCAGCACAGAGTCACGACAAGAAATCCTAACCTTATGATTGGATTTGTACTAAGTCTTGGTTAGAATGGCAGGGAAGGATATTTGATTACCTTGTGGCCCTGATTTAGTAATATCTGCAAGGCGTGGTTAGAGAGGCGCCAAAGTATGTGGAGACACAAAGACAAAAATGTGAATAGAACTTAATTTTATTGGAAAATAGGAGATGGATTATATAGTGGTAGATAATACCACAAAACACTACCAGGGCAGTAGGATCACTCGCCACAAGCATGAGTGGGGCAAGTGAGTTGCATAAGATCAGGAAACTGAACAATTGTATTTCCCAATTTGGAGTCAGCCTCATTTTGAAGGGCAAAAGCAAAAGAGAGAGATTCATCCTCAAAATAACCCAACAAAGGCAAAATCAAAACATGGTGAATGGTGGCATTCAAGACACTCACTCCCAACCCTCCTAGCAAGGAACCCCTGCAATTACAATATGCATGAAGTTGAAACTCTCGACATATTCCAGGTCCACAGCAATGCCCCCGTTCTTCAAGCAAGCCATTCTTCAAATAAAGTAACCTGCTTGGCCTATCCCTTCTGTTTTTGTGGGAACACCCACAAACTATTGGTAGATACCAGGGCCAACCACACTATGGTTGACCAGGAATTTGCTGATTCTCAACAGTTAGACTGTGTGCCAAGCAGATTCAAGGCAGTACAAGTAGCTGGCTCCCGTAGAGTAGCAATTACCCATGAAATGGTACCCTTCTCTGTGAGAATGAGGAACATCCAGGTATATCTCTCTGGGCCAATCATGGCAGGGCTCAGCCACAATGTAATTGCTGGCCTTGACTGGCTTCATCACAACTGTCCCTACATTGACAAGGATACATCTATTATCACCCTCAATAGAAATGGGATGGGATTTCAGGTCTATCCTGTTAAAATGAGCAAGCTTCTTCACAATAATGTGTTTGTCAGAATAACAGAAGCAGGCTCATATGATTTCAAGGGGGTAACTAGACTTCAATCAATGCTCAGTTAAAGTTATCTGCACTGAACCACCTACGGCCCCTCCCTTGACCACTTCATCTCCACCAGCGCTTGACATGCTCCTCAAGGAGTATAAGGATGTCTTCAGTGAAACACTGGACCAACTACCTCCTCCCCAGGAGATCCAGCATTCTGACCAAACTGCAAGGGTTGTTACCCAAAGCATGTCCCTTATATTGTCTTACAACAAAAGAAGATGAGACCCTCTGCCAGCACCTTGTAGATACATTTGATAAGGGCTTTATATGCCCCTTGCTTTTACCATATGTGACTGCTGTCTTCTTTGTAGCCAAGAAGGACGGGTCCCTTTGCTTAGTCACAGATTACTGCGCCCTAAATGAGATGACCATTAAGAATAAATACACCCCTATTGTTGATTGACAACCTTTTTGACATACTTTCAGGTGCAAAGGTCTTTAGCAAGATTGATCTCACTGCAGGATACAACCAGGTCTGCATTGCACCAGGGGATGAGGCAAAAACTGCCTTCTACACACACTATGGGTTGTTTGAGTGCCAGGTCATTAACTTTGGAATGACCAACGCTCCTTCCACATTTGCCATGTTGATGAACAAAGTATTTGAGGAATTGATTGGGAAATCTGTGGTTGCGTACCTTGACAACATTATTGTCTTCAGTCAAGATCAAACCACGCACCTCCAACACCTCCGTGCTGTCCTTGACACCCTTTGGAAAAATCAGCTAAAAGCTAAAACCTCCAAATGTGAGTTCCTCAAGTCAGAGCTGCTGTTCCTTGGGCACAACATCTCTTCCCAAGGGATAAATCCTGACCCTGTCAAAATCAAGGCAATCACAAACATGTCACCTCTTACTGATGTTGGTCAGGTGTGTACCTTCTTGGGCATGGTTGCTTATGTGCATAAATTTATCCCTAATTGTGGATAACTTATTGCACCTCTCACCAAGCTCCTGAACACTAAACAGCGCTTCCATTGGACTCCTGCCAGAGATCAAGCCTTTGAAACATTGAAGCAGAGGCTTAAAACTGCACACAAATTACAGTTTCCCAATTAGAACCACCAATACAAACTTGAGACTGATTCCTCTGACAGGGCCATAGGGGGTGTGTTACAGGTAGAAACTGATGAGGGTGTCTTTCTCCCTGTGGCATACAAATCCAGGAAGCTCACTGACTCAGAACAATGTTATCCAATTCATGACAAGGAATTAGCAGCAATTGTGCCCTGCATCAAGAAGTGGCGCTGTTACTTGGAAGGGGCCACCTTTCCACCCCGGGTCCTGACGGATCACAAGTTGCACCAGTATTTTAACACACAGTCCCACTTGACACACCACCAGGCAGGCTGGGCCAAGCGCCTATCTCCTTATCAGTTGTGTATCAAATACAAGCCTGGGGAAAATCTTGTCACAGCAGATGCCCTCTCAAGGCTATATGTGGTGTCTATCACCAGGGACAACAGTTTAGACCCAGATTGGCCAATGCTTTACCTCTGCCCTGAAGCGGCCCACTAAAAAGGCCTTAATTTGGTAAACATCTCCAAGCTGAAGGACAATGAAAGTCAGTTTACCACCAATGTGGGTAATGTCTGCTGCCAGGCAGAGACAGGGGGAAATACACCCTAAATCCCCACCACACAACAAGGCAATACCATACTGCACTATTGCCACACATTGGGTCATATCAGAGGATGTACCCTCTTCAAAATCATGAAACATAAGGATTGGTGGCTGTGTATGCGCCAAGACATCTTGGACCTTCTTAAAATGTGCGTGCTGTGCAAAAAGAACACATCCAAACCTGCACCCCCCCAAGTCCGCCATGCCCATTAAGGCCATGAAACCCTTTGAACAGTGGGCCCTTGACATTGTTAACCCCTCCCCAAAGACAGAATTGGTAAGAAATACATCATCACAGCCATCAACTACTTCATCTGTTGGCCAGTAGTGTGGGTAACCACTAACCACACCGCCACTACCATCACTCACTTCATTGGCAAGGAAAGTGTGGCCTGTTTTGGACAACCCAAACACCTCATTATGGACAGCAGTCCCAAGCTTGTTGGATATGTCATGAAATCATACTGCGCCAAATATGCCCTAAAACAAATAGTCACAACTCCATACCATCTGCAAGCCAATGGGCGCATAGAGCAATTGAATGGCTCCCTGGTCCAGTTGATTGCCAAACTCTCACAGGAACATTCTAATACTATATGGACTGAAAATCTGCCCACCACACTGCTCATCTTACAAGCAATAATCAACAGGGGCACCAGGTTCAGCCCCAGCACCTTGGCCTTTGGGACACCTGATGATTTGGCAGGAGTAGAACAAGAGAGATTATGATACATGGTTCCTGAAAAAAACCCTTGTTGCCTACCTCTTCCCTGAGCCAGTGGCGCGCCAAGGCCTGAGAAATTAAACACAAGCAAATTGAGGGAGGAACAACACACCTTGAGGCCATATATGCCGTTGGTGACCCCATTTACACCCTCAATCCCAATTTGGCCAAATTAGAACCCAACCACTTGGGGCCCTTCAAGATAGCTGCAGTCTATGACAACCACACTTATCAGCTGGAAGACACCCAAGGGAACACCAAAAAGCTTCACCACAATTGCTTGCGCTCCTGCTGCACCATCCCCACACAAAAGCTGTTTGTGCAGACCTTTCTAGACCTTCTGCAGACTCTGGTCTTGGTGTCTGACGACAAGTAGGGGACAAGGGGGGTGTTGCAACCAAGATCCAGACTTGCCTGCCAATGTATCTCACAATACACAGGGGGCGCTTGATGAGTTGTCCCTTGACGTGTCTAACAACATGAACCAATCTGATAGTATTGTTAAACTGCAGGCACTTTCTCCTAATTAGGAGCGTTATCAATTCAACCTGTTGATCCTGCACAAGTTATTCCTTGGCTTCAATCCTTACATGGAACATGCCACCCCTGTGTGGCCCAGTGGCTCTCCCCATATAGAATATCAATTGTAGTATTCTATAATAAACAACACCTTATTCTTATTATTCCTATCATTTCTATTAGACTGTTGTCTTCCCCAATTCAAATACTGAATCCTCATTGGTTCAGTTGTAACAACTACACAACAAAGTCTTAATTTAAAAAGGATTAAGCCCATAGTGGTTGGAACCTACATGGGGTGCTATACAATCCTTAGGGAATATGTGTAGGCCCAAACAATACTTTATAGGTTGTGAGGATTGCCTTCTTTATATCATCAGAATAGAGATCAACTTTCTAGTATTTGGAGGTCAAGTCCATTTCAGAGAAGAACTTTGATCCTCCAAGGCGGCACAAGGTATCATCAATGTGGGAGAGAGGGTAGAAGTCTTTACTAGCTAAAGAGCTCAAAATAAAATTGTTCATGGAAATGTGGTTGCATCCATCTTTCTTTCTAGAAACAGCAGCAAAGAAGCCAAGGGGTTTTAAGAGGGGGCCAGCTTCTAAAAACTGTTTGGGTTTCTTTGAAACTTGAGTGTCTTTACCCCTACTATGCTGATAAGGCTTTTTATGAAAAGTTGGGGTGTTGCCGGTGTCTATCTGATGTATAAAACCTTTGGCCAGTCCATAGTCAGTATTGTATTTTGAAAAGATGTCTACAAAATAATTCAGTAAGTCAAGAATTTTCTTTTATTGTACTTGAAATAGCTTTGGGAATTCATTTGCTGTTAATAAAGAGAGAACCTTCAGAAACCTTTGTTTAAATTTTCCTTAAACCCTTGATACACCTGGAAACATTAAAACCCCTAGAGATAATTGCTCTGATCATATACCTATCAACCTGAAACCTAGATGGGAAGGATTAGTATATAGACATCTGTCTAAATTACCTGTTTTTGGTAATCCAGTTAATGACAATCCCTGGTGATGTTCAAATATGGGATCAAACTTTGGCCATCCTTGAAGACAGCAGCGCCACTAAAAGACATAGTTATTACTCCTTGTGGTTTCAATAATACTTACCTAAGCTAAATACTCTAGTCAATCAGAGTTTATACCTTTAAATGAAGGTATTGATTGCACAATGACTGGAGGATCCACTGAAGCTATCATAAATGTTAAAACAAGCTCTACTTTTTCTTGTGTTTTACCTATATTAGACACTGAAACCAGAAGTTGTGTTCTGCTGTTCTTGGGGGCACCATTATCATTTATTCAGGAAGCTTGATTCAAATCTACTGTTCTAATCTCTGTTTTAAGTTAACCATTTTGATTGATGATTAAGTGATTTTCCAGGACTTTTTAATGAGTTAACTTGGTCATTTCTGTTTTAACTTCCCCAACTTCTTCATGGTTTCCACAAGAAATTTTATTTTATAACATGCTATATAAGGCTGAGTACTTTTATTATTTTATTTTTCAATAAATAAAGTCTATTGTATCCAGTCACTTTATAACTTCTTGATTCTCTTAGTCCAGAAACATGAAATTGTCCAAGTCTTCCTTCAAGGAGAATCTTGGATATAAATGGGTAATCTGACTTCTTCTTCTCAATAATATCTAGGCAAGTGAGTATCTTGGCAATTAAGCTAATTCTAGTTCTTCTGTATATCCTGAATTTGAAAAGCCCCACCATTGTGTGATTCCAGGTTATTGGTACACTGCTTCAGACCTTACTGACAATCCTCCTGTTAGAGATAAGGCTAAGTCATATGATATTTTTCACAAGCTCTCAGTTTCTCAAGTTTTCATCCCTCTTATATTGGCTTTTCCTGTTGAGCTACTTGGTGGCTTACTTCTTCATGGGTTGATTTAATACCCTCCTTGGTTACTATCATCTCCTTGGAGAGTTCTTTCATATAGGAATGGTTTATGTTGCACCTTTTGCATTATAGCACCACAATTATTTAATATTATAGGGCACAGGACATTTGCATATATACAGTCATATGTGAATATATGAGTAGTATTGTATCAGAAGATCCATGTCAGGCACCCGTCCACTAGGGAGTAAACTCCCTAGGTGGTGAATGATTGCAGAGGGATTCAATCCTGTGACCAGGGATCCCACAGGCAAGGAGACCATCCCTAGATGGAATAACTCTCCAAGGAGTTGGTACCTGCCTAGCAGGGGATTAAAACACCCCAAGAAGAAATACACGCCTAGATAACACAACAAGAAGGCCAAAGCCAACGGACGGAAAACTTGAGGCTTGGGAACCTGGTTGGAAGAACCATAAACCTTGGTTTCTTCCCAGATAGGTGGGTTATTTGAGAGAGGAGTTGCAGTATACCAGATGCCCAGAATCACACAGCGCCAGGAGCTGTCAAGGAATTGGGACTCTGGCATTGTATCCAAATCAGCGCGTGAACCTATGGAAACACTGGTGAACACCTTTGTAATCAAGACCATCCAAAGTAATCATTTATACCCAAGCAACTCCATAAGAGGAGTCTTGGGTAATTTCATGGTTTGGAAATTTAGAGGCTTAAGTCAAAAATAAAAGATAAATAAACAATCACTTGGGTGAATGTAGACTTTATTGATTGAGCAAGTAAAAGATAATAATTTACCATCATTATATAGCATGAATGCTAAATGATAGTCTGGAGATAAAAATAAAGGAGATCAATCACTTGGGGATGAATTTGTAGAAATTTGGAGAAAAACTGGAGATCCTAGGCAGTTGAAGATTAAGCTAGATTTATTTGCATTATTGATCAAATTAAACTGACCTCAAACACATTAAAACATTAAATGCTTAATTAATTTGCCTTTCAGGCAGGAAAACACAGGAGAAACCCAATTATTTCCCAGTGTTAACTGGGGAAGGAGAACAAGGACCAACAATGGAAACAGAGGCCAACAGAGAAGTCAGAGTGAAAGCAGGGTCAAATTGGTTGTCAGTGTCATCAAGGCCATTAAGAAAATCCAATGAAAGGATCGGTGCAACATCTGATTGGTAAGAATCAAGTTTGAAAGGTAACAATTCACTCTTTATGATATTATTAATTGTTCTCTTAGGTGAAAGAGTGCCTAGAAGAGAAGAAGACCCGGGTTCAAATCCTGTTGCTGTTAATACTGGTTCCAGAGGCCTATTGGAACCCTCAAATTCAGGTAAAAGTGAGCGGTTACTACCCACTAACCTGATTATTTTAGGAGACCCAATTAACCCCAAAGAAGGAAGTATTTCTTCCACTGTACCAAGTAATAAATTGTTGTCAGGATTTTCCAAAGGAGCATTCCTGACAATCCAGGATCAAATGAAAACATGATTATTGTCAAGGAATGACTTCTGACCATGCAGAAACACTTGCAGAAATAAAGATTAAGATAAGGGCCAACCAGATTAAAAGATGATTTTATTTTAATTGATTAATTTTTCTTATGTCTTCCCAAAGGTTAATCTCTGGGCTGCTAGCAATGACTTTTAGGACATTCTAACACACCCCTAACAAAGGTAATTAGTAATCTAGGTTTGGTGCTTATCACATGTCACCCATTAGAATATATTCATCTTCATCCAGCACAGGTGACTCTTGCTGGTGTGTATTAGTTTAGTGACTTCAGGATCACTTCCTTCTATCCCGATCATACTTCAGATTTGATGCTTAATAATATGATTACTATGAGAATTTGAGATTATGGGGAATCAAACCCAGCACCTCGGCGCTCAATGTAAAAGTAGGGCAGCGCTTTGGCGCCCACAATATTTGCAAGGCAGCACTTGATGTATAATTGGTTTAGCACCTTGGCGCCTAAAATATTTGCAAGGCAGTGCAGTGGCACTTTTTAGACAATGATTCATTATTCTCATCAGGTTTCAGTTGGCTAATTTAATGCTGAAATTGCATTGGTATGTTATGCCAGTTCCTTCTATTAATTTATGCTACTGGCTCTGTCATGGTTAACACCATTGCTTGGTCAAAATCCCGACAGTTTCTATTCCAGTGAGATATCTAGAAACAGGTCTGAACCCTTCTGTCCTTGTTCACCAAATTGGAAATATGCTTCCAAGTGAGTGGGTTCCTGACAGAACCTGAGGGCTGTCCTATGGCAGATTAAAGTCATTGAAGGTGCCAAAAGATGAAGAGAAAAGACATCTGGTGCATTGGTTAACTGTCCATGCCTGACTATTTGTCCTTGTGAGACAGTGATGGGTATGAGAGTTAGGTTAGCCACTAGAATTTGGATGGGCTCCCTGTTGGAGAACTCTATAACCCCAGGGCCAAAGTATAGTTTATTACAACCCAATGACAGAGGGGTGTATATTCCAGAAAGGTACATTCAGGTAACTTGTATGAAATCTAGGAGTTGACAATCATTTGGGATCCTCAGGGATAGTCACAGAAGAATTGGCTAATAGGGGAATCTCTTTGGTGGCAGGATAGGATGGATGTCTTGGTAGTCCCTATAATGGCAGGCATAAACTGTCCCAGTTGAAAAATGGGAAAATCATGGAAACCCTTACAAAAATTGTTGGAATTGAAGGATTTCAATCAAACTGTCGACTGAAAATGGGTTACAGCCACTAAAGTTAATTCACAGGATCCAAATATCTGAACCAAGTTGACGCTGATAAAATTGACATAATCTAAAGGTCACTTGATACTTACTCGTTTATCAGGAGGACCATCAGAAATTAATCACACAAGGGTTCTTGGCTTGCTGGACTAGTTAACGCTACAATAATGAGACAGGTTAGGAGTTGTGGATTCAGGGTGGGATTGCTGAGTCAATAACTTTGGTACATATTGAAAATTTTCTATTGTTCAACTCCTAAGAGTTGAGTCTTCTTAAATTCTTAAATAAAACTAAAAACCTATCTGCTCAATTATAACTTATTCCAATGCATCCAGTAGTTGGCCTGCTCTGCTATATCCCTTACAAACGGATAAACAAACACATTGTAACTGGAAGATGAGATCCTGTCTCAAGTGCTACTCCTTCCAATCTGCCTAAAGTTACTCCCATGCCTCCCAATGCTGGGATTTTCACTGTTAAGTTGAAACTGAGACTACTGTTAACTCTCAATGTCCAGAGTTTTATTCTGAAGATTTGTTGTTCTTTTCACAAGTAATCTATTTGGGTTTATTCTGGCTAGCTTTAATATTCTTATTAAACCCCAGTGCCTCCCTTGGAAATTTTACAAAACATTATTTGAAACCACACTGGTGGTTAATTATCAACTCTATGTGGATTTGGGTGTTTATCCCACACTACTTAGACACTGCTCCATACCATCCTGCTATTTCTGTCACACAATTAGCCTTTTAGAGACAAAAAATAATGAACATAAAGTACGGGATATGATGATAACCTCCAATGCTTAGTTCCAACCTTAGCAGCTATCTCAACTGTGCTATCATAGGCGTCCTTAGTTTGATCCATTGTAATAGTAATTGTGGAGTTATATGTTGTAGTTACACTTTTTTACAGAATTCTACCTTTGATTTTAACATACTAAACTATGTATCGTAACTATTACGAGTATTGGCTTCTTCAAAAAGATGACTAATTAGCCACAGTTTTGAGGGACTTGATATTTGCTATACTAATTTAAATTGTAAATAAATCAAATTTAAATACAAAGTTATAACAAGAGATTCCAACGCTGGGTGATTCATCATTGATAATCAACACACCAGAGGCTTAAAATTGGCCTCCCAATGTGGTTGCCATCTTATATCACCAAACTTGGCAGCCCCTCGGCGAAGGTTTTCTAAATGTGCAGCAGCATTTCTACCGGCAAATAAATACTCGAGGTGAGCAGTTAACTCAGCTGCCGAAGAAAAAAGAAGCCCATTCTCATTGTTAGAGACAAGCTCTCCCATACAATTGAAGTCTAGAGCGCAAACCGGAAGACCGGTTCCCAGCATATCAACTACTTTCATGGGTAAGTCAAGTCCAGAGGATGACGCATGGAGAGACACACCTAGATCAGCAGACCCAAGAAGCTTGGGATAAAGTTCTAATGGCAACCAAGCCAAAATGATTTTGACATGTTCCATTTGTAACTCTGCTAAAGTTTCCTCAAACTTAGCACGGCCAGGGCCTTTGCCTGTAATGACAACCGCCAAGCGTCCATAATCACTGGAGAGCTTAGCTTGCTCATTGTAGCCAATCAGTGCTTCGAGGAACATATCAAAGTCTTCATCGGGTGTCCAGCTAGTGCTACTTACCAACAAGTATGGGCGATTAGCACGAAACTGTGGCCCATTATAGCTCGTTGTAGTCAACAGCGTAGCCTCGGGGCAATTGGATGAGTTAGCTTCTTGCAACCAAAAGAAAGACGCAAGTGAAGCAAATTCAGGCTGACTCTTCTCAAGCTCTACTAAAGTGGCATGTGCTTCTTTGGTTGTGAGTTTTTGAAAGCCTGAAGGTGCACGGTCATGTAGGACAACAATCTTGCCTCTAAAGAGTTTTAGAAAATCCAAATAGCAACATACTCGACTTTCCATATGTTCTTGAGTTCATGGGCCATGGCCTGGGTTACAGTAATGTGGGCATATGCATCACATCCAAATACCCACTCATAGACATGGGCTAATTTAACAATGGGGTGGTGGAAGCCAAACTTTAAGGCTAAAATCGAGTATCCAAAATTGTGCCAGTCAATGATAAGCTGGCTTCCTCTGAAAAAGCAAATAAGCTGAGCAACTAGCAGTGTGGGAATAGCTGGTGGGTTCTGCTGATAAGCTTCTATAAAAGGAATTCAAATACCTGAACTAAGACATAATCTGAAGCAGGAGCTTGAATCAGCTGCGACAGCAGTGCACATAACATCAAAAACGCCTTAATGGGAGCAAAAAGCAAGTAACATATACTCAAGAGCCCAGGGCCAAGAGCTGGAGGAGGAGAAATATAATAGACATCTATATTTTCTTTATCATTCACTTGAGCCGGTAAAGGGGAGCCTAAAGGGTTTGGAATGTAAGGCTTATAACAAATAAATTTAATGGTTTATCCAAAACCCACTCCTTTCTGGATGGGAACACCCGATCAAATGTTAAAAGCATTTGTAAAAAACAAAATTGCACCACATTGTTTAGGATAATCTATGAGCCCGTGACTTACACCCAAAAAATTAGAATACTTTATATAAAATAAGATCAACCTTTTTTTAAAAAAATGAAACCTAAACTATAGATTGTGAAATTTAAGCTCCAAATTGTATGGCAGAGTTCCCACTTTTTACGCACCAAACATAGCCGCTTAAATAAAACTTTTTTTTATACAAAGCGACTAAACGATGGTATCCTACTGGAGAGCCAAGTTAAAACAACGGAATTTTAGGTGATAAGATCGTGAGTCTTTTGGTTTAGATGCGATTTGAATTAAAAAGGACTTAAGCGAAACTTTTAAACTAAAAAACGTCCCGAATAAAGGAAATATAAATAATGTGTGATGGCTGTTTTATAAAAAGTGATACAGACGCTATTTTGATAGGATAAAAAACATATAAGTAGACTAGCGGTCAATAGTATGTAGATAAAAAATTATGAAAACAAGGAACCTTTAATAAAAATCATCACAGAACCCCTATTAAGCCACACAATTCCTTTAGAAATATAAAAAAAATATATTATTAACTCAGAGCAATAGCTGAGTTGGAAATCCTACCTTTGTATCCAACAATATCGACATGCGCTCCGGGGAGAGTTGAAAGTGAAAGAGCTTGGTTGATGATTCTTGGTGAATGTCCGAGATCTCCTAAGACGACCACAGTGAATCTTTGTTGTCTAGTATCAGAGTTGTCGATTGTTTCTACTGACATGTCTATTTCGATCCCAGTTTAGATAAAAAAATTTGAAATCTCATTAAAATATGTTATAATTAAAGCGAGCTAAAAATTAAAGTAAATCCTGTAAAAGGAGTCAAATAAGCTTTTAAAATCTAATAGACTAGAGCTTAAGAAAAGTGCCAATATCGACCCATAAATAAGTTATATTCGATTTTGAGCTGACATCGAGATAATCTTATCATCACCAAAAGACTTAGGGCAAAAAATAGTAAAGTTGCTGTACATTATTGTTCTACACTCAATTGAGAGCTGATAAAATAACGTGAACTTTCTGGTGCAATCTAAAAACCTTATTTCACTCCCTAAGCTTCACAGCTCCACCACGTTTCAAAGGAGATGAAAGCTTAATAAATATGTTGGAATGCGAGCTTGTAGATTGCATAGGAGAATTAATTTAGGCTATCGAGGACTGTTCCATGCTGTTTCAGTATTGAATAGGACTGGGGCTGCTTCGGCCAAGCCCCGGGCAGCCGCGGCCAGTTTCTAGCTCTGAGTCACTCAAAATAAAGATTTGTTTAAAAATATTTAAATATTTTGTATTTCCGTTTTGATCGTAGCTGCCTAGAGCCGAAAGCTGGCCGGGGCTGAGCCGAAGCATCCCTAAATAGGACCCAGCTAATTTATTCAATCCCCTACAAGTAGGGCTGCATCGGATTTTGAATGGGTGGCTTCTTTTCTAAAAAGGAGCCACCTGTCCGAAATCCGGAGACGATTTGAAGTAAATCTTCTCAAAGAAGATTCCCTCGAAATTGTTTCATTTAAAAGCAAAATCCGGAAGTTGAACTTCCAGA
This sequence comes from Entomophthora muscae, assembly GCA_014839935.2. Lineage (NCBI taxonomy): Eukaryota > Fungi > Entomophthoromycota > Entomophthoromycetes > Entomophthorales > Entomophthoraceae > Entomophthora > Entomophthora muscae. The sequence continues at coordinate 241,912 of QTSX02002848.1, read as the reverse complement.
TTTTTTTTGAAATAAAAAATTATATTTTTTTAAATTTCTTCTTTTAAAAATTTAAAATCATAAATTTGAAATTTTATTTGATTTTAAAAAACTTTTTTATTTTTTATTTTTTTTGGCCCGTCCGGAGAAAGAAGGCCTCAGATGGCCTTCTTTTTTTTATGAATTTTCGGATTCCCCCAACATAGGGGAATCCGAAAGACGTAGACAGGGAAGAGCAAACGGGACGATTACGGCATTTGCTGTAATCGTCCTTTTTTGGGGCCAGCGCAGCCCTACCTACAAGTAGGGATGCTTCAGCTTAGCCCCGGCTAGCTTCTGGCTCTGGGCTGCTACAGCCAGAATGAAATAAATTAATTAATAAACATTTTAAATAAATCTTTCAAAAGAGTGGCTCAGAGCCAGAAACTGGCCGCGGCTGTTTGGGGCTTGGCCGAAGCAGCCCTACCTATAAGTGGGTCATTATTTTAAAGATTAATCTGTTTCCTATTAACTGTGCTACTTTGCACTTTAAAATTTTGTTTTGATTTTCTTATCAATAAATTTAAATAATTACAGCAATTTTAACAAAAAAAATCTTATTTAATCCTTATAATATAAAAACTATATTACATTAAGCATTTTCTACTTACAGCTAAATTAAACTGTATTAAAAGCCAGTAACAATATTAAATCATATACCATTACTTCTTGAAAGCTGATTAGTACAAAATGACATCATTCTAAAAAGATCAACATAAAAATACAATAAAAGCTGATATGATGCTTTTTGTTGGAAATTAAATTGCTGCCTAAAATCTTAGGATTTTGTATATTTAATAAATAAATATTAAATAATTTTAGAGCAATTTATAAAAAAATCTAGCAAAAAGTTAAAAAGCTAAAACTAAAATCAAAACTAAACTTTTATTGAAAATGAGTGATTTTATTTAGCATAAGTAATTTATTCTTAAGTTAAATTTTATAGAAAATATATAATAAGAACTATTAAAAGAGAGTAAATTTTTTCTTTTAAAATTCTTAAGTATTTAATATTAATAAAATAGCTTTCTATAACTATTTAATAAAATTATATTTTTATACTGTATGCTAGAGATAATATATATATAAAATTCAAAAATAAAAAAGAATATATCAAAATATTGCTTTATTTAATTAAATTTAATAAAGGTTAAAATTAATTTAAATTAAATTGAAAATGGTCTTAGTGTAAGGGATTCCATCCCTAGCACAAATTGGAAACCAGATCTTAATTGTTTTAAAATGATTAAGAAACCAGATGTTGCATTTTTAAATGCAAAATTAGAAACCAAGGACAAAACTGAATCTTTTAATGAAATCAATTTGAAAATACATTCAAAATTGATAAATGAATGTAGTAGAATCAATTTTGAAAGCAAAATCAAAAGCAAACGTGAAAACAAGGCCTATACATAAATTCTAATTCAAAATCAAAAACTAAGGCTCCGGACGACAAAAACAACCATGATATTGATTCAGCACTAAATTTTGGCTTCAATAAATATAAAACAGCCAATCAAATTAAAAGTAAATGCAGAAATCATCCAAAACAGATATTAAGGAGCCCAAGAGACCAATCAAACCCAGTGAACCACCCAAGCCAAAAAATACTGCTCATCCAGCCCCAGATTCCATCCCCAACCATAGTAAGGTACAATACTGCAATGCAATATCCCAACCTGCCTCTTCTTGCATTGCAGGCTGCAGCCTGCTGCAGTCCTGCAAGGCAATACTTCTCAAATCACTCTTGCAGATCCACTTGGTAACCACAACGTTCCCTTCCTCACTTGAAGTCAGTATTTAAACTGACAAATTCTTCCCATCCATATTGCTCCAACAATTTGTTTTATTCCTATCAACCAAATAAATCTATATTTTCAATTCTAAACACTTGATTAGTAGATTCTAAAGGTTCTTCCCCAACAACATGAAATTCATCTTCTTTGTATGGACTTTTTGTGTGTTAATCAGTTATGGGCAAGCAAATGTTAACTTCAAAAACCCCAAATCAACTCCTACTGAAAAATCTGAAGACTCAATTTGGTATCGTTCTGGTCCGCGTCGAAGACATGCCCCTTATGTTGAAACAGCTCAATTCCCACCTATCATTCACCCCAAGCCCCCTGGTCAGTCTTGGGGTACACCAGTGTCTATTATCTCCTCAATCACTTCACTCCCTTCTTGGGAAGACTCCGCCTATTTGGTCACCTTCTACATATGTTAATGATAGGAATTCCAGTAGGTTCCACTCTGATCAAATTCAACTTGGGAGCTCTTCTCCATTCAATTGAAGAAAGGCTTCCCAATGAGTGGATCCGTGACACTTAGTCATTGTATCTATAAAAATAAGATACAACTTTAATTATACAAGCAAATATTTATATGTGATTAAAAATAATATTTTTATTTTGATAGATTTAAGATATATAAAGTATATTTTTTAAGAACTGTTAAAAGTTATAATAAACTTAAGTTTATTTAAAAAAGGTTTTGAGTTGGTTACTAAAAGTAAGCTAAATAATGATTTATACTTTAAATTTAGTTTACTGATTAAAATATCATACTTTAAGAGTTAATTAGCATATTTTATTTCAAATGATAATTTTTTAAGCTTACATTCAAAGCCACTTCAAGATACTAAATTGGTTTTAGATTATAAAGTTGCAGCACAATTCCGAAAGCTGAGATTAAGAGATTTCTAATGATACTAGTTTGAGCGAGATTGAAGTACTATTCGCTGAGATATCAACAGTTAACCAGAATATAAAAGGGGTAAATAAACAATGATATCAGAGTTCAGAAGTGATATTGATAAATTAAGGAGATCAGTTGGGGGTCAGTTGGGGATTTATACCTGTAGTGCAAAAGCTCAGCTAACATGGTATTTAAACAGCTCAACTTTACAGAAAAATTACTTAACAATCCAAGCCCTTACTTCTCTCTGATAACTGCACATCTATTTCCAAGCAAGAACTTCCTGAACCAAGCCAAGGAACCCAACCACTATCATCATGGAACATATCAAGTTTGCACCTCAGATGACACCCTTCTTCTCACTGGGGCTTCTACTAAGAGAGAAAGAATCTCTATGCTTAAACAAGCATTCTTTTTTACTGCTGGCAATGATCTTAACAGCTTTGTTGAGCACTTCTTATTAAAAACAGAGTTTGGAAAAAGTACCTTCTTACCTATCATACAAAATTCCAAGACAGATGATTTCCTTAACAACCTAAAGGAATTGATGTCAGAATCCCCTTCCAAGCACCTTTCTTCCCTAAGAGTATTGGTTACATCAAGCTACAGTTTGAAAGAGCTTTGGGATCATGGATTTAAAATGACTAAATATGAGTATTCATATTCTAAAAAAATAAAAAATGCTAAAAAAGTATCATTAAATTCAAAAAATAAAAAGGAAAAAAATGATTCAGTAAAGAAAGAAAGCATAAAAAATATTTTAAAACATATATTAAAAAATTCATTTCCAACCAGTCAATTCACTAAAAAATCCCCTGGATTGATTTATGAAAAATTACAAAAAGAATTAAGTGAATACTCAACTAAAATAAAATACTCATTATTGAAAACAAAAAAAGAAATTTATGAAGATATGAAAATAAAAAACAATATTTCTATTTCACTTTCCACTTTCTATAAGCTTATTCCTAATAATATAATTAAAAGCAAAAAGCAAACTGATATGTGTAACATTTGCAACTTAAAAAAATCATTAGAAATGAAGAAAAAGGGTTTGAGTATAAAAGAAAGCCATTGCCTAAATCTATTAAAGAAAATTTGGAATCTATTGACCTACATGAAAAGTTTTATAAGCATCAAAATAAAGAATATATTAGTGATATAAATAATCTTGATAATAATTTATGTGTTATAGTAATAGACTATAAAGAAAACTTTAAAATAGGTGGGGGTCCTATAGAGACAAATAATTGTTTTTATGAGAAAATACCTATTTCTTTATTAGGATTTGCAATTGCTTTTAAAGAAAATGAGAAAATCAAATATGAGTATCATGACTTTTTATCTGAAATTTTATCTCATGACTCTTTGTTTTCAGGTCAGTGTTTGATAAGTCTGCTTAAAAATAATAAATTTAAGAATATTAAGAATATTAAAGTTTGGACTGATAATGGTAATCATTTCAGATCTTATGAATTCTTACATTATTTTTTTAAAGAGGTACCTAAAATTATAAAAGGAACAATTAACTTTAATAGATTTGTTGAGTGTCATGGCAAAAGTATTGTTGATGGTCATTTTGGTGTATTATCTAAAATATTTAAACAAAAAGAAAAAGAGATTTATATAAAAAATATAAATGATCTCAAAATGGCTTTTGAGAGAGAGGAAGAAAGAAAGGGTTTATGAGTTGCTTAAAAAAAAATTCAGATGTTTCCCAAAAAACCTTTTTTTACATCTATGATAGAAAATCCAGGCCTAAAAAAAAGCTGGCTTAAAGTCAAAGCATTTTATGTTAATCTTTCATATGGTAGCTCACGCCATTTTGAAAATGGCATCTCAAAAAACGGCATCTCAAATTTAATTCGAGATGGCGTTTTTTGCATTAGTGATTTTGAATCACAAAAAAATAAAATAAACAATAAAATAGATAAAATTTACATATAAATTTATAATGCAGCATCTCAAATTTATGCCATCTCAATTCCGTCACTTTGAGTCAGATTAATTATATCTTATTTTGCTAACTTTATTTACATATTAAATCACTTAGTGTGGGGTGTGTTTACGCCATCTTGACTTTACGTCATTTTGAATTACGCCATTTATCTTAAACTAAAATAAGCTTATACCCAAACTAAAATAAAGCCTGTGGTATAGTACCAGAAGATGTTCCTATAGTATTAATCTAAGACACTTATAATAAGAACAACCTAAATAGACGCCACTATGATAGTCCTTCTAGTGATTGCCATTGCTGGGTAAAAAACCAGTTTAGTTATATGTAATTTATAACTTTATTATACATGAATACATTGATAAGGGTTTTCTTAATAAAATATTTTAATAGTGATTTTAATATAGAAGGGGGTGATTACGCCATTTTGATTTACGTCACTTCAAATTCCACCAAGTTTCATATCACCCAATTGATTCAAGGCGCACAATGGATAGGGGAAAATAAGGGGAAATTGCCTATGACACCGGGCTATGCTATATTGATTCCCCCACCGCAATTCTTGCTTTCTACTTTTCAAAAGTATAGTTTCACGTCTAAAGCCACTTAAGCAAAAAATGTAAGAAAACATATGAAACTTTGCAAATATATATTTTTTGATCTCCTCTAAACAACTGGGTACTTTTTACCCCAATTGTATAGGCTAGTTTTTGAGAAATGCAGGTTTTACTCTTTGGCCTGGTTGAGGTAGCTCCACCTTAGATTTGTTAATTTAATATAAAAAAGGTCAAAAACACTATGGTTTTGAGCTACGGCACCTCAATTACGTCACTTCAAAAATGCCATTTTGACTGCAAGTTTTCAGTCAAAACTCAAAGTTTTGCCTACTTGTGTTACTAATAAAAAAATTATTTTTACAAAATAAAAAACATTGAAATTTTGATATTATTTTTTTTTTGATCTTTTCTCCAATTCTATGTAAAAAAATTGATACTTTTATATCAAAAACATTCTCATTTTTCTCTTTAAAAACAACCCCCAAATTGCTCATATTTTGATACTAATTCACTTTTAAATGCCTCCCAAGTCAGCTACCAAAGCTGCGCCCAAGGCCTCCAAGGCCTCAAAGTCCAAAATCACTCTGCCCATGGCCAAAAAGACCAAGACAACCCCAAAGAAGCAGCCTTCTAAGGCCAAAGCTCCCCCCAAGACCCCAACTCAGTCACCTGAACAAGAGGAAAGCAGTCCTACCCCTCCCCATTCTCCATTTGTTTACTCCCCATCTGATCCTCAAGAGAAGTTGTTTAACTTCAATTGCCATTCTGACCCCACTTCAGAGCCTGAGGACGAAGAGAAGCAGGAGCCTGGTGCTCCTGCAGATGAACCAATTGAGCTCTTGGATCTTAACTCTATCCACAATATATGCAACCAAAATGGCACCTTTGCTGTGCTAACAACATACCCTATCAGCTATCCAATTATGACAAAGAAAGGGGGAGCCAGTTTTGTCTACAAGGGCAACAGCTTCAGCTGTAATGACAAGAAGAAGTCCATCCACCAACATCACTTCAAATGTGATAATGTTGGCTGCCCAGCAAGGCTCATAACTTATGGGTTCACCAGATTTAAGGCCCTTACTGTTAACCACAACTGCACCAAGCCTTTTGGCCCTCTCTATCAACTTATCTGCTGGTTTCTTTGCCAGGTGATCCCAATCACAAAGGATCAAACTGCAACTGAGGTTGTCAACAATGCACTCCTCAATTTAAATGATACCCAACTAGCAACTGTTGGTGGCGCCTCAAAACTACAGAGATATTTTACTGATCAAAGATATGCTCTGAGCACTGAAGGTGTCAGTGCAAGCTCCATTGATCAATCGATCATTACTGAGGAGCAAAAACTATCTTGCCATGAAGAGAGGTTCCTCCTCCATGATGATGTTCAACATGCCCCAGAGTGTATCATCTGCTTTGCAACAAGCCAGAATCTGAGCAACCTCCTCAAGTGCAAGACCTGGCTTGCAGATGGCACTTTCTCCACCTGCCCAAAGCTCTTTAGCCAGCTTTGGAATATCCATGGGCAGGTTGGAAATCTGGTTCTTTCCCTGGTCTTCTTTTTCCTCCCAAATAAGGAGCAGGAAACCTATGTCCGGGCACTCATGATTTTAAAGGCTAAACTGGATGAAATCCTCCCAACAATTGAAGAGGAGCCCAAGGAGACTAGAGGGCATAAGAAAAAATCCATCTCCCAAGAAGACGCTCCCACCCCAACCAAGAAAAAGCCTGAAAGCCTTCCTTACCACAAATATGTGGTAGTGGATTTTGAACAGGCTCGGGAAAATGCTTTTTTTCATGTCTTTAAGAGCCCCCCTCAGGGATGCTACTTCCACTTTAGGCAGGCACTCTGCCGCTGCCTCCAAAAGTGCTCTGACCTCCATGAGCTGGTCTACACTGAAGGCACCAAAGAAGCAAAGGACGTTTTTAATTGCTTTGCTGCTCTTGCCCTTGTGCAAAAGGAGGAGACCAATGCCTTTTATGATGCCCTTCTCTGTCATCCCTATATCCAGGCCAACCAGGCAGCCTTTGCGCCCTTTATTGAGTATTTTGAGACTCAATGGGTTAGCATCTTCCAAGGAGCACGCCACATTAGAAAAGGCGGTGACTCAATCACCTGGAACTGCTATAAGCAGGTCAAAGACGGGTTGATCAAGACCATCTCTTCCCTTGAAGGGTGGCATAGCCAGTTTGCCACAAGAGTCAGGGTCCAGAAGCCAAAGTTCAATAAGATCATGGTCCACCTCAAAACCCAAAAAGCCATCTCTGCCTACCTCTTCAAGACTGGCATTAAGACCAAGGGTGATCCCCCCAAGATGACCAAAGCATTGAAAAAGTATACAAAAATTAGCAAGGTGGTCCTTGCCTACTATCCCAAGGATAGCAAGCTTGAGCATCTCCAAGCTATCTCAGTTGCTCTTTCTACCAATGTTTGAGCCTATTTGCAATAAACACTTCTTTATTTGCTCTCTTATTTCCTTTACTTTTATCATTATTTTAGTTTTATTTATTATTTGGTACAATTGTATGCTTATTTTAAAGTATAGCTTGTAGTTAAAATAGACAAAAATAGTTGTTTTAGGGATTATTTTAACTTTTGGGCTTTACACAACTATGTTGCCACTAATTGACCCCATTTTTTATTAAAGATTTGGAATTCTGAAGCTTTTTTAAGCCTGGAAAATTTTTTTTAATTTTTTTTTGGGGAATTTTTGGGGTAATTTTTGGAGTTCAAAAATCTAAAATTTTAAAGCCGTTTTTTCTTAGTCAAAATGCCGTAAATCAAAATGGCGTTTTTACTAGTAAATTGAGATAGCAGAAATTTGAGATGGCGTATTTCAAGATGGAGTTTTTTGAGATGCTGTTTTCAAAATGGCGTGTTCTACCTTTCATATTTAATGAAAGATGGTGAACTGTATGTTTCACTTTTGACATTTGAGGATGTTAAGGAGTACTCCAAAATAAATTACTGTGAAAAGTTATGCACAGATGACAGAGAAACAAAGAGAGCTGATACTACTAAAGGATTGGTAGGACATGTTCATGAAGTTGGACGCATAACAAAAACTTATATTTAACATAGGGTAAATAGTCTTTTAAATACAACAACTTTTTCTTCTAAAAATAACTGAAAAACTAATTATATGAGCCAAAGATAGGGTAATAGCAATTATATCTTTGGGGCTGCTATTAATCTCCCATGCAACTCATATATTTGATTCTTGGTTTATTAAAATAAAAAAAGGGTTTAGCAAAAAATATGGTTAATAAAAGTAAGATTTATTTTTATTATTTTTATATTTTACACTCTTAAACTTTTCTTAAGTAAACTAAGCATTATATTAATGTTCAAAAGACATAAGTTTATGACTTAAATGATACCAAAGAAGTTAAAATGCTTTGAAATGCTTAAGCTGGCGCCTTGGCTTAATCTAACAAATAATGGCCCAAGTGTTGATAGTAGGACCCACAATTTTAATAGCTAAATTCAAAATGGGGTTTTTAACTTGATGTTTATATTTGATGCAATTAAAAATATAGAACTCTTATTGATGAACCCATTAACTAAAATTGGAGCAGGGGTACACTACAAGATTTGAAAAGATGATGTAATGATGCTTCATAAAATCATTAGATATTCAACATCAATTAATTCTACCTACACTATGTAAGTCCCCATTGTGTAGTGAATCAAATATTTGGCATATATGCATTATCAACATAATCAACCAAGCACACTATTTAAACCTGATTCACTTGAAATAAACCTCACCCTGTTATCTTGATATTTCATATTTGTAAATCACTGTTATACCATTTTACCATCTTAATGAAATCATCTTTGTATCTTAGTATTTGTTATTTTTAATTTATCATGTGTTGAGTATATACTTCTTGGAAGTAAAATAAAAAAGATAAAGGGGAAATTTAAGAAAAAAATGATACTTTTGTCAAGGAGCTGGATGTACAGGTATTCTGGCCATCACCAGCACACTTAACATCCAGTCATTGCCTGGTTTGGTGCCAATCCAATATACTATTCTATATACCAAGAAAGGCAACAAACCAATACCACAATTTCTGTGTCACCAAATCCCTCCAAGACATCACAATACAGCTCAGTGATCTTCCTCAGAAGACCACTATCACAGCTTACACCAATAAATTTGAAGAGATACACTGCAAGATCCAAAATCCAGCACAAGCTGAAAATGTGCACACTAGTGTCATGGTAGGTTTCATCATGCCGGGAATAATCCAGCCAAGTAAAAAGGCTCAAAAAGCCAGCAACCCCTTCACAAAATTGTCTGAATTAACAGATTTAAATCAAACAGTTAATTGAAAATGGGTTACGGCTGCTCCAGTCTGCCAGCTGAAACTGATTCCCCCTTGAAAATTGACGTTGATAAATTGACGTAATTTGAGGGTTACCCGGTATGAGCTTATTAATCAGCATGGCCATCAGAAATTGGTCATTCAAGGGTTCTTTGCAACCTGGACCAGATACTCACTTGGCAATGTAGAGGGAATAGGAGCCCAGGATCCCAGTGGTATTGCTTAGTTAATTTTTGATATATATTGAATAATTTTCACTGTTTCAACTCTAAGAGTTGAGTCCTCCCAAAAATCTACTCAATAAAAGTCAAATATCCCTTGGTCTAATATACTTTTGAAAATGCATCCTGTAGTTGGATTGTTGCGCTACATCCCCTACAATCTGATTCTGAGCTGGATCATTACTGGAAGATGGGGCCCTGCAGCTGCAACTTTGTTGTTGGCACCTCCCAATGCTAATTCAATGCCTGCCAATCTTGGAGTGGTCCCCCCTGTATTTGAACCTGAAAATTGTGTTGCATCTCAATGTCCTGAATTTTATTTTGAAGATACTCTGATGCTTTAACAGGCTATTTATCTTGGGCTACTTTAGTTAGGATTAATTATTTTACTTAATCCTAGCATCTCATTTGGAAATTTTAAAAAACTGTCAGGATTGACAATTCTTCACCCCTGAAAACCTGGTCCCAAGGGCAGGATTCAAACCCTGAATCTGAATTCCTGCAGGCTGCCGGCCCCATGGACCAAGGGCCCATCCGCCCGCGTTTTTATGAGATTGAGTCCCTGCAAGCTGAAGCCCCTGCTAAGTCCCAAATCCAGAATACCAGCGCAGGTTCAATTATGATGGTGCCAGAGGAGGAGCTTCTTTAATTGCCTAATGGAGGCAGAGAAAGTTCCTCTGTGAACTTCATGAATCTGAAGTCCTCTTGGATGACCAATCAAATTCCTCTGCAAAGAGAAATCACAGGCTTTAGGCCCAACCCTGTGACCACAGCCAAAAATCAAGAAAATCAAGTGATCAATTTGGACAGTCTGACCAATGAGAGAGCACCCAGCCAAGGTGCCATTTTGCTGCTCCTGCACCCGGGCCTCTTGGCCACCCGCCTGTATTTTTCTCTATATTTTGATGAAACCATTATGAGAAATACTAAGTTTAGAGGCTGGACTCTATATAGCCTATAGATTCTGCGCTCAAACCTTATTGCCATTTTAAATAAAGGTTATGTTATTTTGGCTCACACAGCTATTACTGTTTATTGTATTTGCCATCTACCAAATCAGCTCCAGATCTTCCAGTCCTCATGTCCCACTGCCCGTCAATTTCTGTCCTCCAGGTGCTCTCTTTGGCCCAGTCCAGTTCACAGAAAATTCTCTGAAGCCCAAATACAAGGACTATACCCTGGAAAGAACTCTCAAAATTGACCCCCTGGCCTGGATACAATCAGCTGTCAGATACAACTGCCAAGGCCCGTGGATTTTCTCAACTCCCAAGCTGTTTAGAGGAAGATTCAACTACCTTCCTGCTCACACGTCTGCATGGAGTTGCCTGTAACCCCAAAACCTATGCCTGCTTCCTCCCCCAATCTCCCTACTGACAACACAGGTAAGCTGTTTGGGATTGTGTACATCACCCTCACCGGGATGATTGACACTATAATCCTGGCTGCCAGCCTGTGGTCTTGGGTGGGGAAATCCTTTTCCTATCTTTTCAAGTTAGCACCTCTCTTGTGGTGGGCTCTGCCCACACAAAACTCATCCCAAGTTATCCCTGAAAACAAAAGGCCGGCCATCCACAATTAGTTCCCTGATAAAAACAGTATTTGAAGCTGTGTTGGTGATTAATCATTAACTTTATGTGGATTTGGGTGATAATTCCCCACCACCTGGAGACAGCTTCTTACTATCCTGAAATTTCTTTCACAACTAGAGCCTCATTTATCTACAGAATGAAACCCTCATTTTCTGCCCTCATCCGCCCAGAGGCCAACACCTTAATGCCCGCGCTCATTGCAGAAGCCAAGTGCACAGAAAGACGCACAAACATGGAATTTGCAGCACACAGCGGCAACCACTCCTCAAACAGAAATGACAGAGACAACTCTAATGGAAACAAGCATCAAAACAACAACCATAGCAGCAAAAACTCCAATTGTAACAATGGCAATCACAGCCAAAGCACAAACTGCTCCTGTCCTACGAAGAAGTACACAGCTAAAGTGAACAATGCTGAAACAGCAACCCGCTATGAATCTGATCCCCATTCTTTGACCTTGAAGGTCTCAAAACATAGGAACAGGGAAAAGAGGAGGGGTAACAGGCTTAAGTGCCCCTGTCTTCTCCCAAACTGACAAGAAATTGTACCAAGGTACAAACTTTGCTACCCACATCCCATGTGTCCTGCAATCCTTCATTTTTATGAACGTAAAAACTAAAGATTGCTCACAACTTCTTGTCTACCCAAGCACTTATAAATCTCATACACATAAAATTTTATTTGACTCTGGTGCACAACACACCATGGTTAGAAATCCATTTTTAACCAAATACAAGATACCAGTTGTCATAACCAACTTCAAATATGCCAGAATGGCAGACAAATCAAAGGTTCTACTTGAAGGCAAAACAACTTCCTTCAGAATTGACCTCCAAGGCAAACAAATATCAATCAAAGGACTTGTTATAAACAGCATAAACTACAACATTGTAGCAGGCATGGACTTGTTCACCCAAGTGAACCCCAGCATATGTTGGAAAACAAAGACCATGACCATCAAACAAAATGGAGTCAATTTCAACGTCCTCAAAGAACCTAACAACCTCATTCTGAGAGACACAATCTTTGTCCAAGTCATAAATCAGGACAAATAAGAACGTCTAACCAAAGACAGTACACTTCATATACTGGGGCACACATAATTCAATAATATGCAAACAACCAAGATTCAATGCCCAGAACTTGCGGCACTCCTAAAGGAATACACTCATGTATTTAAGGAAGAGCTCACAAAGCATATCCTGAACAGGAGTTCAAACACAACATTGACCTATGTAAGGCCATGCCCAAACCTGCACCCCTCTACAGACTCTCCCCCATGGAGATCCAAACCCTCAAAGAACATACTGAGGACAACTTAGCTAAAGGCTTCATCCACCCATCAGAATCCCCTTGGGGGGCAGCAGTGTTTTTTGTGAAGAAAAAGAAAGCTCACTCTGTCTAGTAACTGACTACAGAGCTCTAAATGCAAGCACATTAAAGAATAAATATCCCATCCCACTTATAGAGAATCTGTTTGCAAGACTCTCCAGAGCCAAATTTTTCTCCAAAATTGACCTCACTTCAGGTTACAACCAGGTTGAAGTAAAAGAAAAAGACATACTAAAGACTGTGTTCCATAAAATTTTTGGATCTTTTGAGTTTAGAGTAATAGATTTTGGGATGACCTGGTTGGCTTGACTGAAGTCAACTGCAGCTCTGAGGCCAGGCCCAGTTTTCAGAGGCTCATGCTACCACACACCACCCTTTGGTCTACAAAATATTGCATATGGATCAAATGAGGATCATTAATCAAAGCAACTAAAAAATGTACACATCTTGGTAGCAGACTTTTAATGGCGGATATTGATAGTGGAAGTGGGAATTTCACTTTCACAGTTATTTACAGCCTGTCAGCCCACAAGGATAAAGCAACCTTCTTTTCTCAACTTAAGCAGATTGATTTCCCTCCAGATACAATCTTTTTGGGGGATTTCAACTCTTGGCTGCTGCCAGCGGACAAGGCTCCACCAATGCTCCTTCTGGACCATTCTGGTCTGTTTGTGGATTGACAGCAAGGCTTGGGACTTATTGACATTGCAAATTTTGAGGCTGGATACCCGGCAGTTATGACGTGGAGTAATCCTGTGGAAACTATAGATTTCTCTGCCTCTTGCATAGACTATATATTCATTTCCCCAGGCTTGGATTCCATGTTTTTCCCACATTTGCCAGTGGACATCCTTGGGTTTGATCATAGACTCCTCTGCGCCACTATTAAGTTGGGAGACCATGTGGCATGCGCTACACAACAATCTCATATGCTCCCCAACAACTCAAACTGACAATGGATTGGCTGATCAATAACTTGGACCTTGAGATCAACAAAAAAACACAAGTAAGTGGAACAATGGGCCGTCATCAAAGCCAATGTGAAGAGACAGATTTTTAAGGAATCTTCCCAACTTGTGACTGCTAAGAAGGCTTACAAATGCCACATCACTAACACCATTAGACATCTGGAGGCAAACATTCCCAAACAAAAAACGCGAGCTGGACAGCTGCCTGGCAAGCAGCCCTTAAAAAGCTTGCCAGAATTGAGCAAAGCTGCTCATACCTGGCCCGCCTCCAGGCTGCAACATCCTTAGCAATTAAAGGCAAACAGCCTACCAAGGCCTTTATTTCCATATATAAAACTAGGGGAGCACAGAGGACAATATCAGAGGTAGTTGAAAATAGCATATCTCACACCTCAAAGGAAGGGGTGCTGGTGGTAACCCATACTTTCTACAGCAACATATACACTTCAGAAGGCAAACCAAATCCTATGGCCCTCAGTAAATGACTTGAAGTGGTTCCAGCAACCCGCAAAATGAATAATCTGACCCTCCCTATTGAAATGGAAGAGCTAGAAGACAGCATCAATATGGCACCAAAATAGAAGGCCCTTGGGCCTGACAGGTTGCCATATGAGTTCTACAAACACCATTTTTCTCTATTTGGGGCGATTCTTCTGGATGTTTTCAACACTGTTGGAAATTGCGCCATTAATGCTATTTCAATATGGCCTTTGAATAACAATATGTGCAAAGATTTGGTTGGGTTTGCTTTTTGATTTTGGGAAGTCCTCACCTTCCGCAAATGGGTCTGGTTCAATATCCACCCATTCTGGATTACCATACCTGCCCTTGACTGATCCTGGTATGATCTCATCCCAATGTGACCCCTTCTGCCATTCTGTCTACCTAATGAGTGATCATTGACGGTGTCTAATATTTAAGTAGAATCATTTCTCCTAATAAAGATAAGTTTATTCAAATTTTTGTTGGCTTTAGTATTCTTCAAGCTTTTTCCTTTCCTTTTTTCCAAAAGGACTTTCACATCTTGTATTCCAGGAAATTAAGGTATGTGCCCTTAATTTTGCCCTGAAGGCTAACCCAAGGCTAGCTTTGAACCTCAAATCTTTTGTTATAAAGATTTCCCGCTGTGTCCTCTTGGATGTTGTCCCCAGGAGCCAAACACAAAAATGGTCCTCACTAAATGGGCTGCAAGCCCCTTGGTTACCCCTTTCCCACACACATTCTCTGGCCCTTCTCCCTTTGTTTCTGAAGTACCCAAACAATCTAAAGTTTCTAGTACTCCTCTAGAAGAAGACATCACCAATGCCCCATCAACTCCCATGGTACTGGTGCTGTCTCCTGGGCCTGTGTGGTCCCCCTTCCAGCTTTCTCTCTCAACTACAATCAAGCTTGTGCTGCCGCCTGCTCTCTCCTCCACTCAAGCACTATGGCAATACACACTATCCCTGGTCTCTGTCCTAGGTACACTTCCAAAGACCTGTACTCCTTCCTTTTGGACTTTGGTCCCCCCTGCATTGATGAAGTCTATGGATACTATTGGCGTGTTAGTCAACCAGTTTATCCAACCCGCCCTGGTTCACCATCAACTTGCATACAGATCCCAGAACCAGCTTCTAAATGCTATAGTCACCGCTGTCTCAAACAACCATGCTCAAAATATGGCATATCAAGAATAGTCTCATAGCCTCTTTGTGTGTATTTTGGATAACCAGCGGGACTCACTGGCCTCCCGGAAATACCTAAATTCATCACTAAATTCCCTTTGCTACTTGCTTCCTGGGTATATCAAGGATCAACTGTGAAAATTGGATGAGCATCAAGCAACATGGCGTGGTCAAATTGAGGCCACTCTTCTAAAGCATTTTCAAGATTTTGAGACTCTGGTTGCTGAACTCAACCAATTTTGGGAGCATATTAATTCTCAGCTTGAGCTGGTTGGGACTCATATTGATACCTGGGGCTGCCACCTGCAACACCAATACAGACTGGATAAGGCTGCATTAGGCAACACTATGTATCAAGTACAAAATTATGTGGATGATAGAGTAGCGTCCATCAAAGTTACACCTCCCGCTCTTCCTGTTGAGGTCCTGTCTGACTTTGAAGCCCAGGTATGGGAAGCCATAGCTGAGCTCAAAGCTACTACTTGACGGCAATTTTCTGTTCAGAACCCTCCTCCAGTAGAACATATGCCTGACTCTTGCATTGCCTTGCTCACCAATCAAATAGCTACCTTGCAAGGAGAAATTGAGTATTTGAGACAACGCCTCTCTAATCATGATGATTTGTCCTCTGAGTCTGAAGGTGAAGAGGAAGCTGAGGTCACTAGTACTCCCACTCATGGCAATCATTATTATTGACCTGGCTTGGAGGACCAACCCTGGGTCAACTGCGCTCTTGCCTTGGATAGCTAGCAGAAGTAACAAATGATGTTGCTGATAGGCAGGATGCACTGGAACAAGAGATACAAAACCTCTCTTGCTTGACCAAGACAATGAATGAACAGGTCATCCCTTTGGTTGCTCAGACCACTTCCCTGACCACCAGCCTCAATGGGATTGCTGGCACCCTATTGGTGCAACAAATTAAGATTGATGAATTCAGAGCTGCTGCTGCTACCACTGAGATATCAGTGGGCCAAACAGCTCTACCTTGGATACCCTAGAGGAGAGCCTTTGACTTCTATGGACTAGACAGCCTGATGCTGAATCTGAGTTTGAGGGCAATCACCACATTAACTTCTTCAAACCAGGTGACAACAGCCAATCCACCTCCTTGTCCATTGACCCTAATTATAAGCCTTCATTCAAACAGATATTTGACCCTAAACCCTCTACCATTATCACCTTTCTAACCATTTATGAAACTGCAATGCGTAGGGCTAATGAAAAACTCAAAAAGGAACATATCCTCTCCTGTCTCCCTCTCACATGCCAAGAATTAGTAGTCCCTGAGCTCCCCTCCATTGTCACCTGGGAAGATATGAAGCGCCTCCTTATTGAAGAGTTTGGAGGAGATCTCAGCTTGGAGATCAAGAAGGATGCATTTACACACATTGCCTTTAAGCCCAAGGAAACCCTGGCTGAGTTTGTGGATTGCTTCTACATTGAAGGCCAACAGTTAATCACCAGTCAACAGTTAACCCCCAGGAAGCTTACACGGCTTGTTCAAATGCTTTGAAAGTGAACCAGCTTTTATGCCTACACTTTAAGGCACACAAGTCTTTACTCACTTCCATGAAGAGTATTAAGAAACTCTTGTAAGACATGCATTTGACCCATGGGGGTACAGTGGTACGTGAAAATAAAGCCAATAATGCTGGGACTACCTCTTGTACGCCGCGCATTATGACACTGGGTGCTGGTGGACAGGCTAAGAGGCAAGGTTGTCATAACTGTGGCCAAATTGGGCACCACTCACGCACTTGCACTAATCCTTGAGTGGAAGGTTGTGACCCCAAGGAACAGGCGGGAAAAGAGAGGTCAGCTTAGAGACAGAGACACTCTCTGCTGACCAATCTCCCCTGTCTCCCCCTGATCCTCTGTCTGATGAGGAAGCTCTGTCTTCCTCTGGCCCAACTATCCTTCATCTATTTCACAATATTTCCAGTGATTTGGACACTGAAGATTCTGAAGTGAAGATTCTGATAGCTATGGTTATTCTGTTCTGGCTGTTCCAGAAACTATCTCTGTCCCATACAAGCTTTGCTCCGGGAAGACCACCACCACTTCTTGAGTACCTGCAAGTGAAGCTAAAGCCATGGTGGCTTGTCCTTACCTAGCTCAAGCCCATTGACCTCCCATCTTGGTTGATTATTCTGAGGAAGCAGCCAAGCTAGCCAAAGCTCTCTTCCAAAACGTAACTGTATCTCTCCTGCTACAGACTGTATATAAGGAGATTCCTGCGTTACAGTGCATGCTAGCTAAATGAGAAAAGGAGCTAGAGGCTGCGCAAGATGTGTTGGAAGTCTTGCCCCCCTTTGGGAAAGATATAACCTGCGTGGAAGTATCAATCCAAAAGGTTAAAATCAAAGCCATCTTGGACACAGGTTCTCCATTCAACGTGGTATCTTAAAAACTAATGAAGAAACTTAAACTGGCCCCTGACCTCAACTACAATCAGTCATATGGCACAGCTGGCATGGCACAAACGCGGGCCATTGGTGCCTACTCCGCTCTACCCATGAGGTTTGGGAAACTCCTCATTGCTTCCCCCGCTGTAGTCCTTGAGAACAAAAGCTATGACCTCTTTGTTGGTACACAATTCCTTTGAGAGTATAACAGGATTGTAAACTTACAAGATGGATATCTTTTGCTATAAGGATATGAGGTCCCTTTGATTTTTGAGGAACCTCTGCGCCTCCCAGGAAAATGTCTTAAAACTGGAATGTTTGAGTACCCCACAGGTATCTTCTCTCTCAAGTATAGGACTCACTCCTCCAACATGCGCACCCCCCCTCCTTCCTGCCCTGCGGAAGAAGGGGTACCTCTTCTTGCCCCTGCGGCTATCACCATTCTCCCAGACTCTCAAGTGGTGATTGATTCCCAGATTTCTTATGAGCTACCTGAAAAATTGTTCTTGGAACTCTACTCACCTGAATCCCTAAGCTGTAAGGAGCCCCACCTGTGTCCTGGGATTCTAGATCAAACCCACAAAGAGCCTGTACAATTACTGCTTGCCAACCTGAAAGCCCTTCCCATGCGGGTGACTTGAGGCCAGGTTGTAGGGCATGGCAATATACTGGGAGAAGAACAAGTGGCCTCCCTCTACCCCTTTGGAACTTTTAGTGATTTCAATCTACCTGAAGACAATCCACAAGTTCTCTCCTTGTTCACCACTGCTGATTTCCCTCAATTGTCTCCCATCCAACAAAAAGACATGTTGGAACTGCTCAATCAGTTTAGTGACATCTTTGCCTCTGGACCTACGGACTATGGCCTGGCTAAAGGAGTCATCCATCAGATTGATACTGGAGATGTACCCCCTTTTTGTGCCAAACCATACCGCTGTAGTAGGGTAGAGGATGATAAAGTGTCTAAAGAACTCAAGCAACTACTAGACACTGGGTTACTGGCTCCTTCTCAAAGTCCTTGAGCTTCCCTGTTACTGATCCTCAAGAAGAAGGATGGAGGGCACTGCATTGTAATAGACTATTGCTGCCTGAACTCCCTCACTAAGAAAGACTCATACCCCTTGCCCAGAATTGACAATGCTTCCAACAGCTGGGTGGTTCCAAGTTTTTCTCAGCCATGGATCTAGCCTCTGGCTACTGGCAAGTTAACTTATCCCCTGAAGACAGAGAAAAGACTGCGCTTATCACCTCAGGAGGCCTTTTTGAACCCACTTGTATGCCCCAAGGACTCTGCAATACCCCTGCACCTTTCAAAGGGCTATGCACTTCATCCTAAAAGACCTAAAGCTCTCTTGTGTCCTTGTGTACCTTGATGACATCACCATATTCAATGCTACTTTTACTGATCACTTGGAACATCTCAAGGCTGTCTTCATCAAGATCTGCAAAGCTGGCTTGAAACTCAAACCCTCAAAGTGCTCCTTCTTTAAAGAACACCTTGAATTCTTAGGTCACAAGGTCACTCAAACTGGAATCCACCCCATGAATAATAAGGTGGAAGCCATCAAAAAGATGCTACCTCCCACAAATCTTTGAGAGGTTCAAGTATTCCTTGGTATGATGGGATACTACCAACAGTTCATACCTGATTTTGCTGAACTGAGTGAGTTCCTTGTCCAACTGCTTTGCAATGTCCCCTTTGAATGGACTGACAGCTAACAACAAGCATTCAAAGCGTTGAAGGCCAAGCACAAAGAGGCTCCTATCTTGTTCTATCCGGATTAAGATAAAGAGTTCATTTTGTATACTGACACTAGTGGAGTAGCTGTGGGTACCATCCTAGCCCAGATTTACAACAAAGGCATGAATTGACCTGTAATCTATTCTTCACAGGTCCTCAATAAGCACAAGAAGAGCTACAGCGTCACTGAGAAGAAATGCCTGGTGGTGCTGCATGCTGTAAAACAGTTTTGGCACTAAATTTATGGGACCCACTTCACGGTGGCCACAGATCACTCCTCCCTCAAATGACTGCAATAGCTAAAGAAGACTGAAGGTTGACTAGCGCATTGGGCTCTGTGTCTACAAGGGTACATTTTTACTGTGATACACTGTCCTGGGGCCCAACATCAGAACACTGATGACCTGTCAAGGATGCCAATTCTAGCTATCCACCCCGCTGACGCTGATTACCTATATGAATTAATAGGGTATCCTGACTCTTGGACCACTGAGCCAGAAGACATTTGCTTGGAGCTACAGACCCTATCCAAGGACACTGTAATTTTTGATAGGCAGCGCTTCAAAAAGGTTAACAATGCCTACCTACCCTATGTTCACCCTAGCATGAAGATAGTCATTATCCTCCAAGCTCACACTGACACCAGGCATGGGGGTATAGCCAAAACTCATGACTGGTTATGAAAGAACTTCTACTGGGAGAACATGTGCCTTCTGATCCCTGATTTCTTGCCTCCTGCCATTTGTGCCAACTCCAACGCCCTCGCCCATCCCAACACCAATTCAAACTCATCCCTCCTAAGCATGATTTCCACACTGTGAGTATTGATGCTGTTGAGCCTTTCCCTTGGTTTAGGTTGGTATGTTGATTTATCTTAGTTGCCATAGACCATTTTAGAAAATGGGTTGAAGCCAGAGTGATCAAAGATATAACCGCCAAGACCACAGCTACTTTCTTGCTGCAAGACATCTTCTATTGACATGGCTGCCCTCAAGTCCTGCTTTCTGAAAATGGTACCAACTTTAATGCTTGCCTCATCATGTCTATTGTTGAGGCTATGAGGACCCACCAATTGGGTCATTATTTTAGGGATTGGGCCATTTTCTAATGCACATGCTGCTCAAATCGCAGCATAACACAGTTTGATTTTGAAAAAGTAACTAATTACACATTTTATATTTAAAATATTAATAACTCAATGAAAAATTAATATTTTTTCACACTGTAAACTATCAAAATAAAGCTAAGAATTCCATCTTTTTATTAATGTAAACTTTTTAATATGTATACTACACTCAATATTAAAGCAAAAGTAATTTAAAAGATTAATATCCAGATTTTATTATATGATTCTATCTAATGATATAAAGTAGATCACTTCAAAGCTAATAAAAGCTCTTTTTTAATATACAAAATATCCTTTTTATTTAAAAAAAATAAAGATAAGATTAAGAGCTTTATTTTTGCATTTTGTTTATTTAAAAAGCTCAATTATTTAGGATTTTATGGCAGTTTGAAGTTAGGATGTTTTTATCACTGTTTAGATTAATTTTAAGGTTTAAGTGAGCTTTGAACCTCAAATTAAGCATTCTTTAAATAGAATTCTTTAATATTTTATCATTTTAAAAATATGCGGAAGAGTTACAGTTAACTGAACACATCATTTTAATTGATTTGCATTGATTCAAAGATGATATGATGTAATAATGATGTTTAGCTGCTTTACATATATCACTTGTGCATGAAAACTAGGTATTTAATTAATTCTGCAAACATAAATTCAAGTTCAAACTATAGTAAAAGCTATCACACCATTTCTTTCAGAATGGTGTCATTTAGCTTGGTATATAAGAGCTAAAGCACTACAAAGCTTCTAATCCAAATGACCCCATTCAAAGGGCAACCACCAGAATTAACTCATTCTGCAAGTTGACTCACTGAATGTTGACAATTTGTTGACATTCAGTAGTTGACATTATTTTAGTATTTATCCGCCAGAATCGGGCATTTCCAAAACTAAGGTAATTTTTCATAGTGAATTATTAAGTCAGAATTGAAAAATTAAAAAGGAACAGACATAATGTTGACACCATTTAAACAAAGGCTTAATTTTAAGCCAAAAAACTAATATAATTTACTATGAAAATGTAAGTTTCTTTGTACTTTTACATTAAGGTCAACTACAGTAAGTAATATCTGGATGTCAACCCCAAATAAGAATCCATAAATTTCTTAATAAAATACACAATATTCTAAAAATAATTATTTTTATTTTTTATACTACTGTTTTTATTAAATAAATAATAAGATAAGCATTGAACAAAGACATATGCCAACTTTTAGAGCATTCTTTGTATTATTTAGATATTTACTGTTATTTTAAACTCACTGGATAAACTATAGCTTATTTCTGGAAGTCCACTTAAGCCAAAACACATATTTTAAAACTAGAATTTATATATGTAATTATAATGTTGACTTTGTGTCAAATTGATGTGTCACCTGAATTGCAACAAAGGGGTTTGGCTAAGCAAACAAAGTGACATAATTTAAGCAAGATTTAATAGGAGAGTTACTATAAAAGAACGCTGACTGCCTGAATGTTGATACCTTCACTTGTTTATTAGTAAAACACTGCCGCTTAACAGAAATCACACATACAAAGGTAGGGTAATTCAGGCCAAAGTACCCAGGGCTATACTTTAGACTTCCCTATAAAATCCCTATTATTTATTTTTCATAAGTTACATATGCAAATCTTTAAATTTTTTAAATTTAAAAATAATCAATTTTGGCCTTAAAAACCAACTCTGGAAAATATTAACCAAGCTTTATAAGTGATTTATATAGTGTTTTTCTAGTTTAATGCTGACTTTTGGTATGTTGATGTCAAAAAAAGCAATTTTTTATGCTGATAAACTAAATTAAATATTTTAGACTATTGTGACTACCAGAATGTCAAATTTTTATTTAAACATGGTTTTTTCTATTCTTTACTAACAAACTAGCTCTAAAATTACTTTCTATACTTCTATAAACTATTTAATTCATAATAAAAATAAAACAAGTGATTATTATTTAATTTTATTTATGTTTCACATGATTATTCTTACTTTATGAACTATACTCTAATTATTGTAGAAAAAATCTTCCAAGAAGCCACAAATAGCCCCAAGTCAACCAAGAAAGTACCCAAAGCCTCTGGAAAGGCCCAAAGTCCCTACCCCAACAAAAAATTCAGCTAAAGAGCCCTCAAAAAAACAGAAGACAAAGGAGAAGACGCCAGACCCTGAAAGCAAAGAGCCCTCCTCTGCCCCCTCCTCTTCTCCAAGCTGGTAATAATCAGAAGTAGATGAGGTTCCACTAAACAAGCAAGGAAGAAAGAAGATACCCAAGAGTCCAGAACCCCAATCAAGCCCAGATGAATCAAGCTCAAAGGAATCAAGCCCCAAGGAATCCAGCTCATCTCAGTCCAAGAAGCGCAAGAATCCAACTCCAGATAATTCCCCTCCACCGCCCAACAAATCTGCACCTCCATCCTCTTCATCAAGTATCAATAAAGAAGATCCTGATGATTAACTTTCTGACTAGTATCAATCACCAATTGGCTCATGAGATTCCCTAAAGGTTCACAATATATATAACATCAAAGGAGAGTTTTAGCTCCCAATGAAATTCCCTTGGTTTTCCCCTCTAATGTCTATAAAAGGAGGTGCAAGTTTATTCTGTGATGGCTATGTTTTCAATTGCAACAATCAGAAGAGAGCAGGAATAATCAATCATTATGTATGTGAAGATAGAAGCTGCGCTGCCAGGATCAATAAAGAAGGATGGGATAAAGTCACTAGTGAAAAAGGAGAGCACACATGCAATGCTCTAATCAATCTTATTGAAAAGCTTCAAAAGTGGTATCTCTACCAAATGGTCCCAGTCTCCAAAGACGTCAAGGCTTCTGATCTGGCAGTTAAGTCCACCACACATCTAAGTAATGAGAACCTGAAGCTCATCCCTGACCGCGACCAGTTAGTGAAGTACATATGTGACAAACACCGTGATCTATTCCCCCATAAGAAATCTGCAATGATCCAAGGAGAGTTAGTATTGACAGAGGAGTTAAAGATGTTCAATGGTGATGAGGTATTCCTTTTACATGATGATGGGCCTATAGCAGAGGCAAGAATTATTTGCTATGCTACACAACAGAACCTGGAGCAGTTGAGGGATTCAGAGACCTGGTTGTGTGATGGTACCTTTGCAGTATGCCCCCGCCTTTTTACCAACTATGGGTTGTAAATTCCCTTATTGAAGGCAAGGTGCTCCCATTTGCCTACTTTCTGCTTCCTGGGGCAACAGAAGAGATCTACACAAAGGCCTTTAAAATCCTTCAGGAGGGCTCAAAGCCCTACCCAGTAATAGAAAGAGTCCCCCTGGCCATAACACTAGAGCTAATCCAGATACCAATGAAAAGGATGAAGCCAACCTTGCTGCAGAAAAAGAAGCTCAAGATAAAGCACTTGGACCCTCAACTATAATCATGGACTATGAAACTGCCCAGTATAACACTTTTGTAAATACCTTTGATGGAGAGGTCCAGGGGTGTTTTTTCCATTATTGACAGGCTGTCAACAGGAAACTAAAGGGTCTACCTGAGCTCAGCAAGCTCCACTGTCTAGATACATCAGGAAAGTGCAAGTTCTTAATTCAGCAGTTTGTAGCACTAGCCTTTGTAAAGCCAGAGCATACTGGACAAGCCTTTGACCTCCTATTCCAGGATCCATATGCCAAGAAACATGATGGTGCTTTCTACCCTTTCATTGAATATTATGAACCACAGTGGATTGGACGTAAGATCACTAAGCGCCGGAGAAAGCCCAGAGCCAAAGCTAACTGGAACTGCTACCAGGCAGTTATTAAGAATGAGATGAAAACAACTTCATCTTTGGAGGGCTGACATAAGCATATAAAGTCCTCCTTTTGAATCAAGCCCAGATACAACACCTTCTATGAGCACCTCAAAGTCCAACAGGGGAAGACTGTTGCATCCATCAGAGATATTGAGAACTGCCCATCCAAGAAGAAGAGAACCACCAAAGAGAAACAGTATCAAGAGAAGGTCAAGGACGTTGTCAAGGCCAAGTATAAACTTTCAGAGATTGGGGAATACATCAAGAAGATTGTCACAGTTCTTAATGATAACCAGGTGATCACAGTCTAGCTTTCAATTAAATTTATTGAGTATTGCTTAATTTTTTATATGGTTCTTATATATTAAGCATAATATTTTTAAATAAATAGTTATTCTAAATAACTCATTAATAATTTATGATACTGTTTTTATAAAATCATTGATTTTCTATTGATAGTTTGATGCTTTAGACTGTATTACATGGCCTATATTGGTATTTTACTAGTAAATTATATGTTTTTTGTAGTTTTCAATATAGAAAAACCTTTATATTTCTGTTTCTGATTGTTATATTTTGCTATAATATGTAAAAATTTTATGTAGTATCTTTTTAAGTTTATTGGATTTTTTTTGTTTTTATAAGTGGGAAAAAATTTATTATAATAAAGATAGCTAATTTCATAGTAAAATAAAATAAAAGTGTATTTTTATGAATTTTTTTAACTGTCATGTATAATTTTTTATGGACTTTTTAAAATCTATGTTGTCACATTACCCTAAAAAATATCTTGAAGCTTAATTTTTATTAAGTAAAATGTTCAGGAAACAGGTTTCTGCTTATTAAAAAAGTGTCAACATTTAGTAGTCTACATGAGTTAAAACTTAATTGTGACTTTTCAATGCTGTTGAAATTAAAGTATTTTTAATTCTGATTATCAACATATAGTAAATCAACTTGCAGAATGAGTTAATTCTGGCAGTTGCCATTCAAAGGCCACATTCTGATCAGAACTACTCCATCATTAAGGCACATTTCAGAGATCTGGCCTAATTACAGATTCAAAATACTACCATGTCCTCAGTTAAATTTACTTCTGCCATGCTACTCTTTTTTTCCTTGGGAGCTTCAACAAAAATAGAAAGAATTGCAATATTAAAAAAGGCATTCCTCTTCATTGCTGGTGATGATCTTGATAACTTCACCAAGCACTTCCTTAATCAAACTGAATTTGGGAGATCTCAGTTCCTGCCAACTATTCAAAATCAAAAAAGCAATGAGTTCATTGAAAACTTAAAGGAACTCATGAAATCTTCTCCCCAAAAGCATCTTCCAGCCGTGTAATCTCTGGTTACTTCCAGTTACTCCTTAAAAGAGCTTAATGATATGGGGTTTAATATAACCAAAAGTGAGTTTGAATACTCAAGAAAAATAAATAAAAATGTAAGCTTAAACAAAAAAAGCCAAAAAATAATACCTATTCATTAAAAAAAGAAATAACTAAAAAATAATTAAAATATTGCTGGAAAATTCTTTTAAACAAGCCAGTTTACAAAAAAAGTGCCTGAAAAAATTTATAAAGATATAGAAAAAGAGATGAGTAATTACTCAACTGAAATTAAATACTCTCTACTTAAAACAAAAAGAAATATATGAAAATATGAAAAAATGAAATTTCAGTTTCAATTTCTACTTACTGTAAATTAATTCCTAAAAATATAACAAGAATTAAAAAACAAACTGATATGTGCAATATTTGTAATTTAAAAAATTCACTAGAAAAAAAGAAGGAAGAATGTGAAAGTAAAAACTTACCATTACCAGAATCTATAGGCAATGACTTAAATACTATTAATCAGCACCAAGACTTTTATGTTCATCAAAATAGGGAATATAAAAAGATATTTATGAATTAGATGATGAGTCTTGTGTTGTAGTTATAGATTATAAGGAAAACTTAAAGATTGGAAGTGGTCCAATTGAGACCAATAATTGTTTTTATTCAAAAAAACCTATCTCATTATTAGGGTTTGCATTAGTTTTTAAAGAAAACAATAAGATCAAATATGAATATCATGATTTTTTGTCTCAAATATTATCACATGATTCTTTATTTTCAGGTGAATGTCTAATTAGTCTTCTTAAATTAGATATATTTAAAAAATAAAAAATATAAAAGTGTGGACTGATAATGGAAATAATTTTAGATCATATGAATTTTTATATTACTTATTTAAAGAGACAACTAAATATATTAAGGGTTCTATAAAATATAATCATTTTTTTGAATTTCATGGAAAAAGCATTGTTGATGGTCACTTTGGTGTAATATCAAAAATGTTAAAGGAAAAAGAAAATGAGCTTTATATTAAAAATATTAATGATCTTAAAAATATTTTTGAGCAAGAAGAAAAAAGAAAAGAAGTATATAAATCAGTACTATCAGGCTCAAACATTTCTCAAAAGTCATTCTTTTATATTTATGAAAGAAAAGTTAGGCCTATAAAAAGAGAGCTTGAAGTTAAAAACTGCACATTAATCTTTCATTTTTATTAAAGATGGGAAGTTATATACTTCACCTCTAACATTTGAAAGTTTATCAGAATATTCTGAAATAAATTATCATTTTAAATCATGTGATGATACCAGAGAAACAAAAATATCAGACAATGCTAGTGATGTATTGGGGCAAGTTCATGAAGTAGGGCAACTTACTAGAGGGTGTATTTTAAATAGAGTTATCAGTCTTTCAAAAACAACAACCTTTTTTCTGAAACAAACTAAGAATATTTATGATGAGCCAAAGATAGGTTATTAGCACTTATAGCTTTGGGGATGCTATTACTCTCCCATGCAACTCATCATAAATATTTTTGGTTTGTAGTTTGTAGTAGCACCTAAGATATTTTTAACATTACTATAAGTTGCACTTTTCAATTCTAAAATTGATGACTTATTTTTTAAAAAAAGCATCTAAGCCCAAGATCAATTAAAGTTTTGGGATTGGTTATACTTTAAGCTTTCTGAATAATTAGAATATGAATAATGTGATTAAGTTATAAAATAATCAATCTGGCGCCTAGGCATAACAAGAAAAATAATGACCCAATTGTTCTCTGCGCCATATAACCCCTCAACTAATGGAACTGTTGAACAAGCCAATTCCTCCCTGGTGTCCATAATGAAGAAGCTCATGCTCTCTGATGCTGCCAATTGGGATATTTTCCTGCCTGCTGCCCTCTTTGCTTACTGGCTCAGTAGACACCAAGTAACTGGTCAGTCCCCTTTTGCCATGCTGTATGGGTGTGAAGCCACCCCCCCTCAATCTTGAGACCCCCCTTGATTGAAGTTGATGCGTCTGCAAATCCTGAGGACCATGTTAAGGACTTAACCAATTGTATCATTGACATCCAATTGACAGCTTACCCCACTGCTTACAAGGTCAAGGCTCTGGAGCTCTCCCTGTCCAATGCTGCTAGAGCCCCCTCCCTGAGTATCAAATAGGCAACCTAGTTCTCTACTACCAGAATTGTACAGGTGGTAGAGCTCATAAGCTGGATTCCCTCTGGGTTGGGCCCTGTGAAGTCACCTTTAAAAATGATGTTGAGTATACTGTGAAACTACTGTCTTCTGTTCATCCTTTTGCCCGCTTTCACTCCAAATTTCTCTGCAAGTATCAACTCCCTGTGTCCAATCTTGAGGGGGGAGATGTCAGAAATCACACAATTAATGCTATTTCAATGTGGTCTTCAAATATTGATAGCTGCAAAGATTTGGCTGGGTTTGTTTTCAATTTTGGATATTCCTTGCCTTCCATAAATGGGTCTGGTCCAATATTCACCCATTCCAGATTATTGTACCTGTTTGTGAATGATCCTGGTATGACCTCATCCCAACGTGACCCCCTCAGCCACTCTGTCTTTCTAATGAGTGATCATTGACGGTGTCTAATATTTAAGTAGAATCATTTCTCCTAATAAAGTCAAGTTTATCCACATTTGTGTTGGCTTTAATAATCTTCAAGCTTTTTCCTGTCCTTTCTGCCAAAAGGACATTCTCATCTTGTTTTCCAGGAAATTAAGGTACATGCCCTTAATTTTGTCCTGAAGGCTAACCCAAAGCTAGCTTTGAACCTCAAATCTTTTGTTATAAAGATTTTCAGCCGTGTCCTCCTGGATGTTGTCCCCAGGAGCCAAACACAACAACTAGGTTAGGTGGCAGCTTGTGGCTTGTTAGTATACATTAGTTTTTAAAGCTACAGCGCTAGAGAGACCAGCTTGGGTGCAAAGAAAGGATAAAAAACTAATGAATCTATACTGGTTAAAATTGATCTGGGCCCACCTTGATCCTGTTTGCATCTGAGTTGATTTCCCTTAGTGCTGTAGCTCTGCAAGCCGCTATATTAAGAGCGTCACCAATATCAAGAAACCAACCAAAAATGGCCTGTGTTTGTTCTACATTTTACGTCAAGCCTAGATCTGACTTCTATTGCATCTCTCAGAATCTAAAGAATCAATACAGCTGAAGCCATCTGGGAACGCTTGCCATGGATCTAAATAAGGTTCACTTCCAACACTTTGTAAGATAGATTTTTGGGTATGCGAGTTTGACCTAAAGACTATTAGGATCAATATATCCCAGATAAAGAATACTTGAAACAAAGAAAATGATGCCTCCATATGATCCCTGTTATGTGTTTAATCAGCTAAAAGTGACAAAGGAAAGGCATGGACAGCAGGGAATCCAGAAAGGAGCAAAGGACAAGCCAATTATTAAATTACTTTGTGGTTAGCCATGGGAGTCCTCTGTTAAAGTATGACTAGTAGTGTGAAATTAGGGATGAGAGTGAGGGTGTAGGTTGAGTGTGAGGGGGTTTGGGTATATAAAGAGGATGATAAAGTATATTTCCATCAACTCCTTTTATGCTATAAAACATTCTAAACACTCTTTTGTCATGGTTGGGGTAGAGATAAATAGAGCAGAGTATCAAGTGAAGACAAGAATGAGGTGACTGTTCCCTGCATTTGATATATGAAATACTGACTAAGAAAAGCGCAGCAACAAAATTCTGTGTAAATAGTCATTATATTCATTCAATTCCAGTAGTATAAAAGCCATGTTATTTGGATCCCTGGCTTGTATTACACTGCCAATATTGTATGACACAGTATCATCAAGATGACAGTCTGCTTAGCCTAGCAGGTATATGAAGCTCTGGAATCTCACCTCTTGAGGGGCATCCTTTGTCTTCTCAATGTCTTCCCTTTGATGGCTCAGATAGACTATGTAGTTTTCCCCTGTTGGATCCATATATACAGCATAGCATCCCTAGAAGACCTCTATCTGTACCTGGTGACATAATTGGCCAAAGTCTAAAAAAATACAGCCCCTCTAAGGAAAATTTCAAAAGCGTCCTAAAAGTTGGGACTGTGGTTATTTTTTGCCACCTGCATAATTATGGCCTTTTTGTAACCATGATCCTGGTAAGTTATGGCCATCTTTTAATAGGATATAAAGTTACATTATTGTAGTTGGCATGAGAAGTCATCTAGACAGGACCTGCCTATTCTTGATTATATGGTGTATTTTTGGGCTCAACCCATTTATCCTCACAATAATTAGATAATAATTGCATCAAGATTAAAACTCTATGCATCCACACCTGACCACTTATTTGGGGACCCAGATTCCTGGTGAACCTGTCAGTATCTGACCTGAGTAAGTTTATTGTCAGAGCTGTGCTGTAATAGTGACAGCATGGTAGGATAAGCCCCTGTACACTAAGATGCCTTTTTAGAACCTACAGGCTTCCCTCTGAGTTTGTTTCCTTGCCTTTTCACCCAATTGAGCACTTTCATAATGTTTGCTTTGGTGAATCTGAGGCGTCCAGCAATTTCCTGAAAGTCCATTTCATTGTATTCAGGGCCATAATATCCTGGACAATCTGATTGATTAAAATGTTTTGCCTTTATTTGATGTTGAGCTTGAGTCTGCCTCTTGAGAATTAGCAGATGCTGGTTGGGTTACCCATCCAGTGAAATGAGTGTTGTAACCAAGATCCCCCTCTTGCCTGCCAACATATCTCACAATACACAGGGGGCACTCAATGAGTTGCCCCATGACATATCTAACAACATGGATCAATCTGATGACAAGGCCAAATTGCAGGCACTATCTCCTAATTAGGAGCATGGCCAGTTTGACTTTTCTGATCCCCACACAAGTTATTCCTTGGCTCTAAAACTTATATGGAACTTGCCACTGTGTCACACCTTGATGGCCTTGTGGCTTTCTCTCATAGTATATTAGTCATGATACCAATTAATAAACATTATATTATTCAATTAATTCTTATCCTTTCTATTAGAATTTTGTCTTCCCCAATCAAATACTGAACTCTCATTGGTTTAGTTACAACAGTGGTAGCAACAGTAGGTTCATAAACTACCTAAAAGAAAATTCTCCTCAAGAAATGACATATTACAGGCCGTATGGCTACTCCACACCAGAAAAATTTCCTCCCTATCTCCAATGGGGACATCCTTGAGGGATACATTATCTACCAGGAACAGCTGGTACTCACAAGAGTTTACAATTGTCTCCACCTAGGACAATGTGCCGCCAGTGTCACACCACCACATTCAGACCTTTTGCAACACATGCTGAACCTCCAACTAGAGTCTTTTGCAGTTGGTGTCAAAGAAACTGACATTGTCAGTTGGCTCCAATCTACTAAAACTTGCCTCTGCATCTGTCAGGTTCCTGAGCCCATGTGGGTTGCCACTGCATCTGGCTGCCTCATGGGGCCTGCCGCTGTGTGGTTCACCAACTGGGCCAGTTAAGAACTTGACGTTATCTGGGCGGCATTACAAGACGCTGCCAAGTCCCGCTACAGCAAAACCTTCTCCCCCATTGTTGTGGGAACTCCTCTTCTAGCAATCAAAAAAACTGGTTCCGTTCCTGAGTACCTTGCCACCTGGCAACAAGCTCTTGCTGCCGCCCCCAAAGCTGTGACTGACAGAAATGCAATGCTACTCACTCTCATTGTCAATGGACTGAAGCCCTACATCTGTAAGTGGGTTCCTGTAGGGTGCTGCACTTCTGTCAATGATTGTTACAAGGCCATTATAGAGGCCAACAACCAGGCTTCAATGGGACTCCAAAGGTCTAATGATGCTTCTTCCCAACCTTGTCCTGCACCTGGTAGCACCCACAACCAAGTAGGCTGCTGCCAATATTATCAGCAGGAAAATGGGGCCAAATGCCCCTGCAAGGAGGAGCTTTATTTGGCCCAGATTGAGGACTCAGGAAAAATCTGAGGGTTGTAGATACAAGAGATTCTGCAACCCCACTTGACTCACATTCTCAATCTCTCCTTGCCAAGAATCCCTGCAACTACAATATACACAAAGTGGAGACCCTAGACGTATTCCAAGTTCACAGTGACAACCCCACCCTCCAATCCATTCATCCATCCAATAAAATCACCTGCTTGGACTACCCCCTTTTTTCTGTGGGAACACCCACAAATCTTTGGTAGATACTGGAGCCAATCACATCATGATCAACCAGGAATTCACAGACTCCCAGCAGATAGATCAAGTACCAAGGTGCTTCAAAGCAGTGCATGTGGCCAACTCCTGTAGGGTGGCCATCACTCATGAGACAGTACCATTATATGTGAGAATGGGAAACATCTAGGTTAAGCTCTCTGGGCCAATTATGGCAGGGCTCAGCCACAATGTCATTGCTAGCCTCAACTGGCTCCAACATAACTTACCATATATTAACTGTGACACCTCTGTGATCACACTCAACCAGAATGGGGTAGTCTTTCAGATCTACCCCATTGAAATGAGCAAGCTGCTTTATGACACCGTGTTTGTATGGCTCACAGAGGCTGGCTCCTAAAACTTCAAGGGGGGAACCTGTACTTTAATTAATGTTCAGTTGAAGTCATTTTCTCTGAACCCACAACACCCCCCTCAGATACACCATCATCTCCAGCACTAGTATCACTTCTTGAAGAGTACAATGGCATATTCAGAAAAACGCTAGATTAACTGCACCCTCCAAGAAAAATACAACATGCTGTCCAGCTACAAGGGTTGTTGCCCATGGTAAAACTCTCTATTGTTTGACGCCTAAGGAGAATGAAACTCTTTTTCAACACCTTGTGGACCTCTGATAAGGGTTTCATCCATCCCTCCCTCTCATCATATGGGGCTTCAGTCTTCTTTGTAGCCAAGAAAGACAGGTCCCTTTGCTTTTGTAACCAACTATCACACACTAAATGAGGTGACAGTCAAAAACAAGTACCCTTTGCTGCTAATTGACAACCTGTTTGATACACTCACAGGTGCAAAGATCTTCAGTAAGATTAATCTCACTTTGGGGTACAACCAGGTCTGCATTGTACCAGGGGATAAGGCAAAAAATGCCTTCTGCACACACTCTGGGTTGTTTGAGTGTTGAGTCATGAACTTTGGAATGACTAATGCTCCCTCCAACTTTGCCATGTTGATGAACAAAGTCTTTGAAGACCTTATTGAAAAGTGTGTTGTTATGTATCTTGAGGACATTATTGTCTTCAGCTAAGACTAAGCAACACATCTCCAATCCCTTTGTGCTTTACTCAACACCCTTTGAAAACATCAGTTAAAGGCCAAGCCTTCTAAACGCTAATCTCTCTGGTCAGAGCTTCTATTCTTGGGGCACACCATCTCAGCCCAAAGAATAAAGCCCATCCCTTCCAAGATCAAGGCAATCACAAGCATGCCACCCCCCCGTCAATGTGGGTCAGGTGTGTACATTCTTGGACATGGTTGCCTATGTGCAAAAGTTCATCTCCAACTTCAGAGAACTAATTGCGCCTCTCAACAAACTTTTAAAACCCAAAAAGCGCTTCCACTGGACACCTGCCAGAGATCAGGCCTTTGAGACGTTGATGCAGAGACTTATAACCACACCTGTACTACAATTCCCCAATTGGAATTACCAGTACAAACTCAAAACTGATGCCTTTGACAGGGCCATAGGGGGTGTATTAGGCGTGGAAACTGATGAAGGTGTTTCCTTCCTGTGGCCTGCAAATCCAGGAAACTTATCAACTCAGAGCAGCGCTACCCCATACATGATAAAGAGTTAGCGGCAATTGTGCACTGCATCAAGAAATTAGCGCTGTTACCTGGGAGGAACCATGTTCACACCCCAAGTCTTGACATATCACAAGTTTCTTCAGTACTTCAACACTCACTCACACTTAACGTGACGTCAAGTAGGGTGGGCTGAGTGCCTATCCTCCTATCAATTGCGCATTGAATACAAGCCTGGGAAGGAACTTGTCACAGCCAACACCCTCTCCAGGCTGTACATAGTATCCATCACAGGAGATAACAGCCAAGACCCAGACTAGCCCATGATTTATCTATGTCCTGAAGCCACTCACTACAAAGGCCTCAACTCTGTGACTATTTCCAAGCTGAAGGACAACAAGAGTCAGCTCACCACTGACACTGGTAATGTCTACTGCCGGGCAGAGTCAGATGAAAAGATGCCTTAAATTCCCACCACACAACAAGGAGACACAATCCTGCACTACCACCACACCTTAGGTCATATCAGAGGACGTAACCTTTTTGAGATAATGAAGTATAAGGTGTGGTGGTCTCGTATGCGTCAAGTCATCTTGGACCTTCTCAAAACCTGTGTGCTGTGCAAAAAGAATACGTCAAAACCTGGACCCCCAAGTCTGTACTGCTCATCAAAGCCATGGAACCCTTTGAGCAGTAGGCCCTTGACATTTTTGGGCCCCTACTGGAGGACAAGCTGGGCAAGAATTATATCATCACAGCAATCAATTATTTTACTGCTGACTTGTAGTGTGGGCAACTACCAACCATACAGCCGCTACCATTACCCAGTTCATTGGTAAGGAAATCATGGCCTGCTTTGGGCAACCCAAGCATCTCATTACTGACAGGGGGCAAAGATTGTAGGAAACATCATGAAGGCGTACTGCGCCAAAAAATGCCCTCCAAAGAATAGTCACAACTCCCTACCATCCTCAAGCCAAGGGACACGTGGAGCATCTAAATGGCTCACTGGGACAACTGATTATCAAGCTCTTGCAGGAGCACCCTAACACTGCGTGTCCTGAACACCTGCCCACTGCTCTAATTATCTTACAAGTGAGAATCAACAGGGTTAATGGGTTCAGCCCCAGCGCCTTGGCCTTTGGAACACCTGACAGCTTGACAGGAGTGGAACAAGGGAAATTTCAATCCACAGTTCCCGGGAGACCTCCCCTGTCAACTACTCTCTCCCTGAGTCAGGGGCGTGTCAAAGCCCAAGATATTGAACACAAGCAAATTGAGGGTGGACAAAGAACCTCAAGTCTAGATATGCTGTAGGTGACCCTGTCTATGCCCTCAACCCTAACTTGGCCAAATTGGAACCTAACTATCTTGGACCCTTCAAGGTGGCTGCCGTCTACAACAATCATACCTACCAGCTTGAAGATGCCTAAGGAAACAGCAAGCCACTCCATCATGACTGCTTGTGCCCCTGTTGCGCCAATCCCACACAAAGACTCTTTATGCAAACCTTTCCAGATCTCCCACAAGTTCTGATCCTAGTACCTGAAAAAAAACAGGGGCAAGGGGGGTGTTGCAACCAAGATTTCTCTCTTGCCTGCCAACCTATCTCACAATACACAGGGGGCACTCAATGAGTTTCCCCATGACGTATCTAACAACATGGATCAATCTGATGATGAGGTCAAATTGTGGGCACTATCTCCCAATTAGGAGCATTGTCAATTTGACTTTGCTGATCCCCACACAATTTATTCCTTGGCTCCAAACCTTACATGGAACTTGCCAATGTGCCACCCCCTGGTGGCCTTGTGGCTTCCCCTCATAGTATATTGGTCACAGCAACTATGGTAAGTTTAACTCCCTGTTGCTCAACTCCCTGGTGCTTGACACTAGTAAAGTGAGAATTCATCCTTTTCCCTGATTGACAACTGGAAATTGTCACTTTTTTAATTAATGGATCTTGATATACTGAAAACTTTTAATATAAAATTTAAGCTATACAGCTATGGTATACTAAAATGACCCCAGAGGACTCATAAAATGCAATAAAAATAGTATTTTAACTAATAAGAATAAGGAGAAATAAGCAACTATTTCTCATTTTACTATTTAATTTACACTCTTCATTATATAAATATTTTTGATTACCATAAAAATTAAAATTCCAATGAGACAAAAATAAACAAAACACAACAATAGAAGTTACGCAAAATTTGAAGAAATATTAATATTTATTTAATATAGTTCATATAAGTATAAATATGAATATCTTTTGTTTTATTAGGAAATTAACAAAAATTAAGATATTTCATTCACTTTCAACTATAATTATTAATTTCAAACTTACCATGTATACATAAAATAATCAGTGCTATCTAATTAAATCAAAAAATAGAAAACTAAAGAAAAAACTAATTGACAAAACTAAAAAGCAAAAATTAAAGCTAAAAGCTAAAATCATATAACCGAGCAAGCAAGCAAGTTTTTTCTTCACCCTTCTTCCCCTTCTTTGTTTTAGCCCCTTCCAGAAGGGCAGTTGCAATGAGCTCAAGTTGCTGCTTGATCTCTGAGGCCTTGTATTTATGCTTGGCCACATTTTGAATGGCCTTGGTGAATAGGGTGGAGCAGGTTGTGGGCTTGGTGGGGGGACGTGGTTTGTCAAGTCACGCAGCTTGGAGATGGTTTTCTCCTGTTTGTGCTGCAGGAGGGAAAAGAACTTATTGAATTTTGGGTGGAGCCCAAAGTCAGCCTTGAGGTGTTTGTGATAAGCCTCTAGCGCAGAGGTGGTCTTGAGCTCCCTGTTGATGGCCGCCTGGTAAATGTTCCAACTGGCCTTGGCGTGGGCCTTACCTCACCTCTGTGTGACAACCTTCCCAATCCACTGGGGCTTGAAGTACTTGAGGAAAGGCTTGAAATCCAAGTGCTTTACTAAATAAGGATCTTTTGAGAGAGCCTCAAATCCCTGCACATTCAGAGCAACTGCTTGGTGGTAGTGGAAGTGGCACCCCTGTACCTCCCCAATGAACAGCTGCTCAAATTCATTAAACTGAGCAGGCTCAACGTCCATGATGCAAATGTGAGGCCCCAGAGCTCTCTGTAAGGTCTTGCCCATAGTGGTGCAAGGTTATAAACTAAAGTGTGTAAATCATTAGGATTAAGATTCAGAAGATAAAAAAAGGTAGGAACTGTCTGTAAGATAATTTTACAGAATCCTGATAAAAACCTATAATGAGTTACAAAAGGAGTGATAGAGTTTAAGAACCCTAAGCAAAGAAGATAAAACAAGGTGTTTAATAGTGAATAATTGGTAACTAAGGGAATGTCAATATTTGGATACTATCCATCAGCAAACTAATACATATAACTATTAGAAGACTCCTTAAGGGAGAATAATGAATACAACAAGCCTAAGGCTTGCTGTTTTACAACTTTTTATTTATTCAAGAAAATAAAATACTAAACTAAAAAGGTGAATTAATAAAAATGTGCAAACTTTTAAAAATTAAGATCTCAAGTTAAAATTTGATAAAATATTGAAGGGTAGAAATCACTTAGAATTTTGGCTTAAAGCCTACTCTTCAAAAGCTCTTTATTTATAGAAGAAAAAGCCTTTCCAGTTGAGATTGATAGCCAGGGAGAAAGCAGCCAAGAAGAGGAGAAACTGGGGAAGTTTGGAGATGACAAGAGAAAGAAAGGGGAAACAGACAACCAGTTTGAAGTTGATCTGCAACGTGAAGCTGGGGGGAAAGCAGCAACAACAAAACCAGGAGTTTTAAAAAGGTGAATGAAAATTAAAATTTCTCTAACTTTAAAGTAGAGAATATAAATCTAATAGAATAGCTGGCAAGCAAAAGACAACAACGGCAACGTCAATTTGAACACAAATTGACGTAAAACAAGGTAAATTACTTTAAAATACTTAAATGTTAACTATTAATTTAAAATTTCAATATTAAAAATAAAGAAAGATTAAATCAATCAAAAAAAATAAAATATGATAAGTTTTTAAAAAGCCTTTCCTTTGGGGCAGGGCATGACACTCTCAGCCTTACCTTTTTCTCCAAGTCCAGGATGGCCTGGTCCTTGTCAGAAGCAGGAGGGTTGGCGCAGGTGTAGGAGGGGGTCTTCTTGGCATTGTTGCCGTCAGGAAGGAGGGAAAGTGCTTGGCAGAGGATGGTAAAAGCACGGGTGTAGATGGCCTTAGTGGTCCCAGGAAGAAGAAAGAACGCAAGTGGAATAACCCAGATGTCAATCTGGGCATGGATCATCCGGAGCTGCTTAAACATCCAGGGCAAGTGGCAAAGGTACCATCAACTAGCCAGGTTAAAGCCCTTTTTAACTCCAGCAGGTTCTGCTGAATGGCATAGCAGATTATGCGGTCATTGCTTCCAGGCCCGTTGTAATGGAGGAGGAAGCTCTCCCCACTTGGAAGCTGCTTGAGCTCATGAGTGAGCGTAAGCTCCAAGAGGACGTCCAAGGCCTTGGGGGGAGGGGGATTGGTGGCAATACACTTATTGCTTATGAACTTAACCAACTGTTCCTGGGTTAGTACCAACTTAAGATTGTTGGGTTTGAGATGTTGCAGGGCCTTTGTAGCCAGATCAGATGCGCAGAGGTTGACAGAGGTTGGGATGACTTGGACAAGGTACCATTTTAACATCCAGGTTATAAGATGATTAGGGGGCTCACAAGAGTGCTCCCTCTTCTTGGCAGTTACTTGCTCCCAGCCCTCATTGTTCAACCGGGCCCCACAAGTCTTATCCTCACATACAAAGTGCTTGCTCTTGGTAGCGCACTTTTGATTATTACAGTTAAAGATGTAATTGTCAACAACATAGTCAGGGCTGCCCTTTACTGACATGATGGGGGAAAACGGGGGAATCACTTGGGGACTTTGAACTCTCTGTCCATATTGCAGATATTGTGGATGGCCAGTGGATCCCAAGCCACATGACCAGAAGCTTTGAGCTTCCTGGAATATTCCTCAGGCTCATCCTGGGGGTCAGATGAGGTAGGGGGAAGAGCCATCAGGGGGAGGAGGAGAAGGGTTCTTTGAGGCCTGCTTGGAAGCCTCCTTTTTCTTACCAGAAGGAGAGGTGGGCTCCTTGGCAGCCTTTGAGTTCTTGGTACGTCGCTTCTTGGTGGGCTCAGAGTTGGCCTCTGAGTGGTAAAAGGAGTGGATGGTAAGATCACCATCAGATTTATTGGGGGAGGAATTTTTGGGGGAAGGTGAAGGGGATGTGGAAGATGAGGGGGAGGGAGTAGGAGGAGATGGGGTTGGAGACTTTTTCCTTTGCAGGCTTCTTGGCACACTTGGGAGTGGAGAAAGTTTTTTTGGAGCCCTTGGAGGCTTGGTGCTTGGTGCTTGGCGCTTGGGCTGTTAGCTGTTCTTGTTTTATCTTGTCTAAAGAAAAGTTTAGTTTTTTAAATAAAACAGTGTGAAAGATATGAAACACAGAGGTAAAGAAAAGTAAAAGTTAAATGAAAAGTATACAAATAAAGTTTTATTTATCAAGAAAAAACATAACAAAGTAAATAGAAGCAAAATAGAAACTCAAAGTATAGATATAAAGGTTAAAACATTGAAAATAAGTGAATTTATGATCAAGCATCAAAGATACTAGGTTCAGCATAACATCTTAGTGCTAAATCAATGTAAAAGTATTATTAAAAATCAAAAAATATATAATAATTATATGGAGAGTTGCAGTAAAAGTAGTAGATTATAATTGCAAAAAATATTATGTGGAATTTTTTATTGGGAGTTAAAAATTCAAAACATAGTAAAGTGTCAAGTTTGGCACTGTCAATCAGCTAGGAAAAGCTGAATACTCACTGTTGAGTATGCCAGAGTCAAGCAGAAAAATCAAATTTACTATGTTTTTTACTTATAAAACTTGCTTAAATTTAAAACGGGTTTGAAAGTTAACCCAAAAGCAAGGCAGTTTCATATGCTCAAAAATAAAAAATAAAACATAAGTTAAAAAAGTAAATTATTAGGAAGGTGTTTATTAATGTTTAATTTGTGCTGTGAGGAGCTGGGAGTGACTTATTTACCATAGTGTTGGTTAAAACGTAAGAAGCTCTCTGTACTAATCCCCAAGTTAAAGTGTCAAGTGGCGCTCATAGTGCGTCACATATTAATTTAGCCTTAATTCCAAGCCTTTGATTAGTTAAATCCAAAACCAATCAGGTGGCAAGTGGATAGAGTTGAACAGAGGGGGAGTCAAGTTTCTGTTTTTTATAAAGTACATATGAAATCTCTTAATAAATTGGGCTTTATTTATGTGGCACCACTTAATCCATAAACTCAGGAATGATATAATGTAAAAAAGCGGGGTATTTGATTAATGTCTATACCACTAAATCCAGTACAGTAGTGCTTGGGAGCCTAATTGACAACTAAAGACACTAATAATGAAATATAATAGTGACTAACAATTTTTATATAAGTGCATATGTATTTTATTAATAAAATTAAAATTTGGCTT
The DNA here is from genome assembly GCA_014839935.2 of Entomophthora muscae. Classification (NCBI taxonomy): domain Eukaryota; kingdom Fungi; phylum Entomophthoromycota; class Entomophthoromycetes; order Entomophthorales; family Entomophthoraceae; genus Entomophthora; species Entomophthora muscae. The sequence continues at coordinate 201,932 of QTSX02002848.1, read as the reverse complement.
ACAAAGTGTCAAACTGGTCACTTTTTGGTTTAGAGTGTTGAACACAAGTTTTTTCATTTCTATTAGTAAATTTACTTATGAATTGCCCCTTAAATTTGTATTTTAGCTAACTGAATTATTAAACAAAGTCAAGTTTGAGTAAATTTAACCTTGGTTTTTGGTTTCAACCCCCTTAATTACTAGTAAAAATTAGCTTAAAATCAGTTAAGCCAAAAATGCTAATAAATTCACATATGCAGCACTCAACTCCCTGGTACTCGACAAAGTGTTGAGTACCAGTGAGCCAAACTTACCACAGTTGCCTTGGTCACAATACCAATTAATAAACCTTATCTTATTCTATTCATCCTTGTCCTTTCTATTGGACTGTTGTCTTCCCCAATCAATACTGACCTATCATTAGTTCAGTGCAACATGAGGACATTGTTGGCCAAAGGTGGATCAGCTCCAATGTCTTCTTGTACATGGGCTTGATGATTGCCCTGATCAGGGGTGGTCTCTGAGTGATGTAAAAACAACAGGTTGTTGGTTTCACTGGAAGGAACATAAAGCTCTTTGGTCTCCTGTATGCAGTTAAAGCCCTGGGTGTGTACATCAGCTATATTATCCCCTTGCACTTGGTTGTTGCTGGTCATAAGCTCTTGACACTGAGGGTCAATAATTGAAAGATTTCTATGGCTTGCAAAATGTTTTCAAAGTGAAATAAAACCTTAATCAGAAGAGAAATATATTTGTGTCTGTGCAATTAGTATCAATTGGGTTTATTATACATCTACTACCTGATGTTTGAGTGATCTAATTAAGAAGTTGAATTTAAAATTTGATCCCATAGTTCCCTAAACAAAATGGCCAGGTTGGCTGTAGATGGTTATCTTCCCTTTCTGGGGCTCAATTCAAATAAAATAAACTGAAAATACATTATTGTTTATCTAGGTTTGTTTGCTATGTGTGTACAACTTTTGTGCATTCTCTGTTTAATTTTTATGTGTTCTTGCTATACCTTTTCTAAAGTAATATATCTGGGTGCTGTTTGGAATCTGGAATATTATTATGTGAGCTTGATTTTTTGTCTTTTGGGTGTGTGTAATTGACTTTGAGTATGGCGTTGTTTTTACTGGTGCTTCATGGGTTTTGTGTATCACTTTAGAATCATTAACTGCTTTTGTCCCATATTGTCATCTGAAAGAAACATTTTCCAGCATGTTTTGTGTGCGGGTTACAGTTTTCTTTAAATTGACTCTGTCTTTGTCTCAAAAGCTGTGAAAAATAAAGTACATATTAGTTAAAGTTAGGGTTGGGACGGGCACCAAAATCTACACAATTGGTTTTGTGACCAAGCTTTGATTGGCACAATTGGTTTTGTGACTTTGTCAGTTGAGCACAATTCATTTTGTGACCTTCATGTCACATCACAATTCATGCAGATTGGTTTTGTGTTTTTAGGGAGCAGTACACAATTTCAACTGCCACATTTTGTGCCCTGCTCCAAAAATCACAAAACAAATCTGCATGAATTGTGATGTGACCAAGCACAATCTCATGTGGTTTTGTGTTGGGTTCAATCATAATTATGCAAGCTATTCCTTTCAATTGAAGTAGATATTTATAAAAAATTGATTGGTGTTTTAATATAATTATCTAAAGCAAACTGTGGTACGATCAAATCTATCATTGTGAGGTAATGGCAGATAAAGCTTTAATAAATTCAATTTAAAAAATAAAGTCCCACAACTGAACTTCCTCTAATTTTACATCCTGTGCCTTGCACAAAATGACACCATCTGTTTCACCCTTGAGAACCATTCTAATTTTACATCATGTGCCCCTTCACAAAATGAAATCATCTGTTTCATCCATGAAAACCACCTTCCTTTTATATTTTATGACCTACACAATGGAGTGAGGCACAAATTGTGGCCTACTCCAAAAGTTGTGACACAAAATCACATGGATTGTTTTGTGAACCAATCCAAAACTTCCAAAAAAATAGTTTTGTGACACTGTGTTTACACAATTGCTGTTTCCGTCCCTTCCCTAGTTAAAGTGATGTTTAAGCTTGAATGGTGTCTTGATTATCCATTTGAAAAATCAATCCCTTCAAGAGATTTAAGGCTTTAACGGTGAACTGATCCAACCTTTTAGAAAACATTGTTGGCTTATGCTGCATTTGTTTATTGTGATGAGGCTGATCTTAAATATCATTTTTGGGGCTGGATGCTGATCTGATGGAAATGGCCACAACAGTGAAAACTACAAGGGTAATCAAAAACAAAGGGAAGAGTTAGGACATTTTAATTAGCAAGCATCGATTTGCCTTTAAAGAGGGTATGAGTGATATCAAATATGCGATATTTGGGCGGGTAACACTATTGATACACAATTTAAACCGCAGTTGATGGATCTAATACCAATAAGGTCACCGCCACATTTTTGTTGGATCTAATTAAACGAAGAAAGCTTGTGATTGGAGCCTCGTTTTAGATCCATCCATTTAAAATCGCCTTTATTTGATGTCAAACTACTTGCGATGTTCAAATGTTATATAAAGCTTATTAAATTCTACCATAAAAACACCACGGCAGACATAACAATAGAATAATGTTTTCGTTGTATGTATTTAAACGATAGGAAGCTGGCGATTAGCGCCCCATTTTAAAACCATCCATTTAAAATAGCTTTTATTTTGATGTCAAACTACTTGCGATGCTTTATGAAAATGCAAAGCTTACTAAATTCTACAAGAGGATCAATATGACAAAATTAATAGGAATCTTGTTGAGATGGTCAGATCGTCATTGAAGCCCTTTAAACTTACTTAGTTATGACACATTGTAAAAGGGTATTAAAAGGAGGAGAGCAGAGGTAAGAAGGGAAATGAAAATCATTTTACTTGTAGCGCTTCATCTGGTTTGCGGAGTAGACTTGGGGGCCGGGAAAGTAGCTAGCACGCTTATAAATAACTCTCCCCTTAAATACGAAGGGGATGGCGGCAATGGTACACTGGACTATATGCAGTATGTTTTAAACAAGGCAATACCTTTCCTTGGTAGAGCCTTGGGAAACTTAACTGACGATGCCTCTCCCCAGAAAACCAAGCTGAGATTCGACCACGCCACCGCTGCAGAAGTCATTGCAAACTTCAACAACTCGCTGGCTTCAAGTTGTCCCGTGCGTTACTTCAATCGCAACCTCTGCCTTGACAATACCACCTACAGCGATGCCCATTTGGTTGAGGATCCAAATGTTGATGCCGCGGCCTTGGTTGTGGCCAACAACAAGCAGAAGAAGATTGTTGTTTCATACCGCGCTTCCATCACCACACAAAATTTCCTCGATGATTTCAACGGTGCACTAGTTGACGTGCCTACCGCCCCTGAGGGAGCCAGGGTAAGCCGTGGCTTCTACCTCAACTACTTGGCAACATACTACAAAGTAAGGAAGGCTCTTACGAAGCTCCTTGACGATCATCGTTTCAAGAACTACTCTGTACTTGTCACCGGGTACAGCCTTGGTGGGGGTGCCGCCACCATTGCCATATCCGACCTCACCAAGCTTGTCAGATCGCGCCCTGACCCTCGACATATTGAACTCATCTCGTATGCTGCGCCTAGGGCAGGGAACTCCGAGTACGCCGCTTACCTGGCAAGCCTCAAAGTCCCCATCACCCGCGTCACACTTGCCTATGACATTGTCTCCCACTTGCCAACCCGCACATTGAACTACACTCACGCCGGCCAAGAAATCCATACCATCCAGCCGGCGCGGCTGGGAAACTACACTATCAAGATGTGCTCCCAGGAGTACGATGAGGATCCCGCCTGTGCATGGGCTGAAAGAAAGGAAATGAGTCCTGTGCGCCACTTCTTCCCATTTGGTGCTTGGTTTCCTAAACACCCCTTCTCCTAGCAATTTGTAGATTACCAACCCTCTCCCTACTTCTTAAACACGTGGAGAAAATTGTAGAACTTTTACAGTAAAGATTATATTCTTTAAATAAAGTCACTTCTATGTGATTGTCCATAGCAGATGCTTATTCCTCTGCTTCACTCTCCGCCATTGTTTATCTTTCAATGCAGTGCTTTTTGAAAAAGAAAAATTTAATAATCCCACTACCAAGGCTTTACTTCAACTACAAACCAACTTGAGACGGTGAATCAAGGTTAGATTAAACAAATATATTAAGGATGAATTAGATCCTGACCTAAACTAAGGTTTGTGCTTGTAACCCTGGTGGAGGTCTGGCTTGATAGTGTATAACAAGGCCTAATAACAATGTTTAGATTTTTAGCAGGCTTTTGTTTCCCCTAGCCTAAGGTAACAACTGGGAGGAGAAGATACAAATCCAGGCCAAGTATCAAAAAGGGATCTATTTATTATAAAGGTACAACATACCATCTCAAAAATGGCATGTTGGGAATTTTGACCAAGCAATGATGCCAATTATGACGGAGCTCACGGATTAGGGTTGCTGCAACCAAACCCATAAATTAGTAGTATAAAATACAATGATGCTAATTATGACGGAGCTTGCAGATGTAAATTTCAGCTACCAAATAACATAAATTGGTAGTATAAATCATATGAATATTGGATCAGCAGTAGCCTTCTGACCTGGACTTTAAATTAGCCAATGATAAGCGCCGCCGCCACACCACTTTAAAAATACACAAGCGCCACCTGGCAACTGGGTTAGGCGCCAAAGTGCCAAACTACTTTTACATCAAGCACCAACTGAAAATTATTACAAGCGCTGCGGCGCCACCTGGAAAATATTGCAGGTGCCAAGGTGCTACTTTACTTTTACATCAAGTGCTGAAGTGATGGGTTCAATTCCCCATCATATCAAATTCCCATATTTATCATATTAATAAGCACTATGCCTGGAGTATGCAAGAGAAGTAGGAAGTGATCCTGAAGTAACTAAATTATTACATTCCATCAAGGATCACCTGTGCTGATGAAGATGAAGATGTTTGATTAGTTGACGTGCAATAAGTGTCAAACCTAGATTAATAATTACCCAAATCAGGGGCGTGTTAGAATGTCCTAGAAGACATTGCTTGCAGCCCAGGGGTTAACCTTTGCAGAAGGTATAAGAATAAAGAATTACTCACAATAAAAATAGGATTTAATCTTGACTTGTCTTTAAATCATATATTTAATCTGATTGACCTTATCCTAATCCTTAAGTGCTTCTGCGCAATCAGAAGCTATTGACAGACAATAATCATGGTTTCATTCAATCCTGGCTCTTCTGATACAATACTACTCATATAATCACATATGAATGTATTCAAGCAAATGTCCTGTGCCCTATAATCTCAAATAATTGGGGGGCTGTAATGCAAAAAGCGTGATATGGCATATCAATTTACGCCATCTCAAATTTCATTTGAGATGGCGTTTTTTGGTATAGTGATTTTGAATCACAAAAAATGAAATAGTTAAAATTCACCTGTAATTTTATAACACAGCATCTCAAAGGTAAGTCATCTTGATTTTGTAGTTTGAGTCAAATTAATCAAACCTTTCTTTGCTAACTTTATTTACATATTAAATTACTTAGTGTGGGGCGTGTTTACGCCATCTCAAATTTACAACATCTCAATTTACACCATTTGTCACAAACTAAAAAAAGCCTATTCCTGCACCAAATCAAAGTCTATTATATACTATCAGAACATGTTACTTTATTATTAATCAAGACAATGATAATAGGAACAGCATTAAACAACATTAAACAATGTCACTAAGGTAGTCATACTAGTAATTATCATTGCTGGGTAAAAAACACTTTTACTATATGTAATTTATAGCTTTTCTATACAGGGATAAAGTTATAGGCATTTCCTTAATAAAACCTTTTATTAGTGGTTTTAATATGAACAGGTTGTGTACACCATTTTGATTCACATCATTTCAAATTCCACTAGGTTTCATATCACCCAATTGATTTTATGTACATAACAGATGGGAGAAACTACCAGGAAATTACATACAGCACCACCCTACACCAAATTAATTCCCCAATTGGAACTTTTGCTTTCCACTTTCAAAAGTACACTTTCACACAAAAAATCATATTGATAAAAATGTAAGAAAACATCTGAAAATTTGCAAACATGTATTTTTTATCTCCTCTAAACAGCTGGGTACCTTTTAGCCCCATCTGCATAAGCTAGTTTTTGAGAAGTTCAATGTTTACTCTTTGGCCTGGTTGTGGTAGCTATACTAAGGATTTATTGGATTAAATAAAGGTTATGTGAACTCCATATGTTTTTTTGTGCCACTGCATTTAATTACGCCATCTCAAATACGCCATTTTGACAGCAAGTTTTATGCAAAGCTCAAAGGTTTGCTTACTTGCACTGCTTATAAAGTTTTATCTTTACATCTTGAAAGATCTCTAAAACTTGGATATTAACTATTTACAAGCTTTTTCTACAACTCCATGTAGGAATACTTACTACTTTTATATTAAAGATATTCTCTTTTTCCCTTTGTTAACTGTAAGAGAGGAGGGCTAAACTGACTAAGTTTGGCTCCCATCCTGGGGGAACCCCACCAAGTCACCATCCAGTATAAGACTTGTATGGCTGCTGTTGCAAAATCTTTGATTACTCCCTCTTAGAGAATTAACACCCCAAGTAGATCACTGAATGGCTCACCAAATGGTTCACTGACCAGCCAGTAAACTGGTGGCACCATTATCAGTTGACCATCTATTATGAGGATCGCCTAATACAGATCCTAAATGGAACACAACTTGCACAAGCCTTGTAAACTAAGAGGAAAATTACTCAGATAAGCCTCATGGCCCCCATAACATACATGGACATTATGTGGCTTCCCATGATACTATATATTATCCCATATTCCTATACAATAAAGTATCATCTCTTCTTAAATTTTACCTTTATCTTGTTTATTATACTTCCAAGAAATATATATACAACAATGGTAGCACAGGTAAGTTATCCACACCTACGCAAATTTAAGGAAAAATTCCTCCTGTTAAGTATAACTTCTGGGAAGTATAATAAACAAGATAAGGGGAAAATTTAAGAATAGAATGATACTTTATTGGATATGAATATAGAATAAAATAGTATCATGACAAGCCACATACCGTCTATGTACATCATGGGGGTCATGGGGCTTATCTGAGTAATGATCCTCTTAGGTCACAAGGCTTGTTCAAGTTGTGTTCCATTTAGGATCTGAATTAGGTGATCCCCGTAATAGATGGTCAACTGATAATGATACCACCAGTTTACTAGCTGGTTAGTGAACTATTCAGTGAGTCATTCAGTGATCCACTTGGGGCGTTAATTCCCCAAGAGGGAGTAATCAAAGATTTTGTGACATCTCCCCCTGGGGTGCTGGAAGGCAGAGCCTTGGGGATTTTCTTAAGAGTGTTGGGGATGTGAGCTTGGTATTGATCCAGTTTTGTGTTGGGGACAGGGAGTCTGGAATTTTGTTGGGCTGTTCTTGATTTACACATGCAGAGTTGGTTGTGGTGCATGCATTCAGTTCAGTTTGAGCTCCAATTCCCTTGATAAGTTAGGTATTGTTGGGCTTGACTTCAATGAAAATACTTGGTCCCCGTAATCCTGGGTCCAACTTAGGCTGATTTTGGTTGACAATCCAGATTTTCCCCCAACTTGGAATCTTTTCTGCTGTAATGGGATTGCTTCCCTCTTGACTCTTTGGCGTTCCATTTCTTCTTGGTCTTTTCTAGCACGTTGTACATTGGGGTCACTGTTGTCTGGCACCTTTTTGGGCAGAGGTAATTGTGGTCCTGCAGTTGTACTGACAAGGGCGGGCTTCTGCCCATAGACAAGCTCATAAGGACTTTTGCCTGTATTACGGTTGACTTGTGTTCTACAGGCCATGAGTGCTGTTGGCAGCATGTCAACCCAGACTTTTGGATTGTTAGCAGATAACTTACTAAGGGCTTCTACAAGTGTGATGTTTAGTTGTTCTACTTTTCCATTTGCTTGAGGTTGATATGGGCTGGATGTGATGTGTTTTATTCCAATTTTGGCGAGGTAGATATTAGTGTCAATGGCTTTTAGTTTTGTTCCTCCATCTGTGATAAGGAGGTCAGGTTTCCCGAACTTGGCTATGATCTCTTTTCAGATGAATTGTCTCACATCATTGCCTTTGTGTTCTTTGGTGGCTTGAGTCACAGGCCATCTAGTTGCATAGTTTATAGCTGTTATGATGTACTTCTTGCCCTTGTTTTCACCAGGCATTGGTCCCACAATATCCAACAACCAAATCTTGAAGGATTGTGTGATGGATACAGTTACTACTAACTTGGTTGGTGCTTTGGTTTGGGCGTACTTCTCACAGACTTTGCCCTGCTCCAGTACCTCTCTGATATCATCTAGCATGTTGGGCCACCAGTAGTGTGTCTTAGGATATCTGTGCAAGTTTCTGCTGTGGGTGTGTTCCAGGTCTCTGTGATATTGGAAGATTGTGACAATCTTTTGTGTTGATGGGACGTAAGGTACAGTGTCACCATTTGGAAGTATTCAGTGCAGAGTACCATATAAATTTTTGAACAGATGTTTGTTATTGAGGACTTTCTCTTGGATTTCCATTGGTATGCCAGGTGGGAACCCTTCCTGGAGATTCCCCATGATTAACATGGAATAGTCAGGGTCACCATCAGCGCAGAGGACATATTTGCTGTATAGCCTTGACAGGGCATCTACAGTGAGCATTTCTTTGTCTGGCTTGTATTCATTTTTGCATGGGGTATCTCTGTATGAGACTCATACATTCAGCTTGTCTTCTTGACAAGTTTTGCTGTGTTTTGAAGAATATCAGCAACTTTTGGTTGGTGAGTACTTTGAACATTTGGGCCCCTTCCAGATATCACTGCCACTTCATGAGGCAATATTATATGGCTACCAATTCCTTGTCATGTATGGGGCAACTTTGTTTGCTGTCAGATAGCTTCCTTAACTCATACACCACAGGGAGGAAGTTCTTTTCTGCCGTTTTTTAAGGGACCCACTTAACAGGGAACAAGTTCCCTATTTGGTAGGCCAAGGCTCTAAGTTGAGCCCTGCTATTACTGAACTAATGGGTACCGTGATCATTTAGAGATGACCTAAGTGACCCAGGTAGGCCAATCTTCCCAGCATAGAGATGAAGCAACCAAGCACATAATATCCCACCACGTATGTTAACATATAGAAGGAGGCATAGGGTCTAACCAACAAAGGTTTGGTAGGAGGAGGAGTGAAAGAACAACCATAATGGAATTTGCGTCCCCAGTGGCCAGAGGGGTACTTAAATCATCCATGGGCTAGAGATTCCTTTTAGTGAGCATTGTTGGGAGAGGAATTATGCCAGTCAGTAGTTGATGTTGGGTTCTCCAAGGATAACACCACAGAAAAGAAGGCAGCTAGAAACCAGAACAGGAATAGAATTCCTTTCATGGTTTCAAAATAAGAGATCAGAAGGTAGGTTTGGCAAATGTAGAATAGATAAAGTCTTTATTGTTGGAACAAGTAGGAATCATAAGGATATACCACTTAAATACTCTTAAAATGGAGGCTGGAACATTTAAAAGGATAGTGGGATGAGAGAGGATTTACATTGTGGCTACATTAATCTTATGGCTGAAATTACCAATTTTACCATGTGCCGGTGGACCTGGACCTTAATAAAATGTACAAGTTTATCATACAAGGAGAAACAACAAAAACAAGCCACAAGACTAGGAACAATTAAGCAGTTCATCTGCTTGATTTCAGCGTAAATCAAGTGCAGAGCTTGGTCAGGATATAGGAATAATGAATTCTAGAGCAGCAAGCAAGCTACAAGCAGCCAATCAGAGGAGGAGTGATAAGTGACGTCCTCAACTTGCTTATTAACCAGTTTGAAGTTGGGAGCAAGCGCAAAAGCAAATTTTGAATGAATCAAACTAGAATAAAAAGGTAAACTAAGTTTGATTGTTGCAGGTAGACTAACATTTGACTCTTCTTTAGGGTCCGGAGTTTGATCCCCGTCTGGCTTCAAGCCAGTATTATCCATATTTAGAAGGCTTTTGTTACTTGTTTTTTGTCCTGGTGTAATGCCCTATAAATCTTCAATAAAATTAATGTAGTCAGGGAAAGAATCCCTGACACGTTTGGATACAAAGTATTCCTCCTATGGTGTAATCAGAAGCATCAGTTTCTAGCTCATAGATTCCCTCACAATTCAGGTATTGAAGGATAGGGGCAGTAATCATGTGCTCCTTTAGTTGGCGGAAGTGTTGAGCTTGTAGTGGCTTCCAGACAAACTTAGTCTTTTTGCCCATAATGGCAGACAGCAGGGCTGTTAGGGCACCCCATTCAGGGATGAACCTTCTTACATAGACTATCATTCCAAGGAAGGTGCAGTGTTCACTCTTATTTCTTGGAGCTGGAATTTCATTTATGGCGTGTATCTTGTCTGGATCTGGTTTGATTCTGTCCTTGCTGATAATGTGACCAAGAAATGGAAGTTCAGCCAAGAAGAATTTTCACTTCAATGGTTTTTCAATCAGCTGTTTTTCTTCAAGGGTGCATAAGACTAGGCAGAGATCTTCCTAGTCTTGTTTCAGGTTAGGAATGTAAATTATGATGCCATCCAGGTAGATTACTGCCTGTTTTCTGATGTGTTCCTTGAAATCTTTGTTCATGAAGGTCACAAAGGTGCTGGGGGCATTGTTCATACCAAAATTGAGAACAATACATTCAAAGGATCCATATTTAGTTCTAAATGTGGTCTTTGGAATGTCCTCAGGCTTTACGCAAATTTGATAGTAGCCTGCTGTCAAATTGATCTTTGTGAAGATTTGGGACTCCCCAGGGCGTCAAAAAGGTTGTCAATCAGGGTCAGGGGGTACCTTTCTTAATTGTGACCTTGTTGAGCGCTCTGTAGGTGGTGACCAGGCAGAGTCCTCCATCTTTCTTTTCCACAAAAAAGACAGCAGCACCAAAAGGTGACTTTGATGATTGTATGATTCATTTCTTGAGCGCTTCATCAAGATAGGATTTTAAGGTGTTGTCCTCTTGTGGTGTGAGGCAGTAGATAGGTTGTGCCTTAGGTACACTCCCTTTGAGGTCAATTTTGTATCATATGCCATGATCAGGAGGTAATACTGATAGTGTTTCTTATAATACAGAGGGGAACTCACTAACTAGCTGGTCTCAGATGTAAATATTCTTATGTATGGTTTCCTAATTTTTGAAATGGATAACCTTGTACGTGCAGGAGCTCCAATTGATTTTGCTAGGGTCAGTTTCCTCTTCTGTTGCTACAATTTTCACAAATACATGGTCCCTCATAAGTGTATCAAGATGAGTTGGGTAAACATGGTGATGCACCTCTTCTTGTTGTATGGTGAGGGTAGCACTATCCCAGTCAATGTGAGGTTTGGTTTTCCTCATCCAATCCAGGCCAAGTATAACATTGTACTTGGGGATTGGTATGATGGGCCCACTGAGTGTGGTTTGCATATCTCCAATTTGGGCGCAGAAAGGTTTTGCCTCTTGAGTGACTGGTGTGCTTTTGTTGTCCACCATGATGACTCTCCTAATACTGCTTTGGGTGGTAGGTAGATTCATGAGGTCAGCAAATTCCTTGTCAACAAGAGATTGGTCTGCTCCAGTGTCAAATAGTGTGGTGCCCTGATATCTGCAAAAATGGAAAGGATAAGCAAGGAGTTTTTTCCAGTTTGGGCGGAAAAAAGTAGAGGGTTGCTGGAGGGTACTCAAATCATGGTAATTGAATCCATGTTTTGGTCTCTGTATGAGTCTTATAGGTTGGGGGAGGTAGGCTTGCCTAAGCACTCCCCTGAGCTTTTCCCTTCTTGTTGGTATCTTTGGTACTTGCCTGGTTGGCTTTTGCAGTGCAATTTCCAGTTTGAGGATAGGTGTTGTTGGCTCAATTATTTTGCTTGTTTAGTTGAGGGTCCTTCTTGGCTGTAGAGCTCTCCTTGCATTTATTGGTTGCATGTATATTGTCATATTTCTGAGCTGTGCGCTTTTCTTCCAAGAATACATCTTCAAGGTTCTTGCAGCGGGTCATATCAAACTGATGTCTGATATGCGTGGGGAGGCCATTGTAGAAGTCCAAATGTGGCCCAAGTTCATCAAAGTAGATTGTGTCTGGCACACAGTCACTCAGGTCTTCATATGCAGCAATGTACTCCTCAATTGTTCCTGTCATCTTGAATGTTCAAAGTTCTGTCATGCTCACCACAACAGAATCTTTCATGGAGAACTTTTTGAGGAATGCAGTTTTTATACCTCCCAGTTTCCCTTCTGGTTGGGGTTTTGGGCTAGCCATTTGCTTACAAAACTTGATACAGTTCCTGTAGTGCAAAGGAAAATATCAATGACCCAGAGTCTTTGGGGGTAGTCACTTGCTCAAATTTGCTTTGTGTACTGTTGATCCAGAGAGAGGCGTTCTCCCAATGTAGTCCTGTGAAAGATCTAATTTTGGCTGTACACAGGCGTTGGAATACAATATTAGTTATTTTGGGCTGCTGTGGTCCTGATGTGGTTGACGCTGTGGGTAACAGTCTTCAGGATTTGAGAGTGTTGTACTGTTCAATGGGTACAAGGACGTTGTTGTAGATAACAAGGCCTGCAGGATTGTCTTGTCCTTTTTTGTAGTCTCTCTAGCCGTTAGGTAGTACCATTTCTTGGGTCTTTTTCTTAGAAGAAATTTTTCCTTTGAGTTGGGTAGGTATGAATAACCACCTGTGCTACCACTGTTGAGTATATACTTCTGGGAAGTATAATAAACAAGATAAGGGGAAATTCAAGAAGAGATGGTACTTTATTATATAGGAATATGAGATAATATATAGTATCATGGGAAGCCACATACCGTCCATGTATGTTATGGGGGCCATGAGGCTTATCCAAGTAATGCTCCTCTTAGTTCACAAGGCTTGTGCAAGTTGTGTTCCATTTAGGATCTGTATTAGGTGATCCTCATAATAGATGATCAACTGATAATGATGCCAACAGTTTACTGGCTGGTCAGTGAACCATTTGGTGAGCCATTCAGTGATCTACTTGGGGTGTTAATTCTCCAAGAGGGAGTAATCAAAGATGTTGCAACACTCCCAAGAAAAGAAACCAGCAGATGGCACTACCCACAGGTTGGAGAGATTACAAAGAAGAACAGGACGTTCCTAAAGGATTTTTTGTCTTCAACAACGCTCTTGTCCTCACCAAACAGTACAACTTTCTCAATACTTGTGGACTCCTGAGCCCACCTCCAACTTCAACCTCAAAAAACACTAGGATACCCAACATTGTATTTCAACGTCTACACTCAGCAGAAATTGGGATCTTCACGGGAAAACACCAGGAAAAGGCCAACCTCTGGATCAATAGCACACAAAGCAAGTTCACACAAGTGGGTTATCCACGCAGACTCTGGTATAGTGAAGTTGACCTCTATGTTACAAGTACAGCTTCCCGCTTTATAAGTGAATGGCTCAAACAACACCTGATAAAATGAAAACTGGGACAAGCTCAAGACCGCTTTCCTCAAAAATTTCTCCATGAAAGACTCCAATGTAGTAATAATGACAGAACACAGAACCTTCAAAATGACAGGAACAATTGAGGAGTACATTGCAGCATACAAAAGCTTATGTGACCAGGCTCCCAACACTATCAACTTTTACAAACCTGGACCACAACTAGACTTCTACAATGGCCTCCCCACACACCTTAGACACCAGTTTGACATGACTTGCTGCAAAAACACTGAAGATGTATTCTTAGAAGGAAAACATGAAGCTCAAAAGTCTGATAACCTATATGCAACAAACAAGCGCAAGGAGAGCCCTACAGCCAAGAAGGACCCTTGACCTAATAAGCATAACAACCTGAAGCAATAACACCCATCCTCAAAATGTGACTTGCACCGCTCAAGCTAACCATGCAAGCACTGAATAAACCAAAAAGGAGAGAAAAGCTCAGGGAAGTGCTTAGGCAAGCTGCCCCCACTTTGCAAGACTTTTCCAGGGACCAGGATGTGGACTCAATCACCATGATCCAAGTACCCTCTAGCAATCTTATACTGGTTGCCGCCCAAACTGAAAATAAACTCCTTGCTTATTATTTCTGCTTTTGCAGATATCAGGGCACAGCACTATTTGACACTGGAGCAGACCAATCCCTTGTTGATAAAGAATTTGCCAACCTCATGAAACTACCCATGGTCCAAATTAATGTCAAAAGGGTTATCATGGTAGATAATACAAGTACACCAGTCACCAGAGAAGCAAAGCCTTTCTGCACCCAAATAGGAGACGTGCAAACCAAGCTTAGCAGTTCAATTATCCCAATCCCCAAGTATGACATTGTACTTGTTATGGGCTGGATGAGAAAGACCAAGCCTCACATTGACTTGGATAGTGCTATCCTCACCATACAGCAAGGAGAGGTGAACCATTATGTGTTTCCAATCCACCTTGACACACTCATGAGAGACATTTGTTTGTAAAAATCATGGAAACAGAAGAAGAAAAGGACCCTAGCAAAATCAATTGTAACACCTGCATGTATGAGATTACCACTTTAAAAATGTAGAGACCTCACTCAAGCAAGACCCAATATGACAATAGCTTGTCCTAGAATTCCCTTTAGTTTCTCAAGAAAAGTTACCAGGGCTACTGCCCAACTGCGGCATCAGACACAAAATTGATCTCAAGGGAAGGATACCTAAAGCATGTCTCATCTACTGTCTTACACCTCAGGAATACAGCACGTTAAAAGCCTATCTCAATGAAGCCCTTAAAAAAGGGCTCATCTAACCTTCAAATTCACCCTTTGACGTGGCTATCTTTTTTGTAGCAAAGAAGGACAGAGGACTCTGCCTAGTCACAGACTACAGGGCACTTAACAAAGCCACAATTAATAAAAGGTATTACCTGCCCCTGATTGATGACCTTTTTGATGCCCTGGGGGTCCCAAGTCTTCACAAAAAGTGACTTGACAGCAGTTTATCATTAAATCCATATTGAACCAGAAGATATCCCCAAAACTGGGTTCAGAACTAAGTATAGTTTATTTGAATTTTTTGTCCTCAACTTTGGCATGACAAATGCATCAAGTACCTTTGTGACCTTTATGAATGAAGTTTTTAAAGAGAAAATTGGAAAAAGGGCTATTGTCTACCTTGAAAATATAATCATATATAGCCTGAATATAAAACAACACTGGGAAGACGTCCACCTGGTCCTCTGCACCCTTTAAGATAATCAACTTGTATACAAGCCTTTAAAATGTGCCTTCTTCTCAGCAGAACTCCCATTTTTAGGACATGTTATCAGCAAGGACAGGATAAAACCAGACCCAGAAAAGATGCAAGCCATAACCAACATGTTAGCACTGCAAAATAAGAGTGAGCTTTGTACATTCCTAGGCATGGTAGCATATGTCAGGAGATTCATCCCTGACTGGGGCGCCTTGACTGCCCTCTTATCCGCAATCATAGGTAAGACAACAAAATTTTTATAAACACTGTTAAGAGATCAACATTTCCAACAGTTAAAAGAGCATATTGTCACCACTCTATCTTACAGTATCCAAATTGGGAAGGAGTATACAAGCTAGAAACTGACACCTCCAATTACACCATAGGGGGAGCACTCTAAATTCAAACTACATAAAATAACTTCCTCCCTGTAGTATACTAATCAAGAAAGCTATCTGATGGTGAGAAAAGATATCTGATACATGACAAAAAACTGGTAGCCTTTGTCCACTGTATAACAAAGCAGCAATGCTATCTGTAAGGTGCACAGATATTCAAAGTGCTAACCAATCACAAGTCATTGGTGTTCTTCAAGACTGAATAACATCTATCTAGACAACAAGCTGAATAGATGAGCCTTATAAACAGGTACCACATGATAATTAAATACAAACCAGGCAAAGAGTTACTATGACAGACACCCTCTCTGGGCTATAATGTAAATATATACTCTAAACCAATGGCAAAGACCCTAATTAGCCCATAATGATAATAGGGAGTCTCTAAGTAGGCTTTCTACCTGTTACTTAAATAAGATGTACAAGAGAATGTCATCAAGAGAAAAAACAATTGGTTTAAAAATGTCTATGGCACTCTACACCCCATATTACCAATCAGAGACTCAGTGCCTTATGTCCTGTCAATACAATAGATTGACATAATCCTTTTCTACCACAGAGATTTGGGACATATCCATAGTAGTAATCTGTTTGAGTACCTCAAGACCCACTACTGGTGGCCTAACATGTTTGAAGACATCAAAAAATTGCTCAAACAATGTGAAGTATGTGAGAAGTATGCACCTCATAAGGCACCCCATAAGTTTTTGATGCCAGAATCAAGCACTAAACCATTTAAGGTATGGCACTGAACATTGTGTGACCATGCAAGGAGATATCAAAAGCAGAAAAATACATTATCACAGCCATCAAATATGAAACAAGATGGCCTGTGTTACAAGTTAAATAAGAACAAATAGAATCAACATGAGAAAACTCATAGGCAAAGAGATTATTGCCAAATTTGGGAAACTTGACCTCCTAATAACAGACAGAGAAAAAGAACTTACCTTGGCAGACACAAAAGTCTAACTTACTAAGATTAGGATCAAAAATACAATTAATAGTCCCATATCATCCACAAGCTAATGAGAGAAAGGAAATATTTAACAGCGCTCTTGTAGAAGCATTGAGTAAACTATCTGTCAATGATCCACACCTCTGGGCCAATATGCTACCAACAGCGCTAATAGTCTGTAAAACCGTATCAATTTCAATACAGGGAAAAGTCCATATGAAATTTTCTATGGACACAAGCCAACTGTTTTACACTACAGCTATGTAGTTTTAAAGCAAGTAGCTTATAAATATAACAAAATAAAAACTAATTATGATACAAAAATCAAGGGCTGTTTTATTATAATAAGGAATGCAAAATTTAAATATATATATAATATAAAAACATATATAAAATTATTAATTTTAATAAGAATATTAGTGACTTTTATAGGCAAACAAATTGGAAGATTGTAATTGCAGTTAAAACAACCAGACAACCAACTTGAGGGCTGTTAGTTGTATATAGTTTGTTTCAATACAATATCAAGTGTTAAGCATGGAGAGGGAAGGGATAATCACAGCAGTAAGAATGTTCTGACTCATTTCAAAAAAATACTCAAGTATTCAAAGACTTTAGTCTATTCAAATTTGCTATCCTTTAGTTGGGATTAAAAATTTCCCTCTTTATTGATCACAATAAAGAGATCATTTTAAGACTGACCAAATCAAGACTGATGATGACCAGTAGTAGCAATTGTTATTACTAATAATCAAACAACAAACATTGTCATTACCACACTGGTAGCATACCTACCCCTAACTAAGAAAGTTACAGGTAACAATTAGAATGCTGTGCAATAAGACATACAAGACCAGTAAAACAAGGGGGAAATGGTGGAAAGAGAATCAATACCACTACAAAAATAACACTTCCAAAAAGGAAAAAGATCTGGGTCATTAATCTCATCATGCAAAATGTGGATACAGTATTACTAAGACCAGGCATTGTCATGGAGGTCAAGCCAAACAACACCTACCTCATCAAAAGTATTTGCTCTCAAACAGAGCTCAAATGTATGCACCATGGCTGCTTCTGTCTATACAAGGTAAGAAATGCCCAACATAATTCTTAACTACTTTCTAGCAATGCAAAACTAGATAAATAATAAGCTCAAATCCCATAAAACTTCAATAGAGTTCCTAAACTCTGCTTTCTAATCCCCCAGGAGAGAGATGAAAAAACATCTGCAATCACTACCTCTTGGGGAAGCAATTCTCTAACTGATTAATAATTATTGGCACTCTTATCAGACGCCCATCAGATATGGGATCAAATATTTTGAATCCTAAATGAAGCAATACCTGGACAAGCCCCATGACTACCATGATGTATATGGACATTATCTGACTTGTCTTGATAATATATAATTATTTATCTCCATATCAAAAAGTTATCATTCTCTTCTTGAATTTCCCCTTTATTTTGTTTATTATACTTCTCAGAATTATATACATGACGCCTGTATCTGTGACAGAAATTGTCAGATAATACAAAGCAGTCTCCATGTGGTGGAGAATTACCACCTAAATCCACATGGAGTTGATGATTAACCACCAACAAAGCTTCAAGTACTGTTTTGTAAAATTTCCAAAGGATACACTGGAATTAAGCAAAAGTGATTAAGCCCAACCAGAAAGGTCCTAGGTAGATAGCCTGGGAAAGAATCAAAGTGTCTTTGGCGTAGAATTTGGGACATTGAGAAGGATCAACTGTCTCTGGTTCTGATTCAGCAGGAAAAACCCCCAAGATTCTGTGGTATTGGAGTAATATTGGGAGGAACCAACAACAAAGTACTAACACAGGTCCCCATCTTCCATTAATGATTCAACTTAAAATTAAACTATATGGGATGTAGCGGAGGAGGTCAACTAAAGGATGCATTTGTAAATAAAGTTAGACCAGGTGAATATTTGGTTTATTTGAGTAAATTTTTAGGGAGGACTGAAATCTTAAGAGTTGAACAGTGAAAATTTTAATATGTACCAAATTTTGACTAAGTAATATCACCTGGACCCATGGCTCATATACTGTCTGCATCATTCAGAGAGCACCTGGTCCAGTATGCAAAAAACCCTTGAGTGATCAATTTGTGGTGCCTGTTATGATAATTGAGACCATATTGAGTGACTCTCAGATTACATCTATTTATCAGGGTCAGCTTGCAAGGGGGAATTGAATATAAATGGCAAACTGGAGCAGCAGTAACCCATTTCCAGTTGAAATTCTGATTCAAATCAGTTAAATTGGCTAACCTGGTTAACAGTTTTCCCAATTTTCAATCCTTGCAACTAGGCTGGATAATTCCAGGCATTATGGAGCCTACCATGACAGTATGTGATTGATTGAGTACTTCTCAATGAGATGGAAGAGGGTGCTTAAGATTTTTTTGGAGGATTGGAACTACTAATTTGGTGTCAGATGATTGGCTGGAAAGAATTAACTTCAATTGAGGACAGCACCACATCAGTAAACAGTCTAAATCAATCAATTTTTCCCCCAAACATTATAATGTAAGGTGGGTAAGACAGTTTGAGAACCTTGGATAGATAAGCTAACACAAATATATCATCATTGTGTGGGCCAAAACATCCAATTTGCTCAACAATTTTGCAAGATTTTAGGGGGATTTATTGTTTTGATGGAAATAAGTATCTTTCCAAGACTTAAGGGGGAGAAACTTTACAACTTACTCCACTAGAAAAGAAAAAATAGCACAGGCATATTTCAGGGATTTTTAGTCCTAAGAAAAGAAGAGCAATAAACTACTAACCAAATTAAGGTCCAAAAAAGTTAACTTGAACAAAACACTGCCTAGGGGAGCACAAGAGTGGAATAAACTCAAGAAATTTTTAGTGAGCAAACTCAAAAAAACATTAATTAAAAGTGGTTTTCAAACCAGGAAGATAAAAGAATGTTAAAGCTTTAAATTCAAATCCAAATTGAGAATTCAAAGGTAAAAGTAACATGATCATCTTATTAACATTAAATTTAGGCTTGAGACAAAGACAGACAGGACTGAAGATAAGAAAAATAAAGCCAGTAATATCTTTACTAAAATTCATAAGTAGGGGCAAAAACAAAGCCCATGATTTTCAAAGCCAGAGTTTTAACTATAGTATTAATAGAAAAGAAAAGAACTTGTGGGTGGGAAACCGCTTCACGCAGCAATTGAGTGTGTCAAGGTATGAGTCCTTGGGATACATCCTGTCAAGTTGAGGCATACTCAATAATTTCCTTTGGGGGGTAAAACAAAAACTCAAAGAAAAGAACTCAGAGGGGTCTTGCTCTCTTTTAAAAGAGGATGTTCTCAGAGAAATGGTGCCTCTTCTTGGAGGATTTGAAAAGGGTTATTTTAAAAGTGAAGTATTATAAGTGCGGCATCATAAGAGCTAAAATAAGCTGGACAGAAATTTTCAGGTGGATCCCTTTAGTTAATGGAAGATAGACCAGCAATGTGTTATGATTCAATTATCTGAAACTTAATTTCTTCAACACAGGACTCATAATGGCCAAAAGGCAAAACATTTGTATCACAGACTCCTCAGTGGAGGGCACTAGAGAAAGGGGAGGTATTTAGAGGGTTTTTAGGGGTAAGTAAAAACAAATTTCTTTTCAATTGTAGGTCAAGTTCCTAAGGTTGAAAGTACAAAAATTGAAAAAGAGACCCCCAAAAAGTGCAAAAATCAAAACACTATGCAGGGTGCAAAAATTGAAAATATCAAAGATCAAAGTGCAAAAATCAATTTTCCAGAGGTTAACTTCAAATCCAAATAAAATACAGTTCTTAATATAAATAAATATATTAATTTTTCTAGACTAAAGAGACTCCAATAAATTCATTTCTGCAATAAAAAGTATATTCTAGATAATAAAACATTATTAAATTAGCTGTTTTTTAAAGAAAGTTTAGTTTAGTTTCAGAAGCAAAATTAAACTATATTTTATATGTGACTGTACATAATTTAATATAAAATATTAAGCTACACTAAAGAATGCTTTATAAACTATAGTTTCAATAAAAAATTTCAATTTCATTTTCAGTTTTTAAAAAGCTATAATAATACTTCAGTTTAAGCAAAATAAAGGATTTTTCCTACAAGATACAAGCATATGATTTTAGGAATGTTGGTTTATTAGTGATCTTATTTTAATGATAGAAATTATAGAAGCCTATCATTAAAATAATATAAAGTAAATTACTTTCTTACTAAAGCTATACTATAAAATTTTATACTTAATAAAAGATATAGTCTTATATCTTATTTATAATAAGTCACAATATTCAGATATCAAGAGCCTGGCACTTAGGTCTCAGAAAATGAAGGCTTGAATATTTTTATGTTAAATCACTGTACTTCATCCAAAAGCTGATATAGATAGTTCAAAGTTGTATATAAAAGAGAAAAAAATTATACATCTTATTTTTCTCTAATACATATAGTAAAAAGATATAATAGAAGATAATTGAGGGTAAGAAAGGAGAAGAGAAGAAGATAATTGAGGAAAAGAAAGGAGAGAGAAGAGAAAAGAAGAGAAGAGAAGAGAAGAAAAAAAAGAAAAAGAAAGTTTTTTTTACTTGGTATCAGATTTTATATAATCCACCCTCTTGATGATGCAGAAATTTTTTAAAAACTTTTTGGCCCCCGGCACAGCCAAGGGGCCAACAAAACTTAAAAACTTTTTGAGGAGGAATTAGAGGTAGGAAAAGAGAAAATTCAAAATAGAAACATTCAAAAGAAAAACCAAGAGCTTATTGCGCTTTGATTTAGGAAATTCAATTTCTGCACTTTGTTTTGTGAACTTTGATTTGGGCACTTCAATTTTGTCCCCTGAAAGGTAGGACACACCATTATAAAAACGGCACTTTGATTAACGGCATCTCAAATTTAATTTGAGATGGCGTTTTTTGTTAGTGATTCTGAATCACAAAAAAATAAAATAAACAATAAAATAGTTAAAATTTACATATACCTTTATAATGCGGCATCTTGAATTTACGCCATCTTAATTTTGTCACTTCAAGTCAGATTAATTAAATCTTATTTTGCTAACTTTATTTACATATGAAATTACTTAGTGTGGGGCGTGTTTATGCCATCTCAACTTTACGTCATTTTGAATTATGCTATTTATCTTTAACTTAAATAAGCTTATGCCTGAACTAAAATAAACCCTGTTGTATAGTGCCAGAAGATGTTCATATAGTATTAATCTAAGACACTTATAATAAGAACAACCTAAAAAGATGCCACTATGATAGTCCTTCTAGTGATTATCACTGCTGGGTAAAAAAACAGTTTTTCTATATGCAATTTATAACTTTATTATACATGGATATGCTGATAAGGGTTCTCTTAATAAAATATTTTAATAGTGATTTTAATATGGAAGGGGGTGATTACGCTATTTTAATTTACATCACTTCAAATTCCACCGAGTTTTATATCACCCAATTGATTCAAGGCGCACAATAAATAGGGGAAAATAAGGGGAAATTACACATGATGCCAGGCTATGCTATATCAATTCCCCTACCGCAATTATTGCTTTCAATTTTACAAAAGTACATATTCACGTCAATTACCATAAAAATAAAAAATGTAAGAAAACATATGAAACTTTGCAAATATATATTTTTTGATCTTCTCTAAACAACTGGGTACTTTTTAGCCCCATTCATATAAGCTAGTTTTTGATAATTTCAAGTTTTACTCTTTGGCCTGGTTGAGGTAGCTCCACCGGAAATTTGTTGATTTAATATAAAAAATGGTCAAAAACACTATGTTTTTGGGCTACGGCACCTCAATTACATCACTTCAAAAACGCCATTTTGACTGCAAGTTTTCAGTCAAAACTCAAAGTTTTGCATACTTGTGTTACTAATAAAAATTTTATTTTTACAAAATAAAAACATTGAAATTTTTTTATTATATATTTTAAGACTTTTTTAAAATTCTCTGTAAAAAATTACTACTTTTATATTAAAAACATTCTCATTTTTTCCCTTAAAAACAACCCCCAAATTGCTCATATTTTGATACTAATTCACTTTTAGATGCCTCCCAAGCCTATCACTAAAGCTGCTCCCAAGGCCTCTGAAGTCTCAAAGTCCAAGATCGCTCCTCCCAAGGCCAAGAAGGCCAAGACTACCCCAAAGAAGCAGCCTTCTAAGGCCAAAGATCTCCTCAAGACCCCAACTCCATCACCAGAGCCTGAGGAAACAAGCCCAACCCCCTCCCCACTTTCCTTTTGTTTACTCACCTTCTGATCCACAAGAGAAGTTGTTTAACTTCAACCACCACTCTGATCCCACCTCAGAGCCTGAAGAGGAAGAGGAGCAGGAGCCTGAGCCTGAGCCTGATGCTCCTGCAGATGAGCAAATTGAGCTCTGGGATATTAACACTGTTCACAATATATGCAATTGAAATGGCACTTTTGCTGTGCCTGCCACATATCCAGCCAGCTACCCCATCATGACTAAGAAAGGGGGACGGCTTTGTCTACAAGGGCTACAGCTTCAGCTGTAATGACAAGAAGAAACCTATCTGCCAACATCACTACAAATGTGATAACGCTGGGTGCCCAGCAAGGCTCACCACTTATGGGCTTACTAGGTTCAAGGCCATGACTGCACTAAGCCTTTTGACCCCCTTTACCAACTGATCTGCTGATTTCTTTGCCAGGTGATCCCAACCACCAAGGATCAAACCGTCACTAAGGTTGTCAATGATGCCCTCCTTAATTTAAATGATACCCAACTTGCCACTATTGGTGGCGCCTCAAAATTACAGAGATATCTCACTGATCAGAGATATGCTCTGAGCACTGAAGGCGTCAGTGCTTCATCAATCAACCAGTTGATCCTAACCAAGAAGCAGAAACTATCTTGTCATGAAGAGAGATTTCTTCTCCACAACAACAGCCAACATGCGCCTGAGCACGTCATTTGCTTTTCCCCAAGCCATGATCTGTGCAATCTGTTAAAATGCAAGACCTGGCTTGCAGATGGAACTTTCTCTACCTGCCCAAAGCTATTTAGCCAGCTTTGGAACATCCATGGACAGGTTTGAAATCTAGCTCTTCCCCTGGTCTTCTTTTTCCTCCAAAATAAGAAGCAGGAAACTTATGTCTGTGCACTTACAATTTTGAAGGCCAAGTTGGATGAAATCCTCCAAAACATCAAAGAGGAGCCAAAGGAAACTAGAGGGCGCAATAAGGAGGCTTAGTCACAGGAAGAGGAAGCCACCCCAACCAGGAAGCAGCCAGAAAGCCTTCCCTATCACAAATATCTGGCAGTGGATTTTGAACAGGCTCAGGCAAATTCCTTCATTAGAGTCTTCAAGAGCTCCCTGCTGGGATGCTACTTCCACTTCTGTCAGGCACTATGCTGCCGCCTCCAAAAGTGCTCTAACCTTCATGAGCTGGTCAACTCTGAAGGCACTAAAGAGGCCAAGGATGTCTTCAATTGTTTTTCTGCCCTTGCCCTTGTGAGAAAGGGAGGAAACCAATGCCTTTTACAAAGCCCTTCTCTGTCATCCATATATTCTTTTCAACCAGGCAGCCTTTGCTCTGTTCATTGAGTATTTGAAACTCAATGGGTTTTAGTGTTTCAGGGAGCATGCTGTATCAGAAAAGGCAGTGACTCAATCCAATGGAACTGCTTAAGCAGGTAAAAAATGGCCTGATAAAGACCACCTCTTCCCAAGAAGGGTGGCATAGCCAGTTTGCTACAAGGGTCAGGGTTCATAAGCCCAAATTCAACAAGATAATGGTGCATCTCAAAACCCAGCAGGCCATCTCTGCCCAGCTCTTCAAGACTGGCATGAAGTCCATGGGTGACCCCCCTAAGCAGAAAAAAGCTGTGAAAAAGTATACAAAAATTAGCAAGGTGGTCCTTGCCTACTATCCCAAGGATAGCAAGCTTGAGCATCTTCAGGCCATCTCAGTTGCTCTTTCCACTAATATTTGAGCCCTTTTCCAATAAACACTATTTTATCTTATCTCTTCTTTCCTTTGATTTTATCATTTTTTGACTTTTTTAGTATTTGGTAAAATTTCCATGCTTATTTTAAAGTATAGTTTATAGTTATAATATATGAAAATAGTTGTTTTTGGGTATATTTTAACTTTTGGGTTTTACGCAACTATGTCGCTACTAATCGACTCCATTTTTTATTGCAGATTTGATATCCTGGGGCTTTTTTAAGCCTAGAAATGGTTTTTGAATTTTATTTTTTAGGAATTTTTTGGGCAATTTTTGGAGTTCAAAAAATCTAAAATTTTAAACTGTTTTTTCTTAGTCAAAATGCCGTAAATCAAAATGGTGTTTTTACTATAAAATTGAGATAGCTAAAAATCAAGATGGCGTATATTGAAATGCTGTTTTCAAAATGGCGTGTCCTACCAATGATGGGTCCCTGAATGATGTAGTGTAGGTTCTCTAGCACAATGGAGAAAGGGGCTGTATCTTGTGTTACAGCAATGTGGTGTTCATCAGCTAAAACCACATTCTTAATCTGCAAAGGATTAGCTATTAACTAGAAATTGTCCTTGAAGTTGCTGTTGACAAGTGTTCAATCTGCGCCTGAGTCCAGGAGTGCTGAATCTGTGTAACTACAAAAGAAGAAAGGATAGGACATCAGTTTATTGGGATGTCTGAAAATGGTGTAAAGGAATGGATCTCCTGAGGGCACCTGAATTATTGGGCATTGATCCACATCCATAGGTTGATATTTGGCATTGGGTGAGCCAGGAGAAGTTTGGAGAGAGCTTGGCTTTCTTAATGCTCTCTCTGGGCTTTTCCCTTATCCTGATTGTCTTGGGTAGTAGTGACTCTGAAGTGGGTGTTATTTGATTGCCCATTGTTCCCATTGTTGTGGCCATTTGAGCCCAAGGGCTAATGGCTCAAGCTGTTGTTGTTACTGTTGCCAGGAGGGGAACAGTTGGAGCGTCCTGCTGGGTGAGAGTCCTTGGGTCTCTCTCTTTCCAGTCTGCGCTTTATGAGGAGTGTTTGACATTTGCTCTGCTTTCTCTGCTTCAAAATAAAGGCTTTTCAGGTTGGTCACTTGGTCCAGGTTGATGTGCCTCATCATGTGTGACTTAAGGGTGTTGTAGTACATGAGGTGCATAGCTGGAGTGTCAAAGACCATGTCTTAGGGGGCACGTAGGTGGGGCTCCTTGTATGCGCAAGTGAGCTTTTTTACTGTGCCTATTTGGTTTAGGTTCTCTACTTGGCGTATGATCATGAGTTTGGCGTCCTTCAGCACAAATCTTGCTAATAAGCCCTACTTGAAGGTGTCCCAGTCTTTTTTGGCATGATCTTCATGCCACTTTTTGCACCAGGTGCCCAAATTGTGTGTAAGGCAAATGGATATCTCTGCAATTTAGAAGTGTTGTGGGCATTCCATTTGCGCTAGTCTGCCCTGGTAAGATTGAATCCATGCTGTGCTATTGTTGTCATTGGCTCTAGCAAATGGTTCCAAGGCGGTGCTTCACAGTTGTTGGGCTATGTAGGTTGGCATGATACTTTTTTCTGTCACTCAAGGGATGATGGTAGGCGCTAGGAAGAAACCTTGTGCTGACAGGGCGTTGAATTCAGGGGCTGGTATTACCATTTTCTGGTACAACACAAACCCTTCTGGTATTTTGGTACCAGGCATGTACAGCATCTAGTCTGTGGGGAGGCCAGACATTATTCTTTCATAGATTTGTTGACTGTGGCAAGTACAGACAAAAGGCGGAATTTTGAAGGGGAGAGTAGGATGGAAATCTTACTTATGCTACCAATGTTGTAACTATGCTGTTCCAGCAGAGTTACAAGGGGGGAAATATTTGGTAACTAGATAATACTCTTTATTTATAGATAGTTATCATATAGCTATTTTTAATCATGGATAACAGGAACATGATTGTGTTGATCACACAGTTAGATGGTGAAGGGGGTGGCTTGATCCTGGTAATGATTCAAGCGCTAAATTGAGATATCCACTGTAGAGGATCAGCATCTGTTCATGTTGTTGGGCTTGGAAATTTGAGTCAACTTCCTTGTTTGGCTACGGGTCACTGAAAAGTTGGGTTGAGGGCCACAACCCTGCTTAGTTGGAACCTTGTTGGCAGGTTGATCCTTCTGGTTTGACACCTGGTACTGGCGTCTTCTAATTGGCTACTCAGGGGTGAAATCACACTAATTTCAGGCTCTTGTGCATGAGCCAAACCTTTTGGTCTTCCAGGGATCTTTTGGGGGCCAAAATCCCCAACTTATTAGGGTTTTGGCCGATAGGAAGTATTCCTGGATGTAAAGACTGCTTCTGGGGGTACCTCCAGATGTAAGCGTCCCCAGGACATCAATTTTGATATTTGAAGAATAGTGGAGCAAGTTAATTAAACCTTATTCTCAGGCACAATTACATATTTTTATTGATTAGTTTTGATGTTATTTAGTTCTTTGTCAGGGTTTCTACAGGCCCCGACAGTTGGCTTAAGATCAATGAACTCCAAGGAAGTCAATGCAATCACAGAGGGAATGTGACAACATGTACAGAAATTAGGAGGAGATTATCATTGAAATTTAGACTCTTGATTAAGTACTCCCCCTTTATCATAAGTATGTGAGCCCAGTCAGGAAAGACATCCAGAACATTCAGGGCTGTTGGGAATATTCTCCCAGAAAAGTTACAGGAGAGGTAAAACTTCCCACAATTATGAAGAAGTTGTAAAAATCAGCATCAGGTCAGAAAGCATGGTCAAGACCACAATTTAGAATCAAGACCTTTTTTCTTGAGTTCCCTGAAAAAATACTGACAAGAAAAGAAAAAAGGAGAAAGAAGAGACAAAAAACAACATGATTTTAAGCTTTGAATTATAAAGTTTGAAATTTTCAGTTCTAATATTGGTGCATATAGCCTGAGAGGTTGTGGGACAAGGAAAACAGAAGTGAGAATCTCCAGCAGAATTAGGTTTAGCTTTTAAAGTAAAAATAAAATATTTGAAGCAAGTATTTGAACTATCTACTAGCTTAAATCTTGGTTTCAAAGACAAATTTTAACTCAAAACAAGTAACACTTGGTGTAAACTACTAAAAAACCCTAGGAACCTGACAGGAGAGCCAAGGAGCCCAGCAGGGCTGGCTAGAGGGGGAGAAATTATTTTTCCAGTGATTAAAATTTGAAATGAGAAGTACTGAAAGGAAAATACTCCTTTGGGAAACTTAAAACTTAAATTGTAAGATTAGGCAAGCAAGGGCCCAGGAGAGCCTTGCTTGCTTTTTGAAGGATGTAAAGAAATGTATGCCCCATTTTGAGGGAACTGAATGGAAACCAAATCTGATTGGCCACAAGATAGTTTTTTAATCATTTGTCAGGAATTCTGGAAGTTTTCAAACTAATTTCTTGAGCTGCACTTGATTGGTTATTTTTTCTGGTAAGTTGGTAGAAAAGACAGCTTTAAATTATGGGCAAATTTGGGAGTTGATTTGGCGCAAGCCAATTAGCTGGAGCAAGTAAAATTTAACTATGGGCAACACCAAGCCAGCAAGCAGTCTAATTCAATCTGTGCTTTTTCTAACGTTAGGATGGGAAGCAGGATGAAAACTTCATGGAACTTGGAGGAGTAAGCCAGTACAAACATCCCATTAAGTGTGTGATCCAAATCTTTCAACAAAACTAATAGCTTGGAAGTGTTTTGTGGGGAATTTGGGCTTTGTGAGGAAAAGAGATTTACACTGAGCCAAAGAAAAAAGTAATTTTACACCTTATGTCAGGAATGACAATTTTGATGTACCTGAATCCCAAAGTATAGAACCAGGGTCAAACCCTGAATAAAACCCTTTGATTACTTCCAGTTTCAAAGACTGGGAATCTGAAAGCCCACAACCAATTGATAAAGTTTTTTTAACCCAATGGGACCCAAATTCTTAACTACACTACAGGGGTTTGCAAGCAAACTGCCAGTGTGCCATGAATGACATTTCAATACTTGTATTGAAAACCTGGGAATCAAACCCTGGGTCTCAGGAAAAGCCTTGTTTGACCAGGATAGATGAGAGCCAGCCAGACTGCTAGTTGGGCCAAACCTGGACTGCCAAAGATATCTTGTCCCAACCAGGAAGAACAGAAATCTTCCAACCTGTCAAGTGTCAAGACTGGAGGTTCAAAATCAACATTGGAAACCCCAGAATTGAACCCTGACCCTCCAAAGGCTACTTGAGTCACAAAAAATTGACAGAAACCCGCCAACTTGTTAAGTTGCAGATCCAAGTTGTCAAATTACTCTGAGATCCACCAGACTCTTGAAGACAATTTCCCAAATGGACATCAGATTGCTATTAACTGCGTGCCACCAAAGACCCAGACCTATGCTGAAGTTGTAGCTTGCCTAAAGGAGGTTACAAAAAGGCCTCCTGCCAGTCCTGCCAATGATCACTGGCTAATGCCAGCCTCCAGTCCATAATGGGTAATACAATTTGGCTGCTCAGGCAATGTGGTGAACAGTAGCAGCAGAACAAAGCATCACCACTTCTGTTCATCAGAGCAAGCACAACCAGGATCTGCCGCCTGCAAAACCAGAAGCCAAGGACCAAGCCCTGCCAGTGAACTGTCCCCAGACCTGAAGTCCACAAAAAGCAAAGAAGCAAAATCACATGGTATAAGAATCCCAGCGGTATGGGGGATGAACCCATTGTCATTTTTGATAATAAAGTTTTATGAACATTTTGTTTGAACAAATCTTACTCTTATCTAGTCTTAGTGATATTTCACCTTAACTCTGGTCAAGTAGACCATCAGTCAACCGCCCCCTCCAGAGACCAACCTGCTAACCCTCCTCAGACACTATACTGTACCCTGGAGCCCCCTTTGGACCTGTGAATTTTACCAAATACCCGCCCAACCCCGCCTACTCAGAGTACAACTTAGAGACCATCCTCATTTCTGATTCTTTGGCAAGAACTAGAGAAACTAAATACATAGGACACAAAGGAAAGTGATATGAGAGGCTACCAAGATTGTTCAAAGACAAGTACAATTATCTGCCTGCATACTTTGTCCCCATGACTCTGCCCTTAACCCCGCAACCTGACCGCCCAATGGAACCCCCACCGCCACTGAGACCAGGTCCACTCAACTGTTTGGAGTACTTTACATTACTTTGATGGGAATTGTAGATACCATGGTGCCCAACTCCAGGCCCTGGTCTTTTCTTGGGCAATCCATATCCTATATTATCAAGTTAGCACCCATCCTATGGTGGGCATTACCCACAGGCCTGGCAGTACCCCGTCCAGAGTCACCTAATGCCTCCGCCTATTCCTGGCTTCCTGACACAGTGCAAGGTGCCAATACTTGAAACTGGAAGTTTTCTTAGTGAAATACACAGGTCCCCCAATGAGATTTGTTCAAAACTCCTCCAAAGCTCAGGAAGTGGCACTGAACCTAAATGCCCACCCAACGCCAAAGTTGCCAAACAGAAGGATTTGAAGTCTTCTTATCCAAAAGCAGCCAGTGCCAACCTGCCAGTGCCAAAAGCCACCCTGGCATCTAAGACTCCCTGATGCCAACCTTCCCAAGCTCAAGAAACCTGATCAGAAAATGAAGCCTGGTAGCGCAGTATAATTATCTGCCAGGCAAGATTAATCCACATCTTCATTTTTAAATAAAGGTTATGAAATATTGGTTTTCACAATTGTTGCCATATTATATCCTTATCATCTGCCAGTTAACTTAAAAATCATCTGATCCTCCTGCCAGCCTGCCAGCTACCTATTGTCTTCCAGGTGCTTTATTTGGTCCTGTCACTTTATAAAATACCCTGTGAAGCCTGAGTAAAAGTATTACACCTCAGACAAGATACTAGCACAGGATCTCTTGACCCAAACTAAAGAGTTAACCAGATACAACCAGAAGGGTTCTTGGCACATTATCAAGCCCCAACTGTTCAGAGATAAATACAACTTTATCCCTGCCTACCAATTAGACATGAAACTGCCTATCACCCCCAAACAAATGTCTGCATCTGTTGCTGAGCTTCCTCTGGATCATATCAATAAGTTATTTGGGATTGTATACATTGCTCTCACAGGAGTAATAGATACTATTGTCCCTGCCTCTGGCCTGTGGTCATGGGTAGGTAATTTGATGTCCTAACTCATTAAGTTAGCATCAATCCTTTGGTGGGCCCTGCCCACCCAGACCGCAATCTGCCAGTTCCCAAACGCTAACAAGCTGTCAGATCAGGGTTGGTTCCCTGACACCTTAAGCCAATATGCATGAACTTTTTGGTGCTTTATTTGGTGTTGCACACTTCTAGAGTGGGCCTATAGAGTTGCATCAACATTCAACTTTTAAATCCAGTTGACACTGCAATTTCCCCAAGTGACATGTGCATTTCTCATTTTCAATTATTTTCTGAAGATTCTTGGGGGTAAAGAGTTTTCTTCTTCATATTGCAGGTTGCTTATCTGTAGCGAAAAGTGTACATTTTTTGAGCTGGTTGATTTCAGTTTAGTGACCTCTCCAGGATTTTTATTTCCCTGAGTGATAACCTAAATTTAGTGGCTGCTTCTTGATATTAGTACCAGAGTAGAATTCCAGACAGCAGTTAGCTGGAAATAATGAGAAAAAGACTATACTGAATGTAGCAGAAAAGGAATATACCCCTGAGTAGTAGTCTGGATGGGGTCTAGAGGTTGGGAGTTTCCAGTGATAGTGGCTATTATATTAGCAGACCTATTGTACTCCTATAAATTTTCTGTCAGGAACCAGTTCCTGACATCATTAATTGCTCTCAAGGGACTGTTAAATTGTTCACAATTATGGTATAGAATTTCCTAAGGACATCTCAACAATTTCCCTGATTATCCAATTCCCCTGATGATTGTTTCACCTCCAGGGTATTGTGAAACCCTATATTATTTCATTATCAAAACCTAACTGCAATGTTTCACACTTGTGATCAACTGAGCTCAACCCCTTGCTCCTGATATGTAATAGATGTGATTGAGATCTCCTGATGTTGGACCTTATGGTTATTTAAGTGAATAATGCCCTTCCTTGATTCTTGTTTGTTTAATAAAACCTTTATCCTGTTCCCAATTCTCATATTTACTGCTTGCTACAATAGTTTGATATAGGAAACCTAGCTAGTGCCTAGAATGCTTACTACTAATACTGGTGGTGGCTTGGGTTTATTAGCTTTGCTACTATGTATGACTCTCTTCTTGATCTCCTACAACACTAACTTAGTTTTCTTGGTTGTGATTTCTGCTATGAAGAATGCAAGCGCTACTGCTGGGTTGATGAAAATGGCCACTTTGCCTGAAATCAATATGGAATACTGGATGGAGTACAGAGACTTAATCCTTGCAAAGTGGGTCCCTGACAGTTTCACTGATCCCATTGTTGCAACCAAGTTTCCAGCCTTGCCTGCTAATGTATCTTACAATACACAGGGGGTGCTTGACAAGTCGCCCCTTGACATGTCTAACATTATGGGTTAATCTGATGGCAATATTGAATGGCGGGTACTTCATCCTAATTAGGAGCGCTACCAATTCAACTTGCTGATCCCCGCACAAGTTATTACTCGCTCCAAACCTTACATGGAACTCCCCACTATGCTACCCCCTTATGGCCTTGTGGCTTTCCCCATATAGTATATTAACCACTATATTATACAATAAACAATACCTTGTTCTTATTATTCTGTCCTTTCTATTGGACTGTTGTCTTCCCCAATTCCAAATACTGAATCCTCATTGGTTCAGTTGCAACACCATATAACAGTTTGCTGTTTTGGTTGTTAGTGAATGGAGACATTTTAGAGGTTAATTAAAAACCAAACTCAATAAGAGGAGTGTACATTTTAGTAATTTTAATGTTAAGCATGTCTACTTCAGAAAATATTATGCATCTAAATTTTAGCCATTCTAGAATTTAATCATGTAATTATTCAAGAATACCAGTGGTTGCTAAAATAATTAATGCAAATCTGCTATAGATCCTTTGACTTCTATTTTAAGAAGACTATTAATCAATTAATTAATTTCACATTCATCTCAATTATGATTTGAAATTTTGTTTGTGAATTTGACAATATCACAATTTTGTATTAATTAATCATTTCAGATTGTCTATGGTTTGATTGAATTAAAGAAAATCTCAAATTGTATACTACAATCCCGCACTTATGATTCATGAATCACATTTTTTGGCGAGTTTTATCTGACAAAAGCCACATCATTTGTACTATGATTTATAAGTAGCAATTCTTAATAAAAACAAAAATGATAATTAAAATGATTGGTTTTATTAAATAAAATTATTTTTAACTTAGCTAGATTACTTAATTTACAATTTGAGAGTTGGATTTGAAAATCCTTTATTTTTTAAACAGCTTCAACTATCCAGTAAAGGTATATGCGCCATGACCATTAAATTATTTTGGGTTTGATGTGGTTTATACATCAACACCAGATTGTTATTATGCTATGAAGTGCTGCCTTTATCCCAAGTGATCTTGATAAATCCCTTGTGAATTTTCATTTTTGAAAGATGCCAACATTTTATAAAAGGCTTTAAACTGGATTGCTTTCCCCCCAATTTTTTTAAAAAAATATTTACTAAATTCTAAAATAAAAAAGTGAGCCAAAGCTATTAGAATCAATATAGATTATTAAAAATATTCTTGAGCTCAAAATACTCGGTTGAATTAATCTTAATCAAATAGCTAAAGCAGATAAGATTGTTGTTTCAAAATTAGAATTAAAATATGAGTTAAAAATTTCTTTAATTTAAATGTGGGTGGGGAATTCAGCACAAACAACTACAGGGTCAACAAGCTTCCAACTATCAGGAAGATCAACAAGATCTGGTTGAACTGGGAGTGCCTGGGTGGCACACTTCATGGAGGCTTGCAGCAGGGTGAGCTCAGATGTAAATTTGGATATCTCCTCAGTGATAAAAGACAGCTTTGACTCTATTGTTTTGAAGGATCCTGCCTGGGTCGAGCCATTGGTGCCAATATCATTTCTGAGGGCAAGGAACATAGAATCAAGTTCATTGATAGTCTTCAAGTCAGCATCATTGTACTCTTTTGCACTTCTGAGTACAATCTGGCTATATTTCTTTATATTTTTGAACATATCAACTCTTTCTTCATTATACTTGGCTTGATCTTGTTGAATTTCATCAGAGTAGAGAATTAAGTCCACACATAGAACATCCAAGTCAGAAATAAGAGATTTGACAGATTCCCATGTTGTGTGATCTGGAAGCTGATCTTGACTAAAGATTGCTTGAAGATCATCAAAACACTGTCTAAGCCTTTTCTTTCTAGACTCATTGAAATGCATTTCCACTAAAGGTGTTGTCTAGATATTAGATAAGAAATTAGAATGGATACCTCTGGTGTAGACATAGAATCTAAGTCTAATTTGGACATGATCCATTCAAGCATTTCTTTAAGTTCAGTGACAACAGAGAAGGATTTGCCCTTTTGAACAAGTACTTCAGCATTTAAGTTGTCAATTGCAGCCACAAGACTATCTATTGAAGAATTTGAGGGAGCCAGATTTGATTTAAGGAAGTTGATAAATTCATTGCATTGGTCAGAAAGACTGTTGAGTTTTTGTTGCGCTAAGTCTACATCAGAAGATTGGCAGTCAAGTGTCGTTTGTAAGCCTTGAGCCACAAGTGTCTGACCTTGGGCAGCCAGAAGGAGCTGTGTTGCAATAGAATTAAGATTAGTCTCACTTGCTGCATAGGCTTCTTGAAGAGCACATTCAGCTGCTAGGGATTTGTCAGAGCTTCCATGCAGCTTGTCCTTTTCCGCTTGAATCTCCATGAGTAGTCTATTGATTTCAGAATGAGGACTTTTTTCACTAGTGCCTAATAGCTTTTGTCGAAGAAGGGCATTTTCAGCCTCTAGTTCTTTCACTAGAAGAGAAGAAGATATTGTCTTATTGACAACAGGTATATTGGTAATCTTCATAGCTGTGGTTGCATATTTGAGTGTGTTTATACTTTCATCCAAGCAGCTGCGAGTGGGTGCAACAGTAGCAATGAAGCAAGTCTTTGAACTACCACCAAGGCTATCAGCTAGGATGCGAGTCAATTTGCTCTCCCTGGAAAGTTAAATAAGGTTTATAATTATTTACCTGTATGGAATATATTGTGATTTATTTCCACTGCTTGCTGCTAGAGCAGAAATAACACGATTAAGTGTAAAAAGACTCTGATAGATACAACCAGCTTCCCGGGCTCTTTGATTACTAGCTCCTGATACCTTAGTATCCTCAGCACCGGCAAGATCAACAATGTGTAGTTTGCCTTCCCGGAATGCTGATGTGGACCCCTTCAGGCGCAAAGTAATTGTAAATATGCAATGTGAGCGACTGCAAAATTAGCTTTGATTGTGACATATCTTTACCTTGAAGTAGTATTACTCTTTGTGGATGCAGTATGCCTCTTGGATGACCCTCTCTGGAGGAAAGCAATCCCAGCAGCAGTATCCTCAATCAGCTCCTCTTCAATTCCATTTATTTGTAGCTTGTTATTAGCATCATTGGTAAGCATTAGCTTCCGGGATGATGATTTTAAAGAGAGCAGGTCATTTGGTTCTTCATTGTAAAGTTCAAGCATGGAGATTCTAATGCTAAACTTGGTCTTATCCTCCCCTAGTCGGTAGAAAAGATTGTGCAATGTCCGGGGGATCAGGCCTGCATCTGCATCTAAAACAACTCCATTGGACCCAAGGTTTCCTTCAATTGTGAAACTAAAAATTTGAATTAGAGTACAGAAGAACAAATTTGCAGGAAAGCTTACGTTTTTCCAGTGCCAGTATGGCCATATGCAAGTATAGTGCAATTAAAGCCTTTAATAACTTCCTCAAGCATTGGCTCTACTACTTCATCAAATACTGCTGCTTGTGATGTCTCTGTGCCAAAGACATGGTCAACCTGGAAGGTAGCAGGAGTTTTCTTATCTTCTGAAATGACCTTTAAAGTCTTGGATGTGGTATCTGTGGAAAAAACAATGCTCTCCTTATTGACTTCTTCTAACTGAGTGAGTGCTCTATAGAATTAGTTAATTAAAGGTAGGTATGTGAATGACAAACCAAACTCGAACAACAGCTTGAATATTACAAGCCCCTTCTCTTTTACTTTGCAAGTCTTTTCTTGGATGCAGGTCCTTAACTGCACTGTTAAGTGGAGCTACAGATGATGTCATGGTTGCTTTGGATTTTCCTAAGGCGCTGGGAATACAGGGCGCATAGTGGGAAGGAATAACTTTGTTCAAAAATCTCTTTGTTGGGACTTTGCTTTCATTGAAAGAAACAGCAGCTTTCTTAGTCTGTGTGGAAGAAGTTGCTTTTGAAGTTTGAGAAGCCATGAGTGCAGAAGGGGCACACTTTTCTTGAGTTGAGTGGCCAGCCTTACTATTCAATATTTTAGGACCATTTATCACTTGAGTAGTGGGCGTTGCAAAGCTGCGTGAGGGTTTCCAAGGACCATTTCTTGAAGAGCCATTAGTTTTGCTTAAGTTTGGAGATGATTTCAGTTTTTTGGATTTTCCTGAAGTTACAGGAGAAATGTTTGTTTTTGAAGTGCAACCCTCTTCAGTTGACTCAAAGGATCTTTTTGATTGTTTCTGCACTACTGGAGAGTTAATAATTGGGCCACGATTTTATTTAAAAAAAGCCTGACAATGCTTAAGACTTTGTTTTTAATGAATACTTTTAGAGAGTTAATAAAAAAGGATTTTTAGTGTTAGAGCCCTTATAAAATAGAAAACTCCAATCAATGCTAGAATAAATTTTGTATACTCAGATGATTAAAAAAGATTAAAGATTAGAAATTTAAGTTAAGCACAGGTTTTGATAATATTGATGAAGTATAGTTTGAAAAAATATAAGTTACTTGTAATTTCTTGAATCAAAAGGATAAGGTAAAGCTTTTTAGAAATGTAACTAAGTTGAAAGTCACTTAGTCAAGAAAATGCCTCTCAAATTTCTATTGATGAACTCTTGTAAGGCTGCTTTACCCAGGTGTAGCTTGTTTCTCTAGTCTTTTCGATTTAAAGAGTTATTATAAATTTCAATCTATAAAGTTGCTTTGATGGTAGTGGTGCAGCATTGAACCTATCACATCAGCTTTGAGCACTAATAAATTTCGATCCCTTTAAAAATTAACTGAAATCTAGCTAGGGCTGAGTCGACATATTCCTAGCTGCTTTGCTCAGTCACAGCTAGCTTCTGTCTCTGTTTTCTTTTGATTGGCTGTTGTTGAAGTGAACAACAAATAGCAACTATTCAAAACTATGGCATCATCTTTATTTTTGCAAAGTAGGTGTACTTTTTTAAAGGGAACAAAATTTTACGCTGAGTAGTTATACGTAAGGGAGTCCAATTTGGACAAATAATTGCTAAAGTTTGAATTCGAGATTCACCATAACACTGTGTACCAGAACCCAAATCTTTTACATGACCTGAATCAGTGCCCGAAAATCTTAAGCAAAATCCTAAAGCTATTATAATACTACATTGCTTTCCCTTAATAAACCAGTCATTATAATTATTCGCTTTTTATTTTGAAGTACACTATTGTGACTCCACTACCCAAATTTACTTATTTAGTCACTCCTCAGTCAAAGTGTTCCAATGATATGTGTCTTTGACAATATCGGCTTGAGCTGTCGCTGTGGTGAAACATCCCTAAACTCACTTTATTTCTGGTATTATTCACTACGAATTTAACTGTTTAAGCAAATAAGTAAAGTAAATAAAAACAATAAATTTTATGTATTATTAGGCTTCGGGTGTATTTTTGGTTAAAACAAGTTGGTTAAAAAGACTCAAACTGTTTGATTGAAACGAGATATTCAAATGACAGAGAATTTGGTATTCTATGGTTCATGTTTTGTTTTTTGAAAAGCTTTAAATAAAAACTTCACCATACTTTTCCTCATTAAAATTTCCAAAGCATCTTTGATTTATTAAAATCGGATCAAAATTAGTAATATCTAGAAAAAATAAAAATGCTAAAATTCTCAATCTTAATAAAAAGCAATATTTTTTGTTGAAGTATTTTTAAAACGAATCCCGGTTTTTTGCTCTAATTGAAAGAAATTAATCTTAAACAATATTTTAAAGCACAATTTCATTTATTTTGCATTACTGCCATTAAGTGAATTTTTCGACTTTGAAAATTGAGATTTTAAACTGTCAGAGATCTGCTCAGTTGGGAGACGCTCCTCAGAATAATTTAATAGTGTTCTAGGTTAAGATTAAAAAATGATGCTCCAAATGAGATACCAACCATTAAAAAGGTTAGTCAGGTGTTCCAATAAACAAACCTTCTCAACTAGGGTAAGAACTGGCTGATAAAATAATAGAGAATAAAGTAGCCCAAGAGATCTCAGGGAGCATTAGGACAAACTCTAATTGTTATTATAATCCCAGCAGTTTTTATTATGGGATATGGAGGCAGTGGGGACCAAACTTGTAACAAGTTGATATGTATGGAGATTTCCAAGTAGAAGAAACAATTTTAGTAAACTCTACATTTGCAGAAATTAAACAATAAACTGTAAATAATCAGAAATAAGAAGCTAATTTGCTTCATTATGAATGAGCCCTATATAATCGTCTTTATTATACGACTAATAGAGAAAATATAGTAATAAAGTGTCACAACATCTTTGATACTTCCCTCTTGGGAAATTGTTTCCCCAAGACTCAACCTAACTGACAAGTAATTAGGGCACTCCTGCCACACTATCAGGTTGTATGGAGATCAAGCATTTTGAACCCGAAGAGTAACAAAACCTTGACAAACCCCATAACTGCTGTAATGTAAATAGGTAGTATATGGCTTATTATGATACTATATAACATTCAGCTTCATATCAAATAAAGTATCACTATTTCTTTAATTTTACCCTTTATTTGTTTTATATACTTCCAAGAAGATGTTAGTTGACAGTGGTAGCACAGGCAAGTTATCCACACATAAATTAAAGAAAAACTACTCCAAAGAACCCAGCAGTTGGTTCTTCCTACTGGCTGGAGCAGATACAAAGAAGGAAATGTCATTCCCACTGGGTATACTGCCTTCAAAAATATTCTTTTATCCTGAAAACAGTATGATTTCCTCAGCACACATGGAGTTCTAAACCGACCTCCCACTCAAGTTGTTCCTGAGTTGCCAAAAATTGTATTCAAGCACCTCTATTCAACTGAGATTGGGATGTTTGCAGGACTTTTTGTGTTCTGAGGCACGGCACAGACACACAACAGGAAATCCTAACCTTAGGATTGGATTCATACTAAGTCTCGTTTAGTTAGCAGGAAAGGTGATGTGATTACCTTGTGGCTCTGAATGGTAAGTCTCTATTAGTTGTGGCTAGAGAGAGGCGCCAAAGTATTGAAAAACACAAAGATAAAAATCTGAATAGAACTTAAGTTTTATTGGAAATAAGGAATGTGAATATATATTGTTTAGCAATATCACAAAACAATACTAGGACGGTAGGATCACTCACCACAAGCACAAGTGGGGCAAGTGAGTTGCACAGACTCAGGAAACCAAACAGTTGAATCCCCTATTTTGGAAACAGACTCATTTTTGAGGAGCAAAGGCAAAAGCAAGGGATTTGTCCTTGAAATAAACCAATGAAGGCAAAATCAAAATAGTATAAATATTGGCATCCACGACATTGCCCCCTTCTAGATTGGCCTTAGGGGGGTAGTACTTGCAGAGGAACTTAGTATGCACGCAAGCAAATGGACAACCACTGGAGAGGAGTTTCACAGTGTACTCAGAACCATGTTTGAAAGTTACTTCTAAAGGCCCAATCCACAAAGTATCTATCTTATGGGCATGTCCTCCTACTCTATGCTGATAGTAAAGGACACAATCTTCAATGTTAAACTCAGGCAAGGGAGAGCATCCAGCATTGTTGGGAGAGAGCTCTAGCATCTTGGTTTTGTATGCAGAGGTATAAGCAGTGGCTTGTATGTCAATTATGTGGTTGGCCAAGTCTTTGATATGGGATGCAGAATCCATGGCCTTGTCAAACAAAAACAGGGGCCCCCAAAAGCAATGAAGTGATGGCCTTGCACCCATACAGCATAGCAAAGGTAGAACACTCTGTGACACAATGTTTACTGAGGCAGTAGGCAAAGAGAGCAGCAGGTAACTATAGATCCCAATTTGCAGCATCAGAGTATGTGAGTGTCCGCATTAGAAGCTTAAGTTGAATTAGCACACTCTACAGCCCTATTAGTGGAAGGATTATAGGGGGCTGAGAAGGATTGATGAGACCCCCAAAGCCTTGACAACAGAAGTTATTAACTTTTCAGTGAAGTTAGTTTCATTTTCTGAAAATAACACTTGAGGGCAGCCATGGCAATAGAATACATCTTGCAGTAGGAAGGCATCAGCTGTTTTAGCAGTAATGTTCTTGGTAGGGCGTGCTTCTACCCTTTTGCTAAAATTATCAACGGCAATCAAGATGAATTGGCAGCCAGAGTGTGAGCAAAGAAGAGGCCCTACAGCATCAATACTGACCATGTGAAAGGTGTGCTGTAGAGAGACTAATATGAACTCATTTGAAGCAGCTCAAGGACGTTGTAGCTGACAGTCATAACAACTAACAATAACATCTGGAATCAGCAGGCGGAGGTTCTCTCAGTAATAGTTATTCTGAAGCCATTAATGTGTCTTGGCAATGCCTCCATGTCCAGTCTCTTTATGCGCTTGGAGTACCAACAAAAGGCAAAGGCTAGGGTGTATGTAAGTAGGTATTGATCATGCACTTTCTTGAAGAGCTGGTTGTCATGAATGAGAGTATTCTCTGACATCTTATACAGGGCAGTTCAAATCTCTTCAGCCCTGTTTTTCCAGGAAGAGAGATACCCAATCAGCTCATATAATTGATCAGCCTCTGCAGGATGCAGAGCAGGAATAGGCATTTGGGACAACTCATCAGCATTTTGAGGTTGGATTCCAGGGCAATGTAGCACAGTGAAATCATAGCCCTGTAGGAAAAGGTCCCATCTAGCTAGTTGTCCTTCTGGTTCTTTGAGCTGCTGCAACCACTTGAGCAAAGTGTGGTCAGTAACCACAGCAAAATGAGTGCCATAAATGGAATGACAAATTTTTTTAACTGATGCAATACAGCAAGGCATTTTTTCTCAGTGACACTATAGTTCTTCTCATGTTTGTTGAGGACACAAGAAGTATACACTACAGGGTAATCCACCCCTTCATTATCTAGTTGAGCCAAGATGGCTCCAATAGCCAGGTCACTAGTGTCAGTGTAAAGAATGAATTCCTTATTGTAGTCAGGATACACCAAGATGGGAGCCTCTTTGAGTTTTTGCATAAGAGTCTCAAATACATGTTGCTGAATTGAGGTCCATTTGAAGGGGACATTGCAAATGAGTTGGACAAGGGGTTTGCTCAATTCAGCAAAGTCAGGGATAAACTGTCTGTAATAACCCATCATGGCCATAAAGACTTGTATCTCTCATAGGTTGGTGGGTGGAAGAATTTTTTCAATGGCCTAAACTTTCTTGGTCATTGGACAAATCCCAGTCTGGGTCACTTCATGTCACAAGAATTCAAGGTGTTCCTTGAAGAAAGCACATTTAGACGGTTTCACCTTGAGGCCAGCCTCTCAAATCTTAGGGAACACTTTCTTTGTGTGGGCCAGATGATCAGTAAAAGTTGCACTAAAGACAGTTATATAATCCAAATACAACAGGACACAT
Source organism: Entomophthora muscae (assembly GCA_014839935.2). Taxonomy (NCBI): domain Eukaryota; kingdom Fungi; phylum Entomophthoromycota; class Entomophthoromycetes; order Entomophthorales; family Entomophthoraceae; genus Entomophthora; species Entomophthora muscae. Next base: position 160,499 of record QTSX02002848.1, on the reverse strand, counting down.
GAAAGATTCAGATCACAAAGAATGGAGTCCATGGCTCATTGGAAGGTAGCAGGGGCATTGTACAGTCTTTGCAGCATACAGGTAGGCTCAAAAAGCCCTTCAGAAGTGATAAGCACAGTTTTTTGCCTATCTTTAGTATAGAGGTCAACTTGCAAGTAGCCAGATGCCAATTCCATAGCCGAGAAGAATTTAGAGTCTCCAAGACGCCGGAAATCATCATTTATCTGTGCAAGGGGTAAGAATCCTTCTTGGTTAAGGAGTTCAATCATTGATAGTCCATCACAATTTAGTGACCTCCATCCTTCTTCTTCAAGATGAGCAAAGGGGAGGTCCATGGACTCTGGGAAGGAGCAAGTAGCCCAGCCTCTAATATCTGTTTGAGTTCATTAGATACTTGAGCATCTTTTACCTGACTATGGCAATAAGGTTTAGCTCAGAAGGGGAAAACATCACCAGTATCAATCTAGTGAATAACTCTTTTGGCTAAAATATAGTCAGTGCTATCTTTAGCAAAGATATCTGAAAACTGGTCTAGTAAGTTGATTAATTTCTTTTGTTGTACTGGGGACAGTTGTGGGAAGTCTTGAGCATTAAACAGAGATAGGACCTGTGGCTTCTCTTCAGGTACGTTGAAGTCCTGGAAAGTACCAAAGAGATGTAGCAATAAAACATTAGGAGCATTCAGCAACTTGCCATAGTCAACAAATTGACCTCTAGACACATGAATGGGGAGAGCAGTCAAGTTGGCTACCAGAAAAGGAACAGTGTCTTTATTAGAGACGTCTAAGATCCCTGGGCAGAGGTAGGGTTTGTTGTGGTCTAGCAAGGGAGGAGAGTATAGCTCCAAGAACGTGCGCTCAGGTAACTCATATGATGTATGAGATTCTTGGATAGCTTGAGATCCAGGGTGTAAATTCACTGCCACCTTTGGCCTTGGATTGAACTGATTTTACCCGCTGTATCAAAAAGGGCCAAAAATAACAGCCAAGCCACTTAATTCTCTAGGAGATTTAGCCCATACTGTTGAGAGATTTGTCCTGGCCTACCCTGCAGATCCCCTGGCTTTGGCTGTTCTGGCCTGGGAAGAAACACTGGTCAATTTGGACTATTTTTTAGCATGGTGTTGTCCCCTTTTAAAAACAATCAGGACTTCCCAATCAAATGATGCCACATCTAGGACCAGATATTCAAATGAACCTGAACTGTTTGAGGTGTCTTCCAGCCAATCAGATGGACCCGCAGAAATTAATCTGAAATTCTCCAGCACCCCTGGCTCTGGCCAGCAAATTTTATCACCCAGCCAATCACATGCAACACAAAATGGTCAGGTGATCATTTCACAGCAACTCACTCCCTTTTAACCATGTCAGGGGACTTTGAGTCTCCTGCTTGTCAATTTTCCAAAATCATTAAACTCTGGAAACAGTTGCTTATACTTTGTTATTTAAAAATTGGTTGACTTTGCTTTTGGAGTCTTCTGTATCTTTAATAAAAGGTTTAGTCAATTTCACCTTAAGTCTTACCTTAGTGTTGTCCCTTTCAAACCCAGTTGTCCTTTCAAAGCCTTAAATCATAGGCCTTCTGGTGATCCACATGTGTGTTGTTTTGCAGGCGAGGGTTAATTTGGCTTCAAATAAAGACAATATGCTGAAGAGTGATAATGTGTGGTTAGCTGATGACGCTGTAAGCTAGTAGGTAACATATGACTGCTAGGGGTAAGTAAGGTGAGCCTAGTAGGTAACATTGGAATACTAGAGAAAGGAGGGTGAGCCTAGTAGGTAACATGGGACTACTAGGGTAAGTAAGGCCTGGCTAGTAGGAAACAAAGGACTACCAGAGGCAGATGTTGCCTCCACCCAGCAGAAGATATTGGCTGATTTGGACTATAGTTCTTTAACTAGCAGGGAACTGTGGCTGCAGAAGGGTAAAGACTGAAATAGCAAGCAGGGAACTTTGTCTTTCTGGGTTTTTTTTTTGGACCCCTGGCAGGTAACGCAGGCTGCCAGGGAGGGGAAGAGCTTTGAGGGCTCTACGTATCCTAATACACTTACAGGAGGTCTGTGAGCAAGCACCCTACCTAACAGACTGGTAGGATGTCCTTGTTTATGCCCCTATGGGAGCTTTGGGGGAACCCAAAGTGAGCATTGGAGGGTATAGATTTGCTCAGAGGTGTCACCAAGGCGGTTTGCTTGGGAAAGTAAGCTGCAGAACTTGGTGTGATCAGGCCTCTGGGAAGTAGAGCTGATTACTCTGCAACTGAAAGCCCAGACTTAATTACCTGGATGATTAAAGACAACACATAGACATGGATCTATAGTTGAATGACCTAAGTAGATTGCCACTTGCAAGGGCCCAGTCAAACGCCAGTTCAATGTAGACTCATGCCTGGGTCTACAAGTTCTGGTAACAGGAACTGAGATAAAGAACCAAGGTGGTTCACAGAATTAACAGAGAAGACTGGCAAGAGGGACTGTTTGATCACAGTGAAGGCCAGTTGACGGACTGTTAATTCATATTAAATTGTGGGAACCAATATGGTTTAGTGTGCAGAGGGAACTAAGGAGGTTCCTAGTGAGGATTTGTTGAGGAACTGGTTGAGGATAAGCTGAAGGACAAGAAGATTATGATGCAGGACTAGCTGAGCATAATGCAGCATGGCCAAAGGACCAGAAATTTGTGTTGAAGGACTGAAGAGCTGAGAGGATGTGAGTGCAGGACCAGGAGATAGCCTGAAGGAACTAGCCAGACTGGATACAGAGGCTGGAAGAGCTGATTTTAGTGTCTTTTGAGAGGAAAATGGATAAAAAGAAGCAGTTAAAAAATAATTAAATACTGCCTGATTAGAATTAAAAAAGGTTGTAATAGAATATAAAGAAAAAGAAAGAGGAGGAAAAATAACATACAGTTTGTTAGAACTGTAAATTTATTTAAAGAAGAGAATTGAGTCAGAAGGGAGCTAGAAAGAGGCCGGAAATGGAACAGAGAAACTGTGAGGGCAAAAGAGCAAATTTTGCCAAGAACAACTAGAAGAGGCGAGAGGACAAGCAGCAAGCGGGTTCAAAGTTGCTAAACGTTGAGAAAAACATGGAGAAACATGGAGAAACATTGTAAAATTGAGGGGTCAAAATTTGCCTAAGTAAAACATATGCAGAAGCGCTTGAGATTTGCCAAGAAAACATGACAGGAATCACAGTGAAACCGTTCTAAATGCAGAGCAGTTGTTTACCCAGAGCAAGAAAGTCTCAGGTTTGAACCAGGGTCAAGAGTAAGTCATCCAGGGGAACCTTTTTGGCAAAACCATTGAATCAAGGCGTATGATTGGCTTCAAGCCGGAGTCTATTTGATCAGTGTTTTAAGGGCTTTAACTTAAGAGTTGAAGCCTAAAAAATGAGGAGCAGAAGCAGAAAATTCAGGGCTTTCATTGGATGAAGTAAGTTTTAAAGTTTAATATATTATAGAAGGAGAAAAACCAGATAGTTTAAGCTTTGAAAGACCAGAGTTCTAAGAGAGGTTTTTGGTCTGAAACAAGGGGCTATTAAAGGGAGAGCTATCTGAGACTCTTCAGGGACTGGATAAGGTGGATTAAAAAGGCCACAAAAGCTACAGAAAGAGCCAGAGACCAAAAATAGGAAGCCAGAGCTGGAACAGACTGCAGGAGCCCAATATCAGAACACAGGAGCCCAAGACCAAGGAGCAGGAGCCAAAGACCAAGTACAAGGAGTCCAAAAGATTGTTAAAGGACTCCAAGTATTGGCATAAACCCCTTATTATCCCCTATCACAAGGCCATATATCAGAAGGTTTCTAAGGGGATCTTCCTTCTGACTGTGAATAAAGCGCCTATTACAACCCCTACCCAAATTTCCCGCGTTAAGAAAGGATATAAGTTCTATGAGTCAATTACCCCACATTTTCTATCCTAGCCCAGGGGACAAAGAATCCTATTGTTTAGATTTCAGGAAGTTTGCCTCTAGTAAGTCTGCCCAGGAGGAGTGGGAAAAGGTGACTAGGCATCTTGAAATGACGGATAGAGGAAGAGAGTTTATTGGGGGAGAGTATGCTAGACTATTACAGGATTGGTATCGGCCTACAGAAGGGCTGGCACCTGCCAAAGTACAAGTGTATGGTGGAGACGCTTGCCTAGTGATTGGGAAGGTACTGGAAGAGTTTGCTCTTATGCAGGCCAAGTATAAGCTCCTAACCAACCATTCACCACTGTTGGATAATGACAACTCCTCCAAGCCGGTCCCTGGCTATGACCCAGGACACACTTTGGGGACTGGTGACCAGGAACCCCACAGGCCTTTTACTTAATTTTTGTGTCTGTGGTTTACGCTTTCAAAAACCAAGTTCAAACTCCAAATTCAATTTAAAATTTCTTATAAATCTTACTCTAAATTTGAGATTTTACTTAATTTTATTGATTTTAGACCCACTCTTCATCTTTACAACTGCCCAAGCTACCCAAAGCTGTTGTCAAGGCCCCCAAGTGATTTTTGCTGTTCTTCAACCAGTTTCTCTTGTGGCTGCCCTACCTCTCTAAAATTTTATTACTCTGAGTCTTAAAAATTGCATTGTTAGACCCCAAATTTTGTGGCCTTTTCAACTATGATCCTCCCAGTTCTAAAATTTGTGGTGTTCACTTTGGCATCTTTTGTAATCCTCCTCTGGACAACTGCCCCTGATCTGTGGTCTCAATTCTATACTTCTGCACGCCTTGTGTGTGACAACCCCTACAGTCTCCTGCACCTCCCTGGTGAGCTTCTCATTTCAGGAGAGACAATTGTCAAGAGTCTCACTTGTGACAATTTGGACTTTCCTTCTGTAGATGACGCCGTGCCAGCTCCCTCACGGAGGAGGTACTGATGCCCTCTGTCCTTGGCTTGGCTGGAGACAACTTGGTGCCCCTCCAAGCACCTGGGAAGTTGCCCTTTGTTGCCACTTGCACGCCATGGCTGCTTACTGGGTTAGTGTTGATGGGATTGGATGCATATTTTCCTCAGCTGTCTCCCGCGTCCTCTCTATGGTCCCCCCTCCAAGCGGCCATCCCAGTACTCCACTGGGTGGCATCCTGGTGTTTTATCTCACTGGGATGGGAGCTGAACTTAGTTAGTTTAGCCCTCCTCTCTCACATAGGGGGAATTATCACAGAGGAAGTGGCAAAGAGTGGAATCCCTTCAGACGCAGGGCAGGCCATGGGAAGACACTTCATGTTAGACAAGTGGGTATGGTACTTCAAAGTGAAGACATCAGTAGGGTACTATAAGGCACATGTTCTGAGGCATTTTACAGGATCTTTGATAGGTTCCTCACAGATTAAAGGGACTTCATATCCTAAGATAGAGAGGTAGCCATCTTTTAAGTTGATGATCTCATTGTACTCCTAAGTACTGGGTACCAGCTAGAAGATTGTAACTCTTGTTCTCTAAAACTACAGCAGGCGCAGCCAAGAGTAGCTTATCAAACTGCATAGGGAGGGCGGAATAGGCCCCTATAGTGCAAGTCATGGACAACCCAGCATAACCATACAATTGATGATAATTAAGATCAGGGAGTAGTTTAAGCTTCTTTACAAGCTTAAAGGAAACAACATTAACAGGAGACCCAGTGTTCAAGATGGCTTTGATCTTCACCTTTTGAATAAATATCTATACACAAGTAATAGTAAAATCAAATGGAGGGAAGACAGCCAGGATATCTTAGGCTTCTGCTAGTTTTTTTGTCCTGTTTTTGATCATGCACCCCAAGCCCGGAAACTCTTTATAGACATTCTGAAGGAGAATCAAGACTAAAAAATTGTTGAAAAAAGCATCAGCTACTTCAGAAGCTTCTTCAGAAGATCCTACAAGCGCAGGAGACCTCTTAGCTTGTGTGAGGTATGTACAAGAGACAACCTCCTTGGCTTCAGGCAGAGGCTTGGTTGTTTTAGTTTTCCCACAGCGTAGTTTTTAAGGGAATGCAATGGTTTTGGGAACTTCTAGAAATGAGTATTCATAGGTATCAGGATCTTCAGTATCCAACTAATCCATGTCTTAATCATTGGAAACATTATGGAATAATAGCAGAATGAGAGGAACCTCAGTGTTGGCGGGCTCAGAGTCTGCTACAGACAGGGGAATTAGAGGAGACTGGGAAGGATTTTCAACCAAGAGCGTCTCAGCCTTAAGTTTGACTGTTTTTTCCCCACCTGGTCCTTGAGAGCAGCACCTTCAACTCAAGGTTTGGTACAGACTCAAGAGTGGTGACCTATTTGTCCACAATTGTGGAAACCTTGACGTCTAGGAGGATTCTGGGAGTTCATAGTAAGGATGTATGGACCACAGGAAGAAGAACCATAATTAAAAGCTGCTCAATTCTCACGCACAACAGCTACATAATGGGTAAGGTACATGTCCTGCAACAGCGTCTTTATGATTTTCATAGATGAAAGCATGGCCTTTTGAGTTTTATAATAGAGGCAAAGAAGTTGATTAACTTTGAGAGCTTGAGCGCAAGCCATATAGGCTTCATGTGCAGTCAGCTGCTTGCTAGTTATCAATTGCTCATTCCATATAGAACCTGTCTGAAAACTAGGCCAAACTCACTTTGGGTTTGAAGGCAATGCACATGAAAGCATCCTTTTTAACTTTTAAACTAAGGTTGCCACCAAAACCGTTGATTAGAAGCTGTTTCATCTCTTCCCAAGTCTCAATGGAGGGAAGCTCTGTCACTACAACCTCTTGGCAGGTTGGGTGCAAGCAGGTTAGAATATGCCCCTTCTTAACCTCATCATAGGCCCTTTGCACAGCTATTTGTAGATGGTCATGAACACCACAATGTTGGATGTTTTAGGGTCAAATACTTGTTTAAAGGTAGGTGTAAAGTGAGCTTTAGGAGTTGGGCCACCATTATTGCTATCAAGTACATTTATACGCAGGGAGAATTCAGCTTCAGATTTGGAGGGGGGCTGTCTAGCCCACAGCTGGCAAACACTCTCTTCAAGAGTAGTCAAGGTCTCAGAAGTTTGGGTACCCATATCATTGGCTAGGGTGGTCTACTGCTCAATAATGTCCAGGTGCTGACCATGCATGGTTACCACAGCAGAAAGCTCATCCAGCTAGGAGGTCAGAGAAGGTACCACTGAGAGGCAAGGGGCAAACCAGTCATTCACCAAATCAATTAATTCACTCATTTCTTGCCATCTTTTTCAAGGCTGGAGTGACTTTGCTTCAGGTGGTCTACTTCATTGGCTAGGGCAATCAATTCCCTAGCACACTGGATTCAAGGGTTCCTGGGTAATCCTGAGCAGCAGCCATCTTTATCAGTGAACCCAACTGAACTAGTGACAGTTGCCACAGTATTGAAAAGAACAGCAACTTCTTGTTGCAGGGTGGCAACTTGTGCTGTCAAGGTTAGGAAGGGGAAATAAACAGCAGTTGTGCAAGCATAGTATCACAAAAACATTTTTTTGGATGTTTTGGATTGGTTCACAAAACAATCCATGTGATTTTGTGTCACAACTTTTGGAGTAGGTCACAATTTGTGCCTCAATCCATTGTGTAGATCATAAAATATAAAAAGAAGGTGGTTTTCATGGATGAAACAGGTGATTTCATTTTGTGAAGAGGCGCAGGATATAAAATTAGAATGGTTATCAAGGGTGAAACAGATGATGTCATTTTGTGCAAGGCAAAGGATGGAAAATTAGAGGAAGTTCAGTTGTGGGAATTTATTTTTTAAATTGAATTTATTAAAGCTTTAACTGCCATTACCTCACAATGATAGATTTGATCATACCCCAGTTTGCATAGATAATTATATTAAAGCAACAATCAAAATATTATAAATATTTACTTCAATTAGAAGGAATAGCTTACATACTTATGATTGAACCCAACACAAAACCATATGAGATTGTGCTTGGTCACATCACAATTCATGCAGATTTGTTTTGTGACTTTTGAAGCAGGGCAAAAAATATGGCAGTTGAAATTGTGTACTTCCCCCTAAAAATACAAAACCAATCTACAAGAATTGTGATGTGACATGAAGGTCACAAAATGAATTGTGCTCAAATGAAAAAGTCACAAAACCAATTGTGCCAATCAAAGCTTGGTCACAAAACCAGTTGTGTAGATTTTGGTACCTGTCCCAACCCTAGTCAAGGTAAGAACTTGAGGATATGGCTGTAGAGGGTCTTCAGGGCGTCCTTGACTACAATTGGACACACATAGTTCTTGGATAGCGTCCCATAACTTCTGTTCCCCATTCATCATGTCATCAGATGGAGGAGAAGGAGGAACATATGGCTTAGGCGCCAACAACTTGTTCACTTGGGCTTGAAGCTTGGCAATGGAGGCAGCTGTGGTAGCTCTCTCTTGATCAAACTCTTCTTGTAGTCCATGACAACCTCTAGCAGCAAGCTCTGCCACTTGCTGCAATTGATCAAAGGAGTAGGTGCTAAACACATTGAGCTGCTCCACAAGTTGTTTGAAATCAGAGAGATAAGCGTTCAGGGTGTAGTCTAATTGAGTTTGCCAAGGCTGTTATAGCTGGTGAAGTTCATGTAGAAGTTCTCTGACGTGCTCAGGGATGAACAGGCGCATTTGCTCTATGAAAAAAACCAAGCAAGCCTGAGAGGTAATGGAGTTGCATTGGTTATCAGATACCAAAGAGAACATATAATGAATCTACTGCTGGTAAGTAGAAAACTAATCCCAATGATTAGTTATGGCATCTTGAAGAGACAAAATCTTTTGGACGTGAAACCCTAACACCATTTGGTGATGGGCTAAGGCAGGTTGCACAAATGATGGCAGTAGATGCTCAGCAGAGCCAGCTGCTGATAGGAGGTGTTGCAGGAATTGCAGGGCAACAATCAACTTGTGGTATTCTGCTCAATTAAACTGTGATTAAAGGCAAGGGATGGCCCCATCACAGGCTATCCCAAGGGCTACCACCATGACTTGCTCCAAGTTGGGGGTACCCATGGGGAAACTACTAGAAATGGTTCATTTCTTAGGTTCAAGACAGTGGGGACAATAGGCAGGTTCAAGATGTCTTCTTTAATAGGATGACTGGTAATTTCAGGCAAAGACAGCTCTTGTATTAGAGAAGGCAATGGACCTGAAAATGTAGTGGTAAAGGGGATAACCAAGGGGCTTACAGCCCCTTTAGTGAGCACCATTTTTGTCATGTTCTGAGGCGTGGCACAGATACACAACAGGAAATCCTAACCTTAGGATTAGATTTGTACTAAGTCTTGTTTAGTTGGCAGGGAAGGTGATGTGATTACCTTGTGGCCCTGAATGGTAAGTCTATACTAGTTGTGGCTAGAGAGAGGTGCCAAAGTACTTGGAAACACAAAGATAGAAATGTGAATAGAACTTAAGTTTTATTGGGAATAAGAAATGTGAATATATATTGTTTAGCAATACTAAAAAACAATAATAATATGGTAGGATCAATTGCCACAAGCACAAGTGGTGCAAGTGAGTTATACAGACTCAGGAAACCAAACAGCTGAATTCCCCATTTTGGAAACAAAATCATTTCAAAGAGCAGAGGCAAAAACAAAGGATTTGCCCTTGAAATAACCCAACAAAGGTAAAATCAAAATAGTGTAAATATTGGCATTTGTAACAGGACTACTCCAAGAAAACACCACCCTCTGGATTCAAAGCACCCAAAATAACTTCATACAAGTGGGCTACCCCAAAGACTCTGGGCAAGTGAAATTGCTTTACATGTTACCAGGGCTGTCTCACGCTTTGTAAGAAAATGGTTTGATCAACACCCTGATCATAATAAAGACTGGGACATGTTTAAGACTGCCTTCCTGGAGAATTTTTCTCATAAAATACTCTGATGTTGTGATCATGACAGAACTCATAACCTTCAAAATGACAGGAACTATCAAGGAGTACATTGAAGCCTATGAGGACATAAATGATTGAGCCTCTGACACCATCAAGTTTGATGAGGCTCAATCACAACTGGACTTCTACAATGGCCTCCCCACACATATCAGACTTCAATTTGACATGAGCTGTTGAAAGAACCTCCAAGATTTATTCTTGAAAGGGAAATAAGTTACAAAAAAATCTTCTGACCTGCATGTAACCAACAAGCAAAAAGAGAGTTACACAGCAAAGAAAGACACTTTATCCAATAAAAAAGCCATCTGTGCTAACAATTATAACTCACAAAGAGGAAACTGTAGCACCTAGGCAAACCAGATAAGCACTGAGACCTTACCTGAAGAGAGAAAAGAAAATATGAGTGCTTAGGTGAGCCACCCTCCCCCAATTTACAAGACTTGTACAGGGGCCAAAAATGGATTCAATAACCATGATACAAGTTACTCCAGCAATCCCATACTTTTTTCTGCCCAACTGGAAATAAAATCCTCACTTATCTTTTCCATTATTTAGATATGAATGCACAGCATTATTTGATACTGGAGAAGTCCAGTTTCTTGTAGATCAAAATTTGCCAGTCTTATGAAGTTATCTACAATCAAGAGCAGTTAAAACATGTGATCATGGTAGACAATAGAAGTGACCCAGCCATCATAGAGGCTAAGCTGTTCCAAGCATAGAATGAAGATGTTTGAACCAGACTTGGTGGACCCATCATTCCAATACATAGGTATGATGTGACTCTAGAACTCTACTAGATGAGGAAGACAAAGCATCACATTTACTGGGAAAGCTACACCCTCATTATAAAACAAGATAAGTTTCATTACCATGTTATCCTAAAAACCTCAACACGCTTATTAGAGATCACATATTTGTAAATATCACTGAAACAGAAGAAGAAAGGGAAGCCATTAAAACTGACTGGAATACCTGAACATACACAATCATTCACTCCATAAATATGGAAGTCTCACAAGAAACTGATCTCATACAACAGCAATTTATCCAAAAAAAATTCCTTTTTTATTTCAAAAAAAGCTGTCAGTATTGCTTCCTGACAGGGGGTTTAACAATAAGTTGACCTAAAAAGGATTATACTCAAACTAAGACCCATCTATTTTTTGAAGCCAAAAAATATGACATACTAAAAGAATAAATAAAAAAGTGATTGTAAAAAATGACTAATAAAACAATACAAATCTTCATTTGTTGCATCTTCTTTCTTTGTATATAAGAAATATAGTTTTCTATGTGTTGCTGTCAAAAACCCAGCCCTTAAAAGGTTACAATTAGAAACAGGCATATCCTGCCCCTTATTGATGACCTCTTTGATGCCTTGAGGGGCAAGAATTTTTCACTAAGATTGACCTGACTGTATGATAATATCAAACCCAAGTTAAACCCAAAGATGTACCAAAAACAGCATTCAGAACCATCAATAGTTTCTTTGAATATATAGTCCTAAGCTTTGACATATAAATTTTCTTGCTTGAATAAGTCTCAATTTTTGGAGAATTGATTTATAATTCATTTATATTACCCAAAAGCCAATCAGTAAAGTTCTTAATTTATCCTAATTCAAAGACAAATCCTCACCCAAGCTCCTCCATGAAGTTGTGATGAAGTTCCAGCAAGTTTTAAGAAACCACCTTCAAAGTGCTCATACCCTCCTGAAAGATATCCCCCTGATCTTATATCTAAGAATAAACTTATCCGACCCAAATAACTTGCTAAACACCTGAAAAATCACCCCAATACTCATAAACCCACTCAACCACCTTAAAAACAAAGTCATGTATGGGGTACATGTTAAATATGTCTATACCTTCCATTATTAAGATGATGATATACTTAATATCATTCTTTCCTTGACCCTAACTACTGAATTTATTGACATACATCCCTTCCATGGGTATATAGATATTGGATACTCTTCTGTAGAGCAAGAAGACTGGGCTTCAAAACTCACATTTTTTATAAGAATAACCCACTGTACATTACCCAGACTTACCATTATGCCCAATATATACTGGTTATGCAACTGACTAATATCCCAATCCACCTTAAATTTGAAGTTCTTCACTGGGAATTAATTATGGGGGTGAAATATTATGGCTCTGATACTGAATCAAGATTTGATGTCCCAAAAGGCATCAAAAGTCTGGCTGAAACCAGTGCATCTGTATGATAACATATTTTAAAGGAGCCAATGTATCTACCATCTCTAATTTAGCAGTGGTAATATCTGAATCCTAGGATTCCTTTCAAGTGTTTTTTGATTGAGTCAAGAAGATGTGCACTAAAAAGCTGGTAAGCTAAGCATACTGACACTAAATGTCCAGAATTAAATATCTCTACACCTGTATTTACATCTCCCCTAACCTGCCTCACCCAGTGGTGCTCACTCTTTACACCCTCTCTTGGTGGCTCACCTCCTGAATATCCCACTAATTCTAACAGTGGAATTTTTGTGGCAGAAGACTCATTATAAAAAATCTGATTCATATTGAGTCACCAGTTAATGATAATCAATCAAGGGTGAAATTAAATGCATTCTAGAAGGATAAAGGCATTCATAAAATCATTGTTTCACCTTCACCAATTGGGATTCACAGCCATCCACTCAAAATAATAGTACTCTATTATTGACAGAGATTCATTGAGTAGGAAATGGTTTTCCTACCTTATAGGCTAGAGCCCCAAGATTAAAGCCCACAACAACCAAACCAATTGGAAGAGTCACCATAGCAAGGTGTTCAATTTTTCCAATGAAGGAGACTCTCCCCAATAAAAAACTAAACCTCACAAAAGATAGTAACCCACCAAATAGGAAAGGATATAGAATAAGCATGAGTACATACAAGAGGCAAATCTTTATCATCTTAAGGATTTTCATGTTTGTGGAGGTAGCTAATTTAATACCCCAACGTCCAGTATCATACTTAAACCAAACACTAGATATGTCTTCTTCTGCAGGAGTGTTGCAACTGAGTTTCCAGAACCGCCTGCCAACGTATCTTACAATACACAGGGGCACTTAATGAGTTGCCCCTTGATGTATCTAACAACATGGGTCATGCCACTAGAAATGTCAACTTGCGGGTACTTCATCCTAATTAGGAGCGCTACCAATTTGGCCTGCTGATCCTGCACAAGTTATTCCTTGGCTCCAATTCTTACATGGAACATGCCATCATGACACTCCTTGTGGCCCAGTGGCTTTCCCCCATATAGTATATTAATCACAGTATTCCATAATAAACAATACCTTATTATTATTCCTGTCATTTCTATTGAACAGTTGTCTTCCCTAACTCAAATACTGAATCCTCATTGGTTCAGTTGCAACAGTGGTAGCAGCAGTAGGTTTAAAACCTACCTAAAAGAAAAATCCCCCCAAGAAAGGACAGAGTACAGGCCGTATGGCTACTCCCCATCAAGAGACTTTCCTACCAATACCCAAGGGGGACATCCCCAATGGGTACGTTATTTATCAAGACCAGCTAGCTCTCACAAGTGTTTATAATTGTCTCCACCTTGGACAGCATGACGCCAGCGTCACCCCTCCTCAGTTGGACCTCTCACAGTGCATGCTCAACCTTCAGCTTGATCCTTTATGAGAGGTGTCAAAGGAGCTGACATCGTCAGTTGGCTCCACTCCACCAAAACCCGCCTCTGTATCTGTCAAGTACCTGAGCCCATGTGGGTTGCCACAGCGTCTGGGCGCCTCACAGGGTCCACTGCAGTGTGGTTCACCTACTGGGCCAGCCAAAAAATTGAGGTCACCTGGGTGGCATTCAGGGACACCGCAAAGTCCTGCTACAGTGAAACCTTCTTGCCTATTGTGGTGGGAACTCCCCTCCTGGCAATCAAGCAGACTGGTTCTGTTCCTAAATACCTTGCCGCCTGGAAGCAAGCCCTTGCTGCTGTCCCCAAAGCTGTGACTGATAGGACATTATGCTCTTGACCCTAATAGTTAATGGGCTCAAGCCCCACATCTGTAAGTGGGTCCCTGTAGGTTGCTGCACCTCCATTGATGATTGCTACAAAGCCATTGTGGAGGCCAACAACCAGGCGTTGATGGGCTTCTGCCACACAAATGATGCTCCACCTCAACCTCGTGCAGCACCTGGCAGCACCCACAACCACGTAGGCCACCATCAGCCCCTCCAGCAGGAAAATGGGACTTAATGCCCCCAAAAGGGGGAACTTCAGCTAGCACAAATTGAGGACCAGGGAAAATCCTGGGGGTTGTAGCTATAAGAGATTCTGTAACCCCACTTGACCCCCACTCTCAATCCCCCCTTGCCAAGAATTCCTGCAACTACAATGTACACAAAGTTGAAACCCTTGACGTCTTCCAGGTTCATAGTGACAACCCTGTACTTCAAGCAAGCCACTCTCTCAATAAAGTAACCCAATTGGCTTATCCCTTTTGTTTTTGTGGGAATACCCACAAACTATTGGTGGATACTGGGGCAGACCACACTATGATTGACCAGGCGTTTGCTGATTCCCAAAATTTAGACTGTGTGCCAAGCAGATTCAAGGCATTACAAGTAGCTGACTCCCGTAGAGTAGCAATTACCCATGAAACATTACCCTTCTCTGTGAGAATGGGTAACATCCAGGTATATCTCTCTGGGCCAATCATGGCAGGGCTCAGCCATAATGTAATTGCTGGCCTTGACTGGCTTCATCACAACTGTCCCTACATTGACAAGGATACATATATTATCACCCTCAATAGAAATGAGATGGGCTTTCAGGTCTATCCTTTTGAAATGAGCAAGCTTCTTCACAATAATGTGTTTGTCAGAATAACAGAAGCAGGCTCATATGATTTCAAGGGGTGAACTAGACTTCAATCAATGCTCAGTTAAAGTTATCTGCACTGAACCACCTGCGGCCCCTCTCTTGACCACTTCATCTCCACCAGCGCTTGACATGCCCCTCAAGGAGTATAAGGATGTCTTCAGTGAAACACTGGACCAATTACCCCCTCCCCAGGAGATCCAGCATGCTGTAAAACTTCAAGGGCTGTTACCCAAAGCATGTCCTTTATATTGTCTTATACCAAAAGAAGATGAGACCCTCTGCCAGCACCTTGTGGAAGCACTCAATAAGGGCTTCATTTGCCCCTTGCTCTCTTCATACAGAGCTGCTGTCTTCTTTTTAGCCAAGAAGGACAGGTCTTTTTGCCTGTTCACAGATTTCCACGCCCTAAATGAGGTGAAAGTTAAGAATAAGTCCCCCCTGCTGTTGATTGACGGCCTGTTTGACACACTTGCGGGTGAAAAAGTCTTTAGCAAGATTGATCTCACTGCAGGGTACAACCAGGTTTGCATTTCACCAGGGGATGAAGCAAAAACCGCTTTCTGCTCACGCTACAGGTTGTTTGAGTGTTGGGTCATAAACTTTGGAATGACCAACAGTCCTTTCACCTTTGCCATGTTGATAAACAAAGCATTTGAGGAATTTATTGGAAAATGTGTGGTTGTGTACCTTGACAACATTATTGTCTTCAGTCAAGATCAAAGCATGCACCTACAACACCTCTGTGCTGTCCTCAACACCCTTCAAAAAAACAGCTAAAAGCTAAACCCTCCAAATGTGAGTTCCTCAAGTCGGAGCTGCTGCTCCTTGGACACACCATCTCTGCCCAAGGGATAAAGCCCAACCCTGCCAAAATCAAGACAATCACCAGAATGCTGCCTCCCACCAATGTGGGTCAGGTGCGTACCTTCCTAGGCATGGTTGCCTACGTGCACAAGTTCATTCCCAATTGCGGGGAGCTAATTGCACCTCTCACCAAGCTCCTAAACACTAAACAGCGCTTCCATTGGACCCCTTTCAGAGATCAAGCTTTTGAGACTTTGAAGCAAAGACTTAAAACTATGCCTGTATTGCAGCTCCCCAACTGGAACCACCAGTACAAACTTGAGACTGACTCCTCTGACAGGGCCATAGGGGGCATACTACAGTTAGAAACTGACAAAGGCGTCTTCCTCCCCGTGGCATATGAGTCCAGAAAGCTTACTGACTCAGAACAATGTTACCCTATACATGATAAAGAATTGGCGACCATTGTACACTGCATTGAGAAGTGGCGCTGTTACCTGGAAGGGGCTACCTTTCCACCCTGCGTCCTGACAGATCACAAGTAACTCCAGTACTTCAATACACAGTCCCACTTGACTGCTGCCAAGCAGGCTGGGTTGAGCATCTATCCCCCTACCAGCTGCGCATTGAGTACAAGCCTGGGAAGGAACTTGTCATAGCGGACACCCTCTCACGGCTCTATGTAGCGTCCATCACCAGGGATGATGGCTTAGATCCAGACTGGCCAATGTTGTACCTCTCTCCTGAAGCAACTTGTTACAAAGGCCTTAACTCAGTAACCATCTCCAGGTTGAAGGACAACAAAAGCCAGTTTACTACTGATGCTGGCAACATCTGCCGCTGGGCAGAGACAGGTGAGAAGACGCCTTACATTCCCACCACACAACAAGGAGACACAATATTGCATTACCACCACACCTTGGGTCACATCAGAGGGCGCAACCTCTTTGAGATTATGAAACAAAAGGTTTGGTGGCTGCATATGCACCAAGATATCTTGGACCTCCTCAAAACATGTGTGCTGTGCAAAAAGAACACATCTAAACCTGCACCCCCCAAGTCTGTCTTGCCCATCAAAGCCATGGAACCCTTCAAACAGTGGGCTCTTGATGTTGTTAGGCCCCTCCCTGAAAACAGACTGGGGAAGAAATACATCATAACTGCCATTGGCTATTTCACTTGTTGGCCAGTGGCTTGGGCAACAACTAACCATACTGCCACCACCATCACCTGCTTCATTGGCAAGGAAAGTGTGGCCCACATTGGGCAGTCCAAGCTTCTCATCACAGATGGTGGCCCCAAACTTGTTGGGCAGGTCATGAAGGCATACTGCGCCAAGAACACACTCTAACGTATAGTCACCACTCTCTATCATCTGCAAGCCAAAGGACACGTAGAGCAATTAAATGGCTCCCTGGTTCAACTGATTGCCAAGCTCTCCCAGGAGCATCCCAATACCGTGTGGACTGAACACTTGCCCAAAGCTCTACTTATTTTACAATCAAGAATCAACAGAGGCACTGGGTTCAGCCCCAGTGCTTTGGCCTTTGGAACTCCTGAAAGTCTGAAAGGAGTGGAACAGGGAAAGTTACGGTCTACAGTTCCCAGAAAGCCCCCCTGTTGACAACTCCATCCCTAAACCAATGGTGTGCCAAAGCCCACAAAATCAAACACAAACAAATTGAAGAAGGGACCAAACACCTTGAAGCCAGGTACGCTGTAGGCAATCCCGTCTACACCCTCAACCCCAATTTGGCCAAGTTAGAACCCAATCATCTAGGGCCCTTCAAGATAGCCATGGTCTATGACAATCACACCTATCAGCTTGAATATGCCCAAGGGAACACCAAGAAGCTCCACCACAATTGCTTGCACCCCTGCTGCACCATCCCCACACAAAGGTTGTTTGTGTGGACTTTCCCAGATCTTCCGCAGACTCTGATCCCAGTGTCTGACAACAAGCAGGGGGCAAGGGGGGTGTTGCAACTAAGTTTTCAGACTTGCCTGCCAACATATCTTACAATAAACAGGGGGAGCTCAATTAGTTGCCCCTTGATGTATCTAAAAACATGGGCCATTCCAATAGCTATATCAAATTGCAGGCACTTTCTCCTAATTAGGAGCGCTACTAATTTGGCCTGCTGATCCCACACAAGTTATTACTTGGCTCCAATCCTTACATGGAACATGCCATCATGCCACCCCTTGTGGCCTAGTGGCTTCCCCATATAGTATATTAATCACAGTATTCCATAATAAACAATACCTCTTTCTTATTATTCCTGTCCTTTCTATTGGACTTTTGTCTTCCCCAACTCAAATACTGAATCCTCATTGGTTCAGTTGTAACATGAGCTTCATCTGGAGAAGAATTTGAGCCAGTCAGTCTGAGTATTTGACCCCTATAAAGCTAGAGCTCTTAGGGAAAGGAAGTTTAAAAGAAAGAGAATGACTAGCTTCCCTCTAATTTTAGAAGAAAACTGAATAAAAAAGTTGAATAGTAAAGATGAGTGATAAAGAGATGGATTTAATGTTTATAAAACAAGAAAAAAATCTGGAATTTAACTACCTATACTATAGAAAAAATGATTAGAGACTGAAGGAGAGGGAGTTGGGGCTAGGAGGTTAAAGAACAGGAGTTTTTTTTTCCCTATAGTACCAGAGGAAATTAAAAAGAGAGTTTTAAGACACTTGCCAATCATTGCTGAGAGCCAAGAAACCAGAGGGATAAGAACTAGTTTGAGTCATATAGCCATAGAAATGGGAGGTTCTGAACTACCCTAACATTTAAAACAGTGGTAGTGCCAACCAATTTAGCATAGTAAGGTGAAGAGCAAGCAGCAGAAGCTGAAGATGTGTGTCAGAGCCTGGAATACCCTGGACAATCAGCTAGCCTTCCTAGAAAGAAGCAACCCATAGCATGGGAAACATTACCAACTGCCTTCCAGAGAGAAAATCCCCCTTTTGAATAAAAAATGACTTGTGATTTTTGAGGCCCACATGCCTCAAATCTGTGGCATCAAATCTAATAACAAATTTGATTCCTTTTACTATTGGGAAATGGTACATCAGGAGCGCAATTGGGCGCTTGATTGCTTGTGGGCTCTACTGATAGCTGTGGCACCTTGGCATGCTGCAGCTAAGCCAAGGTTCCTGTTATACAAGCCAATGTCCTCCCACCCCTGGGTTCAAGTGCGTAATTTCTGGGCCAAATCACAAGTATTGTTGAAAATGATGCCACCAGATCTCTGGTGGCACAAAAGGCTAAGTTTTCCCCAGTGAGTATAAATAGTGAGGAGGAAAATCCTTCCTCACTGTTGACATTATAAAATAAACAACTTTATGCCCAGGACCCATAATTTTCTTGCAGGAATTATCTATTTTTGCACTAATATAGTTATTCTGTTTGCATCTATTTGTGAATCCACTAACTATAAAACTGTGCCTATCTGTTCCCTCCTGGCTCTGTTCCTTTCACTTTAGTTAAGCCACCTTGCGCCTTTGACTTGGAGTTCTCTCATCCTTACCACCTGGATCTCTCTCCTGGTCACCCTAGAGTGACCATTCCGCCCTCCATGAAGGTGATTCCTCTTACTCCCCCTTTCAAATGTGCCTCCTGCCCAGGACTTCAGCAAGTTAGGTTTTGTATACATCATAGTATTAGAGCTGGCCAATCAGGTTGTGCCACATACTGGAAGTTGGCATCCCCTAGCTACAGCTGTGAACTACCTAGTCAGAATAACATCAATTGTGCATATGGCCTTCCAGGCCCGGCCTGCCTCCCCTATGGGAGACCAGCCAGACTCTGATATGGGCTGTGACAGTATGTCAACTTTTGTGATCCAAGGCATGGCAAAGAGTCACAACAGGGAATCCTAACCTTAGGATTGTATTTGTAATAAGTCTCAGTTAGAATGGAAGGGAAGGCTATGTGATTACCTTGTGGCCCTGAATGAATGATAGCTGCTAGTTGTGGCTAGAGAGGCGCCAAAGTACGTGAAGACACAAAGACAAAAATTTGAATAGAACTTAAATTTTATTGAGGATAAAGATTGGGATTATATACTGTGTAGCTTTACCACAAAACAGTACATGGACAGTAGAATCACTTGCCACAAGCATGAGTGGGGAAAGTGAGTTGCGCAGAATCAGGAAACCAAACAATTGTATTTCCCAATTCAGAGCCAGCCTCCTTTTAAAAGGCAAAAGCAAAAGAGAGGGATTTGTCCTCAAAATAACCCAACAAAGGCAAAATCAAAACATGGTGAATGGCGGCATTCACAACATTGCCCCCTCTAGATTTGCCTTAGTGGGGTTGTACTCACAGAGGAACTTGGTGTGCACACAAGCAAACGGTAGACCGCTAGAGAGGAGTTTCACAGTATATTCTGACCCTTGCTTGAAAGTCACTCTCAAGGGCCCAATCCACAACAAGTCTAGCTTATGAGTGCTTCCTTCTACTCTATGTTGATAGTAAAGAATGTGGTCCCCAATGTTGGACTCAGGCAGGGAATTAACCAGCATTTTCAGGAGAGAGCTCTAACAGCTTGGTCTTATAGGCAGATGTGTAGGCAGAGGCCTGAATATCAATGATTCAATTGACTAGATCTTTTATATGATCATCAGGGTTCATGGCCTTATCAGAGGAGAGTAAGGGGGCCCCCAAGACTGACAGAGTGGTAGCCACACAACTATACAACATAGCAAAAGGGGAGTACCTGGTGACATGATGCTTGCTAAGGCAATAGGCAAAGAGAGCAGCAGGTAAGTATAGATCCCAGTTGGCAGTGTCAGAATACAGGAGTTTCCTCATGATAGAAACCAGAGTTGAGTTTGCGCATTCAACAGTCCCATTAGTGGAAGGATTATAGGGGGCAGAAAAAGACTGATGAGACCCCAAAGCCTTGACAACAGAGGTTACTAACTTGGCATTGAAGTTAGTCCCATTGTCAGACAACAACACTTGAGGGCAACCATGGCAGAAGAGTACATCTTGCAGCAGAAAGGCGGTGGTGGTATTGGCAGTGATGTCTTTGGTAAGGCGCTCTTCTACCCACTGGCTGAAATGATCAACAGCAATCAGGATAAAGCGGCAACCAGAGCAGGAGCAAGGGAGAGGTCCCACAGCATCAATATTGACAGTGTGGAAAGCGTGTTGAGGGGGACTAGCTTGAACTTGTGGGCGGCAGCTTGAGGCCGTTGTAGCTGGCAATCATGGCAACTAGCAATATCATCTGGGATCAGTAGGCAAAGATTTTCACAGAAGTAGTTCTTCTGGAGCCAGGCATATGTCTTGGCAACAGCTCCATGTCTTATCTCCTTATGAGCTTGAAGTACCACTGAAAGACAAAGACTAGGCCTGATGTAAGACAAGTAGTGGTCTTGTCTTTCTTGAAAAGCTTATTATCACAAATGAGCATGCCTTCAAATAATCTAAAAAGGGCAACTCAGACTTCTTCTGTGTTGTACTCCCACAAAGAAGGGTGTCCAATTAGTTTGTATAACCTGTCAGCCTCAGCAGGGTGGAGAGCAAGGATAGCATTCTGGACAGTTCATCAGCATTCTGATGTTGAATCCCAAGATGGTGCAGCACAGTGAAGTCATATCCTTGCAGGCAGAGAGTCCATCTAGTAAGTTGTCCTTTGGATTCCTTAAGTTGTTTTAGCCATTTGAGCAAAGCGTGGTCAGTAACCACAGTGAAATGGGTGCCATACACGTAATTTCAGAACTGCTTGACAGCATGCAGCACAGCAAGGCACTCCTTCTTGGTCACACTATATTTATTCTCATGCTTATTCAGGACACAAGAGTTATAAGCTACAGGGTGATCCACACCCTCATCATCCAGTTGAGCCAAGATGGCTCCAATGGCCAGGTCACTAGAATCAGTAAATAGGATGAATTACTTATTCTAGTCAGGGTATACTAAGATAGGGGCCTCCTTAAGTTTTTGCTTGAGGGCCTCAAAGGCTTGCTGCTGGCTTGTGGTCCATTTGAAAGGGACATTGAGTAGCAGTTGGACCAAGGGCTCACTAGTGTCAGAAAAATTGGGGATAAATTGTCTGTAGTATACCATCATGCCCAGAAAGACTTGAACTTCTTGCAGGTTGGTGGGCGGAAGCATTTTGTTGATGGCCTCAACTTTCCTAGTCATGGGGTGAATTCCAATCTGAGTCATCTCATGTCCCAAGAACTTAAGGTTTTCCTTGAAGAAGGCACACTTAGATGGTTTTAACTTAAGTCCAGCTTCTCAAATCTTTATGAAAACTTCCTTAAGATGAGCCAGGTGGTTGGTAAAGGTGGCATTAAAGACAGTTATATCATCTAAGTACACTAAAACACACAAGAGCTTCAAATCACAGAGGATGGAGTACATGTCTTGTTGAAAAGTAGCTGGAGCATTGAAGAGCTCTTGCAGCATTTGTGTAGGCTAAAACAATTCTAAGGAATTGATGAGCGCATCCTTATGTCTATCCTTGCAAAAGAGATCAAATTGCCAGTATCTGGAAGCTAGGTCCATGACAGAGAAGAACTTGGAGCCCCCAAGGCAGCAGAGAGCATTGTCAATGCAAGGTAAGGGGTAGGAATCCTTTTTGGTTAAGGAGTTCAGTCGTTGAAAGGCTATCACAATACAATGACCTCCATCCTTCTTCTTTAGTATTAGCTAGGGGGAGGCCCACAGACTTTGGGAAGGGGCAAGAAGTCCAGTGTCTAGAAGTTTTTTGAGCTCTTTAGACACCTGAGCATCCTCTAAACAGCTGCGGCAAAAGGGTTTAGCACAAAAGGGGGAGCATCACCAGTATCAATCTGGTGAATGACGTCTTTGGCTAGACCATAATCAGTGCTGTCCTTAGCAAAGATATCCAAAAACTGATCCAGTAAATCAAAAATCTCTTTCTGCTGAACTGGAGACAGCTGCGGAAAATCTTGAGCAATGAACAAGGGTAGGACTTGAGGCTCATCTTCAGGTAAATTAAAGTCTTGGAACATACCAAAGAGATGTAGAGATAGGACATCAGGAGCACTCAACAACTTGCTGTAGCCAACAACCTGTCCTCTAGACACATTTATGGGGAGAGCAGTTAAGTTGGCAACCAGCAATTAAACAGGGTCTTTATGAGACATCCAAGATTCCTGGGCAGAGATAGGGTTTGTTGCGTCCTAACAAGGGAGTAGAGTATAACTCTAGGAATGTACGCTTGGGTAGCTCATAAAATTTGGGAGTTTAGGATAGCCTGAGATCAAGGGGGTATAGTCACAGCAGAAGTGACCAAGAGGGGAATTCCTTCAGATGCAGGACACGCCATAGGAGGGCACTTCATGTTGGAGGAACGAGTACAGTATTTTAGAGAGAAAATACCAGTGGATATTCTAAGGCAAATGTCTTGAGGCGCTTCCTGGTAACTTTAACTGGCTCTTCAAAGATCAGTGGGACCTCATATTCTAAGATAGAGAGGTAGCTGTCCTTTAAGTTGATAATCCCATTATATTCCCTAGGGAATTGAGTACCAACTAGGAGGTTGTAACTCTCATTCTCTAATACAACAGCAGGCGCAGCAAAGAGTAGCTTGCCAAACTGCATGGGAAGAGTAGAATAAGCTTTGATATCCCAAGTCATGGATAGCCCTGCTGTGCCATATGACTGATGATAGTTGAGGTTGGGAACAAGTTTGAGCTTCTTGACAAGCTTTGAGGAGACAACATTCAAAGGAGATCCAGTGCCCAAGATGGCCTTAATCTTCACCTTTTGGATGGAGATTTCTACATGAGTGGTAGTACAGCCAAAAGGAGGGAGGACTGCCAGAATGTCTTGTGCTTCTGCCAGTTCTTTGTCCCATTTTTTAATCATGCATCTTAGGCCTGGGAATTCCTTATAGGCTGTCTGAAGAGGGAGCAAGACTGAAACATTTTTGAACACAGTGTCAGCAACCTCAGCAGCTTCCTCAGAGGATTCAACAAGCACAGAAGATCTCTTGGCTTGAGTGAGGTAAGGGCAAGAGACAACCTCTTTGGCCTCAGGCAGAGATCTGGCGGTTGTTGTAGTTTTCCCAGAACGTAGCTTATAAGGAACAGCAATAGTTTCAGGAACAGCCAGGACTGAATATCCATAGGTGTCAGGATCTTCCATATCAGAATTTTCCATGTCAGAGTCATCAGATATGTTGTAGAACAGCAGCAGAATGGGAGGAGCCTCAGTGTCAGCAGGCTCAGAGTCAGCAATGGAGGGGAAATCAAAGGAGACTGGGAATAATTGTCAACCAAGAGTGTTTCTGCCTCTAGGTTGCCTGTTCTTTTCCCGCCTGTTCTTTGGGATCATCCCCTTCAACCCAAGGGTTGGTGCAGACTCTGGAATGGTGACCTATCTGTCCATAGTTACGGCAAACCTGATGTCAAAGAGGATTCTGCAAGTTCATTATGAGGATACACAGGCCACATGAAGACAAACCAGAGGTAGAAGCAGCACAATTCTCCCACACAACTGCCCCCAAATGGGTAAGGTGCATATCTTGTAATAGTGTCTTTATGCTCTTAATGGAAGAAAGCATGGCCTTATGGGATCTGAAGTGAAGACACAAGAGCTGGTTAACCTTGAGGGCTTGAGTGCAAGCCATGTACGCTTCATTTGTGGTCAACTGGCGGCTTGTGATTAGTTGTTGTCCTTCCATGTAGAATCTATCTGCAAACTTGGCTAGAGTTTCCTTAGGTTTGAAAGCAATGTGCATGAAGGCGTCCTTCTTCACTTCCAAACTATTGTTACCACCAAATTTGTCAATAAGAAGTTGCTTCATATCTTCCCAGGTCTCAATGGTGGGCAGCTCTGGCACTACTACCTCTTGATAGGTTGGGTGCAGACAGATTAGGATGTGTTCCTTCTTGAACTAATCCAAGGCTCTTCTCATGGCAGTTTCATAGATAGTTAGGAAAGCTGCAATGATTGAGGTTTTGGGGTTGAAGACTTGCTTAAAGGTAGGCTTGAAATGTGTCTCCGAGGTTGGGCCACCATTGTTGCTATTGAGTAAATTTATGTGTGGGGAGAATTCTGCTTTGGATTTAGTGGGGGGCTGTCTGGCCCACAGCTGGAAAACACTTTCCTCAAGGGTATTCAAGGTTTCAGCAGTGCAGGTGCCTGTATTATTAGCTAGGGTAATCTGCCGCTCAGTGACATCCAGGCGTTGACCCTGTGCAGTTACTACCAAGGACAGTTCAGCCAGCCAGGATGTAAAAGACGGAACCACCAAAAGGCAAGGAGTGAACCTATTGTTCACAGAATCAATTAGCTCACTCATTTATTGTACATTATTATCAAGTTCAGAGTGGTCTTGTTTCAACTGATCCACCTTGTTGGCTAGAGCTATCAACTCTCTAGCACAGTGAATGTGGGGGCTCCCAACAAGCCAGGGCAATAGCCATCTTCACCAGAAACCCCAGACAGACTAACAACAGATGCCAATACCTCAAGCAAGGTAGCAACCTCTTACTATAAGTCAGCAACCTGAGTTGTCAGAGCAAGCACTTGAGGGTCAGGCTGGGGGGCTTTGGTAGGGCAATATTGGCTACAGGTGGACACTCTTAACTCTTGAATGGCGTCCCATAGCCTCTGTTCCCTATCTGCTAACTCATCAGATGGAGGAGAAGGCAGGGCATCTGATTTGTTGGTTGACAGTTCATTTACTTGAGTCTGGAGTTTGACAATGGTAGCGGCAGTAGCAACCCTTGCTTGGTAAAATTTCTCACCAAGTTCACAGAGGCCTGTCACAGCATGGACTGCTACTTGCTGCAACTGGTTAAAGGAGTCAGCACTGAACTTTGAGAGCTGCTTAAAATTTGTTCAAAGTCGGAGAGATAGGCATTTAGAGTGAAATCCACTTGGGCACACCAGGGCTGTTCAGATTGGTGAAACTCATGTAGACACTCTCTGACATACTCAGGGATGAACTGGCGCATTTGTTCAATGGAATTGACCAAACAGAATTGGGAGGTGACAGAGCTGTGCTGATTATCAGATAATAAGGAAAACAGAGAGTGGATCCACTATTGGTAGACTGCAAACTGATCCCAGTGATGAGTGATGGCAGCTTGTAGAGAAGAGATCTCCTGAATGTGGAGCCCTAAAACCATTTGATGATGGGATAAGGTGGGTTGCACAAAGGATGGAAATAAGTGTTCAGCAGAGCCAGCTGCTGAAAGGAGATGCTGTAGAAATTGTGGATCTATAATAAATTTGTAGTGCTCTTCTCGGCTGAACTGAAGCTGGAGGCAAGGGATGGCTCCCTCACGGGCTATCCCAAGGGCTACTACCATGACTTGTTCTAAGTCAGGGGTAACCAAAGGGTTAGCCACTAATCCAGGACCACTCCCAAGGTTCAGCACAGTAGGAACAATAGGAAAGTCAGCACTGTCTTCCTCAATAGGAGGACTGGTAATTTCAGGCAAAGTTGGCTCTTGTATGGGGGGAGGCAAAGGCCCTGGAAACGTTGTTACAAAAGGGATAACCAAGGGGCTTACAGCCCCTGTAGTGAGCACCATTTTTGTTGTGATCTGAGGCGTGGCACAGAGTCACAACAGAGAATCCTAACCTTAGGATTAGATTTGTACTAAGTCTTGGTTATAACGGCAGGGAAGGCTATGCAATTACCTTGTGGCCCTGAATGAATGATAGCTGCTAGTTGTGGCTAGAGAGGCGCCAAAGTACGTGGAGACACAAAGACAAAAATGTGAATATAACTTAAATTTTATTGAAGATAAAGATTGGGATTATATACTGTGTAGCTTTAACACAAAACAGTACATGGATGGTAGGATCACTTGCCACAAGCATGAATGGGGCAAGTGAGTTGTGCAGAATCAGAAAACCAAAAAATTGTATTTCCCAATTTGGAGCCAGCCTCATTTCAAAGGGAAAAAGCAAAAGAGAGAGATTTGTCCTCAAAATAACCCAACAAAGGCAAAATCAAAACATGGTGAATGGCAGCATTCACAACATCAACCATAAAAAACTAATAACCCTGGGCCCCTGTTCTCCTTTGATTAAAGGGGCATCTTGTATGCTTTTATTTTGACCTCAGCTTACTACCTAAGACAGCATATGACCAAGAAGCAAGAAACAAACAAAAGCCAAGAAGGAGTTGTTGCCAAGCCATCCCAGGTCTAGACTGTGATCATCTCATTTCAAACCAAAAAACTGCTTCCCCCACAAACCTTCCTGACCTTCAAAAAATAGATTTGGCTGGTTTTAGAAAATGAATGATAATGATAAATGCCCTGTTCTGTGCCCACCCCAAAAGCTTCAGAGATAACACTCAGAAGGTCATAATTGTAGCCGCTCAATTGAAAGATGATGTCAGAGAGACCTTCTATACCAGCCTAGAGGAAGACCAGGATCTCATCCTCTCCTACAACTAATTCCTGGAGAGAATGAACTATACAACCACCCCTGCTGGGGCCAAGATCCAAACCTACATGGGGCTCATCCTTCTTGATCAAGGGAAGGGATAATCTGGAGACCCACATACTTCAATTTCTATGCCTGGCAGAAGCTGCCAAGATCCCTGGCAATATATTTGGGTTATACTTCAGAAACGGTTTGAGCCCACACCACGCTAGCCTAAAAAGACACCACTGATGTGAACTCCCCAAAGACAAGCTCCTGGCTAATAACAGAGGCATGGACTACAGCCAACCACAAGGATATCACAGTGGACAGCCCCAGAACAACCAAACCCTTGGTGCTAGTAGGCCTTGCTTGAACATGACCCCAGAAGAGTACCAGCGCCATGTCAGAAGTGGGCTATGCTTGTGTTGCCACCAGAGTGGCCACTTGTCTAAAGACTGCACTAGCTGCTTCAACAAACCAAATATGCCATCATTTCAGTAATAAACAACACTTTCTAGTTCTATCCTATCATTGAAACTATTTTATGTTACCATGACCTCGAGGTGAACAATGTAGCCCTTCTAGACAGTGGGAAAATCCTCAACTACATGGAACATAGTCTAGCTGAGGAATTGGGTGTTTGAGTCCATGAAAACTCCCAACTGGTAACCTTGGGCAACAAGACAACAGACCTGTCACAAAAATGCAAAGAGTCCTTTTCCCTGAAGTCAAACAGTAAACTCTTGCCTACCAGATTCTACGTCATGGAGAAGCTTCCAAAACCTGTAGTGATAGGCTTTGAATGATGGGTTGACAACCAGATGAACTTAGACTACAAGAACCATCAGGTGACTGTCACTCATGAGAGCCAAACCTTAGAGGACCCATACTTGAACCCTCAGCAAACCCCAGAGCTAAACAACATCACCATAGAATCTTGTAAAGCTGAGATCCTAACAGGTTTGAAGCCTTGGGAGTCCGCTTTCTCAGAAGAAGAAGCCACAACTCTGCCTAAACACAGTCAATTTGATCACGCCATCAATCTCCTCCCAGAAACCCACCCTAAACATGGAACTGTTTACAGTTGCAATATGAAGGAACAAGTTTCCTTAAGAGAGTACCTGTACAAGATGTTAAAGAAGGGATACATGTGCATCTCCAAATCTCCCTGTTTGTACCCTCTAAAGTTTGTTAAAAAGAAGGATGGCAACCTATGTCCTTGCGTAAATTACCAGCACCTAAACATCATCACCGTAAAAAATAGATACCATGTACCCAATTCTGAAGACCTTTCAGACCAGCTTTCAGAAGTTAACGTCTTCTCAAAGATTGATCTGAGGGATACCTTTAACCAGATCCATATCAGGCCTGGTGATGAATGGAAGACTGCCTTCAAGAATAGGCAAGGACTCTAAAAATACCTTGTCATGTTGTTTAGGCTGTGCAATTCACCCAGCACCTTTAAAACTATGGTGAACGTGGTTTTGGGAGGACTTAAGTATCTGTGTTATGTAGCTTACTTAGATGGCACCCTCATTTATAGCTGCACCCCTGAAGAACATGTCAAACACCTTCAAGCTGTCCTAAAACTCTTCAAGGAACACAGACTCTTTGTTAAACTCTAAAAATATGAGTTCTTCCAAGAAGAAGTAGAGTTCTTGGAGCACAATGTGCTGTAAAGAGGATTCACTATGACATCCAACAAAATAGAGGCTGTATTGTCATGGCCTAAACCTAAGTACTGCAAGGAATTCAGAAGTTTCCTGGACCTGGCAAACTTCTGCCAAGAATTCATTCAAAAATTTTCTTTGGTTTGCTTGCCCTTGAACCGCCTCACCTCCAAGAAACACCTCTTTGTATGGGATGACGCCGCCAGATCTGCCATTGAATTGCTAAAGAACACCTTTGTGTCCGCCCCCATCTTGGCAATATCAGTTTACAATAAACCCTTCATTGTGGAGACAGACGCTTCCAACATTGCATTGGGGGTTTTGCTTCAAGAGGGTTATGACAGTAAGCAACACCCTGTAGCTTACTACTCTTAGGAAGTTCACTCCACCTGAGTTTAACTACCCCATCTAAATAAAGAGATGCTTGCTATCATCCAGTCCTTAAAACATTAGAGAAGATACTTGTAGTGCTTTTTGCATTACAGAGTAACAATTATTTGAGATTATAGGGAACATGAAATTTTCTTGAATACAGTCATATGTGAGTATATGAGTAGTATTGTATCAGAAGAGCCAGGATCAAATGGAATAATGATTATTGTCCAGCAATGGCTTCTGATTGTGCAGAAGCACTTAAGGATTAGGATAAAGATCAATCAGATTAAAGATATATCAAAGACAAGTCAAGATTATTTTTATTACAATTGATTAATTCTTCTTATACCTTCTGCAAGGTTAATCCCTAGGCTGCTAGCAATGTCTTCTAGGACATTCTAACACTCCCCTAATTTGGGTACTTATTAATCTAGGTTTGGCGCTTATTACATGTTAAACAATATAATATCTTCATCTTCACCCAGCACAGGTGATCCTTGCTGGTGTGGAATAATTTAGTTACTTCAGGATCACTTCCTACTTTCCTGACATCTTCCAGGATGAATGCTTATTAATGTGATTAATATGGGAATTCAAGATTATGGGTAATCAACCCAGTGCCTTGACGCTCAATATAAAAGTGAAGTGGTGCCTTCAATAACTTTCAGTTGGTGCGGCGGCGCTTGACATAAAAGTAGTTTGGCACTTTGGCGCCTAATCTGATTGCTAGGCGGCACCACAGCACCTGTATCTTTTCCAGAGTGGTGTGGTGGCAAATCATGTATCACTAAACGCTGCATTGGCACTTACCATTGGCAGATTTATGGTCCAGGTCAGTAGACTACTGCTGATCCAATATGCATGTGATTTATACTACCAATTTATGGGTTTGGTTGCAGAAATCCTAATCTGTGAGCTCTGTCATAATTGGCATCATTGCTTGGTCAAAATTCTCAACAATACTTATGTGACGCCAACCACCCAGTGAAAATCATGACTGATCATAAGAACCTGACATACCTCTTCAAACCACAACAGCTAAACCAGTGCCAGACTAGATGGGCCCTATTCCTAGCAGATTACAATTTATCAATCATCCACAAGCCTGGAAAGATCAACATTGTACCTGACGCTCTGAGCCAAAGAGCAGATCTTTTTTCTAGAGCCAAAGAGATTGAGGAATTCAATACTAAATCCTTACTATCCCCCAATATGATTGAACTAATGCTCCTATTCCTAGGACTAGCCAGCAGAAGAGAAGAAATCCAACAGGCTCAGACCTTAGACAAGCACTGCATCTCCATGATGAAAGACTTAAGGAAAGATATAAACAGCTGATACTACCAAAAAGGCTACTTCTTACATGGAAACACCCTGCAACTACATGGACAAACCTATGTATCAGAAGGACCACTGTACTTGGAGATGTTGAAGGAATACCATAACTTCCCATGTCAGGACACCCCAGGCGTACAAAGACTCTCCAAGGAATCCAGAGAAAATACATGTGGACCAGGATGAAGCCAGATATTGAAGGATACCTCACCAGTTGCAAGACATGTGGACGTACCAAGCCTAAGCAAGGAAAGCCAGAAGGATTAATAAAACCCCTCTAGATTGCAGAAGGCCCTTGGAATTCAGTATCCATGGACTACATTATGGAGCTGCTTAATTCAAATTTATTCCATGCCATCTTTATAATTGTTAACTATTTTCTAAAATGGCTCACTTCTACCAACAACAACCAAGGTAACTGCAAAAGAAACAGCCACCCTATTCAGGAACCAAGTATTCATGAACCACAGACTCCCAATAGAAGTAGTCTCAGACAGAGGCCCACCATTCACCTCCAAGTTTTGGGTCCAAATCCTAAAAAATTAGGAATAAAAAGATTATTGTCTACTGCATATCATCCCTAGAGCAACAGACAGACCAAGAGAGTAAACCAGGTCCTCAAACAGTACTTAAGGTGCTATGTAGACTTAGAACAGAACAACTGGGTAACACACCTACCAATGGCTCAGTTTGCATACAACAACCAAGACCACAGCTCCACTGCATGTTCCCCTTCAAGGTCAACTATGGATTCAACCCCACATGGGACGCCCCCACAGAGGAAGCTGACAACCCAGAAGGACAAGATTGGGTCAGCAACATCCACACATGCCAAGAAGAATGTACCAAGAACCTGAGAAGAGCAGTACAAGTATATAAGGACTTTGACAACAAGAAACAAAGCCCTGCCCCCAATTGAAGTAGGAAACCTTGTGTACCTCAGCGCAAAGAACATCAAGGCTACTGTTACAGTAGAAAACCAAAAGTAAGGAATAGTGCGCCCCCATAAGACCAGAAACCAGCAAGGAACTGCCGCCAAACCCTTGATAGAAATAGACAATTTAAACACCGTCATTGATAAAAAGGGTCAAAGCCGGGATTGCTCAAGTAGCCCTGGAAAATCTGGACTTGCCTTATTTTTTCCCAAATAACTATGCCAAGAAAATTAAATGTTATACACTATTTGGGGATGGCAACGCTCAACCTGCTGGTCACCAGAATTTTTGAAGATATGATGTAATCAACTCTAATTACAAAGCAGGCCCTCCAACTGCTGAAAACATTTTGTCAGTCAATCAGATGCCGCAAAATCCCCAACCCTCATCCTGAATCACCTTAAGACTTACCCCATCCCACTCTAGAAACTTGTTTCTAGATAGCTTATTTTCACTTAAACAAAAGAAAGTTTTCCCAAAAATTTTCAGCTCATCTGGGACTGTTTGCCCCTGTCCTTGAGAGATTAGCTTCTGTTATTGTCAAGGTTGCCATAAATTCCCTGGCCACGCCCTGGCCAGCAATCTACACACTGATGCCTTTGGATGCTTCTTCTAATTTTCCCTTGCAAATCATTTTCACATTGATAATTTTCACCTCCATCTTCTGCTATCCTGTCACCATCTCAAAGATCTTGAAACTGTCCTCTTAATTTGGTCTCCTGCTTGTCAAGCAACTCAATTTTTTTTACTATACCCTCATTGTATTTCCTTGAATCATGCAGCTTACCACTTTACTTTAACAACCACTGTTCTGTGCGCTAGATTGAGTCCTCAACAAACAGGTCCTTACAAGACCTTACAGCGTATTGGTGCTGTAGTGTACCAATTAGAACTACCCCCCAGATGGAAGATTAATGATGTATTTCACTGCTTCCTGTTATTAAAAAAGAAAGGACCTTCTCTCCTGCACTAGATAGTAAGAACAGCTCCTCCACCTATCAAAGTAGGAAGCTTCACAGAACACAAGGACAAAGCCATCCTAGGACACACACTCCAATATCAAAACCCCATTTCCTGGTCAAATGGAAAGGGTACCTAAATGAAGAGAATAATTGGAAACCGGAATCCAACCTGGAGAATGCCGCTAATTTGCTGAAGGAGTATAAGTCTTGGAATAAAGAGTCCTGCTCTGAAAGCTTGACTATAGTAGGGGATAATGTCAGGGCCCAGAATGCCCTGGAAAATCAGCTAGCCTTCCTAGAGAGAAAGAAATCCACAGCATGGGAATCATTACCAACTGCCTTCCAGAGAGAAAATACCCCTTTTGAATCAAAAATGGCTTGGGATTTGAGAGGCCCACAAGCCTCAAATCCCTGGCATCAAATCTATTAACAAATTTTGCCCCTTTTACTATCAGAAAAATTACATTGGGAGCAAAATTGTTTGATTACGCAATTTGGCACTCAATTGCTTACAGAATCTTTTAATAGCTGTGGCACGTTGGCATGCTGAAGCCTAATCAAGGCTCCTGTTATATCAGCCAATTCTCATTCATCCCCAGGATCATGTGCGCAGTTCCTGGGCTAAACTACAAGTATTACTGAAAATGATGCCACCAGGTCTCTGGTGGCACAAAAGGCTAAAATTCAGCAGTAAGTATAAGTAGTGAGGATAAAAAGACCTCCTCACTGTTGACATCATAAAACAAAAAAATTTATGCCCAGGACCCATAATTTTCTTGCAGGAATTATCTATTTTTGCACCAATATAGTTATTCTGTTTGCATCTATTTACAGATCCACTACACTATAAAACTGTGCCTATCTGTTCCTTTTTGGTTCTGCTCCTGTCACTTTTGTTAAGCCACCTTGTGCCTTTGGCTTGGAGTTCTTCCATCCTTACCACCTGGATCTCCCTCCTGGCTACCCTAGAGTGATCATTCCACCCTCAATGAAAAAGATCCCTCTTACTCCCCCTGCCAAACGTTTCTCCTGTCCAGGACTTCAGCAAGTTAAGGTTTGTATGCATCACAGTATTAGGACTGGCCAATCAGGTTGTACCACATACTGGAAGTTGGAGTTCCCTAGCTACAGCTGTGAATTACCTAGTCAGAATAACATCAATTGTGCACATGGCCTTCCAGGCCTGGCCCGCCTCCCCTGTGGGAGACCAGCCAGACTCTGGTATGGGTTGTGAAAGTGCTGACAAGGCTGTTGGCTGGTTCCCAGGTGCTTTCCTTGGGTGGTTATCCTAGCTATTTGGCATAGTACTGTGGTTTGCAGTAGTGGGTACGGTCTCTGTTTATGTATTCTACTTTGTGTTTAAGGGACCTCCCTACCAGGGTAGGCAAAGGCACAGTCTTTAGGTTCTGGTGGGGCAGGAAGGTTCCATTATTTTTGAACAATAATGATTGGTGGAACACATTATGTATTCTCCAGGAGTTGGGTAGCTTCAGACAGTAGGCTAATTTGCCTACTTGGCCTGTGATCTGATGGGGGCTGCTTCTTTGATGAGATAACTTCTGGTATGGGACGTTTAGGGGTACATTCCTTGAATCTAAGTAGACTTTGTCCCCAATCTCTAGTGGTTTACCAGGGATTTGTTTTTTATCAGAAAAGGCTTTGTAGGTCTTTACTTCTTGGTTCAGGCTTTCTAGGCATAAAGTTTGAGTGTTGTGTATTTGTTAAATCCAGGGTTGTCCTGAATTATTTATCTCTTTTTTCCCAATGCTGGGGTCTAAAGATGGGTCAAACCAATAATTCCCTTGGAAGGGGACATTCCAGTAGATGGGTGGTCTTTGCTGTTGTAGGAGTACTGTGTCATGGGTAGCATTTTGGCCCAGCTATCTTTTGTTGGTGTTTGCATATCATTATATGTATTGTTCAATTATTTGGTTCACTTGTTTGATCTGGTTGTCAGTCTGCAGGTGGTAAAAATGTGGATATACAGTGCTTTACTTGTAGATCTTTCATCACTTGGGACCAGTAATTGGAGGTGAATTGGAGACCTCTGTTGGTGATTATTTCTGCCAGGGTGCTGTGATGTGTTAGGATGCAGCTGTGGAAGTGTCTAGCTGTTTCCACAGCAAAGCAGTGGGTGGTGGTAGGGACAAAGTAGGACATTTTGGTGAATCTATCTATCATAGCTAGGATGGCATTGAACAAATTAGAAAGGGGAATCTCTGCAATATGATCCATTGAAACTGATTGCTAAGGTCCCACCAGTATGTCTAGAGGTCTTAGCAGACCCCCAGGATTGGATCTACGGGCCTTGGTCCTCCTGCATGTTTTGCAACCTTCAATATAGGCAGCCACTTATTTGTCCATTATTAACCAGACATAGTTCTTTTTGATTCCTCTGAGTGTCTTGAGTCTGCCAGGGTGGCCAATCATCTCCAAGTTATGATAGTCTATAAGTACCTTGGTCCTAGTCTCATCTTCTGGTACATAAATCTGGTTATGTAGTAGCAGAGTAGTTCCTACCAAAGAGAATCCTTTTTCTTGATGGGGGATCCCTGAGTCTTAGGTCAAGTTGGCAATAAGCTCCATTGAGTGCTTTTTTAGCTTCTGCACTTAAATTATGTTGGGTTTGAGGTCCATGATCTTAATGTACATTAATTGGATCTCAGGGCTGATGGGGTTGAGGAGTACATGGGTGTTTTGGTCCTTGATCTCCAACATGAAGGGAATTAGGTAAGCCTTCCTGATCAGCGCATCAGGTACCACATTCACTTTACAAGACTTGTAGTTGATAGTCAAGGTATAATCTACTAATCCCAAGTCCCATCTGGCTTATCTCTGGTTCAGTTGTCTTGGCTTAAAGAATTATACCAGATTTTTGATCAGTAAGAATTTTACCAGGAACTTAGCACCACACTGGTATATATGCCAGTGTTTTAGCAACTTCATGATAGTAATATCTCCTTATCATAGATTGGGTAGTTTTCTTTGGCTGGCAGCATTTTCTTGTAGTAATATTCTAAAGGATGTAGCGTACTATTTCCTCCATCCTGAAGAAGGACCCTGCCTACCGCAAAATTGGACAGGTTGGTTTCCAGGACAAAAGGCTTAGAAGGATTGGGCATGGCAAGGATAAGAGAGGTAGTAAAGGCTCTCTTCAGGGACTCAAAAAAGGTTGTGCACTTGTCATTTCAGGTGATAGTGACCTTGTTAAAGCATATTCTTTTCAATAGCTTTATGATTAGAGAAAATGCTTTGATGAAATATTGACAATAATTGGCCAGCACTAAGAAGCTCCTAACATCCTTGCAGGATTTAGAAGTGGGCCAGATTTTCACTGTGTCTACCTTGTCCTTTGCCATAGCAAACCTGCTGGTCTTGACCACGTACCCAGAAAGTTGACTTCTGACTGAAATAATTCACATTTATTGGGCTTGGCATATAAGTTGGCCTAAGATAGTTTGTTCAGGATCATTTTGTGGTAGTGCAGATGTTCTTTGTGGGTCTTGTTATATATTAGGATGTTGTCAAGATAGACCACATAGAATTGATCAAGGTACTTGTCTAGTAAAGTGTTAATAATTATTTAGAAAGTACCAGGCTCATCACATAGTCCAAACAACATTGATAAGTATTTGTAAAGGCAATAAGACGCCTTAAAATCAGTTTTGTATTCATTTCTCTCCTTGATCTAAAGATAGTTGAACACATCCTGGAGATCAATATTAGAATGCACTTGAGCTCCTGTTAATACGTCACACAAGTGATCAGCATTAGGAATAGGATAATGGTTCTTTATAGCTATATCATTCAGCTTCTGATAGTTGACACACAGACACATTCTCCCATCCTTCATTCCAAAAAATAGCATGGTTGACAAGCATGGGCTTTTTGATACCCGGATGAATATCTTTTTATTGTTTCTTCCAAGTAGGTTTTGAGAGCAGGTTGCTTGTGATGGTTACAGCTGTAAATGCGTCTATGGCAGGGTTCAGTGCCAGGGATGAGAACAATGGTGTGATTGTGCTATGAATTCTTGGGGAGTTGGGTTGCTGCCTTGTCACAGAAAACATGGCTCCATTTATCCAGGGGAGTAGACAGGATACCTCCACTGGGGTTTATGTTCAAGTCCAGGAGTTTTTGAGTGGGCAGTGTATCAGGGTTGATGCAAAAAAGCACTGTGTTGTTATTCTGGTGGCCCCCCAAGGTGACTGTTTGGTCTTGGTAGTTGAGGATGAGTATATGCTTATCTGACCAAAAGTCTCCAAGGATCAACAGATGTGGCAACTATTTCAGTAGGATGAAAGGCAAGGGTTTAATTATTTCTTATCACTAGGGGCAATTCTTTTTACACT
Organism: Entomophthora muscae; assembly: GCA_014839935.2. NCBI lineage: Eukaryota > Fungi > Entomophthoromycota > Entomophthoromycetes > Entomophthorales > Entomophthoraceae > Entomophthora > Entomophthora muscae. Next base: position 123,973 of record QTSX02002848.1, on the reverse strand, counting down.
CAAATCCCACATCAAGAGTACAATTACTATGATGATCTGTAGGTGATTATAGGATACTGTCAAGCCTAATTTGTGAGCTAGGTCTGCTTCAATGAAACTCTTGTTGGCCCCAGTGTCTGTGAAGGCCTTTAATTTTTAAAGGGTCTCATTAATTATGACTGACATCAGGATGAACTTATAAGACTGTGAAGAAGTGTTTATTTGTGCCAGTGAGATTGGGTTGGTGTTCTTCTTAGGGTAGGATCTGGTCAGATGGCCTGCCGTGTGGCAGTGGGAACAGAGTCCTTTGCAGTAGTGTATTCAGAGTTCTTTGGGTGTCATTCCAGCTCTGTTTGGGGTTGGTGCTTGGTTTGGGCGGAACTGGGAGGGACCAGCATTCTCTTGGTTCATACTAAAGTCCTTGCACAGGGGAATCAGTTTGTCTAGGCTGAGAGTGAGTAGGTGGTGCTTCAACAGGTCTTTCATGGCTAGGTTGACTCCCTTCCAGAAGATAATGGCTGTCAGTTCATCCTCAAGTTGGGTGAGGGTCTTCAGTTTGAGGAATTTGTCAATATACACTTGGATGGGGCAGGCACCCTGTCAGATTCTCAGCAAGGAGTTCAGGGAGTAATATCTGGTGCTGTGGTCTTCACCTGTTGCTATCAACTCAGCTTCAAACTTGGCATAGTCTAGATATATGTAAAGTCACCCTCCCTTTAGCCTTGGATAGGACAATCTTCCTGCAGCGCATAATAAAATCTGCTCCAAAGCCAGCCAAGCCCCTGAATTCTCTTGAGTATTTAGCCAATACAATTGATGAGAGATTTGTGTTGGCATACCCTTCCCAGGGGGCAAATACTGCTGTTTTGAACTCTGTTCCTAATTGGGAGGAATCTCTGATCAATTTGGATTATTTTTTGGCTTGGGCTTGCCCGCATCTAAAATTGATTAGGCCTAATCAACCAGGTTGGCAACAGTGGCAAATTGACTGTAGGGATGTAAAAGTGAGAATTCAAAAGTGAAAATCTAAAAGTGGCCATGTCAACACTTTTTAAATTTTCAAAATGGCTTTTTATAATAAAGTAATTACTTTTTCTTGACTTTTTTTAGTTAAGAGAATGAATAAAAAGTATTTTATATGACCATAATAAATTTTAATTTCAGATGAGCTGTTTTAACTTAATTTTTCAAATTTTAAAATTTTCAACTTGGCCACTTTTAGATTCTCACTTTTGAATTCTCACTTTTACATCCCTACAGTTGATTTTTCCACTGTTGCCACCAGGTTGCGCTTTGATTAAATTAACAAAATCCATTCCAACTGAAAATAATGGCCTCCAGAAGTGTCCTTTAGGCACTAGCCAATCAGATGTTGGGTCAAAAATTGGAGAGAAACCATCCAAACTCCCTGAATCTACTGGCAAAAATTCTATCTCATCCAATCAAATGACTGGCTGAGGTCACCTGACCTTGCAAATTCAGATGGCTTTCCTTAAAGCAAAACAGGGGACTTTAGGTCCCCTGCTTGCTCATTATTTATCATTAAAGGTTTATACTTTAAAACTAAGTTTATTGAACTTTTGGGTCCTTTTTTCTTGGCCCATTATTGCCTTTTACCTTTTTGGTGTTTAATTTATCATTCCTTACCTTACTGGTCTTCCCCTGGTTCCTGGTGTCCTTTTCAAAGCCCCTAAAGTTAATGTTAGTGTTTTTGCTTATGCTTACCTTAGTTGCTTTCAAGAATTTGATTTGGACTTTAAAATAGTATTAAAATCACTATAATTACTTACTTTAAGTTTGAAATCTTTGTCCTTTTGCTTTTGACCTGCGTTTTGCTTCTTATACACTTTAAATTTAATAAACCCACTTTTGAGAGTTGCCGTTGTCCTGTGGCTGCTGTTCTTGCTCCCCTTGGACTCCTTTTTCTCATCCTGTTCTTCCAGACCTTTGGTTGTCTTTTTTATGTTGCCAACCTTAAAATTAAGAGAAAACAGAGGGACAAGCCCTACTGGTGCTGACCCTAGATCCTAAAGCTGAGACAAATGTTGGTGCCTCTTGTCAAGTTTGTTGTTTACACCTTGGCACCAGCTCTGGTGTTGATATGGTGTACTACCCCAGATCTTTGGGGGTGTATTTCCCATTATATTCACCATGTTGGTGCTCATACAGATCAGTTCATGCACTTACTGGAGAACATCCCCGGTTGCTCCCAGGATGTCTTTGCCACCAGTGAGAATGTTGTAAGAAGCTTGGCATGTGATAACCTTGAGCCCTCTTCCCTCAATTCCTTTCCACCCATGACCTCTTGTACGGCCCCATTTCCCTCAGAGATCCCAGTCTCATAGGCCCCAGAACAGGACTTGGTTGTGCAAGAGTTGGATCCCAAGCGTGCTCCCTGGTTGCTTGGTGGGATGTTATTGATGGGCTTGGATTCATACTTCCCCTGTCTATCTGCCACGTCCTCCCTATGGACGCCCCTTCAAGCGGCCATCCCAGTCCTTCACTGGATGGTGTCCTGGTGGTTCATCCCCCCAGGATGGGAGCCAAACTTAGTTAGTTTAGCCCCCCTCTCTTACAATAGAATTCTACATCTTCTGCAGTGGTCTTGCCAAACCAATCAAGGGTGTCTCTAGATAGCATGGCAGCTACCCCAAGTACCTTCTTGGTTTCACTGGAATAAGACAGAGCATTGGCTGGGAAATGTAGTTGGAGTACTAGCATGATGCAACAGGCTTCCTCAAGAGTGAGTTTACACATCTGGGGCATATCTACCTTGGTGAGGAATTGGTAGACTATCAGGTTCTGCACCTGAGAGGAGGGCCCCTTGATGACTTTAGAAGCAGCAGGAGCTTTGGGTTTCTTAGGATTGTTCAGGTTCACACTCATGTTCTTTCAAGAGGAAGAAATCAGGTTCTTGGTCATCATAAATGTGTAATAATTGATTATCATTAAAAACATACAATATTCCCCAATAATAATCAACATCTTTAGCCCAGGATACCAGGTTTAAATTAAATTTTCATAATGTCAGGGAACCAAACCTGATCTGCCAGCTCACTAACATTTGGGCACTGGCAGGTCACAGACTGGTTTGGGAAGAGTCCACCAAAGGATTGGTGCTAACTTAATGAGTTAGGACATCAAATTGTCTACCCATGACCACAGGCTGGTAACAGGGACAATAGTATCTATTACTCCTGTGAGAGTAATGTATACAATCCAAAATAGCTTATTGGTATGGTCCAGGGGAAGCCCTGCAGCAGATACAGGCATTGGTTTGGGGGTGATAGGTGGTTCCATTTCTAATTGGTAGGCAGTAAGGAAATTGTATTTATCTCTGAACAGACGGGGCTCAGTAAGGTGCCAAGGACTGTTCTGGTTGTATCTGGTTAACTCTTAAGTTCAGGCCAGGGGATCTTGTTCAAGTATATTATCAAGGGTAAATTCCTTGTATTTGGGCTTCAAGGGGCATTTGTAAAATGAACAGGACCAAATAGAGTACCTGGCAGACAATATGTAGCTGGCAGGTTGGCAGGAGGATCATATAATTTTTGAGTTAACTGACAGATTACAAGGATAAAATATGGCAATAGTCAGGGAAACCAAATATCTAATAATCATTATTTATAAATGACAATGTGGATTGATTTTGGCTTGGAAGGTACTTATACCGCGCTACCAGGCTTCATTTTCTGATTGGGTTTCTTGAGCTTGGGCAGGTTGGCATCCAATGTCTTAGATGGTGGGATGGCGTTTGGCACTGACAGGTGGCCACTGGCTGCTTTGGGATAAGAAGACTTCAAATCCACTTATTTGGCAACTTAGGCGTTGGGTGGGCATTTAGGTTCAGTGCCACTTCCTGAGCTTTGGGGGAGTTTGGAAAAACTCTTATTGGGGGACTTGTGAATTTCACCAAGAAAACCACCAGTGTCAAGTATTGGCATCTTGAGGAAACTCCTAGCATCTTGAACTGGTAGTTTGCTTGCAAAATCCTGTGGGGTAGTCAAGGATTTGGTCCCGGCAGATTGATAATAACTTTATCAATCAATTGTGGGCTGTCAGATTCCCAGTTTTTGGAACTGGTGGTCTGAAAAGGGTTTTGTTCATGGTTGACCCTTTTTATGTACTTTGATATTCAGGTATGTCCAAATTGTTATTCCTGATAGGAGGGATATCATGTGCAAAAGTCAGTGCAGAGGCTAGGGCCACTTCAGATGAGGGACTTTCTGGAACAATTTGACCTACTGGAACCTCCAAGCTTTCAGAAATGAGGCTCTTCACAAGATGCCCTCAAGTAGGCAACAGGTCCAGGCTCTACCTTGAAAACTGTTCAACAGATACAGAGGCCTGTTGGGATTCTCTCCCATCAAAACAGAAGACAAGTAATGGCACAGCCACAAGTCTGGGGAATTGGTCCTTAAAAAAAGCAAGGCTGGTGCTAGTTGAGAGCCACAGACTTCACAAGAGAGAGCAACCTTCTCAGGTCTCCCAGGGAATGCAAAGACCACTTGCAGTGGTGAAGGTGTAGAAAACAGTAAGGAAAACAAACACAGGTTACCACAAGAACAAGGAAAATCTTGAACCCAGGGGGGCACTTGGAACCAGAAACCACATAAAAGCCTTTAGACAAGCAAAAAAATCAAGATCAAGGGTGCCTATTGCTGTGATAATAAGGCATCTAAGATTTATAACAAGCTATTATATAAAGTTTTAACTTAAAACAAGATCTAAACCCAGTATAAAATCAAAGGCAGGTAAATAACAACGCTTACAGCTACCACAAGCTATGGAAGTGTCAAACAGATACCAGGGAGTAAGGGGAGACTTAAGGTACAAAAATTGAATATTTTTGCTAAAGCTTTTAGATAAAGGAGGTGTTAAGTAGCGTCTTATTATTTGACATAAAAAGAACTTGGGCAAATGACTTAAATATGTAAGACTGTTTCTGGCTTTAATCCTGTTTGATCTGAGTATGAGTAATAGATATATTCCTAGCAAATAAAGATGGGCTGAAGATTCAATGTCAAAATTAATGAGCAAAAACAAACATATTTTATTGAAGAACAGGGCATTTAAATCTATACTCAAATGTTTAATTCTATTAGCCTTAGTGGAGATACTCCAAGTTATATGAGGATGATAAGGATCTGGAAGGTTCAGATATTGATGTTGGCCCGTATTTGGGTAAATATAACTCTAAAGATTAAAAGCAAAAGAAAAGGCTTTTGCATGAAGCAATCTGAAAACTATCATTCACCAGGCTATTTGAAACACCTAATGAATTTGTATTCACAACAGAAGGGCACTAGAGAAGGATTCAAAGGCACAATCTTTAAAATTACAGTACTTCATTGAAAGAATAGACACACAGGGACCCCCCAAAGTGCCTGCTTGTCATTTAAGGGGTCAGGTTTGTAGCTGAAAGGCCATCAAGAGCAGGGGAGCCTCTGGGTTGGCTGGAAGATAAAATTTTCAGCCCTGTGTCTGTGAGAGGAGGGGGCTAACTAACTAAGTTTGGCTCCCATCCTGGATAGACAAACCACCAGAACACTGCCCAGTAAATCACCAGGACAGCCGCTCTAAAAGGGGGCCAGAGGGAAGACACCAGGGACAGCTGAGGGAAATAAGCATTTAGTCACATCAACTTGAGCCTGGTGAGCAATCAAGGGATGAATAAGGGAACAAAGTTGGGGCCCCAGGTGCCTGAATAGGTGTGGGGTTGTCACTCCCCAGTTGGAGAGTAGGAGAAGGTGATGCCTCCTTGGCAACAGGAGCAAGCAAGACAAAATTGGAGGGGTACAACTCCAGGTCATTACAGGTCAGACTCTTAAATAACGCCTCTCCCAAGACAAGAAGGGTAGCTGAAAGGTGTAAAAGACGGAGAGTCCATTGCTCACAAGGCGCACAGAAGAGGAAAATTTCCCCCAAAGGTCTGGCAAGGTTGACCAAAGGAGCAGCAAAAATGGGGCCAGGGAAAACACTGCAAATTTAAGAATAGGGAGCAACATTTTCAAGCTCCAGAAAATTTGAAGCTCAAAAGTGGTATTTTTGGGCTTTCTGATATAAATTTTATCTTGGCTAGAGTATCCAGAAGAAAACACAAGCAGGGGCAAGACAAGAAGCTTGGGTGGCCTTGGAGGTGGTTGCAGTCAGCTTTAAAGTTACATTAAAATAGAACAGGGCTCAAAAACAAGTAAAACAAGGCAATTATAATATAAAAGTAAGTTTTAATAAAAATATTCATTTGAATTTTGGTTTCAAACCAGTGTTTTAAAGAGCATAAAGGTTTAAAGTAACTGCTATATGCCAAATCTTCTTCTAGGAGTTTCAAGACAACTGCCGGGCTCAAGAAAGAACAAGGGAAAGTAAGAATTGTTAAGAAGAATACCAACACTTTTAAATATTAAAAGCAAACTCAAAACACAGAGCTCAAAGTTTTAATAAAAAATTAAATAGTGCAGCAACCAATACAAACTTTAATATGGTAAAAGAATCAACAAGCAGGGGACTGAAAGTCCCCTTGCTGAGTAAAGAGGGAAGTGTTGCAAATTGGTCAATCACATGATCACTTGGCCTAGATTCAATTGACCAGAGGAGAAATTTTGTTGGCCCAAGTCAGGGGGGCTGGAAGGTTTCAATATAATTTCCAGGGTACCATCTGATTAGCTGGAGTTGACTTTAAACCTTTGTGAATCACTTGACTTTGTGGACGTTGACGTGGGATCACTTGATTGGCTATCTCTAATTGTTTTCAAAAGTAGTCAAAACCATGTCAATAAATAGTCCAAATTAACCAGTGTTTCTTCCCAGGGAGAGAAATCAAGGTTGAATGATCTGCAGGATAGGCTAATACAAATCTTTTGTCTACTGTGTGCGCCAAATCCCCTAAAGAATTGAGTGGCTTGGCTGGCATTTTGGAGCTTTTCTTAGTGCAATGAGGAAAAATTGTGCAATCTGAAGTCAAAGGGGTCAGTGAATTTACAGTGTCTGGGGGGTTGGAAGGTTTTTTTAGTATTTCTGAAGTTGAAGATGATTGGCTAAGGATGTTAAAGTGGGCTGTGTTGTGAATTGCAATATTTATACTATTTTGATTATACCTTATTGGAGTTGCATTTCAAGTACAGCATCTTTCAGTTCCCTTTTGAAAATTAAAATGGGGTTCAACCCAAATTAGGTGAAAGACTCATTTGCCTTCCAACCAGTGACATGGGTGATTTTGACCCACTTATGAGAGTGACCAGTGATATACATGTCTTGCTACTGTTTTGTGGTGAACATCTGCCATATAAGAATTGATGCCATCCCCAATAAAATTTAAGCTCCATTCACATTTTCTCTCTGTGATTATTTTTGTGCTTTGCCCCATCTCCTAAGTTTAGGTAAGAGATATTTCTGATATTTATCATTCCCAGGGCCTTAAGGTGAATCCCTTACTCATCCCTGAAGACTAACCTCCAGCTTGGCACAGACCCAATCCTAAAGTTAACATTTCCTGCTGTGTCCCTTGGCTGCCCCTAAGAACATGGAAGGCTTTGGAATCTAAAGTCTGTGATTCAGGGCAGAATAGAGCCTTTAATGTGGCCGCAGCCAATAGGCTGTAGTGAATATGTTTTTAAAGAGGTTGGGCCCAGGCCAAGAAGCAGTCAAAGCTGGTAAGCGCTTCTTTCCCAGTTGGGCAAGAGAGTTGGGGCAATGGGGGGCTTGGGAGAGGCAAGCCAAGACCAATATCTCCTTGGTGGCACAAGCCAGGTCTCCTTTAAAATTACAGATTCAGCAGGAGGTTGTGGGCAATCCTTGGCTCATTCAGGAGCATTTACTTGTCCAGGGCCAAAGGGAAAGTTGCTTTACACATTGAAGTGGAGACAGCTCTGCAGTTGATGCCCCCCAGCAGCTTCATAACCTGTTGAGATGAACAAGAATGCTAAAGGCCTGAATAGGGTTATCCAGCCACATTATAGATCCTAAATTTTTGATAGAGTTAGGGTAAGAATTGGGGGCAGGTTAGGGACAACAAATCCTTGTTCTCAACCAAGATCATGAACTCAGCAACAACCAGAAGGCTGCTGCCAAAAATTCCCAGGGGACCAGGGGGGAGGGAGCAGCTGGAGCTTCAAAGCTACCAAGATACTGAATGGACAAGGATACCAACAAATATCAAACTTTGTTAGGATATATAATGTCAAATTCAGGATTTTTACAGCTCTTGCATCTATTCAAGGGAGAGATGGGATGGGAGGTTGAATTTTCTAAACGGATCAACCAGCATACAGGAGGTATGGGTGCATCTCTTGATGTAGGGAAGTCTGGAAAAACTTTGACAGGACATAATCTAAGGGGACCCAGCTCAAATAAGGTTGGTAACCCTGCTTCTAATGCACATACCCCTGCTCTTGGCCACCCTGCACATGATGCAGTAAGTTTCAAACTAGTTAATATAACCAAAACAACTCAGTCTAAACCTGAAATTGAAAATCAAGGAATTTATCCTAAATTACAATATATTTGGATCCACTTCAATTTTTTGTTTTTAGACTGCAATTTTTTGTTTATATTGATAAGGTTAAAAATTACTGTACTTAACCAGGGGTGCCTCTTAGGTGGGTTAGGTGGGGAATCTTCAAACTAATTCTGCAAGTAATAGTGTGAGGGCTTTCCTTGGGCTTTTTTGATAAATTTTTGGATAAATATCCAGACACAACGTGGTAGTGATCCCCAAGCATTTGGTGGGGATTGAATTGGATGCCTAAGAGGGAGGAATAGTTTTAAGGTTATGAGCTGATTATGCAGAAAACATGGGTTGATTGGCAAAACTGGCCAGAAACACAGCAAAAGTTGTAAACCAAGAAACATCACTGGTTCAACAACAAGCATCCCAACCATTAGAACTGGTTGATGTCAAAGAAGCCAGGATGACCCCAGACAAATTTCTGCACAAGAGACCCAACACCACATGATTTGCTTTCCCTGGCACTTGGAGCCAAATGCAGAAGTCAACTCAAATCATCAAACCAAGGAACAGGAACCAAGGTCATCCCAACCAGGGTGCAGCCTGATTGTGTACTTCAGATGTTACCAGGATCAAGCCATCCCCGTGTACAACTAATCAATTGATCAGCACTGTCTTGCTCCTACTAAAATGATCCACCTTGAATATATAACTCCTGGTATATTGATAAAGATAACTACCTGGCTTCCAAATATTTCTCTGTGTAACTCTGCTAACACAGCACAGTTACAGTACCAGTGCCATGGATATACTTCTGGGAAGTTTATAGTACAAAATATAAGTTAGATTAAAAGATAATTATGCTTTATTGATATTAGAAGAGTACCTTTTATTGATATAGATGTGTGGAAGAGTGTTTATTGTGGGCATAGTTGGGAGGAACCTTTTGGGGAATAGGGGTTAATCTTTGTAAGTATCTACATCAAGCTTTGGGCCATCCCCTACTGGGTGGTTGGAAGTGGTTCTTGGTGAAAAGGGTTTCTGAGAGGGAATAACCAGATATATGATGGTTGTTGTAAAGTGATTGGTTAAACTAGCCTTCACTGTAACAGACATTGATCCATTAAGCTCAGTGAATAAGAGAGTGATAGTACTCTTGCACTGAATGAAAGGAGTTCCTATTGATCAATTAAGTTGTTCTTTGAAGCCATATTAACTAATGATCATACAATCATTAGGGTAATAGTGGGTCAAGCCAATAGAGGATACTGACTGTGGAACAGAGGATCCTGGCAATCTGAGACTCATATTAATCTCCAAACATTTATATAACTTTCTTCTTAATTTATAAATATATTATCAATATTTACTACTACATTTATTATACACACTAAGGTAAAGAAACCTTCTTAAATTAGTCTTTAATAAGTAAGAGTTGTTATTCAAGTTAAGCAAAATAAGTAACTATACAAAAATATCCACAATTTCAACATTTGGTGCTCACTCTTTAATACAGCATAACAATGGCTATTGTTGCCTGCTGGTCACTTGTCTTTGTACAAAGGAGAGTTTGGAGATTAAATTCTTCAAGCATTCCTTTGTCACTTGTGGGACCACCCCAATGACCTCTTCACATAATTGAATTGTCTTGCAGGCACAAGAGATGGCCTTCCAAGCAACACTGTTGCTTTCACCCAGTACATGGCAGTAATACACCATTCTCAACAGATTGAGGAGCAATTGGCCCTCCATCTGGACGTCCCCACCCCACTTGAAGTGGACGGTAACACCAAACCTACCCAGCAGCAGCTGGAGCTGGCTATAACCAGCATGAATAAGGGATCATACCAGAATGGGAAGGCCCACAAGAAACTTGCAGTGCTATTATTCTATGGAGCAAATGCCAAGGAGAAATTCTGCAACTTTAACAGGATTACTCCTAATCAGCTCTGTCTTCAAATGAAGACCATAGAGAAGGCAAAATAATACCTCTATAGTTTTTCTCACTTGGCAATATGCCATAACTGTATCCATCTGGGATAACAACTGTCACTAATCTCTCATCAGATAAATCTGATTAACAGCCAGCAGGCCTTTACTTTGTTGTTTATACAATAAACTATCAAGTTTGATGACTAATATTAGCCAGTAAATCAACATCATAGTTAACCAGCAGAACCACACTGCTGCCTGGGAGGCCCAAATAGAGGAACATCTAACCAACTATGTTGCCGCAATAATTGAGGCTATGCTTGAGCATAAGGGGGTAGACAACAGCTGGATATGTACAGTAACACATCACGTTAAAGGAGCCAAAGCTGCCTTCTGTTACCTATTTAAAGCGGTCAATTTTTTCTGTTGTTCTGTAGGTAGATTGAGGACAGACCTACCCCAGTACAGGATGGGGAGAGCACAGCCATCATCCAGAGAGACATGGAGGAGCTCTCTGGACACACGAGAACGATTGACAAAGGCCTACACCAATCTCTAGCAGACTGTTTCTACTTCTATGTTTAGTTAGCTAAAATCAAAAAACTGATTGAAAACAATCATGCACATACTGAAGAGAATCATGACAAGCTGGAACAAATGAGAAAAGATTAACATGCTGCCAAGGAAAATGCAGGCATGCATTTCAACTGTCAAGACTCCAGAATTGAGAACCTGGTAGAAGAATTACAGACTGCCAATTAAACCATTTGGGATCTCTCACAAGAAGTTCAGTCTCAGCGTAGCAATATTTGGTTGCTTCAAGAGAAGATGAAGTAACTCCTTGTGGTGAATCTCTGGCAGTCACAGCTGGAACCAGAAATACTAGGAACCACAGGAAGAAGCCCCAGTGCTCTCTCTCTCCACAGTCAAACTATTTATGACAACCAAAGATCTTTTCATAGCTATTAGTGCAATGAGGACAACATAGGCCACACAACAAGGAAGGTTTATGATGCTGAGCCTGTTTTAGACTTCAGTGAAACGCCCTTGCCTGGAGTGACTGCGTCCATATCAAGAGCCAAAAACAACATAAGAGAAGCTGCGTCTGAAGCGCAATTCTGTGTATCAAACTTAAGATCTTAATTCCCTCCACCTAGAAGAAGTTATAACTACAGTACGTCTTAAGTAATTCAAAACTTCAAACCCACCAATCTTCCAAAGTTTTACAAGAAGTCCAATGTACACATGTTCTTGCAACTTTACAACAACTCCATGTATGGAGCAGACAAAGCCATGAAGAACGCAGCAATCTTTAACTGCCTAGACTCAGAGACTCAGACAATCATTATGCCCAGACTACCTGAGCAGGGTTGGATCTACAAGAGTGTATCCAGGGCCCTTATTGCTGAGTTTGGTAGCAAGGATGCTCTATTCTGCCATAAAATGGAGTTTATTGAAGGGAAGATCAAAAAGGGAGAAAGCCTAATGAATTTCTCTGGGAGGTTTATCTGGAAGCACAGACTCTAGTTTCTATGGGAGCAGCTACTTTTGTCAACATAAAGGGAGCACTCCTTAACTACGTACGTCCAAACAGAGAACTCTTCATTGCCCTCAAATCAGGAATCTATGGTGCAAAACGGTCCCTGAACTCATGCACCACCTGGGGTCTTATAAAGAACAATTCAAGATTCCATTTCCTGACTAAAAAAGGCTACCACCTTCAACTTGACTGAATTCAAAGGGAAAACAATGGAAAAGGATATGTCAAAAAAATGACAACTGGTTCAACACCTGTGGGCAACGGCCCTAACATTAACAGAACATGCTACAAGTGTGGTCAGCTTGCCCACTTATCACAGGATTGCAAGTAACCAAAGGCAAACATACACCATGTAGGCCCAGATAATAGCAAAGAAGACAAAAAGCCTTCAGATGATAACAAGAATGAAGATGAAGAGGAGTCAGAAAACTGCTAAACAGTCAGGTTATGGAGAAAACCCTGACTTCTAGTAGTAATAATTCCTCTCCAACACTTGATCCAGACCCCACTGCAAAGGAACCTCCTAACAAAGAGGAAAGCCTGATGGACCTGGATGCTAGCTCTGAGCGCTACCTGCCTGAAAAAGAGGGGGTGAACAAGGACCTGCTCCACCAAGTTCTGGCTGTAAACGCTATCACAAGAAGACAGGCTATAAGGACCAAAGCCCTGCCTTTGTGTGAAGCAATAGAAACTGTGTCAATTCCTTATGCTGAACAACTGTCACATCCTTCTAGTGAAGTTACTCATGAAAGTGATAGTGTTAAAAATTGGCACAAATGCTATGCTCAGTACAAGTATTGAAGTTTTTGGAGACTCTAAAAACCTTGAAACCAGAGCTGACCTCTGCTCTTGAAGCATTCCTGGCTCAGTTCAAAGGTCTAGAAGTACACAAAGTAAAAAATTGCATCTCCAGACTATGGATACCAACATGATTTAAATTATATTGAGCTTGTTGTCCACAAGCTCAGAGTACAGGCAATCTTAGACTCAGGAGCTCCAGGAAACATTGTTTCCACCAGGCTGGTGAAGAAACTCAAATTGGCTCCTGATTTGGACTAAAAAGAAGAGTTTGGCACTGATGGCCCTGATAAGACCAAAGCTTTGGGTGCTTATTCTTCTCTTCTGCTTTGGTTTGGTAAGCTGGTAGTGACTTCTCTGGCTATAGTTCTCCGTAATAATAGCTATGATATACTCATTGGAACAAGTTTTATGACTACTTACAATACAATTATAAACCATAATGACAGAACTTTTAGCATCCTGGGCCATTCTGTTCCCATGTTTTACCATGGAGATGGTCCCAAGGATTTACCAACCAAGAAGATCCACCACATCAGTATGGAATACGCTGACAGGGACCTTCCTGTAGCCTATACACTACACAGAGAAAACTGAAGATTTTTCCCTTAGCTACTAAGGAGTATAAAGGGATACCTCTGTATACGGTCAAAGATTTTGTGATCCTCAAGGGTTTGCAAGTCATTTACAACACTGGTCTTAGTCTGGGGTTCCCAAAAGGATTACATGGCAAAGTCCACAGCCTCCACAATAGATCTTGCTTTGAACCTTGAATTTCTCCTGGAATTGTAATGCCTTCTAATGAAGAAATCTTGGTCCTACTAGATAACCTTTAAAACATCCCCTTAAAGGCCAAAAAGAACCAACTTTTGGGCCATCTTAAAATTGAAGAGAACTAAGCTTTGAAGGAGGTCATTCCCTTTGGGGAATTCAGTGAATTTGAGCTCCCTTGCAACAGCCCTGTGGTTATATTGCTAATTCCTAGAGAATCACTCCAGGGATTATCTGAGACAAAGAAAGACCAGGCTTTGCGTCTTTTTGATAAATACAGTGACATCATTGCAGAGCACAACCATGACTTGGGAAAGGCTCTAGGAGTAGAACATGCACTGGACATGCAATGTACAGCTCTCATACATTCCTGTCCTATCCAGAGAAGCCAGGACCAACAAACAATTGTCAACAAGAAACTACAGAAACTCTTCCCAGCTGGACTTCTTGTCCCTAGTAGAAGTCCTTGGTCCTCTCCCCTTCTAATAGTAAAGAAGAAATATGGATCCAACCGCGTGGTAATGGAATATTGCAAATTGAATTCTGTCACAAAGAAGGATTCATATCCACTTCCACAAATTGATGACACACTTGACAAGCTAGGCGGCGCACAATTCTTTAGCGCTATGGATCTAATTAGTGGCTATTGGCAAATTGACCTTCCAAAGACATACCAAGAAAAATGAGCAATCATCACAGAGCAGGGCCTTTTCCAGCCTACACAAATGCCGCAAGGCTTGGCCAATGCCCCTGCCACTTTCCAACACGCTGATGAGGAGCGCCTTTTGGAGAAGCTTCAAATAGGGAATTGAGAAAGAAGATAAGTATATTTTATTAGATAATACTTTAGACTTATATAGCTTTGGCTGTGGCGGAGATTTAGTTGGATCAAACCTAGGGGTTGGTCATGTGCAGGATGGGTTCAAGCCACTGGATACTTGGATAGTCATGTGATATTGCTTGGTTGCCATTTCTGGTATGTTAAGCTGTATATTGGAAGGGCACCCAATTGGGCAATGACTGGATGTTAATTGAGTTGGCAGTAGCCAGAATACTTGTACATCCAGATCCTTGACAGCACAATGGACTCAGTGATGGGTGATCTAAAGCTTTCTTGTGTTCTGGTCTATTTAGATGACATCAACATCTTCTTGAGAACTTTTTGTCAAGACTTGGAACACCTTGAGGCTGTATTCTAGCGCTTGATTGCGGCTAATCTAAAGCTTAAACCTAGGAAATGCAATTTCTTTAAAGAGCATTTGTAATTCTTAGGGTATATTATAAGCAAGGATGTACTTAACCGGTTCCTGTTAAAGTGGAAGCAATTACCCATATGCAACAACTAAGAAGCAAAAGAGGTGCTCAAGTATTCTTGAGTATGATATGATACTATAGACGTTTTATTCCTAACTTTCTGGTTTGTGAGGTCCCCTGTTCCATCTCTTGAAGAACAAGGTTAAATTCTCATGGATTCTGGAGTATCAACAAGATTTTGATGACTTAAAGACCACTATTGTCACCAAGCCTGTCCTTGTGTACCCTGATTTCAATTAACCCTTTGTTGTCCATACAGATGCCATTCTCACTGCAATAAGTGCAGTTTTATTCCAAATTGATGACAAAAAACAGGAACATCCTGTAGGATACTGCTCAAGAACCTTGAATTGCCACAAGCGTAACTGCACGGTCACAGAACAGGAATGTCTGGCAGTTATGTACACCTACCAGAAGTTTAGGATATATCTGCATGGCGTTCACTTTACGGTGGTGACAGACCACATGTCTCTTAAATGGCTCAAGATCCTGAAGGATCCTGAAGGCTGTTTAGCACATTAAGCCATTGAACTCCAAGCATTTGCTTACAAGATTGTACATTGTGCTGGGGCCTCCCACCAGAATGCAGATTGTCTATCTAGACTCCCAACTGTGGCACTAGTCTCACCTGCGGCAGACAAGCTTTATGATAAGCTACTCCATGACTAGTCTTTGTGGGGGGAGGAGCCACCCAAGATTCAGAAAATTCTGAAGCATCTCACTGTGTATACTAAGTTCAAACATAAGCAACTGTTCAAACTCCACAAGGACAATTAGTTACCGTACATTATACCTTAACTACACACAGATGCAATTGTATCAGTCCATAAGACTGTAGGTCATGGAGGAATACAGAAGACACTTAATCTTCTGCAGCAACATTGCTACTGGGAAGAAATGCATTCAGATGTATCAGAAACACTGGCCGTCTGTCATGATTGCAATATAGAGCAACCAAAAGTCTTGCGCTACCAGCATCTCCTAATTTGACCCGGTTTTGCTTTCCATACCGTTGTAATAGACGTAGTTGGGCCTCTTCCCCTGACCACTGGCAAAAACAAATTTGTGATTGTTGCAGTGGATCAACTGATCAAATGGGTAGAAGCAAAAGCAATCCCAAATCAGTTGGCACTGACCACAGCAAAGTTTATTTTGGAGAATATCCTCTATAAGCATGGCTGTCCGCAAACACTACTGACTGACAACGGGGAAAACTTTACAAGCTACATGATACCTAGGCTAAACAAGCTTATGGGTATTTGAGGTACCTTTTCAACATCATATTATCCCAGAAAAATGGAATGATAGAGAGAACCAACATGATTTTAGTACAGATCCTAAGGAAGCTAAGCCACTAACACAAAACAGAATGGGATACCTATCTTCCAGCTGCAGTCTTTGCTTACAACATTGGTTTCCACAGATCAACTGGGAAAAGCCCTTTTCAGTTGCTATACAGCTGGCAACCTAGCCTGCCACCACATTTATATATCTTAGTGAATATCAGTGAGGCTATATCTCCAGAGACATATCTCTGAAGGTTATCCCAGATGCTGATTAAACTATAATCAGAAGCATATTTGACTAACCTGGCCGCCAAAATCAAGGATATTGATTAAGAACAGTACCACCCAGCCCTTCCAGTATATGAGATAGGTACCAAGGTGTACTTTTACAGAAATTGAGGCTATGGTTGTGAGAGTAAGCTTGCGTCACTCTAGCAAGGACCAGCAAAGATAGTTCAGAAGATAGGTGTAGACAGTTACACCTTAGTAGACCAAGAGACTGGACAATTGACTACCCAAGTACATGTGCAGTACATGTGCAAGGCTACTGGTGATCAAGAATAAACCCCATTAAGGATAGCAACTCAGAAAAAGAAAAAGACTAATATAAATATTCCACGAGTTGTTACCCTATTTGCATCAATAAAGAGATAAATCCTATAGAAATAGGAACAATATGACGGTTTATGCAAAAGTGCTTTATTAAGATGCTATTGCCTCTAAAACCAGACACAACTGGATGAGGACTTTGGCCACTGCTGCTTATATTAGCCAGACATTGGGTAACCACCATAATACAAAAGGAAGGAAAGGAGATTCATTGACAGGAGGTTGTTTACGCGATTTATGCCAATGGAATAGGGAAACACAAGTCCAAGTAGAATACACTCCCACAGAAGGCTCTTGCGTTGTACATATTACTCTGGTGTCTTAACTCCAACCAAGTACATGACCCCAAGGAGCCACTCAATTTACTCAGGAATATGGTGTAGTCTTTGATGGTAGACAACCTTAGAGCCGCTAAGCACCAGATTTCCAATCAATGTCATTGACTGATGACTTCCTGCCCTACCGTAACTTAGAAGCTCCAAGGTAGAGCCCATAGCCCGTAGTAACCAATATTTGTGACTATCTGAACCATGTCATAAGGGCACAGGACCTGTAGCAGAACAAGGATTGGACCACACCGTAAAGACCAGTTCAAGAAGTTTGAGAGCGCGAGATATCTGATTGTCTGTTAGAAATACTCCATCAAAGGAGAAGTCCTGAAGGCACAACTGAGCATACCTTACAAGTTTCACCCTAGGAGTACGTCAGTGCAGGGTATTCCTTACTTCCAGTTTTTTTGGTGAAAATCACATAAGGGTTCTCCAATGCCAGCATCAGTGTTGACCATATGACCACTGGCCCATGAAAGCGCAAGGTAGGGATGTTTTTCCAACAAAGAAAGGCAACCATGTCATCAAAGGAACTCTGACTGTCTTCTTTTATTGTCACAGGAGTCAAGCTTAATAATGTCCTTGTTCAATTCTTGAAGAAGATCGTTTAAACTGGGTACAGGCTCATCAGATCTAGTAATGGATACATGTGTAGGAGTCTTGTTCTTGTTAGTATAGTTCTTTTCTTAGCAATACTTGACAGCTACAAGGAAGTGGACATGCTGGAGTCTATTGCTACAGAACTACCATATGGTGTACTTGGTTGATATGAGACTGTGCTAGCAGAACTATGGAAAGCTGTGTCTATTTCACCGCCTAATATTTCAGTGAATTCAGCTTCTTCTGATACTAGCATGGGTGAGTTGTTAAGGACATTATCAATAGGGATATCAGATTTTCCCCTTTGAGCTTTCCGATTCTTTGTTTGGGCACATCTGTATAGTAGACAATTGGCTTTCTGTTCTTTTTTGGTTAATTCACCATGCTAAAAGAGGTTGAGAATCTTTTACAGTAACATCTAGTTTAGTGGGGGGAAATGTCGTAAAGTGATTGGTTAAACTAGCCTTCACTGTAACAAATATTGATCCATTAAGCTTGGTGAATAAGATAGAAATAGTACTTTTGTACTGGATGAAAGATATTCTGACTGATCAATTAGGTTGTTCTTTGGAGCCATATTAACTAATGATTGTCCAATCATTAGGGTAATAGTGGGCCAAGCCAACAGAGGGATCTGGCTGTGGAACAGAGGATCTTGGCAATCTGAGACTCATATTAATCTACCAGCATCTATATAACTCTCTTCTTGATTTATAAATAAAGGATCAATATTTACTACTACATTTATTATACGCACTAAGCTAAAGAAACCTCCTTAACTTAGTCTTTGATAAGTAAGAGTCGTGATTTGAGTTGAGCGGAATAAGTAACTGCACAACCATACCCACGATCGCGACAATGGTACTGAATATGATGGATTTTTATTAAACTACTCTACACCTGGAACTCTGTGGGTTTATTTCCTCCAAAGGGGGTTTAACGCCTCTAACGCTTGAACCCCTTTTCTGAAAAAGGCTGGTTTGATTCATCAGATTTGGTTTTATTTTTCAATCCCGCTGATTGTTTTAGCCTCCACCAGTGTGTGATGGCAATCTAGTGCTATCACCAGATAACACATGTTGGTTAGATTTGGTACTGTTGCAGCAAGCTCAACTTTGAAGCGAGATATTTGAAATCCATTCAACCTCTAAACTAGAGTTTAACTAAATATTAGATCTTAAGAAAGATTTTTAGTATTGGAATAATTATTCGGTTTATTATATTTGTTGTTCACTACACACCACCACTATAGAACCACCTACCCCTTACAAATAAACAATGTGTTGGTCTTAATATATTCGTTTTGTAATCTACCAGTTCTAAGAAGGAATTTATAAAAAATTAATGGGTTCTATAAAATAGCTTTTTATCTAAGCAGAGTTTAAGCCTAACCGCTTTCGCCAACCCTGGCTTTTCACCGGCCTCCATTAGCCGGACCCGGGTTTAATCCGGCAGATGTTATTCGTAACGGAACCGGGCCGGAAGTCTAAACCCATGCATTTGTGAACAACTCAGAGTTTACCAGGAATATTGCATTCTAAGATATCGACTCCAGGGTTGGTCTGGTTTCGTTGTCAATTTTGCAATGTAATTCAAATGAGATCACTTTATGGCTTCTGGAACGAATGAATTTGTTGCTTGGAAATAGTCATCGTTGATCGACAGGCGAAGCTTATTCCTTGTTGTGGCTGACATCTTCAAATAGAATTTAAAGGGAAGGGCGAGGGAGAAGGCGGTAATGCGAATCGTTTTACTGCTAGTGCTTCAAGCAGTATCGGGACATGTTCACAGGCTGGGTAAGGCAGTTGGCACGCTGATAAAGAAATCCCCTCTTAAATACGAAGGCGATGGCGGCAATGGCACGCTGGACTACATGAAGTATGCTCTGAACAAGGCAATGCCTTCGCTTGTTAAAAGCTTGGGGAACTTTATTGACAAAGTTCCTCCAAAGAAAACCAAGCTGAGATTCAGTCATGCTACCGTCGAAGAAATCTTGGCAAACTTCAACAACTCCCTGACTTCGAGTTGTGCCATCCGTGACTTCAATCGCAATCTCTGCCTCGACAACACCACCTACAGCGATGCCCATTTGGTCGAGGATCCCATGGTTGATGCCGTGGCCCTGGTTGTGGCCAACAACAAGCAAAACAAGATTGTTGTTTCATATCGCGCTTCCATCACCACACAAAACTTCATCGATGATTTAAACGGTGCGCTGGTGGATATGCCTAGTGCCCCCGACGGAGCCAGGGTACACCGTGGCTTCTACCTCAACTACCTGGCGACATACAGCAAAGTAAGGCGGACTCTTATGAAGCTTCTTGATGATCCTCGTTTCAAGGACTACTCTGTACTTGTCACTGGGTACAGCCTTGGTGGGGGTGCCGCCACCATTGCCATATCCGACCTCACCAAGCTTGTCAGATTACGCCCTGACCCTCGCCACATTGAACTCATCTCGTATGCTGCGCCTAGGGCAGGGAATTCCGAGTACGCCGCCTACCTGGCAAGCCTCAAAGTCCCCATCACCCGAGTCACATTGGCCTATGACTTTGTCTCCCACATGCCAATCCGGGAGCTGGGTTTCACTCACGCTGGTCAAGAGATCCATACCATCCAGCCGGCGCGGCTGGGAAACTACACTATCAAGATGTGCTCCCAGGAGTACGACGAGGATCCCCGCTGCACATGGGCCGAAAGCAAGGACACCACTCCCGTACGCCACTTCTACCCGTTCGGTGCTTGGTTTCCTAAGCACCCCTTCTCTTAGCAATCCAATTAATCCTACTTTTGGAAGTGTGTGAAGAGACTATTATAATTCACATTAAAAATATTTTCTTTAAATCAAGTTACTTCACTGTGATCAACCATAACTGATCCTCACTGCATATGCTTACTCATCACCAAGGTTTTCCCTGTCATAACCCAAGTAGGGCAATGGATTGAGGTTGTAAGCTTAGATTCAACATGGGATAAGAATAGCTCCTAACATAAACTATGCGCTGGTCCTTGTTCCCCTAGTGAAGGCTGGTTCAAAGTCATTCAAGTATCAAACCAAATAAAATAGCAGTCTAAATCTATACTTTTACCTACTTATGAATTTAGACTAGTCCTTTAAGTTGAAACCAATGAACTCTATAAATTAACTCAAGGTAATATAAGCCAGTTTAATGCACAGGTGATAGCTATTATCTTGTTTTTGGTGACTAGTGGCCCAAGAACTGGGTAATGGAGTGATAGGAGGCTTTATAAAACAATTAGGCTTTGGTTGTCCATCTATAAAGGGAGGTCTTGGGATAAAACTTTGTCAATATTTGACATTCCCAGAAAAGGTAATAATCTAGAGGTACATATAAGAACTCAAGCTGGGTAATCCAGTTGAACATAGAATGGATCCAGGAGAGGAGGTTGCTGTGAGAAAGGGGGGTTAAACTAGCTAAGTTTGGCTCCCATCCCTGTGAAACAAACCACCAGGATGTCAACCAGTGGAGGACTGGGATGGCCGCTCTAAGAGGGGACCAGAGGGAGGACACTGGGAACAGTTGAGGGAAATAGGAGTTCAATCCCATCAACACAAGACCAGTGATTAACTACAGAGCGCGGGAGGGAGTGGGAGGGAGCACCTCAAGAGCCTTGAGGGGGACCAGGTCACTCCCTTCCCAGCTGGGGAGGGGAGGCATTGGTATTCTCTCTCCCTCAGAGGAGGGTGATGCATAACCAACCACATCCAGATCTAGGCTGTTGCTGTCAAACTCTTCATCACGGCCTCTCCAGAGAGGAGGAGGTCACTTGGAAAATTCAGAAGACTAGATGGGTTGTCCCTCACAAGCCAAGCAGAAGAAGTGATTTTTGACCACAAGTCAGGCAAGGTCAACCAAAGGAGCAATAAAAATGGGGCCAAAGAAAAAGCAACAAATTTGAGGACAGGGAGTATCATAGTTGTGATCTCCTTGAAATTTAGAAAAGATTGGTGTAGTTTTTAACTGGAAAGCAATAGGAAAAAACACCACAAGGGCAGCCACAAGGAAGTGGCAAAATGAAACAACAAGGCGGGTGTGGAAAGCTTGGGCGTTGTCTTGGGGACCTTGAATCACCCAGTCAAGCAAAAGCAGGTTTGGAAACTGTAAATTTAAATAAAAAACAGGATAATGATAGAAATTATAATGAATTTTGAATATAAATTTTAAGTTCAAACACGGTTTTCAAAAGCAAAAACAAAAGAAGGCAACAACTATACACTAAGGACTCTTCTGAAGAGTCCAGGAGAGTTCCTGGGTTTGAAACTGGGGAGTATAAGGTAAGCATGACAGAAACCACTAACACTTTAATATTTAGATGATAGGAACCAGAAGCAGGGTTCCAAACAGCCAAAGTACTTAAAAATAAAGTGCAACCAAAATTCCAAACTTTAATGAAATTGACAATAGACAAGCAGGGTCTGAAAGTCCCCTTGCTGTATAAAAAAGAGTGAGTTGCAGGGAAGGGAGTCACATGACAACAGAGACTAGATCTGATTGGGAGGGAGATAAAATTTTCAGGTCAGAACCAGGAGAACTGGAGAGTTTCAAGTTAATTTCTGCGGCTTTACCTGATTGATTGGAAGGCATCTCAACCCTTTCAGATTCAATCAATTTTGTGGTTATTGGTATGGCGTCTTTTGATTGGGTGTTTGTAATTGTTTTTAAGAGAGGTCAACACCAGGCCAGTAAATAGTCCAAATCAATTAGTGTTTCTTCCCAGGAGGAAACTACCAAAGCCAGGGGGTCTGCAGGGTAGGCCAGGACAAACCTCTTGTCAACAATATGAGCTAAATTGCCTAGAGAGTTGAGTGGCTGGGCTGCAATTTTTGTCCCTTTTTGGTGCGGCAGGGAAAACAGTTTGATCCAAAGCCAAAGGTGGCAGTGGATTTACACTTGCATTAAGGTTTTGCTATTTTCTTCTGGAGTGAAACCTCTCCCTGATAGATTGGCTTTAAGAAACCACTACTGAGTAAATGATTGATTGGCTGAACCCAACGCTCCCAAAAAGTTTTTGAACCCTCTGTACAAGGTTCCTGATACCTGGGGTTACATAAATATTTTCCAGGGTCTGGTGCTATTAGTATCAGTGAAAGAAAACAATATCTGTCCTGTTTGGGCTTATATATTGCATTGGGACATCAACTTTACTATTTTATAGATCAGAGTCTTTTCTTGGGTGGTTTTAATTGTGAAAAGCTACTTAATGAGATTTTTCTGATATGCATGGCTTTTGAAACTAATCTTTGTTGAAGTTGATTATCAGATATATCTTCCCAGTTACTTTCAGGAGCTAAACCCAAAATTCTCAGACTGTGAAGAGAATATGCGACTGAGAAGCTAATTAATTTTCCCCTTGGTTCCCTTCCATGCTGTCATTTGTAACTATTTCTAGTAATCAAACCAACAACCATATGCTACTTCTTAACAAGTCTTTAAGCCTACACTAGCCCCCAGTCTTGAATCAGCATATCTTCTGGAGTTTAACTTGGTCCAATCCTAACATGTTACATCAGGCTCCAGCATACTGGGAATAATACTGCCCAGGAGTCAAAAGCGCAGTGATTAGGATACCAAAAAGATGCTGGTCAGGTTGGCTAGCCCAAACCTAACTATCAAGCCCAAGATAAATTGCAGCACTGAGATTTGGAATATTCAGGAGCTAACAAACATTACCAATAACAATAAACTCCAAAAACTCAGAACAGCAGGTTATTGTTAAACCAGACCAATGTTTACTTTTAAGGGCAATTCCAATTGTTGGAAAGTTACCTGGCTGCATGGTACTCTAGATTTATAGTAGCTTCAACCCCTATGAAGACAAAAAGTTAGCCAAGTCAAGGGTAGGATTCATCTTGCTAAGAAAGGTCAAAAAATCTAAATAAAAAAGATAGAAATGGTCCTATAGCCATTTCTAATCAATATAAACCATCCAAGTTAAATAATTCTTTAGATGGAGCTGGGGTTTTTTCAACCACACTGCTTTAGAAGGCTTAAAAAGATTGGACAGGAAGATCATATAGGACACAGCTTTATTTAGAGCAAATAATTTTTTTCTGGGTATGTTTAGCAGGAAAGTATCCTTATAGTAAAGGCACCATTCTCAAGAAAAACCTGTTGTTTTACTTATTTGGTATCTATTACTCATTATGTCTCAGCTGAAAGACCCAGCTTGATACACAATTGAGTTCTTGCTGCCCCAAAGGAAGTAATTGGGTGTGCGTCACTTGATGGGAGGTGTGAGAATTAGAAGATTGACCACAAAGACCAGTCTAATCATGCAAGCATATCTTGGTATTATACACTGTATTAGCACTAGTTCAACAAAGTCAAATGCATGAATCATCTGCCATATAAATGATATTTTGATATAGTCAATGTATCAAATATCTGCTGTATATCCTTTATTTTAGTGGTATTATTATAGCACTACACACCTTAAATCCCTGATCTGATATCAAGTCAGATTGGCCGTTATACACTGTATAATCACCAACTCAGATCATCTTCTACCTTCCAAATATATACTGTCTGGCTAAGGAACTTTTATTTCAACCCAAGGTAGAAAATATAGTACCAGAATTCTATCTCCTGTATTAAGGAGGATAAGCTTGGAATATTTTTGTAAGGTCTGAAGGCTCAGGGTAAATTATTGTAAACTAAGGCCTTTAAACCAAGGATATTTATATTTGTCAAGTATAAAAGATAGGCAAGGTTTGCAACAATAACTGCACTAAGGCTCTCAAAAGCTTATATGCAGTGAAGTAGGGACTAAGGCAATTGATTAAACCCAAGAAAACAAAATAAAATCCAGCCTTAATGACTGAAGATTTAGTTAAAAAGTCAATCTCTAAGTCTGTTAAGTGATCAGCACTAGCTGGAGGATTGAAACTGTCAACAATTAAAGTGTGGGTACCACTATAAATATGTCTAATTGATGAAAGATATAGTCAAATAGAATCATGAAACTAAAATGGGAAGAAACAATAATGAAAATCAAAGAGGAAAAACACAAGCCACAAAGCCTAACAAGTATCTTTTTGGGGTGCAAGTCAAACAATCTCAACTTATTGCTGAGACTGGAGAACCAAGCCTTATTATTAAGCTTGGGAAAGTGAGGTGCAAATTTGGAATAATAGAGTTAACCTAAGAAGGTTAATGGTAATTTGGTAAAGGAAAAGGTTTGGAAATCACACCTGGCTTAAAGTTAACTTAAAAAAGTTAAGTTTGCATAAAGGGACACCAGGAGGAGAAAGACAGTTACGACAATTCTTAGTCATTGTCAAAGCATCAAAAGGAAAGAGAAAAAGTCCCAAATATTGGAAAATGTAATTGAGCATAAATTCAAAGGTAAATAGTTCAAAAACCAAATTGTTAACTTCACACGTGTAGGTCCAGGGTTCAAATTTGGTGGCAGAAAGTAAAGAAAGTTTGAAAATGATGATAACTACAGTTTGGTTATAAACAGTCTTAAAAAACCAAAATTTGGATCCAAAAGGTAGAAAATGAAGGTAAGGAAGGGGGAGCATGATGTGATAAATAAAATGACTGGTGAAATCATGTATAATCTTGAAGACCATAAGGCCAAATAAGAGTGGGTAAAAGAATAACAGCTACAAGGAAAAGGTGAATCCTGACAATTTTTAAGCAGCCTTGGAAATCTGGTATAGCTCTTTAGCGCACTCTGAGGCAAAAAAAGAGCAGATAGCCAACAATTGCCAGTAGGCCGGCTAAAGAGAATAATAAGCTGCAGCTGGAACACTATAAACTCTTTGAAAAGGACAGTAGTGATAAGATATCAAAAACAGACAATTGGATGATGCAGAACCAGAAAGACCAGGCTTACTGTCAGGATTGAAAATTTACCATATCTGGAAAACCAGGCCCGGGAACAAGATTTGAACCCCAACCCTAAACGCTTGTGAGCTACCACCCTTGAGGACCAAGGAGCCACCCACCTGCATTTTTCTTGGATCAAGCCCCCTCAAACTGAAGCCCAGGCTAAGTCCCAAAGCAAGAATACCAACATGGAATTGAGAGTGGTGGCGCCTTAGGAGAGACTTCTTGGCTTGCCTAATGGAGGCAATAAAAGTCACTCTGTAAACTTTATGAATTAGAAGTCCTTACAGACAACCAATCAAGTTCAGCTACTAGAGGAAAACATGAGCTTAAGGTTTTCTCCTATGACCCAAGCTTGAGAACAGAAGACTCAAGTATCATTCCATAAGTTCTCCACCACAAGAAGTCCCCCAGTAGTGATGCCATTTGGCCGCTCCCAAACCCAGGTGTCTTGGCCTCCCAACCAAAGCTTTCCTGAACTGTTGAGGATCCATTTATAGAAAATGTGAAGTTTGGAAGTGGGGTGCTATATAAGGCTATAGACCTACTCTCTAACCTTACCGCCATTTTTAAATAAAGATTATATCATAATGGCTCCCACAAATATTGCTTTATTTTGTATTTGCTATCTATCAATTCAGTTCAAGATCCTCTGGCCCTCCTGCCCTGCCGCCTGCAGATTCCTGTCCTCCAGGTGTTCCCTTTGGCCCCATTCATTTCACAGAGTATCCATTAAAGCCTGAGTATAAAGACTATACCCCAGAAAAGATCCTGAACTATATCACTTGACCCAAATAAAATCTACAGTTAGATAAAACCAACAAGGTCCCTGGATCCTATCAGAGCCCAAAATTGTTTAAAGAAAATTTCAACTTCTTGCCTGCATACCAGCTCAATATGAAACCACCTGTGACCTCCAAGCCAATGACTTCCTTCTTTCCCAACCTCCCAACTGACCACATAAGCAAGTTTCTTGGGATTGTGTACATCATCCTCACTGGGGTGATTGACACAATAATCCTGGCTACCAATCTTTTATTGCAACTGAACCAATGATGATTCAGTATTTGAATTGGGGAAGACAGCAGTCCAATATAAAGGACAGGAATAATTAGAATAATGTGTTGTTTATTATAGAATACTGTGATTAATATACTCTATGAGGAAAGACACCAAGCCACAAGGGGGTGGCATGTTCCATGTAGGGTTATGAGCCAAGGAATAACTTATGCAGGATCAGCAGGTCAAATTGGTAACTCTCCTAATTATGAGAAAGTGCCCGCAGTTTGACATTGCCATCAGATTGTTTCATGCTTTTAGACACGTCAAGGGGCAACTCACTGAGAGCCCCCTGTGTATTGTAAGATACATTGGCAGGCAAATTGGGAAACTTGAGTTCAACACTGTGGTCCTGGATGGGGAAGTCCATGTCCTACCTTATAAAGTTAGCCCAATCTTGTGGTGGGCCCTGCCCACTAAACCTGTGGCCTGTGTGTTCCCTGAAAACAATAGGCTGCCCACCCAAGGTTGGGTTCCTGAAATTTATATACACAGGTAATCATTGGGAACTGTATTAAAGATAAGGGTAGGGGCTGTTGAATTATAAAAGGATACAGATACCCTAAAGCGCAATAACAGGCTCCTGGTTATCCCTGGGAAGACTGCAGCCTTTAGCCAGACTGCATTCTGGTTAAATAGAGTAAAGATTTACAAGCTCACTTCAAATTTTTTGTCTGTAGTGTCTTGATAAATAGACAGATAGATTATTTGAGGTTGGCAAGGATGCCTAAGCTGTCAAGACACTCTGTAGCTTTGAACTTCCAAGCAGATCCCAAGATTGCTTTGCAGGAGTTCCTCAAAGACCAGTACCTTAGCCAGTTGATTGCTGCATGTGATGATTTCCCAACTAGCATATCAGGACATCTTGCCTCAGGGTCTTTGGTAGGTTGATTCAGATCAACAGTCTTCTTGGTTGAGCTAAAACCTTACCTTAAGGTCAACCCTGCTATGCTGGAAGTTTTGTCCTAGTTTAATTTGCCTTGCTCTAAACACAAATACAATTTTTTTATCTCAAACCAGTTGCAGAATGGTTCATTTTATTATCATGGGCAACCCAAGAATTTATATATCTGACCAGGGATAGTGAGAAGACTTTAGATTCAAACTATCTCCCCAGCTTATTCTGTGAGATTGCTTCCTCAGATGAAATAGCATCAGAATGCTTATATCACAATATATAATCTAGTATGGAATAGATAGGATTAAACCAGAGGATGGGCTTAAATGATCTACATTTCCTTATGAAGCAGTGGATTAGAATGCTTTAATTTGATCTTATCTTCTTTTAAAAGGAGCCAACACTGATTGGTAGCTGTGTAGCCCAGAAAACAAGCTTAGCCCTTTGACAGTGGTATAAATTTGAAGCTTTAATAGAAAAAACACAGCACAGCTCTGAATTGTTCATTAGTACTGCTAATAAAAGTCCTCTCTGTTGTTAAAAACAATCCAACTGGCTTACAAAAGATGATTCTCTATAAGTTTACTATTACTTAAGGGATCATAAAATATCATCCAGCTACAAATAAGCAGAAATTTAGTATCCTATTAAAAGGGTGCTTTTGGAAACCAGGTATCAGTGTATTGAGTTATGCGGGCTGGCCCATCTGTCACTGGGCCCACATAGAGCTGGGGTTAGTTAGAAGTAGGGCTGATTTGGCTAAGCCCCAGGCAGCTGCAGCCAGTTTTTGGCTCCTGACCTCTTCTTTCAAAGATTTATTTTGATATGTTTAAATATATTATAGTTCTGTTTTAGCTGAAGCAGCCAAAAGCAGTTAGACAGCTGGGGCTGAGCCAAGGCATCCCTAGTTAGAAGGGCCTACTACATGGTTTTAGCTAGCCTTAATAAGTAAGAAAGGGAATGTCCCATTATCAATCAGAACCCTGATGTTGGCACCATGGAATTCACCAGTCTTGTAAGGATGATATATGCCATTCTCAGTAGTTGGCTGATGAGTTCTGCAGTTGATTCATTGACTGGAAGATCTCAGGTGAGATTAGAAGTAGGGGTGGTTCCATTTGCCTATTTATGTTGGTAAATAGTTATACTGGCCTTTAAGAAACTTGGATTGAATAGTTTGCCAAGCACTCTCACAGCTAACTATTTAGGGTAAGTTGGTACAGGATAAAAGATCAAGGGAAATATTTTCTCCAATGTAGAATAATTAAAGGAGGGGTAAGTAGATATTCACTGAATGAAATATGACTAGATGGAACACCAGGTAGACAGAAAACTTTGGGATGTGGATATGCAGGGCTGTTGGTTGGCTGGATGGTCAGGGCTTTGAGGCCAGAGAGACCTGTACTAAACTGTAGGAATTCTCAGGATACCAGACACTGGGTGAGATATCAGACACAGTTGCAGGCTGTGTCACAGTAGATTCCATAATACCGGGAAATATTTGGCCAAGTAGGAAGGCTCAAAAGCTGAAAACCTTTAACAAAATTAATCAATTTAACAGATTTGAATTAAACAGTTGATCAAAAATTGGTTAAAGCTGCTCCAGTCCACCATCTGAATCCAATTCCCCCTTGCAAACTGATGTTGATAAATTGACTTAATTTGAGGGTCACCAGATATGAGCTTATTAATCTGCATGACTATCATAAGTTGGTCACTCAAGGTTTCTTTGCAAACTGGACTAGATACTCACTTGACAATGTGGAAGGAATAGGAGCTCAGGATTCTGGTGGTGTTGCTTAGTCAACTTTTGATATATATTGAATGATTTTCCCTGCTTCAACTCTTAATAGTTGAGTCCTCCCAAAAATTTACCCAATAAAATCAAATATCCCTTGGTCTAATCTCTATTTTAAAAATGCACCCTGTAGTTGGCCTTTTGCACTACATCCCCTACAAAAATCCTTAGCCAGATTATTACGGGAAGATGGGGGCCTGCCATTGGTACTTTGTTGTCCTTGTCTCCACTGAATGTTAACTCAATGCCTGCTAATCTTGGAACTGTTCCTTGTAACATCAAAGCTGAAACTCTGGTGCTATCTCAATGCCCTGAATTTTATGCTGAAGACACTCTGATTCTCTTGCAGGCCATGTATCTAGGACTTTTTTTGGTTGGGGTTAATTATTTTACTTAACCCTAGTATCTCATTTGGAATTTTCATAAAACAGTATCTGAAGCTGTGTTGGCGGTTAATCATTAACTCTATGTGGATTTGGTGGGTGATTCCCCACCACATGGAGACAGCTTCTTATTATCCCACAATTTCTGTCACAGGCTGGGCCGCTGGCCTGGGGGCAAGACATACCACAATATTGGTGCCAACTTGATAGTAGTAGAGAGCATTTTAGCATAGACCAAGGTCAGAAGGAAGGAGCCATAGAGTTCATCCTACCTGTCAGAGTAATGCATAACACTCTAAAATACTGGGTAGATGTAGTCTCATTGGTGACAACATATCTTGTGGGTGGTTGGGCCAGGGGCTGACATGAGAATATTTTTTAGTTTACACTCTGAATATATGGGTTGTATGGATACTAGGAAAAATGAACAGGACTAAAGGGAGCACCAATAAGACAAAAAACTCAGGATGGGGTCACAGGTTCTGAAGGTGAGATGGTATAGACAGAAGGGCCTACCAGAGATGTGTTGAAATGGTAAAACATAAGAACTATATAGGTTAAAATCTGGTTGAAATAGAGCTTTATCACAATTTTATTATTATAATGGCAATAAAGCATTATCCAGGCTTAAAAAGCTATATCCAACTTCCCATGTGTTGCAAACAAGTCTGGTAATTTTCCTATCAACACATCTCAAAATACACAGGGGGCGCTCACAGAGTTATCTCACAACATATCTAGTGACTTAGGACGTTCTTCTGCCAGTGTCAAAATACAAATAATATCTCCTAATTAGGATTTTAGCCAATTTCAGGCAACAATCCCTTGATTAGATATTTGCTGCTCACACCATTCCTGAACCCTGCCACAATTATATCCCCATTATGAATTAATGGCTTCATTTTTCATTGTATTAAAGCTGCTAAAAAATAAGACTGTTATCTTATTCTTATTCTCTGTCTTTTTTCTTTGGACTGAAGTCTTCTCCAATAAAAATACTAAGGTATAATTAATTCAGTTGCAACATTAATGTGATCTTAATTTCTGACTTACAAAAACCCTACTTTATAATAGAGTATGGATATTTAGAAGGCGGAAGAATCATGCCTCCTCCTGTACAGCTGACTTCTTAGTATACACAGATTGACTATGAGTGAGGGCCACTTATCTATCTCCAATAATTATGCCGGCTGTAAAGGTTCTTATTGAACTCTATGGGATCATTTCTTTGTATATGAGCTGCTATCTGTGTGTAGTGTTGATTAGGAGTTGATACAGACCATCTGACCTTACTTTCAGATATAGATTATGTATCTGTTGATACTCAAAAGCCATCAAGGTGTGTCCTGAATCAAATCCAGATGCTAACTAAGTTCAGGGCCAGGACTTCAGCTGGAAGACAGCAAAAAGGTTTTTGTACTGAAAAGAGAGATTGGTATGCCCTTATAACAATTTCCCAACAAAAACCCAACATCTAAATATTTTATATTATTCATATTTAAGTATTTATTGCGTTTGATAATAGGGAGAGGCAGACAATTTGTGAGGATTCTCTTTGGAAGAATTCTTTACCAATTGGTGTGAAACTGATATCTTTTATTAATTATGACCCAAAAGCTTTGGTGTTGGTCTGTAATGCATTAGTTGGTGGTTTTTGTGGAGTTTCTTCACTGGCCCCTTCTATAAATGAAATGGTTGAAACATAATAACTAGCCATAAATGGTGACTCTTTAATATTAGAATTCATATTAAATTCTCCAATTTATAAGGGCCAATAATAGTGTCTCTTAATTGTGAAGAAAAAATCCTGCAGAAATCTTCTGATTAGATTTAATGATCTGTTGATCTCCCTTTTCCCAAATGCATAATTTCTTCTATGTGTGTTCCAGCTTCCTGCAAAGATATTTAGATTCCCTGATGTTTTTTATTGATAAATTTAGTATGAATTATTACACAATATATTAGAAATATTTCTAAATATAATATTTTTTAAAATATATATTTTCTATAATTAGGCTTTTGATACTATTTTATTGATTTCAATCTTTCAGACTTATGCTCTTCCAACCAAAGTCCTTGGGCTTGATATGCATTGCCACTGTGTCTTTTTTCAAAACAACTATCCTGAGGCACTAGCCTGTTCAAATATTTGCTTCAAGACTCTCAATTAATTCAGAATCCATAATTGGTTTCCCTCTAATTATGGGTTGAGAGAAATTCAGCCAACTGGTTTTCCTAGGACAGATTTTGGTCAACTTTGATCCAACTATAATTTTATGTGTGTAAACCTTAATTGAGGTACAGTATTGAAAATATTGGAATCACTTCATCTATGGATCAAAGCTATAAGCATTACTTTCAATTATTTTTTCTTTCTTCATTTAACAAGCTGTATTTTAATAATTTGCACTATAAACCCAATTAAAATCAATTTCACTAGCAAGAAAAAAATAAAAGCTCTAAAGATTTTCAATAATGATAGTTATAAAAGAGCATCATTTATTATCTTTATTTTTTGACTTTGTAGATTCAAGGAAGTTACATATGGAGAAATTTATAGTTGGATCACAATTGGCTGAAAATATTTTGTAAGAAAATCTGTTGACTGAACATCTTCCTGCCTCTAATGATTAGTCTTGCATACTAATACCTACAGTATCCCCCTGCCAGTTATTTTAGCCAGGTGATGATCCTGAGAATTTTCCAATTCTCAGAGTAATTATATCCACTTCTCATGTACCTCTGGCTATTGTGTTCCTGAAGATGCCCATCTGAATAGCTACCAAAATAGTGGCCTTAAAAATCCACTGTTGCCAGGTATTTGGGATACCTCTCCCATTATTTACCATTAAGTAGATTGAGCACTGAAATATTATGATTGTCCTGTGTTGTGTTTGACTCCTGGGGACAAC
Source organism: Entomophthora muscae (assembly GCA_014839935.2). Lineage (NCBI taxonomy): Eukaryota > Fungi > Entomophthoromycota > Entomophthoromycetes > Entomophthorales > Entomophthoraceae > Entomophthora > Entomophthora muscae. The sequence continues at coordinate 91,463 of QTSX02002848.1, read as the reverse complement.
ATCCAAGAGGAAACAGCGGGAAACCTGTGTTAAAAAAGGTTTGAGGTTAAAAGATAGCCTTGGGTTAGCCTTCAAAACAAAGTTTTAAGTTATGTATCTTGATTTCCTGGAACAAATATTGAGGTTTCTTTTGTAAAAAAGGAAAAAAATAAATTTGAAGGATGTAAAAGCCAACACAAATGTGGATAAAACTTAGTTTTATTATGAGTGTCAGGGATCTAGTCTTGGGCAGTTGGCTCGTTGTTTTCAGGGGTAACTTGGGCCAGGTTTTTTTGCGGGCAATGCCCACCACAAGAGGAGCTAACTTTACAAGGTATGAGGAAGACTTCCCCACCCAAGACCATGGGCCAGCGGCCGGGATTATAGTGTCAATCACCCCTGTGAGGGTGATGTACACAATCCCAAACAGCTTGCCAGAATGGTAGGTTGGAAGGTTGGATGAAGAAGCGGGCATAGGTTTTGGGATCACAGGCTGTTCCATGGATAGATTGTAGGCAGGGAGATAATTGAATTTTCCTCTGAACAACGTGAGTGTTGAAAATATCCACAGGCCTTGTTGGTTGTATCTAACAATGAATTTTATGTGGGCCAGGGGATCAAGTTCAAGTATCTTTTCTGGGGTGTATTCTTTGTATTCAGACTTCAGAGGGTAGTCAGTAAAGTGGAGGGGTCCAAAGGGTACTCTGGGAGGACAGAAAACAGCAGACAGTGTGGCAGGTGGACCAGGAGATCTCAAACTGAATTGGTAGACAGCAAATACAAGATAAGGTAATAGTTTTATGAGCCAAATTAACATAACCTTTATTCAAAAATGGCAATAAGTTTTGAGCACAGGGTCCTTGGGTCTATATAGCACCCCCCTCCAAACTTAACACTTTCCATGGGGGGTTCATTAGGGCATTGGGAAGGCCAGGGCAGGGGGAATTAGGTGCTTGGGTCAAAAGGCTGCAAAATGACACTCAGTCTGGGGTTCTTTCATTGGTCAGGAATCTCAATTTGGCTGCCTGATTATCTTGCTTTAGTGTCAAGGTCATGGGACCAGGTTTCAGGCCCATGCCTCTTTCCTGGGTTGGCTCTTGATTTGTTGCTAGTGTAGACTTTGATTTTATGCTAATAGTTGCAAAATCAGTACCTCCATTAGGCACAGTGATTAATCCTCCATCTGGTGCAATGATTTATTTGGTTTGGCTCTTTTTACTGCATGGGTCAACATTCTTGGTATCATCTTGTGGGGGCTCAATTCCAGAAAAACGTGGGCAGGTGGTCCCGCAGTCCACAGGCCTGGCAGCCCTAAGGAACCCAGGTTTGGGGTTCAATCCCTGCTCCCAGGCCTGGGTTTCTAGGGAGGAAGAATTGTCAATACTGACAATGAGGAAGGATTCTACTTAAATAATAGAGCAAGAATGTAGATTGTTCAATAGATAGACAGTGTGGCTGTTGGGTTCAACTGGGATGAACTTGTAACAGGATCATAATATCACAGTTAGCACAATCTGGAATGAGCGGAAATTGATTTTGACCCATTTGCGGAAAAGGGGCAACTATTGAACTTAAAAGCAAAACCAACTAGGTCATCATCAGTATTGGAATTTAAAGGCCATATCAAAATAGTATTGCTAGGGCAATTTACAAAATCCTGACTATATAGCCTGGTTATTATTATGAATGTTATATGGATAGAGTAAAAAATTGCAGGCTTCATAGCATATATCCCATGATTTTATGGGGTAAATGCTTAGGATTTTCTGGAAACAAATGGGCCAAATTTACTGGCATAAAATCTCCACAACACTTTTATCAACCTAATCCCTAATTACTGGTCTCTATATAATCGACCCTATGTAGGTGCTACTGATTCAAATTTGATTTGGATGATCATGATCTATAGTTAGCCACCAGAAAGTTCATAGCAGGTATTTTAACAAGATTATATAGAAGAAACTAATAGGAGATATGAGTCATTGATATAAGAAGGAGTGTGATATCCAACTACCAACCCAAAAAAGATGATGTCTTAATATAGGAAATAATTCTAAAATCTGGACTGAAAAGTATTCAAGGGAGCAAAAGCAGAAAGTAGGTGATGAGCAATAAAGTTTTTTGATACCAAGGCATTCCAACCCATGGTTGGCCCAAAAGTACAGAAAAGTAGCCAAATAAAGATATATAAAGGACTAACACATTCAATAAAGAAAGCCAGTATTTCTAAGGGAGAAGATGAATTTCATTTAAATTTGGGCTGATAATCTCTTCTATGAGGAGCAGGGGGCTTTAGCAACAGGAAAGTTTTAATAGCATATGGTGCTTCTCAAAATGAGAGAGGAATATTAACAGGCTACATGAGGTGGTTTAAGGCTATTAAAGGGATAAAGTTGATTGTATGATAGACAATTTTCAGTTTGAAGGTCCCAAAACCACTTTCATCAAATAATAGGGTGTTTCAGCCCCAAAATTTAATGAGAGATGATAATAAAAGTAACTTCCAAAAACCATATATGTCCCTGAAGGCCAAGAAGAAGTAGGAAAGAAGAAGTAGGGAACATATATTTATTATAAGAAATAAGCAAGAGAAATCCTTAGCTCCAAGATGGGTTTTTAAGAATAAACTATTAAAGATATGAAATATATTATCCAGATAGAGGATAAATAGATATGAGATCAATTGCAAAGCTCTTACTGGCTCTTGGGAAATGAATAAAAATGGGGATTAAAATTGGCCAAAAGAGGGACAAAGTTTAATTATCTTTGATCAAATTTAGAGATATCAGAAGCCAAATTATAGGCTTTAAAATATTAAATACTTTGATTTTCAGGATTGCCTTTTTTATCTGCTTTTTCATGGACCTCCAAGATTTAGAAGATCAGTGATTGTTTTACACTGGCCAAATTATTTCAGAGTCTTCCATGTTTCTTAATTTAGGTAAAATTTACAATTTCAAATTAATTTTATTTATTTTGAAGTTGATTTGTTTATTTAAGTATATTTAAATTTCTCCCTCACCATACTGGTTTAGAATCATTTAATTACCTAATTAAGTTATTATTAACTTAATCAGCTTACCTTTTCACTTGCTCTTTTTCTTGGTCTTTTCTTCCCACTCTATCCAGACTTTGGACTTGGTTTTTCTGCTTTTGGCTTTATTTCTACTGCTCCTTTGCTTCAACCAAAGGTAACTATTTTTGAATCCCCCTGGATTACTTCTTGTGGTTGATATAAGTTTCAATGCTATGGTTTCCTTTAGAAACAAGATTATTATCCAAAATAACCACAAGTAGTAAATTTCTCCCTTTCCATCTGAACCATATTTTTGAATTTGAAAGATACTTTGGGCCTCCAATCCCAACGCTGAGTCGAGACTGTTTGACTTGCACCTCAAAAATGTACTAGTTATTTTTTGGAAGCTTTACCTTTAATTTTCTTACTTTTTATTGTCATTTTACATCTATTAGTTACAAAGTTGTATGATCCCTTTTGATTCAGGTATGGCCAACTGGGTTATCTATACAATAATACCCAATCTTTGATCCTTGTCAGTTCTAACCCTGCTGCTGATTATGACTGCTACCCCAATCTAGAGATTAGCATTTTAGAAATTCTTCTATTATTAAGGCAGGACAGTATTCCATTTTCTTTGGTTTAATTAACAGATCAAGTCTACACTTCATCTCATATAGGTTATTGAGAGCCATTGTCAAATTACTCTTTAAAACTTTGTCAATATTCCCTTTTCTGAATAATAATATTTTGGGTTTAAAGCATATTATATAAACATCTTTACAAAGGCTTATGGTCTTACATTAATGTTTGTATATGCTTATAGAAGTGTATAATAGGGGAAAGTGGGAACTTAGAAGGGAATAGATATATTTATTGAAATAATTCAAAAGTTAAATTTATGTAATATAGTGTCTATGTGGATTATATGGTTTTGAAAGATAGGATCCCCTGGGAAATCAAAGGGTTAATTCTAGTATAATATATTGATTAAGCCTTAGAATACCCTCTACTTGGTGGGCCAAGATATTCCTTGGGGAAGTAATTTTCCAGGAGGCTAGTAATCAAAGATGTTAGGACATTACACAAAAGTTTTATTGATTTTTATGTTCTAAATCCTCTAGATTACCAAGGGGATTGGCCTGAAAGTGAGAATTTCCTTGGATTGATGGGAATAAATTATCTGGTATAGTACCAGAGGTAGGTTTGTGAGATTTTTCAATATCCAATGTATTTGGTTTATTTCTGGGTAGCTGCTCCAGCCTTCCAAACAATAAAGGGCATTTTAGAAGTTAACTGGGTTAATATATTGAGTGATGATTGTTGGAATCTTAGGGGGTGTCTACAAGATGAAGTCAACTACAATTAAAGATTGTGCCAGCTCTTCAACAAAAATAAGATATTAGCACTCTGAAAAAATAACAGCTACTATTTTTTATAATAATCAAAAAACTGAGACCTAGGAGCAGAATCTACTAGCTGTTATTTGGCAACAATATAAAAACTTATTGTCATAACTGTGCTATTTTAGCAGAGTTACAAGAGGGAAATATTTAGGAACCAGATAATAATCTTTATTGGGAGATAGGTATTATATAGTCATTGTGAATTGTGGATACCATGAACATGATAGTGTTGATCACACAGTGGAATGGTGAAGTGGGTGGCCTGATCCTGGTAACAAGTCAAGCACCAAAACAAAATATCCACTGTAAGGGATCAGCATTTGTTCATGTTGTTTTATTTGGCAATTTGAGTTGACTTCTTAGTCTGGCTTTGAGTGAATGGATAATCAGATTACAGGTCACAAATCCGCTTACTCAGAACCTTGTTGGCGGGTCAAGCCTGCTGTTTTCTACACACACACCCTGACTGAAAGTCAGCCTCCTCTGGGGCCAGGTTGTCAGGGAAGTTGTCAGGAGCCTGGGCGCCATACTGGACTAACTGTTGTTACGTGGCAGGTAGGACAGTCTCACACTGTTTCTGTCTTGTCTTGTAGGCTCTCAGGCAATCATGGTGGAGGACCTTGTCTTTTTTATGTTTCCTGAGTCCTTGCACACAGTAAGCATTGTTTTTTTACCTTTAGGATGATCTCCAGGCCTACTTTCTTGGGTTGTAGTTTACTTTTGTTGATGTACATGACCCAAACTTTGTTGCCAACCTTGTGTCTATTCTGGATGGGGACAAATGTCTTTTAAAGACGCTTGTTTTCCCTTTCTGTATGATCACAATTGGCCTCTATGACCTGGGGATCTGAGCAAGTGGGACTTTGCTTGGAATTAACCAGCTTGGGTCCTGATAGCACTTGAATGATATTGGGCTGTGTGCTGTATACCAACTCAAAAGGGCTTTTCCCAGTGGATCTGTTCACACAAGTTCTGCATACAAGTAGCACAGTTAGTAATTTACTATACCAGTCATCAGGTCTCCCAGTAATGAGTTTGGCTAAGGCTTGCACAAGGCTGCCATTTAGTTGTTCCACACATCCATTAGCCTGAGGGTGATAGGGTGTTGTTACCGTGTGCTTGACCCTGTTCTTTGTGAGGTATACATTGGTATTTTCAGAGGACGATTCCTTGCCTCCATTGGTTATCAGGAGTTCTGGCTTTACAAACTTTCTGATGATTTCCTTTCCTATGAACCTATATATGTCATTACCAGTGTGTGTTTTGACCGCTTGAGCCACTGGCCAGCGGGTGGAAAAGTCTATTGCCATAATGATATTTTTATTTTTGTTGTGTTTTCATGGCATGGGGCCTACAATGTTGAGAGTGTTGAAACCGCAGGCTCAACCCTCTAGCTAGGTTCCAACCAAGCAGGTTTGTGACCTGCAATCTGATTACCTGGTCACTCAAAGCCGGACTAGGAAGTCAACTCAGATTACCAAATCCAACAACATGAACAGATGATGATCCTTTATGGCAGATAACTTGTTTTGGTGCTTGACTCATTATCAGGATCAAGCCACCCCCTTCTTCCATCTAAATGTGTGATCAACAATCTGGTTTCTGTTATCCTTGATTCACAATGACTATATAATCACTATCTCTCAATAAAGATTATTATATAGCTTCTAAATATTTTCCCCTTGTAACTCTGCTAAAACAGCACAGTTACAACATTGGTAGCACAGGTAGATTCTCCATTCTACCTTATCTTGAAAAATTCTGCCTGTTACCCGCACACGCCGCGGCCAACAAATCCTTGACAGAATTATGTCTGGCCTCCCGCCTGAATGGACCCCGTACACTCCTGGTGCCGAGATACCTTATGGTTTTGTCCTGTATCAGAACACGGTGATTCCACTACCTGCCTTCAATGCCATGTCTGCACAAGGGTTCTTCCAGGCTCCTGCTTCCATGCCGTAACCAACCAACAAAGGCGCCATGCCAGCCTACGTAGCTCAAAGACTACAGAGCGCTGCCTTGGAACCTTTTGCCAGGGCCAACAACGACAACACTGCTGCATGGATTCAGTCTGCCCAAAGCAAGCTGGTCCAGATGGAATGCCCACAGTGATTTTTGATTGCAGAAATTTCCATTTTACTGACCCATGACTCTGGCACCTGATATGACAAGTGGCACAAGGAGCACACCAACATGAACTGGGATACCTTCAAGCAAGACTTCTTGGCAAGGTTTGTGCTTAAGGACACAGCGCTCATGATCATACACCAAGTAAAGAACATAACCCAGATAGGCACCATTAAGGAGCTCAATTGCGCCTACAAGGAACCCCAACTTTGTGCACCATCCAATATGGCCTTTGACACCCCAGCCACACACCTCATGTACTACAACGCCCTCAAGTTGCATGTGATGAGGCATGTGAACCCGGACCAGGTGACTAACCTGCAAAGCTTGTACCGTGAAGCAGAGAAAGCAGAACAAACCTCCAACGCACTTTATAAGGCACAAACTGGGAAACAAGAAAGACCCAAGGATTCCCATCCAGGCAGGTGCTCCACCCAAGCACCCCCTGGAGGTAACAGGAATAACTCCAACCACAAACCCACATATCAGTGAGTTGACACCATCCTACGCTTTCACACAAACCTTGTACATACCAAGACCAAAACCTATACAATTTATTTGAACAACAGGCCTGGTGGCCAACCTTATATTGCAATGTTCAAGAAGTTCTAGATCAATGTGAGGTATGCAAAAAAATTGCTAAAAGCAAAACCCCTCCAAAGTCAGTACTTCCCATCCGCATACAACTACCTTTCAAGGTATAGGCTCTTGACATTTTTGGCCCCATGCCAGGAAAACACAATGACAAGAAATACATCATCACCACCATTGACTTTGCTCTGAGATGGCCAGTAGCCCAAGCAGTAAAGGCACACACTGTAAATGGTGTATGAAAATTTATTGGAAAAGAGATAATCAGCAAGTTTGGAAAGCCAGAACTCCTGATAACCAATGGAGGGAAAGAATTGACCTCTAAAACAACCAATATATACCTTGCAAAAAATGGGGTCAAACACACCGTAACAACACCATACCACCCACAGGCCAATGGACGTGTAGAGAGTCTTAATGGTAGCCTCATGCAAGCCTTAGCCAAACTCACCACCAGGAGATCTGAAGACTGGTATAAGCAGCTACCAACTGCACTACTTGTGTGTCAAATCCCAAGTGAAATGTCCACCAGGAAAAGCCTGTTTGAACTGGTATACAGCACACAGCCCAATATAATTCAAGCATTGACAGACCCAAACTGGAAATTCCAATCAAAGTCCCACTTCACTCAGACCCTCAAGTGATAGAGGCCAACAGCAAGCAAACAGAAAGGGAAAATGAACGTCTACAAAAGACTTTTGTCCCCATCCACAATAGACATGAAGTGGGGGACAAAGTTTGGGTCATGAATGTTGACAAGAGCAAACTACAACCCAAGAAAGTGGGGCCAACAATCATTCTAAAGGTAAATGACATTAACACTTACCTCGTGCAAGGGCTTGGAAAACTTAAGCAAGACAAGACCCTACATCATGATTGCCCACAGCCTTGCAAACCAAGACAAAAACAACATGAAATTGCCCTGCCTGCCACAGAACAACAATTAGTCCAATACAGAGCCCGGGCTCCTGACAACCTGCCCCCAGAGGAGGCCAACCTTCAGTTGGGGGGGTGTCAAAACTGCAGGCTCAACCCTCTAGCTAGGTTCCAACCAAGTGGGTTTATGACCTGCAATCTGATTACCCGGTCACTCAAAGCCAGACTAGGAAGTCAACTCAAATTACCAAATCCAACAACATGAACAGATGATGATCCTTTATGGCAGATAACTTGTTTTGGTGCTTGACTCATTATAAGGATCAAGCCACCCCCTTCTTCCATCCAACTGTGTAATCAACAATTATGTTCCTGTTATCCTTGATTCACAATGACTATATAATCACTATCTCTCAATAAAGATTATTATCTAGCTTCTAAACATTTTTCCCCTTGTAACTCTGCTAAAACAGCACAGTTACAACAAGAGCCCACACTTTTAAGGGCAATTGCGTGCAGATAGGCAGTACTGACTTAGGTGGTGTCTTGCTTCTTGCAAACATTTTGCATACTTTGCATTGTTCTATGACTTCTTGAACATCACAATATAGGGTTGGCTACCAGGCCTTATGTATGAGAAATTTTTAGAGATTGTGACTCTTTGTGTGCCCTAGCTCCTTATGGTAACATGGGACAGTGTCAACTTGCTGGTGAGTGGGAACATACAGGATGGTGGTCCCATTGGACATTTTTCAATGTAAGGTCCTGTACACGTTTGCAAATAGGTGTTCATTCTTAATAACTGTTTTGTCAGGGAACCAACCCTTATTGACCGGCTTGCTAGCATTTGGGAACTGGCAGGTTGCAGAATGGGTGAGCAGGGCTCACCAAATAATTGGTGCTAACTTAATGAGGTAGGACATTGACTTGCCCACCCACAACCACGGACCAGCAACAGTGTCAGGGATCCAGTCTTGGGCAGCTGGCCTGTTGTTTTCAGGGATAACTCAAGTTGGGTTTTTTTGCAAGCAATGCCCACCACAAGAAGGGAGCTAACTTTAAAAGGTAGGAGGCAAACTTTCCCACCCAGGACCACAGGCTGGCGGCCAGATTATAGTTTTAATTGCCCTTGTGAGGGTGATGTACACAATCCCAAACAGCTTGCCAGCATGGTAGGTTGGAAGATTGGGTGAAGAAGAAGGCATAGGTTTTGGGGTCACAGGTTGTTCCATGGATAGATTGTAGGCAGGGAGATAATTGAATTTCCCTCTGAACAACATGAGTGTTGAAAATATCCACAGGCCTTGTTGGTTGTATCTAATTGTGGATTGTATGCGGGCCAGGGGATTGAGTTTGAGTATCTTTTCCAGGGTGTATTCTTTGTGTTCAGACTTCAGAGGGTAGTTGGTAAAGTGGAGAGTCCAAAGGGTACTCCAGGAAGACAGGAAACAGCGGGCAGTGGGGCAGACAGGCCAGGAGATCTTGAACTGAATTGGTAGACAGCAAAAACAAAATAAGGCAATAGATGTATGAGCCAAAGTAACATAACCTTTATTCAAAAATGGCAATAAGTTTGGAGCGCTGGGTCTTTGGGTCTATATAGTATCCCACCTCTAAGCTTAACATTTTTCATAGGGGGTTCATCTGGGCATTGGGAAGGGCTGGGTCAGGGGAACTTGGTGCTTGGAACCAAAGGCGGCAAAATGGCACTTGGCCCGGGAGTTCTTTCATTGGTCAAGAATCTCAATTTGACTACCTGATTATCTGGCTTTAGTGTTGTGGTCATGGGACTGGGCCGCGGGCCCGTGCCTCTTTCCTGGGTTGGCTCTTGATTGGTTGCTGGTGTAGACTTTGAGTTTATGAAGCTAATAGTTGCCAAATCAGTACCTCCATTAGGCGCTGTGATTAGTCTTCCATTTGGTGTGATAATTTCTTTGGTTTAGCTCTTTTTATTGCATGGGTCATCATTCTCAGTATCAGCTTGTGGGGGCTTGATCCCAGAAAAACGTGGGTGGGCGGTCCTGCAGTCCACAGGCCTGGCAGCCCAAAAGAATCCAGGGTCAGGGTTTAATTCCTGCTCCCAGGCCCAGGTTTCCAGAGAGGGAGAATTATCAATCCTGACACCATTCCCTTCTTCCCCTGAGCGCCCTCCCTTCTGATTCTTCTTATTCAGGTAGAGTTAGATGGCTTCTTGGGCATTTGTCAGGTTGCTCAGCGGTCCCAAGTACTTTCTTCTAGTGGGTATCCTTTTCACTTGACATAATATTGGGGTTTTTGGTAGTGATTTTGGTTGCTGTATATGTATTCAACTTCATATTCCTCAGCGCGGCCTGTTTGGATGGGTGGGGGAGCTGTTTTAATCCGTTGGTGGGGGAGCAAATTTCCATCTTTTTTGAACAACAGGGAGCAGTGGGACATATCATAAATTTTCCAGGAGGGGGGTAGGTCTAACTTGAAGGCAACTTCACCAACTAGTTTGGTGATCTTGTGGGGGCTGCTTCTTCTGTGAGCTGATTTCCTGCAGGGCACATGCAGGGGTACATTCCGGGAGTCTAGGTATACTTTGTCTCCAACTTGTAAGGGTTGGCCTGGAAGTTGTTTGCGGTTAGCAAAGGCTTTGAATACCTGCACTGCATGGTTCAGGTTAGTCAAGCATGTTTTTTGTGTGTTGTGAATCTGTTCAATCCAGGAGCTCCCAGTGATGTTCAATTCCTTTTTGAAAATCTGGGGGTCCCAGGTGGGGTCAAACCCATAGTTGGCTTTGAATAAGGACATGCTTGTGGAGATGTGGTCTTTACTTTTGTAGGCAGACTAGGCTATGGGGAGCATTTTGGCCTATTTTTCCTGATCAGCGTTGGCATAGCATCAAAGATTTTGTTCAAGGATCTGTTTTACTTGTTCAGTTTGGCCGTCTGTCTAGGGGTGGTAGGAGGTAGATACACATTGCTTGATTCTTAGGTCTTTCATCACCTGTGTCCAGTAGTTCAACGGTAATTGGGGTCCTCTGTCTGTGATGATTTCCTCAGGTGTTCTGTGTTGCATGAGCATGCGGTTGTGGAAGTGTTGGGCTGTTTCTGCTGCTGTGCAATTGGTGATGGTTGGTACAAAGTATGCCATCTTGGTGAAGCAGCCTACCATGACCAGGATTGCATTGTATAAGAGAGATGGCAGCAGTTCCACAATGTAGTCCATGGAGACAGATCTCCAAGGTCCATGGGGTATATTCAAGGGTCTTAGAAGTCCTTCAGGTTTGTTTCTGCAAGTTTTGGTCCGCCCATAGGTCTCACACCCCTTCAGATATGCACTTACATCTTGGTCCATTTTTGGCCAAGCAAAGTTTCTTCTGATGCTCTGGAGGGTCTTGAGCCTACCCAGGTGTCCATCTATCTCAGAATTGTGGTAGTCTCTCAAGACGTTGGTTCTGATGTCCCCTTCTGGTACAACATATCCTATTGTGGAGCATTAGCATGGTTCCCTTTAATGAGTAGCATTTTTGGTAGTGGGCGCTATCCAAGGATTTGGAGAGGTCAGAGGTCAAGGTCTTGGTGAATTTGTCTAGTGCTTGGGCCCTTAGTACTTCTGGTTTTCTGGCTCTGATTTTCATCAATCCCAGGTGAATGCCTAGGCTTGCTGTGTCCAAGAGGATTTGGGTATTGTGGTTGCGGGTTTCTAGGTGGGTAGGCACCAGGTCAGTTATTCTACCTAGGGCATTGGGTACCACGTTCACCTTTCCTGGCTTGTAGTCTATGGTCAGAGTGTAGTCAGCCAGTTCTAAAGCCCATCTTGCTTGTTTTTGGTTAAGCTGGCGTGGTTTGAAGAAGTAGACCAAGTTCTTGTGGTCTGTCAGGACCTTTACTGGATATTAAGCACCACATAGGTATCTGCGCCAAAATTTTAGGGTCTTCATTATGGCTAGCATCTCCTTGTCATATATCAGGTAGTTACCTTCCCCAGGTAGCATCTTCTTGGAGTAATATGATACAGGATGTAGCATACTATCCCCTCCTTGCTGAAGAAGGACCCCACCCACCACAAAGTCTGACGTGTTGGTTTCCAGAACAAAAGGTTTGGAGGGATCTGGCATGGCCAGGACGGGGGCAGAGGTGAAGGCAAGTTCAAGGTTTCAAAGGTGGCAGTTTATTCCAAATTCCAGGCAAAGGTGACCTTGTCAGAGCAAAGGTGGATCAGGAGCAGTGTAATCCAAGAAAAATGTTGGATGAAATTCCTGCAATAATTTGCCAGGCCCAAAAAACTTCTCACATTCTTTCTGCTTTTGGGCACCCACCAAGATGTTATTGCTTCTACTTTATCCTGTGCCATGGCAAAGCTGCAAGTATTCACTAAATATCCCAGGAATTCAGCTTCAGACTGAAAGAATTCACATTTCTTAAGCTTAGTGTGTAAGATTGCTTGGGAGTGTTTTTCTAGTATAAGGTCCAGGTGGCGCAGGTTGTCAGGATTGACAATTCTTCCTCTCTAGAAACCCAGGCCCGGGAGCAGGAATTGATCCCCAAACCTGGATTCCTTTGGGCTGCCGGGCCTGTGGACCGCAGAACCGCCCGCCTGCATTTTTTTGGGATTGAGCCCCCACAAGCTGATACCAAGTGTATTGACCCATGCGGTAAAAAGAGACAAACCAAAGAAATCATCATGTCAAATGGAGGATTAATCACAGCGCCTAATGGAGGCACTGATTTGGAAACTATTAGCTTCTCAAACTTGAAGTCTACACCAGCAACCAATAAAGAGCCAACCCAGGAAAGAGGCACAGGCCCGCAACCAAGTCACATGACCTCAGCACTAAAGCAAGATAATCAGGAAGCCAAATCAAGATTCCTGACCAATGGAAGAACCCCAGGCCAAGTGCCATTTTGTCGCCTTTGGACCCAAGTACCCAGTTATCCCAGCCCTGGCCTTCCCAATGCCCTGATGAACCCCCCATGGAAAATGTTAAGTTTGGAGGGGGGTACTATATAGACCCAAGGACCTGTGCTCTAAAATTATTGTAATTTTTGAATAAAGGTTATGTTAATTTGGCTTATACAGCTATTGCCTTATTGTGTTTTTGCTGTCTACCAATGCAGTTTGAGAACTCCTGGCCCACCTGCCCTGCCGCCCACTGTTTTCTGTCCTCCTGGAGTACCCTTTGGACCCCTCCACTTTACCAACTACCCTCTGAAGTCTGAACATAAATAATACACCCTGGAAAAGATACTCAAACTTGATCCCCTGGCCCGCATACAATCCACAATTAGATACAACCAACAAGGCCTGTGGATATTTTCAACACTCATGTTGTTCAGAGGGAAATTCAATTATCTCCCTGCCTACAATCTATCCATGGAACAACCTGTGAGCCCAAAACCTATGCCCACTTCTTCATCCAACCTTCCAACCTACCATTCTGGCAAGCTGTTTGGGATTGTGTACATCACCCTCACAAGGGTGATTGACACTATAATCCCAGCCGCCAGCCTGTGGTCCTAGGTGGGGAAGTCCACCCCCTACCTTTTAAAGTCAGCTCCCCTCTTGTGGTGCACATTGCCCGTAAAAACCAGGCCCAAGTTACGCCTGAAAACAACAGGCTGGCTGCCCAAGACTGGATCACTGACACAGGTGTTCCTCATGAGTCTTGCTGTAGATGAGAATATTGTCCAGATATGCCACACAAAAACAGTCAAGGTATTCTCCTAGGACAGTGTTGATCATCCTTTGGGAAGTGCTGAGGACTTTGCAGAGGCCAAAGGGCATTACAAGGTACTTGTACAGCCCATATTGGGTTTTGAAAACTGTCTTGTACTTTTCTCCATCCTTGATTTAGATTTGATTAAACACATCTTGAAGGTCAATTTTTGAGTACACCTGGGCTCCAGTAGTACATCACAGAAGTCGTTGGCATTGGATATGGGGTAGCAGTTCTTTACTATAATATTGTTCAGTTTTTGGTAATTCACACATGGATGCATACACTATCTTTTTTTCCCTACAAGCAGCATGGGCAATGAGCAGGGGGCTTTTGACACCCAGATGAACCATTTTTTCATATACTTGAGGTATGCTTTCAAGGCTACTTGTTTGCGGTGGTTACAGCTGTAGATGGGGCTGTGGTGTGATTGAGTCCCTGGTATCAGGTCTATGGCGTGATTGTAGATTGAATGGCTGGGTAGTTTTGTGGCTTCTTTTTCACTAAAAACATCGTCCCATTTCTGTAGGGGGTGGGCAGTATTCCAACGCTAGGTTCTATCATCATAGCCAAGAGTTTGTTGGTAGGGTTTGGCCATAGCTCATTCAAAAGGGGATGGTGTCACAAGATTCAGATTGGCACAACGTGGCAGTTTGCTTGTGATAGTTCAGGATCAGGCCATGTCTGTCAGACCAGTAGTTGCCCAGTATAAGGGGATGGGGTATTCCTGGCAAGGGGATCAGGGACATGGGTACACATTATGTTCAATTGTCAATGTGAGTTCTTGTTCACACTCATAGCTATTGTCCAGAGAGCTATTTCCCATGACTACTTGTAGGCTACGCTCTTAAGCTGTCAAGCCTAGTTCCTTTGCCAGGACAGCGTCAATGAAGCTTTCATCAGCTCCTGTATCAATAAAAGTTTTGATATGGTGCTTGTTTCCTGGTAGTTCTATGGTCACTTGGATGAATTTGTAAGACTGGGAAGAAGTGTTTATTTGCCCCAGTGAGATTGGGGCAGTGTTCTTCTTAGGGCAGGCTCTGGCCAAGTGGCCCACCTCATGGCAGTGAAAACAGAGTTCTTTTTGGTAGTGTTAGTGGAGCTCTTCAGGTGTCATTCCCTGTTCTTTTGGGTGTCAGTGCTTGGTTTTGGAAGGTCTGGGAGAGGCCAGCTTTCTCTTGGCTCATGCTAAGGCCCTTACACAGGGGAACTAGATTTTCTAGGCTGAGGGTGGGCAGGTGGTGCTTCAACAGGTCCTTCATTGCTAGATTGACGCCCTTTTGGAAGATAATGGCTGCCATTTTTCCTTGAGTTGGGTGCGGGTTTTCAGTTTGAGGTTTTAATCAATATACACTTGGATGGGACAGGCGCCCTGCCAAATTTACAATAAGGAGTTCAGGGTGTAGTATCTGGTGTTGCAGTCTTCCCCCGTGGTCATCAACTTGGCTTTGAACTTGGTATAATCTAGGCAGAATTCCATGTCTTAGGTGGTGGCTTTGCCAAACCAATCAAGGGCGTCTCCTGATAGCATGGCAGCTACTTCAAGCAGCTTTTTGATGTCACTTGAATAGGACAGGACATTGGCCTGAAAATATATTCAGAGCACTGGCATGGCGTGGTAGGCCTCTTTGAAAGTGACTTTTCTCATCTGGGGCATCTCCACTTTGGTGAGGGATTGGGTGACTATCACATTATGAACCTGAGAGGAGGGTCCTTTGGAGGTTTTGGTGGGGGGGTCAGATTTCTTGGGGTCGCTTGGGTTCACATTTGCATTCTTCCACATGGAAGAAATTAGGTTCTTGGTCATCATAAATGTGTAATAAGTGATTATCATTACAAAAAACATACAAGATGCCCCAAGAATAATCAATATCTTGGGGCTCAAGGTACCAGGTTTAAATAGATTGTCATAATGTCAGGGAACCAATCCCGATTGGCTGGCTTGCTAGCATTTGGGAACTGGCAGGTTGCGGACTGGGTGGACAGGGCCCACCAAAGGATTGGTGCTAACTTAATAAGATAGGACATTGACTTGCCCACCCACAACCATAGGCCAACGGTGGGGACAATAGTATCTATTACTCCTGTGAGAGTAATATATACAATTCCAAAAAGCTTGTTGGTATGGTCCAGTGGAGCTTGGCAGCAGAGGCAGGCATTGGTTTGGGAGTGACAGGTGGCTCTATGTCCATTTGATAGGCAGGAAATAGTTGTATTTATCTCTTAACAGGCAGGGATTGGTAACATACCAAGGGCCTTCTCGGTTGTATCTGGTTAACTCTGTAGTCCTGGCCAAGAGATCCTGGGCTAGTATGTTGTTGGCAATGTAGTCCTTGTACTCAGGCTTTAAGGGGTACTCTGTGAAATGTACAGGACCAAAGGAAGCACCTGGTGGGTGATACATAGCTGGCAGGGGGGTCAGATGATCTTTGAGTTAACTGGCAGATGACAAGAATAAAATACGGCAATAATTGGGAAACTAATATTTCATAACTTTTATTTAAAAATGACAATGGGGGTTGATCTTGGCCTGGCAGGTATTTATACCACACTTCCAGGCTTCAATTCCAGGTTGGGTTTTCTGGACTCAGGCAGGTTGGCATCAGGGGTCTCAGATGGAAGTGTGGCGCTTGGCACTGGCAGTTTGCCACTGGCCGCTTTGGGATGAGAAGACTTCAAATCCTTCTGTTTGTTGATTTGGGTATTGGGTGCCTCTTCAAGTTCAGTCCCTCCCCTGGGACTTTGGGGGGAGTTTGGAATAGATCTTGTTGAGAAACTTGTGCATTTCACCAAGAAAACTGCCGGTGTCAGGCGTTGGCACCTTGGAGAAACTTCTTGGCATCTTGCACTAGAGGTTTGCTTGCAGAATTATGTGGGACAGCTAAGGGTTTGGGTCCTGGTGGGCTGGAAACAACTTTATCAATCAGTAGTGGGTTATTGGGTTCCCAGCCCATGAGTCTGGTGTTCCACAAAGGGGTTTGTCCAGGGTTTGACTCTGGTTCCATATTTTGAGATTTTGGAGCATCCAAATTGTCATTCCTGACATGTTTCCTTTGTTACGTCCATGGTGCCAGGGGGGAACCTTTGTCCTTTGTTCAAAGCACTAGTAGGGGCCTGTCTGGGTTGAGCTCATTTTCTCCTCTTGTAGCTTGGACGTACAGGCACAAGAGTGTGTCTGCCATGGCAAGTTCTGGAACAGGCTTGTACTTTATGAGCATATTGAATCTCTCCAAGAGTTCCATCCAGCAAGCCTGGCAATGAGACAGATTTTCTTGGGTTTTGAAATATATGAATGACTTGTGGTCAGTCAATGCTGTGAATTCCTCCTGTTGTTCTAGATAACAACGCCATTTGACTAGGCAGTGTACAATGGCCAAAAACTCTTTGTTGTGGATAGGGTATTGGCACTCACTGTCTGTCAATTTTGGCAATTTGTAGGCTACAGGTAGGAATTCACCATTATTGTTTTTGATTTGTAGTACCCCCAATGGATGCATCCAAGGCGTCTGTTTCATTTGGTATTCCCCATCTTGTTTGGGGTACTGTAGGATAGGCGCTGTCATGAGTTTCTCCTTGAGATGTCTAAAACAGAGGTTGTGTTGAGAGGTCCATACAAACTTGGATTTGGCGCCAGTTATGGCAGATAGAGGGGCAGTCAAGACGCCACAGTCAGGTATGAAGCGGCGTACATAGACCACCATTCCTAGGAATGTGCGGTGTTCTGACTTGTCTTTGGGCGGTGGCATTTTGCAGATGGCCTGTATCTTCTGACTGTCAGGTTTGATGCCGTCTTTTGAGACTATGTGTCCAAGGAAGGGTAGTTGTTTGTAGAAGAACTTGCATTTGGTGGGTTTGGCTAGCAGCTTGTGTTGTGCCAGGGTAACAAATACTGCTTCCAGGTCCTTGTGATATTGCTCCATCAGGGGACTACAGACAATAATGTTGTCCAGGTAGACCAAGGCATGCTTGCCTATGTGGGGGCAAACACCTTGTTCATGAAGATCACAAAGTTTGAGGGGGCGTTGGTCATGCCAAAATTGAGTAGACACATTTGTATGAGCCATAATTTATCCAGATGGCCATTTTGGGGAAATCTTCCTCTTTAATACGGATCCTGTTTGTAGCCTGCGGTTAAGTTGATCTTGGAGAAGACTGTGGCACCGCCCAGGGCATCAAAAAGGTTGTCAATGAGTGGTAGTGGGTAACAATTTTTGATGGTAACTTTGTTTAGGGCTTGTTAATCTGTGACTAGGTGCAGGGTGCCATCCTTCTTAGTCACAAAGAAGACGGTGGCTCCAAAGGGGGATTGTGAGGGACAGATAAGTCCTTCTTCCAAGGCCTCCTTAAGGTAGGCATGTAAGGTGTTGTCTTCATTTGGGGTCAAGAAATAGATGGGTTGTGCTTTGGGTACATTTCCCTTGAGTTGAATGGAATGTTGGATGTGTTTTTCTGGGGGTAATTGGGTAACACTTCTTTGAAGATTTCTGGGTGACAAGCCACAATTTTGCAATCCTGAGACGTAGTGGTGTCCTGGTGATCTTTGAAGTGTATGATCCCGTACTGGCAGGAGTTCCAGTCAATGGTATTGAGGTTCTCTTTTTTGTCCAGGGTTTTTGTAATACATACAAAGCCATGGTTGCGTAGGAGTTGGTCCATTGAGTCAGGGTATATCTGGTGGTTGACGCCTTTGCGTTTGATGGTCAATACCAAGGTTACCCAGTCCACATGAGGGTTATTCTTTATCAGCCAATCCAAACCCAATACAATATCAAACTTGGTAAAATCAATGATGGGGCCTTGGATGGTGGAGTGCAGGTTTTCAAGCATGACAAAGAAGGGGTTGGTCTCCCTTGTCACAGCCATGTGATGTTCATCAGCTAAAACCATGTTTTTAATCTGCAAAGGATTAGTGATTAGCTTGAACATGTTCATAAAGCTGCTGTTGACTAAGGTATAATCCGCGCCCAAGTCCAGGAGTGCCAAGCCTGTGTAACTTCAAAAGCGGAAAGAATAAGGCATCAGTTTATTGGGATGTCTGGCAATGGTGTAGAGAGCCAGGTCCTCCAAGGGCACTTTGATCATTGGACACTGGTCCACCTCCTTGGGGAAGTACTCATTGTTGGGCAAGTCAGGAGTTGCACAGGGAGAGCTTGGCTTGCTTAATTCTCTCCCCTGGCTTTTCCCTTGTCCTGGTTGCCCTGTGTTGCAGTGATGCAGAAATGGGTATGGTTTGACTGACCATTGCTCCTGTTTCCATGTCCATTTGAGCCTGCAGGTTTGTGGTTTGTACTATTGCTGTTGTTTCCAGGGGCAGTCAACTAGAGCGGCCAGCTGGGTGAGAGTCTTTGGATCTCTCTTGTTTCCCAGTTTGTGCTTTGTGGAGAGCGTTGGATGTTTGTTCTGCTTTCTCCGCTTTGCAATACAGGCTCTGTAATTTGGTCACTTGGTCCAGGTCCACGTGCCTCATTACGTGCAGCTTGAGGGCATCATAGTACATGAGGTGTGTGGCTGGGGTATCAAAAGCCAAATCAGAGGGTGCGCGTAGGCAGAGTTCCTCATAGGCACAGGTAAGTTCTTTTATGGTGCCTGTCTGGGTTAAGTTATTTACTTGACGCATGATCATGAGTGTGGTGTCCTTAAGCAAAAACCTTGCCAAGAAGCCTGTTTGAATGTATCCCAGTCCTTCTCAGTGTGTTCCTCATGCCACTTGCTGCACCAGGTGCCAGCATCATAGTCAGTTGGATGGAGATCTCTGCAATCCAGAATTTTTGCAGACATTCCATCTGGGCCAGTTTGCTTTGGGCCATCTGGATCCATGCAGCGGCATTGTTGTTGTTGGCCCCGGCAAAGGATTCCAGGGCAGCACTTTGAAGTCTTTGGGCTACGTAGGCTGGCATGGTATTTTCATCAGTTGAACGGGGCATGGCAGAGGATGCCTGGAAGAACCCTTGGGCGGACAGAGCATTGAATGTGGAAAGTGGTATCACCATGTTCTGATAGAGGACAAACCCATCAGGTATCTCAGCACCAGGTGCATACGGTGTCCAGTCCACTAGGAGGCCAGACATGGTTCTATTGAGGATTTGTTGGCCGCAGCAAGTACAGGCAATAAGCGGAATTTTGGGGAATATAAGTAGGATGAAAGACCTACTTCTGCTACCAATGTTGTAACTGTGCTGTTTTAGCAGAGTTACAAGGGGAAAATATTTAGGAACTAGATAATAATCTTTATTGGGAGTTAGGTATTATATAGTGTTTGTGAATTGTGGATAACAGGAACATGATAGTGTTGATCACATGCTGGGATGGTGAAGGGGGTGGTCTGATCCTGGTAATGAGTCAAGTGCCAAAACAAGGTATCAACCGTAAGGGATCATCATCTGTTCATTTTGTTGGATTTGGAAATTCAAGTTGACTTCCTAGTCTGGCTTTAAGTGACTGGGTAATTGGATTGCGGGCCACAAACCTGCTTACTTGGAACCTTGTTGGCAGGTTGAGCCTGCTGTTTTGACATTATAAACTGAGAATAAGTTCCTTACTGTTTATGAGGATCATACTCAATTGAAACATGTATAGAGTAAGAAATGATAAGTTTATTGATAAAGAGAGCGCTAGGTATTTATAGCCTTAGCAGGATTTTGGGAATGGAAAGAATACCTAGAGAATTGAGTTATTCTCTGCAGTAGATTTGGGAATATTTGTCTTTGCTGTATTTCTGGAAGGTTGACTACTTCTAGATTCAGATTTGGAAGGAAGAAATTCATCAAGATTTTGGGGTTGCTGTGGATAGGTCTGGCTGCTTTCAATGGAAAGGGTAGGCTTGAGTCTCCCAATGAGCCAAGAGGTTTACCATTGCACTTGGCTGGGATGTAGTTGCCAAAAATTATAATCTAATAAAGCTCTCAACTGAATCATACTTCTAAAATCAAGAAAATTGGGTTTGGTTTTATATTTCTGATTGAATCTGAGCAAACTAGCATAGATAGAACCCTTCAATTCTATAAACAAAGAAATTGAACAGATCCTGGGGTTGAAAGTGATTTTTAGTTGGGAAATAATAGCTTTGTGTTATTTTTCACTTCTCTCTGAGTTTTCATAAAAATCCATTCAATATAAGTGCTAATTAAGCGCCATACCATCAACACTTGCCAGTAAATCCCAAATTTGGACTACCCGCTTAGCCTCCTTAACCTTACCACATACAATGTAAATGCTTAATAAAATATAAACTTTTTCAGAGATTCAGGAAATTAAGGAATCCTGAGCACCAAAAATCTAGCCTTGTGCAATACCCAAGCCAAAATATATTTGCAGTATCTAAATAAGGCCTTGGTTACTTACAGACAAATGGTATTTATACATGCTTTATTAAAGACATCCATTATGATAAATGAACGCTATACTGCTGAGTTAAGAGTAGGGATGCTTAGGAAATGAAGCACCAAACAGGTAAAGATGGCGCACGGGAGTGGCTTCTTTGCTCTCAGCCTAAGCACAAGCGGGATCCTTGTTGTACTCCTGGGAACATATCTTTGTACTGTAGCTTCCTGTGCATTCTGATTATACAGTGTGGATCTCTTGGTCAGTGTGAGTGTAGCCCAAACCACAAACTGGTGTGTGGGAAACAATGCCATTAGCTAGTGTGACGTGGGTGACAGGAAATTTGAGGCTTGCCAGATAGGTGGCATACTTGTGATTTCCTGTCCTTGGCGCAGCTTACAAGATGAGTTCAATATGTTGGGGATCAGGGTGAGACCTTAAAAGCTTGATGAGATCAGAAATGACAATGGTGACAGCACCCCCACCGAGGCTATACCCAGTAACAAGTACAGAGTAGCCTTTGAAACAAGGGTTGTTGAGGAGCTTCTTGAAGGTCTTCCTTACATGGTGGTAGGATGCCAGATAGTTAAGACATATGCCATGATGGACCTTGACACCATCAGGCACAGTAGGGAGATCAACCAGCATGCCATTGAAATTGTCCAACCAGTTCTGAGCAGTGATGATTGCCTGATAAGAAACAAAAAGATTCTTCTAAATGTTGTTGTTCAAGACCACTGCCACAGCGTCAAATAGCTTGTCTTCAAATAAATGCTCATTGCTATAGGTGGCCTTGGAGGTGCATGCATTGCAATTAGATTTGCAGACAGGACAGTTAGATACCAGTGATTTGTTGAAGTTGGGCATGTTTTCTTTAACAGTAGCATGTTTGAATTGCAGCTTGGTTTTCTGGGGCAGAACCTCATTGTAGTAGCTAGCCGCTCCCTTGAAAATGGAAGGCATTTCCTTGTTCATGACATATCTCATGTAGTCCATCATACCACCACCTCCATTGTACTTAAGAGGTGTTTGGTTTACCAAAGTACCCACCACCCTACTCAGCCCAAAGCCCTTCCCAGATACTACTTAAAGTACTAAAAGCAGAGTGATTCTTATTCCTGCCTATTCATCTGTGCTCCTTCTTATAATATCAGGCTTGGATCAAAGCTTGCCACAACCCTTATAAAAAGCCAATCAGCTTTGGCGGATGACCATCTCACATAGGGCTGTGCTGGCCTAAAAAAGGGACAATTACAGCATTTGTAGTAATTGTAATGTTTCCCTTCCCCATCTACTTCTTTTGGATTCCCCCAGCTTAGGGAAATCCAAAATTTATAAAAAAAAGAAGGTATCAGAAGGCTTTTTGCTTTCCAGAATCTAGAGAATTCTTTATAAATATTTAAAGGAAAAAATATTTTTTAAAAAAAATATTTTGAATTCAAATTTATTTAATTTTTTAAATAGATTAACAAGAAAGATTATTTTTATTTTAAAAAAATTCCAGAAATTTAAATTCCAGAATGTGCTCTTTTACTAAACAATTTCAAGAAGATCTTCTCAAAGAAGATTATCTTGAAATTGTTTCAGATTTTGGACAGGTGGCTTCTTTTTTAAAAAGGAGTCACCCATCCAAAATCTGATGCAGCCCTAATCTCACATGAGCCATCCCAGCAAACTCTGGAATCAAGCCCCTAATCCAAGACACCCCATACCCCTTTTAGTTTTAGAAATTATACAAAGTTCCATACTGCTTGAAAATCTTACATGTTCCTTTCTAATCCTTTTTGAGTCCACCTTCTACAGCTAGAGGAAGCTTGTATAATTGAGCAGCTCAAAATAGCTTAACTGGTACAATTCAAAATCAGAATTTATTTATTGTTGACTGGTTTCCACAATCTTAAAGGCATGCTTTATAGATCTCCATGGCTTGTATAACCCAAATGGAAAATAGTTCAACCTCTAATTCATTGCTTAATCCAAATCAGTCTTTCAGATTTGCACAAAATCCATGTCTGGTTACTTCTCAGCACCATATCAATCAAGCTTGAGAGTGGCAGAAGGTTTACCATCCAAATTACAGGATAAGAAGATCAGTTCCATTAAACCTATAATTTAAACTATGCCCTCTAACAGCCTCACTACCAGTAGTATTTCCAAACCCTTGATGTTTAAACCTTCATCTACATGTACATAGTAAATTAATTCTCTTAATTCCTATTTCTGATAGTCTGTTTATTAAAACTGAAGATAAAATTGACCTTAAAAATTAAACCATCACTGCTAGCATCAAAAAGTTACACTCTTTAATTATAAATAAAACTCATAGGGCAAGTTTCTTAGGTCAAAGTTCCTAAGGTCAAAAGTGCAAAAATTGAAAATATCAAAGATCAAAGTGCAAAAATCAATTTTCCGGAGGTTAACTTTGAAGCAGAAAAAAATACAGTTTATAATATAAAACTATATATTTTAAAATTGATTATAGACTAAAGAGACCCCAAGAAATTCATTTCTGCAATAAAAAACATATACTAGATATAATAAAATTCTTAAATTAGCTGTTTTTAAAAGAAAGTTTATTTTATTTTCAAAAACAAAATTAGACTAGAATTTATATGTAACTGTACATAATTTAATATAAAATATTAAGCTACACTAAAGAATGCTTTATAAACTATAAGTTTAATAAAAAAGATTTATTTAATTTCCAGCTTATGTAAAGCTATAATAATACTTCAGTATAAGCAAAATAAAGGATTTTTCCTGAAAGATACAAGCATATGATTTTAGGTGTTTTGGTTTATTAGTGATCTTATTTCAATGATAAAAATTATAGAAGTCTATCATTAAAATAATTTAAAGTACATCACTTTCTTAATAAAGCTATACTATAAAATTTTGTACTTAATAAAATATATAGTCTTATATCTTATTTATGATAAGTCACAACATTCAAAGATATCAAGAATCTGCACTTACATATCATAAAAAGAAGACTTGAATATTTTTGTATTAAAAAGACAGTACTTTCACCAAAAGATGATATAGATAGTTCAAAGTTGTATATCAAAGAGAAACATTTTATACATCTTATTTTACTCTAATACATATAGTAAAAAGATATATTAGAAGATAATTGAGGGTAATAATGGAAAGAGGATAGTGGAAGAGAAGAGAAGAGAAGAGAGGAGAGAAGAAGAAAAAGAAGAAGAAGAGAAGAGAGGAGAGGAGAGAAGAAGAAGAGAAAAGGAGAAGAGAAGAAAAAAGAAAGTTTTTCCACTTGGTATCAGATTTTATATAATCCACCCTCTTGACAACGCAGAAATTTTTTAAAAGTTTGAGGATGAATGAGAAGTGGGAAAGGAGAAAATTCAAAAGAGAAACCTTCAAAAAAACCCAAGAGCTTATTGCACTTTGGTTTAGGCACTTCAATTTCTGCACTTTGTATTGTGCACTTTGATTTGGGCACTTCAATTTTGTCCCCTGAAATAACATAGGGAAACATAGTACAATATTATATTAATTTAATATTTTTTGAAATTGCCTCCAAAACACACCAATTTGTTAATGTTGCAATAAAATAAAAACCTACCAAAAAACTTTATTTCTTTTTTATATATTTAAATATCAGGTCTTAAAGAATCTACATGAGGAATTTCAAACGTTTTTATTAATTATTTAAAATTTTATAAGCTTATAAAAAGTGTGACTAAATCTAAAAAGTCAATTTTCAATTTCCTCACTTTTGATTTGAGGAACTTAATAAAACATAATGAATAAAGTATTAATTTTTTGCAAAAATTTAATATTAAGTGGTCCTAGTTTTTTGGTACCTTTTTGGATTTTGATTTGACTACTTTTTGATTTCTGCACCCATTAAGAAACTATATGTAAAATTTTAAATAAATTTTTATGAGACAAAAGTTTATTTTTTAAACATAAAGAGCTTATAATAGTGTTTTATATTAATATTTGAACAAAAAAAATAAAAAAATTCATCTAAAGTTAAAAAAGCTTTTTTTAGCTCTTGATTTCTTTTTTTACATAAAGAAAAATTTTAAATTTTAAATTTTTTTAAAATTTTGATGTGTCAAATATTAAATTGAAGATTTTTTGCACTTTGATTTTTGCACTTTCAATTTTATTGCCTCTATTCAAATGGGTAAATAAATTCTATTTTAAAAGCCAAATTAAATTAAGGTGTGTTTTAAATTGCATCAATTTGGGCACTTCAAACTTGGTTTTTCAATTTTAGCTATTAGTAAAAATATTTTTAAAAAGTCAAATTTAAGAAAAATATTAAATTTTTTGGGAAAAATTTTTATTGAAAAAAAGTGCAGAGATCAAAAAATCCATCAATTTGGAGATTTCAATCTCCACACTTCAACTTTAGGCACTTTCTCAACTCATATCTTTTAGAGCTTTTAGATTAGATTCCTACAGTATTAGCATCAGAGCCATAATTGAACAAATTTTAAATGATCTCCTTCTTTACCTAACTCCTGTCCCTCCTGATATGAACATCTTAAACCCTCTTAATCTCCTCCAGCAGCTTCTCAGTTATAGCTTTCTACCCCTGTATAGCCCCATGGTACCTGATAAAAGATGCCAAATTGTCCTTTAATAAGTTAGAATACTTTATAAATAATAGTTCAAGAGCCTAGGTCAACATCCCCCCAAGCACAGCATGGACATACTCCATGATATCTTGTTATCAGCCTTGCCACCTTTCACATCCATTTTGCCACCAACCAATCAGTTTTCAAAGTGTGAATCAATCTTGCTTTTTCTTGTAAGTTCAAAGCATATAAATCTTGGTAAACTGGTTAGCCTTACCAATGTCATATAATGTAGTGTCAAATGTGGTAGAACACTACAAAAAGAACAGTAGAATAGAACCTGCAAAGGTTGGTTCATTTTCTGGATATTCTAGCCAGCAGCTGCAATATTTCTAGAAATATAGCTTAGGGCTTTTTACTGGGCCTCAAGGTGTCTGTATCTTTTTATACTGCAACAGTCTAACCCCAATCTTTCCTACAGTCCCCAGTGAGTACTTGCATGAGTTATCATGTTCTTGCTGGTTCCACTCAACCTAATTGCCTGCCCTTGATCATGTTACCGCTACTGGCCTTTCCAAGGTGTGTATAGTGTTCCAGCTGTAGCTTCTGCTTCTCTTTAGCCAGGCTACCGGCAATTGTTGGCTGGCAAATCTTTTTTACGCCTTTGATGATGCCCAAGAGTTATGTCAGATTTCTGAGGAAGTTTAAAAAAATTCAAGCCCATCCTTTTACATGCAAAAGATAGAATGTCGGTATTTTTCTTCCCTATTGGGTTTAATCATAGTTCCTTAACTAAAGGGCCCACCTTTGGCTGGTCCAAGTTGATCTGAGTTGGGGGTTCTATGGTGTATAGTAGCTGATCTTATCCAATATCAGATATAGGATTGCATGACATGTAACTTTGATACAGATCAGGGGTTTGATATGGGTTACATGCCAATAAATTGCAACCAACCTATCTGTGTATCTGCTACCTACAGGTGGAACCAAAATAGTAGCTCACACCCATGGGGTGAGATGGCCACAATAATCCTGGTTGACATATGATTATACAGCGTGACATTGTTGGTTAATACTGATAAATTTGAGCTCATCAACCTAGTGATAATACAGCATGCAATATTAAGGATCTTGCTGTGATGATCAGACCAATCACTTGTGGTCAATCAGCCTAATCTCACATAAAGTTTCACAAACCCTTGGCAGATGGCATCATAATTGATGGTACATGGATCTCCTTGGAGAAGCTTAAACCCCTTTCCAATATTGGCTGGCTAGCAACAGTACCCATGTTGGCTGTGGCCATGTTGCCCCTTTACCAACATATGCCGCCTTCAAGTCTTGAGAATAACATCTAAGACAACACAGCAGGGAATCTTTATCAAGAAAGATTTGAGGTCCAAGCTAGCCAGTGGTTAGCCTTCAGGGTAAATTAAAGGGTTGATGCCTTAATTCCTGGGAAGAAGATATGTACTTATTCCCTTAAAACAAGGGAAATGCAATAAAGTATTTAACAACTGAAACAAATGTGGATAATCTTAAACCTTATTTGATAAGGATCAAATCCTATATAGCTTCTCAAAAAGATAACTGTTCACTAGAAGAATGGAAGAGGATAAAATCCCTGAAATGATGCTGGGATCAGAACATGTCCAGTGATAGGACCAGGAATGTGTGGATATTGGCCAGCTGTCATCTGCGGAAATGGACTGCTGCTGAAGTCAAAAACAAATCTGGTTAGATCTTTGTACATAAAATCACAGCTCTTGGGTGAGTTTGAAAAATGCTGAACTGCTCAACTTACAACAATGAAGACACTTAGATCCAAATTCACAATTCTATCCAAGGATTCTATCCAAGGAGCTTGCTAATTGATTGAGCTTGATCCCCATTCTTCTTAGGTCTCAGAGGGGCAACCCCAGAAAGCATGGCAGAGCTGTGGTCATCTCAACACAATTTGGTATCAACCTCAACAAAGGTTTTGATTTAGCCATATTGATTCTTTAGTCTCATTAGTAAAAGTTTACTTTTTTGCCAAGTCAAATACACAACATAACAGTGCCAATGTCAGCACCTTTTTATCCTATTATAGATTTGATACTGAAGATAAAATGCTTAAAATATAAATATTATTGTTTTTCTGAGAATAATATTCTATAAGGTAATGTATAGTGACAGCCTTAAGCAAACGACAGTCTAATGAAATGTTCATGCTATAGATTTATCTGTGGCACTAGATTTGACTTCAATAATGTATATGGATTATGGCTAACAGCAATTCCATAATTTATGCCCAGTTTACTATGAGGTTTAGCATGTAATTTAGGACAAAGGTTACAACGTCTATAATTACTCCCTCTTGGAAAACCATCTCTGGAGAGATCACATGATTAATAAATAGTTGGTGGTGCTCTTATCATATGTTAGTATTATATAGAACCAAACGTTTTAAATCCAAAATGAAACACTACCTGGACAAGCCCTGAACTACCATGATGTGCATGGATAGTATGTGGTTTTCTGTGATAGTATATATATTTATATATCTGTATCAAATTAAAGTATCATCCTCATCTTGATTTCCGCACTTTATCTTATTTATTATACTTCTTGGAAGTATATGCTTGACACTTATATATTTTATTCAAATGGAAGTCACTGTGATTGAAATTGTTGGGATTAGTTCACATGGTTGATTGTAACTCTTTGTTGGAATTTTAATATTTATTAAAATGGTTGTGAGATATAATCTATGCTTAATAGTAGGGAAGGGACATAAACAGCAATTGTGCAAAAACAGTGTCACAAAACCATTTTTTTGAAGTTTTGGATTGGTTAACAAAACAATCCATGTGATTTTGTGTCACAACTTTTGGAGTAGGCCACAATTTGTGCCTCACTCCATTGTGTAGATCACAAAATATAAAAGGAAGGTGGTTTTCATGGATGAAACAGATGATTTCATTTTGTGAAGGGACACAGGATGTAAAATTAGAATGGTTCTCAAGGGTGAAACAGATGGTATCATTTTGTGCAAGGCACAGGATGTAAAATTAGAGGAAGTTCAGTTGTGGGACTTTATTTTTTAAGTTGAATTTATTAAAGCTTCACCTGCCATTATATTACAATGATAGATCTGATCGTACCACAGTTTGCTTTAGATAATTATATTAAAACACCAAGTAAATCATTAATAAATATCTACTTCAATTGAAAGGAATAGCTTACATACTTATGATTGGACACAACACAAAACCACATGAGATTGTGCTTGGTCACATCACAATTCATGCAGATTTGTTTTGTGACTTTTGGAGCAGGACACAAAATGTGGCAGTTGAAATTGTGTACTGCTCCCTAAAAACACAAAACCAATCTGCATGAATTGTGATGTGACATGAAGATCACAAAATGAATTGTGCTCAACTGACAAAGTCACAAAACCAAGTGTGTAGATTTTGGTGCCCGTCCCAACCCTACTTAATAGAATATGTCTCTTGTATGAATTATTTACTTGACTTGTAGTAAAGTTTAAGGGAAACGGCTCTTGTTTGGAAAATGATTGTTTTTATTTAAATGGGTATGCTGACCAAGTTTTAATTTCAATGTATAATGTTAATTAATAGAAAGGAGGGCCGGAAAAGGGAGCACCAAACGGGAATAGATGGCGTACTGGGGTGGCTTGGCTGCTCTCAGCCCAAGCACAGGTGGGATCCTCGTCGTACTCCTGGGAACACATCTTGAGGGAGTAGTTCCCTAGGCGCTCTGGCTGGATGGTATGGATCTCCTGGCCAACGTGAGTGTAGCCCAACTCACGGATCGGTGTGTGGGACACAATGTCATAAGCTAAAGTGACACGGGTGACGGGGACCTTGAGACTTGCCAAGTAGGCGGCGTATTCGGGATTCCCTGCTCTTGGAGCAGCATACGAGATGAGCTCGATGTGTCGAGGTTCAGGGCGCATCCGAATGAATTTGGTAAGGTCGCACATGGCGATGGTGGCGGCACCCCCACCGAGGCTGTATCCAGTTACAAGTACAGAGTAGTCCCTGAAGCGATGGTGATCCAGCAGTTTCGTTAGAGCATGGCGTACTTTGTTGTATGTTGCCAGGTAGTTGGCGTAGATGCCACGGTGCACCCTAACTCCATCAGGCGCGCCAGGAAGATCAACTGGTGCCCCGTCGAAATCATCTAGAAAGTTCTGTGTAGTGACGGTTGCGCGATACGAAACGACGATCTTCTTTTGCTTGTTGTTGGCCAACACCACTGCGACGGCGTCAACCAGCTTGTCCTCGATTACATGGATATCACTGTACGTGGTATTAGCGGTGCAGCGCCCACGGTTGAAGTCACGCATCGCACAGCTCGAAACCAGTGAGTTGTTCAAGTTGGATATCACTCCTTCAAGCGAGGTATGCTTAAATCTCAAGTCGGTCTTGCGGGGCGGGGTGTTGTCGGCATAGTGGCCTATGCTTCTAACAAGGGTTGGCATTGCCTTGTTTAGTGCATACTTCATGTAGTCTACTGGGCTATTGCCGCCATCCCCTTCGTACTTGAGAGGCGAGTTCTTTATCAAAGTATCAACTACCTTTCCTACCTCAAAGTCGAATCCACAAACCACTTGAAGCGATACAAGCAAAGTGACTCTCATTTTCCCTCCCTTTCTTCTAGCCTCCTCTTAATATTCCATTCAACTTGATTCTTGGCAGAACAATAGCTACACATGTCGATCAAATATATTGCTTCCAAGCCACAATGATAGCCCTGGTTTAATTTAAAATTTATATTCCATCCACTTAACTTTGGATATCAGACGATACGAGCAACTATATTTGATTGAAGGTCAACCTATATAATGGCTGATCAGCAATCTCACTATCCCTTTCCTACCCTGCTTCCTAAGAAAATGATAAACCAGCCGCACAAGAAATAGTTTACTATAGTTCGGAAGTTCGCCATATTTTGTGAAGGATCAATCCCCACCATCACATTCCGGCTCGTGACTTTCAATCCACAGCCCAGTTTGAAATGGTTTGCATTGCCATCTAAATGGCTTCAAAAGCCATCTCTACTTCTACCCATAATATTTTCGTACATCGAAACCAATATTTAAAGAAAGTTTGAATATGGCTTAGAGCTATCGTGTTGAGTAAATCTTTATACGCAGCGGTTCAGATTTCTGGCAACCGATTTTGTAATCATGGTTTCACTTTTGTTAGTACCGCAATTAAAAAACTTTGGCAAGTGATTCACTTTAAACAATTAATCCGACATCTGGATTTCTATGGCTCTGATACAAGGCTTATGTTATCCAACGTCCAAACCTTTAAATTTAAAATTAATCCCCAAAGCATAATGTTTGAACCTTTAAAAGTTTAATCAAGTCTATATTTTTTCCAAGAGAATATAGACTTATTTTGCCAAAGTTTACCATGAAATCAATTGGATGATAAAGGGAATTCTAAGAAAAATGAATCTCTCACAAGGTTATGAAGCTAGTTTAGGGATTTCAACCGGCAGATTTGTTTATCGTATTTCAAAAATCCCCTATTTTAGCGGAGACAAGTTTCTAGATATCATTTTAATAACTAATAAGATTTACTGGGAGTAATTCCAATAGAAGAGCAATAATAATCTTTATTCAGATAGTTTTTTTGCCTTTTTTAATAAGCTATACACCTAAATGGTTTGAAGCTTAAAAATTGCTCATTCTTAAAGTGCAGCAAGCTAACTTTATAGGTAAACTTAATTTCCAGGACTTTTATAAAGAAGGTGCTGGTTAATCTTTGATGACAAAGATGCACTATTTTATGCATGGCATAGTATTTTAATTGGCAAATATGTATATCTTATACATAGAAATCAAGGGATGGATATGCACTAGATATAACTAGTACACCACACTAATCAAAGATGGAAAGCCTGGCAAAGAAGTTGTTTGTAAGGAATCCAACCGGTTGAGATAAAAGGTATACATAAGGCAGAAATTGTTGCAACTGAACCAATGAGGATTTAGTATTTGGAATTGGGGAAGACAAAAGTCCAATAGGAAAGGACAGAATAATAAGAATAAGGTATTGTTTATTGTAGAATATTGTGATTAATATACTATATGGGGAAAGCCACAAGGCCACAAGGGGGTGGCATGGTGGCTTGTTCCATGTAAGGATTGGAGCCAAAGAATAACTCATGTGGGGATCACCAAGTCAAATTGGTAGCGCTCCTAATTAGGATGAAGTACCCGCCATTTGACCTTGCCACCAGATTAATCCATAACATTAGATACATCAAGGGGCGGCTCATTGATTGCCCCCTGTGTATCGTAAGATACATTGGCAGGCAAGGTTCAAAACTTGGTTGCAACACCCCCCCTTGCCCCCTGCTTGTTGTCAGACACCAAGACCAGAGTCTGCGGAAGGTCTGCGGAAGGTCTGGGAAGGTCCACACAAACAAATTTTGTGTGGGGATGGCGCAGCAGGGGCGCAAGCAATCATGGTGAAGCTTCTTGGTGTTGCCTTGGGCATCTTCAAGTTGATAAGTGTGATTGTCATAGACAGCAGCTATCTTGAAGGGCCCTAAGTGATTGGGTTCTAGCTTGGCAGAATTGGTATTGAGGGTGTAGACGGGGTCACCTATGGTGTATCTAGCTTTGAGGTGCTTTGTCTCTTCTTCAATCTGCTTGTGTTCAATCTCCCGGGCTTTGGCACGCCATTGGTCTAGGGATGGAGTTGTTACTAGGGGGCTTATTGGTAACCTTGGACCGTAGTTTCCCCTGTTCAACCCCTGTCAGACTGTCGGGTGTTCCAAAGGCCAGGGTGCTAGGGCTGAACCCAGTGCCCCTGTTGATTCTTGCTTGCAGGATCAGTAGCGCGGTGGGAAGGTGTTCAGTCCATGTGGTGTTAGGGTGCTCTTTTGAGAGCTTGGCAATCAATTGAACCAGTGAGCCATTTAACTGTTCCACAAGTCCATTGGCTTGAGGATGGTAGGGGGTCGTAACTATATGTTAGAGTTTGTTCTTGGCGCAGTATGCCTTCATGTCATTTTCAACGAGTTCAGGGCCACCATCTGTGATGAGACGTTTGGGTTGCCCAAAGTGATCCACAATTTCCTTGCCAATGAAGCGGGTGATGGTGGTGGTGGAGTGGTTGGTTGTGGCCCAAGCCACTGGCCAACAAGTGAAGTAGTTGATGGCAGTGATAATGTACTTCTTTCCCAGTCTTTCTTCAGGGAGTGGCCCACAATATTGAGGGCCACTGCTCAAAGGGTTCCATGGCCTTGATGGGCAGGACAGACTTGGGGGGGGTGCAGGTTTGGACGTGTTCTTTTTGCACAACACACATTTTGAGGAGGTCCAAGTTGTCTTGATGCATGCGCGGCCACCAACCATTTTGTTTAATAATCTTGAAGAGGTTACGCCCTCTGATATGACCCAGGGTTTGGTGATAGTGCAATATTGTGTCCCCTCGTTGCGTGGTGGGAATGTAAGGCGTCTTCTCACTTGTCTTTGCCTGGCAGCAGACGTTACCAGCATTGGTGGTGAACTGACTTTTGTTGTCCTTCAGCTTGGAGATGGTGACCAAGTTAAGGCCCTCATAGCAAGTTGCCTCAGGGCGCAGGTAGAGCATGGGCCAATCTGAGTCCAAGCCATTGTCCCCAGTGATGGACGCTACGTAGAGTCGTGAAAAGGCGTCAGCTGTGACAAGTTCCTTTCCAGGCTTGTACTCAATGCGCAACTGGTAAGGGGATAGACGCTCAACCCATCCTGCTTGGCGGCGTGTCAAGTGGATTGCATGTTGAAGTACTGGAGCAACTTGTGGTCTGTCAGAACGTGGGATGGAAAGGTAGCTCCTTCCAAGTAGCAGTGCCACTTCTTGACGCAGTGTACAATGGCTGTCAATTCCTTATTGTGAATGGGGTAGCGTTGCTCCAAGTTGGTAAGTTTCCTGGACTCATATTCCACGGGGAGGAAGACACCATTGTCAGTTTCTACCCTTAGCACACCCCCTATGGCCCTGTCAGAGGCATTGGTCTCAAGTTTGTACTGTTAGTTTCAATTAGGGAACTGCAGTACTGGTGCTGTTGTGAGCCTTTGCTTCAACGTCTTGAAGGCTCAATCTCTGACGGGGGTCCAATGGAAGCGCTGTTTGGTATTGAGGAGCTCAGTGAGGGGTGCAATTAGTTCCCTGCAGTTGGGAATGAACTTGCACACGTAGGCAACCATACCTAAGAATGTTGCACCTGGCCCACATCAGTGGGGGGCGGCATGCTGGTGATTGCCTTGATTTTGGCAGGGTTGGGCTTTATCCATTGGGCAGAGATAGTGTGCCCAAGAAATAGCAGCTCTGATTTGAGAAACTCACATTTGGAGGGTTTAGCTTTTAGCTGGTTTTTCCGAAGGGTGTCAAGGACAGCACGGAGGTGTTGGAGGTGTGTGGTTTGATCTTGACTGAAGACAATAATGTTGTCAAGGTACACCACCACACACTTTCCAATCAGTTCCTCAAAGGCTTTGTTCATTAACATGGCAAAGGTGGAGGGAGTTTTGGTCATTCCAAAGTTCATGACACAACACTCAAACGACCTATAGCGCATGCAGAAGGCAGTTTTTGCCTCATCCCCTGGTGCAATGCGGACCTGGTTGTACCCCACAGTGAGATCAATCTTGCTAAAGACCTTCAGACCTGCAATTGTATCAAACAGATCATCAATCAGCGGCAGTGGGTACTTGTTTTTAACTGTCACCTCATTTAGGGTGCGGTAGTCTGTGACCAGGCAAAGGGACCCGTCTTTCTTAGCTACAAAGAAGACTGCTGCCCCATATGGAGAGAGCAAGGGGCAAATGAAGCCCTTATTGAACGTGTCCACAAGTGCTGGTGGAGGGTTTCATCTTTCTTTGGTGTAAGATGGTATAATGGTTGTGCTTTAGGTAACAATCCTTGAAGTTGTACAGCGTGCTGGATCTCCCGGGAAGGAGGTAGTTGTTCAAGTGTCTCACTGAATTCATCCTTGTACTCCTCAAGGAGTGCAGCAAGCGCTGGTGGTGGTGAGGAGGCCAAGGGGGGACTGCAGATGGTTCTGCACGAATAACTTTGACTGAGCATTGGTTAAAGTCTAGTTTCCCCTCCTTGAAATTGTACGAGCCTGTCTCCGTTATTCTGACAAACACAGTATCATGGAGTAACTTGCTCATTTCCACAGGGTAGATCTGGAATCCCACTCCATTTCTGTTGAGGGTGATGACAGAGGTATCCCAATCAATGTAGGGACAGTTGTGCCAAAGCCAGTCAAGGCCAGCAATTACGTTGTAGCTGAGCCCAGCCATGATTGGCCCAGAGAGCTTAACCTGGATGTTCCCCATTTTCACAGAGAAGGGTACCGTCTTGTGGGTGATGGCAACTCTGCGGGAGTCAGTTACTTGTACTGCCTTGAACCTACTGGGTACTAGGTCTAATTGTAGAGAGTCAACAAACGCCTGGTCTACCATAGTGTGGTTGGCCCTGGTATCTACCAGTAATTTGTGGGTGTTCCCATGGAAACAGAAGGGATAGGACAAGTGTGTTACTTTATTTGAGGAGTACTTGCTTGCAATACAGGGTCATCACTGTGAACTTGGAAGACATACAGGGTTTTGACCTCGCAAAGATTGTAGTTGCAGGGATTTTTCGCAAGTAGGGATGAAGAGGACGGGTCAGGTGGGGTTGTAAGGCCTCTTGTTGCTACAACCCCCAGGCTTTTCCCTGATCCTCAATCTGCGCTAGCTGGAGCTCCCCCTTGCAGGGGCGTTTAGTCCCATTATCCTGCTGACGGAGCTGGCGGCAGCCTACTTGATTGTGGCCATTGCTAGGTGTGGTACGTGGTTTGGATGAAGCGTCACTGGTACGCAGAAGCCCATTGAGACCTGGTTGTTAGCCTCCACAATGGCCTTATAGCAGTCATTGATGGAGGTGCAGCGACCTACAGGGACCCAATTACAGATATGGGGTTTTAACCCATTGATGATGAGAGTGAGTAGCATTGCATTTCTGTTGGTCACAGCTTTGGGGTGGTAGCAAGAGCTTGTTGCCAGGTGTAAAGGTACTCAGGAACAGAACCAGTTTGTTTGATGGCTAGAAGAGGAGTCCCCAAGACAATGGAGGAGAAGGTTTTGCTATAGCGGGACTTGGTGGTATCTCAAAATGCCGCCCAGGTAACGTCAAGTTCCTGGCTAGCTCAGTTGGTGAACCACACAGTGGCAGGCCCTGTGAGGCGGCCAGACACAGTGGCAACCCACATGGGCTCCGGGACCTGACAAATTCAAAGTCAGGTTTTGGTATATTGGAGCCAACTGACAATGTCCGCCCCCTCTACGCCACCAGTGAAGGATTCTAGTTAAAGGTTGAGCATGCGCTGGGACAGATCTGACTGGGGCAGGGCGACACTAGCATCACGCTGCCCAAGGCAGAACCAATTGTACACGCTGGTGAGAACTAACTGGTCTTGATAGATGACATACCCATTGGGGATGTCCCTCTTAGGGATTGGCAGGAAGGTCTCTTGTTGTGAAGTAGCCATACGGCCCATACTCCGTCCTTTCTTGGGGGAATTTTGTTTTTAGATAGGTCGTTAACCTACTTCTGCTACCACTGTTGCAACTGAACCAATGAGGATTCAGTATTTGGAATTGGGGAAGACAAAAGTCTAATAGGAAAGGACAGAATAATAAGAATAAGGTATCGTTTATTGTAGAATATTGTGATTAATATACTATATGGGGAAAGCCACAAGGCCACAAGGGGGTGGCATGGTGGCTTGTTCCATGTAAGGATTGGAGCCGAGGAATAACTTGTGCGGGGATCAGCAAGTCAAATTGGTAGCACTCCTAATTAGGATGAAGTACCTGCCATTTGACCTTGCCACCAGATTAATCCATAACATTAGATACGTCAAGGGGTGACTCATTGAACTCCCCCTGTGTATTGTAAGATACGTTGGCAGGCAAGGTTTGAAACTTGGTTGCAACAAAATGTTTGACACAAACTGTGGACTATAAATTCCAAGGTCTCAAGCTAGAAAGTTTTATATCCCATGCTCCATATAAATCAATCCCCTCCATCATCCCTGACTGCCAGCCCCTATACATCTTTAACTTATACCATGGAGCTAGGAGCAATTTATAATCTTGAGTGCCCCTTGTTACCAGAGCAGAATCAACCCCTCTAAACTTTCAGGTTTGATGATACTCATCCTGTCCTTGCCAGATCAATAGTTTAACAGCATGATAAATACCTGCAAATCCTCCTCACTAAAACTTGATCTCTAAACTTTACAAGAATCAGGCCACAACAATTTTAGTGCAGCATTAAAAAATCAAGCAATGAAATATACCCCTCTCAGATCCTTTTTGCTCCCCCTCAATAGATTACTGTATCATAGCTGGTATAAATGCTCAATTAAAAGATTTGGTTTCAGAAGTAACCCAAATTCACATTATATAATACATAGGTAAAATCAGTATAATGAAATATTTTTATTTAGCAAAGCTTCAGTTTCATGAAATCAAAATGGATCATTTGCCCAAAAGATTCAGAAAGAAGCCCCTTTAACCGTTCTATATACTCTATATAATTTATTTCTGAAGCTGTGCTGCTTTAGAAAAATTAAAGAAAAAAGATACCTGGTATATAAGAAATGATAAGGTTATTATTGATGAAGATGGGGTCAAGTAGTTGGTAGCATGAACTTATATGGAGTATTATAGCAACAGCATCACTATCAGATGGGAACTAGCATGTTGATATATATGGTCATTTACTTACTATGGGGGCTCTGCTATCAAAAGTGAATTAACTCTGGTTAAGAAACCCCTAGCTTGGGTGTTTTTATCACAGCTCTTGGGAACAGTGCCAATTCCCAGGATTCTGGTTCCCCCATATTAACTTCAAACCATCTCAATTCACAGCTTTGCTGATCAGCTCAAACCTGTCCTTTCACACCAGCAAAGTTATTCCTGAGATTGGTAACCCAAAGAAAAGAGGTCAAAAACAAAGATCTGAAAAGCCTCTGAAAGATATTGACAGCTTGAACTAGTCAACTTATTGGGGTGAGTCTTGGCTGGTACCACAGCTGAAGGAAAATAATGTTCTCCCTCCTTAATTCCCCAAGAATCCCAGACCCTGATATCAAGAAACAGTCCATCTATTCCAAACAGTATCTATCTCACTGGATACTAAATCTTACCCACTAACAGTGCCACACCTTCACCCTGGTTGAACCCTGATAATGAAGGGGAAACACCCCCTCTTAGCCAATCAGAGCTGTTCAGGATCCATCCTGAAATATCTCAAGCCCTTCTTAATTCCATCAGAGAGCTTGTCTCCTTATCCTTCTTTTTTCCCAATAAAGAAAACTGTAATCACTGGCTTATAGCCATGGATGTTTGCTGGGAGCATTGGGCCCCTGGTGTGAACTTGGCTGCCAAAGCAGCTCTAAATTGGGTTGGGTTGCAACTGGACCAACTGAAGTTCATCATTAAGGATTAGATAAGACAGCAGTCCAAGGGGGAGGACAGAAAAAAGAATAGCATGATAGCTATATCTGGAATAAGCAGCTATTATACTGAAAACATAAGCCACATATCCACAAGGGGGTAGCATAGCAGCAGGATCCAAGTATGATGTGAGTAATGAATACCTGATTGAGAGGTTGTTGCTTGAAATTGGCTACACTGCTAACTAGGGGGTGCTTCCAGTATCTCAACACTGACAGGGGAGTTTCCCATGTCATTGGATACGTCCCAGGGCAGCTCTGTGAGTGCTCCCTGCGTGCAGTAAGACACGTTGCCAGAAAGCATGTTGATCTAAGTTACAACAATTTCTATCCTATATCCAGAGGATCTTCTCCTATGATGTCTTTATCTTTTGGGCCCTAAATTTTGCGCTCACACTTACCCATTATTTTTGCAATTTAAGTCTTATGTTACCTTGCCCCTAATTTACTGGTCTTGAGAAGACACTCTTCTCTCTCTACCCAGTTTTTTCAGTTAATTACTATTCTCCCTTTAACATGAGAGCCTCCTCTCATATTGTTGAGTTTATCCCAAAAGTTCCAACTCTAACCTGACAGGTCCTATGTTGCATACAGTGCCACCTTAGTAGGCCTTGCTTGCTAAAAAAAGCACAATCAAGCACTCCAGGCTTAAGAGTAATCTCTTAAGAAAAATTGTTTCAATTCAAGCCACTAACATTATACAGGCTCAACCAACCAAGTGAAACCTCATAAGATTCCCCCTGTTTTTGGCTGGGAATGAAAGCAGGCAGTTTGGTGTTCTCTAGCATAGAGATTGGCTTAAGATGGCCTCCAGATTTTGTCATTGCTGACAGCCTGGTAACAAGATCCCCCCTGATTCCATCTCCATTGATCCTGAGCATTGTGGTGGCTGCAGATCCTTAAATAGCTAGATCTGTATCTCAATAAAGCACATATTATTTAACACTAACAAGAGCTTTAAATCACAAAGTTTTTAAGTTTATTAAAATGGATCTTGTGATGGCTTACATCCCAGTAAAGCTTCTCACAGCCTAAGTCCTTGAGTTTACAGGGGCCCTGACCTTCCCAATAACTGGGTCCATGCAGGTCAAAGCTGAGAAACTAATTGGTCCAACTTGTGAAATTCTCTACTTACATAACTCAGGCTTTACTGAAAGGGACCCTCTTTTTAAAGAAGAGTAAATCTGTGACCTTGTACAAGGGTCCATTACTATTTATAAAAGGAGATAGCTCTTCAAGCTGTATAGTAGAATTTGGACAAGGGCCAGAAAAAACAAGGAATTTGTATCCTTAAACAGGGCATATGAGATGGATAAAGAGAGCCAGATGATAACTAGCAAATACAAGATAGGCATTGAATCATCTACTCCAGGATATACTATTAGACAAATAAGGGGATAATAGGGCACAAATCTTTATTGTATAAATAATGTTGCTCAAACAATTAACTGTGAACTTGGGGGTGGGACTTTACTCTGATGATATTTTGGCTTCCTTCAAGGTATGAAGTTTCCCACATTAAACCAGGTTTCTGTAGGGTGGTGTCAGGAAGCCAGGCATAGGAAGAGGCATTAGGTGACTCAGGGCAGGGTACCACCTGGCCAGTGGGTGATGCCCACCATGAGATGAGTGCTAACTTGATAATATAGGAAACAGATTACCCAAGTAAAGACCAGGGCCCAGAGTTGGGCACTATAGAGTGAATCAATCCTGTCAAATAAATGTAGAGTACTCCAAACAGTTTTTTGGACATGGTCTCAGCAGCAGTGACAGGTTCTGTTGGGGGGTCAGGTTGCGGGGTTAAGGGCAGAGTTATGGGGACAAAGTATGTAGTCAGATAATTGTACTTGTCTTTAAACAATAAGGGCGGTACCTTGTACCACTTTCATTTGTGTCCTATGTATTTGGTATCTCTAGCCCTTGCCTGTCACAGTAGATTCCATAATGCCGGGAATTATTTAGTCAAGTAGGAAGGCTCAAAAGCTGGAAACCCTTTAACAAAATTGACTAATTTAACAGATTTGAATTAAATGATTGATCAAAAATGGGTTAAAGCTTCTCCAGTCCACCAGCTGAATCCAATTACCCCTTGTAAGCTGATGTTGATAAATTGACGTAATTTGAGGGTCACCAGATATGAGCTTATTGATCAGCATGGTCATCAGAAGTTGATCACCCAAGGTTTCTTTTGAAACTGGACTAGATACCCACTTGAAAATATGAAAGGAATAGGAGCTCAGGATTGGGGCAGTATTGCTTAGTCAAATGCTGATATATATTGAGTAATTTTCATCGCTTCAGCTCTTAAGAGTTGAGACCCCCCAAAAATCTACTCAATAAAATCAAATATCCCTCGGGCTAACCTTTATTTTAAAAATGCACCCTGTAGTTGGCCTTTTGCGCTGCATCCCCTACAATTTAATCCTTAGCTGGATTATTACAGGAAATTGGGAGCCTGCCATTGGTACTTTGTTGTCCTTGTCTCCACTGAATGTTAATTCAATGCCTGCCAATCTTGGAACTATTCCTTCTACCGTCAAAGCTGAAACTCTGGTGCTATCTCAATGTCCTGAAATTTATGCTGATAAACTCTGATTCTCTCACAGGCTATTTATCTAGGGCTCTTTTTGGTTAGGGTAATTATTTTATTTAACCCTAGTATCTCATTTGGAATTTTTACAAAAGGGTATCTGAAGCTGCAGTGGCAGTTAATCATTAACTCTGTGTGTATTTGGTAGATGATTCCCCACCACATGGAGACAGCTTCTTATTATCCTGCAATTCCCGTCACATTTCCAAGGGATTGGCAATGAAGATGGTCTCCAAGTCAAACTCCAAGCAGGCAGGTTTGCGCGGGTATTTGATCAAATGCACAGGTCCAAAGGGGGCTCCAGGGCACAGTATAGTGCCTGAGGCAGGTCAGCAGGTTGGTCTCTAGAGGAGATGTTTGCCTGGTTGCCTACTTGGCCGGAGATGAGATGTAAGATCACTAAAATTAGATATGGTAGGATTTGTTTGAACCAAAGGTTCATAAAACTTTATATCAAAAATGACAATAGGGTCATCCCCATACCGCCAGGGTTCTTATACCAGATGGTTTTGCTACTTTGCTTTTTGTGGACTTCAGGTCTGAAGGCATAATGCTGACAGGGTGTGGACCTTGGGCAGGGTTTTGAGGGCGGTAGATCCAGGTTGTGCCTGCTCTGGCAAACAGGAATGACAACACTTTATTTTAACGCTGTGGTTCACCATGTCACCTGAGCAGGCTAATTGTGTTCCCCTTTATGGACTGGAGACTAGCGGCAACTGGTGAACATTGGCAGGGCTAGCAGTAGGCCTTGTTTTAACCTCCTTCAGGCAAGCTACAACTTCTGTGTAGCTCTGGGTCTTTGGTGGCACAATGTA
Source organism: Entomophthora muscae (assembly GCA_014839935.2). Classification (NCBI taxonomy): domain Eukaryota; kingdom Fungi; phylum Entomophthoromycota; class Entomophthoromycetes; order Entomophthorales; family Entomophthoraceae; genus Entomophthora; species Entomophthora muscae. The sequence goes on along the minus strand of QTSX02002848.1, from coordinate 49,979 downwards.
GATAGCAATCTGGCAACTATTTGGGGAATCATCTTTAAGAAGCTGGCAGGTCTTGGATTAATTAAACAACTTGGGTTTTTGACTCAATGAGTTGGTGGGTTCCTGTCCATCCTGGGTGACTCAATTTGCCTTTGGAGGATCAGGGTTCAATTCAGGGGTTTCTAATGTCAATATCAAACTTCCTGTCTCAATCCTTGACAGGATGACAGGTCCCTGTCCCTCCTGGTTGGGGCAAGGTATCTCTGGTGGGCCAGGATTTGGCCCAACTGGCAGTCATGGCAGGCTCCTGTCTACCCTGGTCAATGCAAGGTATTTCCTGAGGGCTGGGGCTCAATTCATGGGTTTTTAATACAAGTACTGAAATTATTTTCTGACAGATGGCAGCTGTAATTCTCTGTAGTTTAAGTACTGGAACAAATTCATCTCTTTAGTTGCTAGGATTCAGGCTCAAATTATTTTTAAAAACCTTAAGATCTAGACCTGCTAAGTGAAACCAATCTTGAACTACTTACACAAGCCTGATTTCTAACTGGCCAACTAAATCTTTCTTGTTGCTGAAAGATAGTTGGGTGTCTGGGTGGTTGAGTTTCCAAATACTTAGGGATTCATATTCTGGTGGGCTCAATCCTGAAGGTAAATTGATGTCACTAAAATTAAAATTATTGATGTCAAGGAAGTGATTCATGATATCCACTTATAACTTTTTTCTTTTATTTTTCTTTTATTTGAGTTCCTTTGGCGGTAGACTTCCTATGTCTTTTCTTGAAGCATTTTGACTTAGAATTTCAACCCTCTAATCTCTGTTGGATGTCAATTTATTTTGTATTGTTTCTTATCCCACAGTTTATCCATACTGTTGAACTTTTCAGAGACCTCACCTTTACATTCTGACACTTATTTGGGTCCTTTCCTGATCCAGGTTACAACCCACCACCTCTCTATTTTTGTGGCCACAATTGATTCAACTACCCTGTACAACTAAGTAGATTCAATTGCACCTAAAATACTATATAAATATATCACTTCTCAATAAATTTTAGCCAATTTATACTTACTCTTTGATTTTTGGATAAAGCTTAAGATATCTATGATCTTGTTCTGCTTTTAAAAAAAGCTCAATGTACTTTCCCCTTGCTTGTTTCTTACTATCTAACCATAGCTTCTGCCTGCTGCTCACCTCTCCATATTACAGTACCGTCCCATCTCCCCTGCTGGGGAAAAGCTAACACATAAATTATTTTCTCGACTTTGTTCTGGGGAGGTCAATTCAAAAGGATAACCCATTTACAGCTTCTAGTCTTCCTGAGGATAACCCCAAGGGGTGATATCAATATCGTTCTGTAGGAATCGATTGTGGGTCTGGTATAGAAAGTTCATTGACCAAAACGTATCTCGGTTTATTGGGAAAACAGTTATTGGATATTAGGTTAGAGATTTATTCTGGTTTTGTATTGCTGGTGTTAATTTATACCAAATGGTTATTTATATGTAGAATAATTAAAGGGGGGATTTGATCCTAGATGATCTAGAATTCATGTGTTACTGATCTCCAAAAGGTTAAAAGGCTTCCTCGCCTTGATTGGTTGTTTCGATACTTTAATCTGGCTTGTTGCCTAGTTTTTGTTAAGCTATGTGTGCGGTATCAATGGCCATATGATCCATGATTTAAACCATTTGATAATAAGTTAACCAAAGTTTTTTTCACTTAAGGGGTATTGGTGATAAGCTAGAATAAAATTATATCATTTTTCTAAAATGAACATTGTTTTATAATGCTACCAAAACAAATATAAAGGATTGTGGATTATGATTTTTTACTTTGTGGTGTGTAGTTGCAATATTTGACAAAAACCTGGCTACAATGTACCCTCTCATCATTAGGAGTAGGGAACCTCAGGGAAGGGAGCACCAAATGGGTAGAGATGGCGTACGGGAGTGGATTCGCTGCTCTCAGCCCAAGCACAGGTGGGATCCTCATCGTACTCCTGGGAGCACATCTTGATGGTGTAGCTCCCTAGGCGCTCTGGCTGGATGGTATGGATCTCCTGGCCAGCGTGAGTGAAGCCTAACCCGCGGATTGGTGTGTGGGACACAATGTCATAAGCTAACGTGACGCGAGTGACGGGGACTTTGAGACTTGCCAGGTAGGCAGCATACGCCGAGTTTCCTGCTCTAGGTGCAGCATATGAGATGAGTTCAATGTGTCGAGGTTCAGGGCGAGTTCTGATCAGTTTGGTGAGGTCAGACATGGCAATGGTGGCAGCACCTCCGCCAAGGCTGTACCCAGTGACAAGTACAGAGTAGTCCTTGAAGCGATGATCGTCAAGAAACTTCATAAGGGTCCGCCTTACTTTGCTGTATGTCGCCAGGTAGTTGAGGTAGAAGCCTCGGTGCACTCTGGCTCCATCAGGGGCACCAGGCATATCCACAAGTGCAGCGTTTAAATCATCTATGAAGTTTTGCGTGGTGATAGAGGCGCGATATGAAACGACAATCTTCTTTTGCTTGTTGTTGGCCACAACCAATGTCACGGCATCGACCATTGGGTCCTCAAACAACTGGGCATCGCTGTAGGTGCTGTTGTCGAGGCAGAGGCCGCGATTGAAGAGGCGGATGAAGCAGCTTGATGCAATTGAGTTGTTGAAGTTGGCCAAGATTCCTTCAGCAGATGCATGGCTGAACCTCAAGTCGGTTTTCCGGGGCGGGACATTGTCGTAAAGATGTCCTATGCTTCTAGCAAGGGAAGGCATCGCCTTGTTTAGAGTATACTTCATGTAGTCCAGCGTGCCATTGCCGCCATCGCCTTCGTATTTAAGAGGAACGCTAGTCACCAAAGTTTTAACTGCCCTGCCGATCCCAAAGTCGAATCCACAAACCACTTGAAGCGATACAAGTAAAGTGATTTTCATTTACTCTCTCTCTTTTGCTTTCCTCTCTTTAATACTTAATTTTCATTGCGCCACAGCCAAGGAATTTAACTCGCTTCATATGTCGATCTGACTTCTCAACAAGCTTCTTATTAATTTTGGCATATTGATCCTCCTTGTTGTAGAATTTATTAAGATTTACATCCCATATGAATCTGCAACTAACTTTTCTCTTTCATGCATCAAAAATAAAAAGCCATTTTAAATCTACGGCATTAAAAGCAGGGCTCCAATCACAGCCTTCCATTTAGATAAATCCAATAAAAATATGGGCGTGGACTCGTATTGCTATGGAGATCCATCAACTACACTTTTAATTGTGGGCCATTTCCTTGAAATTGAGATCAGCCTCAAGTACTGATAATTAAAGTCGAGCTCGTCCACAATATTCAAGAGCTACAGAAGCCAATGCTGGTTTCATAAGGGTGAAGACTGCCCCCTAAACCTTGCCCGAACTCCCTTTAAGGGCATTGAAGCACTTGGATGGATCAAATTTTCAAATGAGCAATATACTACGCCATCGAACTCCACATCTACGCTTATAGCGAGTGTATCTGCCACAATTTTCACATGTTTAACTTTAAACCACATGCTGTTTATTAGGAGAAAAATTTAGACTCTTAATCGCATATCTCAACTAGGGGGCGCTATATATTAACATTTATAACTGAAAATTGTCCATGATTATGGGCTAAAAACTATTGATAAGTATTCCAAAGATAAAGTAACCTTCCCTCAAAACTAGCATCAACCGTCAATAAAATATAATAAATCACCCCTCAGCGTAAAACTGGGGTATTTTTACGGCCCTAGTGACAATACCATCATTTAATTTAATTAAAGGGATAATTTAGAGGCAATCTGCAAGCTAAAGGTATCGGTGGGACACGCCATTTCGAAAACAGCATCTCGAAATACGCCATCTCGATTTTCTGCTATCTTGATTTTATAGCAAAAATGCCATTTCGATTTACGGCGTTGCGACTAAGAAAAACAAGTTTTAGATTTTTAGATTTTTTGAACTCCAAGAATAGCCCAAAAAATTCTCAAAAAAATAAAATTTAAAAAAAAAACATTTATAGGCTTAAAAAGACCTCAGTTTTTAAATCTGCAATAAAAACATGGGGTCAATTAGTAGCAACAAGGTTGCATGAAGCCCAAAAGTTAAAATATACCCAGAAACAACTATTTTCATCTATTATAGCTATAAACTATACTTTAAAATAAGCATATAATTGTACCAAATACTAAAAAAGTCAAAGAATGATAAAACTGAAAAAATAACAAGTACAATAGTTTATTGAGGAAGGCTCATACATTGGTTGACAGTGCTACTGAGTTGGCCTGAAGATGTTCAAGCTTTCTATCCTTGGGATAGTAGGCAAGGACCACCTTGCTGATTTCAGTATATTTCTTTACCGTCTTAGTCTTCTTGGGGGGTTGCCCTTGGGCTTCATGCCAGTCTTGAAGAGCCGGACAGAGATGGCCTGCTGGGTTTTGAGGTGGATAAGAATCTTGTTAAATTTGGGCTTATGAACCCTGACCCTTGTAGCAAACTGGCTATGCCACCCTTCAAGGGAAGAGGTGGTCTTTATCAGGCCATTTTTTACCTGCTTAAGCAGTTCCATTGGATTGAGTCACTGCCTTTTCTGATATAGCATGCTCCCTGAAACACTCCAACCCATTGAGTTTCAAATACTCAATGAACGGAGCAAAGGCTGCCTGGTTGGCTATGATATAGGAGTGGCAGAGGAGGGTGTCGTAAAAGGCATTGGTTTCCTCCTTTCTTACTAGAGCAAGGGCAGAAAAGCAGTTAAACACGTCCTTGGCCTCTTTTGTGCCTTCAGAGTTGACCGGCCCATGGAGATCTGTGCACTTTTGGAGGCAGCGGCAGAGTGCCTGCCAGAAATGGAAGTAGCATCCCTGAGGAGAGCTCTTAAAGACACAAATAAAGGCATTTGCCTGAGCCTGTTTGAAATCCACTACCAGATATCCATGGTATAGAAGGCTTTCTGACTGCTTTCTGGTTTGGGTGGGAGGTCTTCTTATTGGGAGATGTATTGCTTCTTGCACCCTCTAGTCTTCATGGGCTTCTCTTTGATAGTTGGGAGGATTTCATCCAGTTTGGCCTTTAAAATTGTGAGTGCCCAAACATATGTTTCCTGCTTCTTGTTGGGAAGGAAAAAAGACAAGGGGAAGAACTAGATTACCAACCTGTCCATGGATATTCCAAAGCTGGCTGAAGAGCTTTGGGCAGGTTGAGAAAGTTCCATCTGCAAGCCAGGTCTTGCACTTGAGGAGGTTGCGCAGATCCTGGCTTGTTGCAAAGCAGATGATACGCTCTGGGGCATGTTGACCATCATCATGAAGAAGTGATCTCTCCTCATGATGAGATAGTTTTTACTCCTCAGTAATGATCAATTGGTCAATGGAGCTTGCACTGAAGCCTTCAGTGCTCAGAGCATATCTCTGATCAGTGAAATATCTCTGTAATTTCAAGGCGCCACCAACAGTTGCTAGTTGGATATTATTTAAATTAAGGAGTTCATTGTTGACGACCTCAGTTGCAGTTTGATTCTTTATAGTTGGGATCACCTGGCAAAGAAACCAGCGTATAAGTTGATAGATAGGGTCAAAAGGCTCAGCGCAGTTGTGGTTAACAGTTAGGGCCTTGAACCTAGTAAACCCATAAGTGGTGAGTCTATCAGGGCACCCAATATTATAACATTTGAAGTGATGTTGACAGATGAGTTTCTTCTTGTCATTACAGCTGAAGCTGTAGCCCTTGTAGACAAAGCTGGCACCCCCTTTCTTAGTCATTATGGGGTAGTTGGCTGGGTATGTTTTGGCCACAGCAAATGTGCCATTCCAATTTCATATATTGTGGACGGTGTTAAGATCCCAGAGCTCAATTTGCTCATCTGCAGAAGCACCAGGCTCAGGCTCCTGCTCCTCTTTCTCTTCAGGCTCTGATATGGGATCAGAGTGACAATTGAAGTTGAATAACTTCTCTTGTGGATCAGAAGGGGAGTAAACAAAAGGAGAGTGGGGAGTGGTTGGGCTTGTTTCCTCTTGTTCAGGTGACAGAGTTGGGGTCTTGGGGGAGCTTTGGCCTTAGAAGGCTGCTTCTTTGGGGTTGTCTTGACCTTTTTGGCCTTGGGTGGAGTGATTTTGGACTTTGAGGCCTTGGATGCCTTGGATGCAGCTTTGTTGATGGACTTGAGAGGCATCTAAAAGTGAATTAGTATCAAAATATGGGTCTTTTAGGGGAAGTTTTCAAAGAAAAATGGTAATGTTTTAAATAATAAGGTAGTAAATATTTTTACATATATGTGTAGAGAAAGTCTTAAAATATATACTATCAAAATTTAAAAGCTTTTTATCTTATAAAAATATTTCTTTTATTGGCAGTACAAGTAGACAAAACTTTGAGTTTTGACTGAAAACTTGCAGTCAAAATGGTGTTTTTGAGATGACGTAATTGAGATGTTGTAGCTCAAAACATAGTGTTTTTGACCATTTTTTATATTAAATTAACAAATTTCCGGTAGAGCTATCTCAACCAAGCCAAAGAGAAAAACTTGAATTTCACAAAAACTGGCTTATACAACTGGGGTTAAAAAGTACAAAGTTGTTTAGAGAAGGCAAAAAAAATATTTGCAAAGTTTCAGTAAATTTCTTACATTTTTTAATACTATGGTTTTTAACGTGAAAATGTACTTTTTAAAAGTGAAAAGCAATAATTGCAACGGGGGAAGCAATATAGCGTAGCATGGTATCATATATAATTCCCCCTTATTTTTCCCTATCCACTGTGCACATTGAATCAATTGGGTGATATGAAACCCAGTGGAATTCAAAGTGACGTAAATCAAAATGGCATAATCACCTTATTTTATTTTGAAATCACTATTAAAATAATTTATTAATAGAACTCCTATCAATGTATTCATATATAGATAAGTTATAAAGTACATATAACAAAACTGTTTTTTACCCAGCAATGACAACCACTAGTAGGACTACCATTGTAGTGCTCAAGAATTCTAAGGGTAAGGTTGGAGTAGCTGAGCAGCAACTGGGGGAGCACAGCAGGACTATTATCTCCTTACACAAAATAACTTCTCTATTTGAGCTCTGCAAGTAATCTAAGAATGTTAAGTTGGAAGTTATGTTCTATTCTATGATGTCTTTATTGGGGCTATCTGAGGGCCTTATATGGTTGGAAATGGGGGAGGGAAAAGAAAGGGTGAGTCATCCTGACTGAAGTCAGGACTGGGCAGGAACTAAGCTATTCTTGAAGGGCTGAAACATTTTGGAGAATATTCAGAGAGAAAGGGCTTAGATTGAGTGGAATGTGAACATCTAAACATGTGATCTCTGGGTCAGGTGGTTGCAAAAAAAGTAGGGCCAATTTTTGGGAACTAGGTCTAGAACAGGGTTTCAGAATGTTCATCTGGGGTTTCATACCTGTTGGTAAGGAGCAGAAGGTCTCTATACCAAATTAAAAATTGTGGAAATTGATGAGCTACTAATTACCATATGTATAGGCTCCTCCAATGAGTCACCAATCTACACATCTGCAGTTAGCCACAGGTATGTCAATTAGTGGCTAATCAGAAATTGATCTTTATGTTTCAATGGGTAACTCTACAATCAAAAACCCAAGAAAGGGCAGAAGTTCCCCTATACTTTTCTTTATAGGGTAGTAGTCTCAATATGGTAATATCTTCAGACAGCACCCTTCACCACAACCATAGTGGTGTTATTTTAAGTTGCTCTTAGTATAAGTGTCTTGGATTAATACTATAGGAACATCTTCTGATTGTATACAACAGGCTTTATTTTAGTGCAGGAATAAGCTTATTTTAGTTATAGATAAATAACGTGATTCAAAATGATGTAAGATCAAAATGGCGTAAACACGCCCCACACTAAGTGATTTCATATGTAAATAAAGTTAGCAAAATAAAATTTAATTAATTTGACTTAAAATGTCAAAATCAAGATGGTGTACTTTCAAGATGCCGCATTATAAAATCATAAGTGAATTTTAACCTTTTTTATATTTTTTATTTTTTTGTGATTCAAAATCACTAACATAAAAAACGTCATCTTGAATTTAATTTGAGATGGCATAAATTGAAGTGCCAATTTTGAGGTGGCATGTCCTACCAAGGTATCCAGATTATGATGAACCTAGAGATTATTGACAACTGAATGAATCAAGGTTTCATCATCAAATTTGAAATACAAAGAGTTGATTGAAAATCCAAAAAAATCCCCATAAAAGGTAGGCAGCAATCCAGGAGTAACTGTGTATGAAAACCTTTACATAAAATTTGGAATCCCTACCGCCAGATTTGAAAATGGAGCCATGTACCTAGGGCTTAACCAGATCTTTTTGCTCTTCCTTTGCATTTATCTCTCTTCTTCTATCTTCACCTAATTCATCACCATCTTCTTCTTCTTTAAAAGCATACATTTCTTGGCTTTTTAATATCACTTACATATGTGAAAGGAAAGCTCTAATTTATTTATGTGTTGACCCACAAAAAGATACTATATAAGCTAATACTATATTATAGTTATCTAATTCATCCCCTTTGGCTACTTAATATGAAGAGAGTAGAGGTTTCACTTATAACTTCAAAGCCACATGTCACAACATCTTTGATTACTCCCTCTTGGGAAATTAATTCCCTGAGTGATTTTCTAACTAATTATTAAGTTGGTGGCACTCCTACCAATTGCCCATCTATTACAGGGATCAAACCTTTCAATTTCTAAATGCAACAATACTTGGACAGACCTCATGACTTAAAAGGAACAATTACTTGGATAAGCAACATGACTACCATGACATATATGGATAGCATGTGGCTTCACATGATACTATATAATGCTCTAAACAATAAAAATAAAGAATCATTCTCTTCTTATTTTCCCATTTAATTATTTATTATACTTCCCAGAAGTATATACTTGACAGTATTAATGCTATCTGGTTGGTTTATACCTGGAGTTTAGGGCTGAGGCTTCCCACCCCCGGACAAAGATCTTCTTTTTTCTGGCATTCCAGGAGATCAGATTTAAAACCAAGCTTAAATAGAAAACATGTTACCTTTTACATTTTCAAAAACTTAGACCAAACCTGGGTTCTGTCTGGGGGTTATGCTGATGCCCTAATGGAGTGTAATAAATAATACTATATTGAGCTTATTACCATATCATCATATCCATGTATAATATACTTAATTCCATGAAAAATTAACCAGGTATTATATATAGAATAGTTTACACTATATACATTTGGTTGCAACCCTGTGGGGATAACAAAATCACCTGAGGTCAAAGATGAAAGTTGATGATCTATTTTTTTTCAACCAAAACAACAAGAACAGCTGCTATCATAGCTTGTGTTGCATAGGAGGTAGGGCTGCAGCCTCCCACCTGCAGACAAAGATCATCCTTTTCCCGGCATTCCAGAAGATTGGGTCTAAAATCAGGTTTAAATAGAGAATATATCCCCTTCCACATTTTTAGAAACTTTGGACAGAATTTAGGTTTTATCTGAGGTGGGACGCCACAGCTCTAATTTTCAGGGCCCATAATGCCCTAGACAATCAGCTAGCTTACCTGGATACAGCACAACCAACTGTGTGAAAACAATTGCCAACTGCCTTCCTAGAAGAAAACCCCCTTTCTGACCGCAAATGGCCAGGGGTTTATGAGGCCTGTGCTCCGCAAACCCCTATAATTGTGATTAAACACAAAATTGGGTCCCCTTACTATCAGGAAATGGTAAGTTGTACCAGCAATTACTTGATTGCTCAATAAGGAAACCAAATGCAAACAGGTTCTAATAATAGATGTTGCACCATGGCTGTGACGTAAATTGCAGGATAGTAAGAAGCCATTTCTAAGTGGTGAGGAATTACCACCCAAATCCACATAGAGTTAATGATTAACCACCACCGTGGCTTCAGATACCATTTTGTAAAATTTCCAATGCAGATACTATGATTAAGTAAAACAATTAATCCTAACCAAAGTAGCCCAAGATAAATAGCCTGAGAAAGCATCAGAGTGTCTTCAGAATAAAATTTAGGACATTGAGATGCAACACAATTTTTTGTTTCAAAGATAGGGGGAACAACTCCAAGATCAGCAGGCATGAAATTAACATTATGCAGTGCCAACAACAAAGTTCCAACCTCAGGGCCCCATCTTCTAGTAATGATTTGGCTGGGAATCAGATTATAGGGGATGTAGCGCAACAATCCAACTATAGAATGCATTTTAAAAAGCAAATTAGACCAAGGAATATATGATCTTTATTGAGTAAATTTTTGGGAGGACACAACTCTTAAGAGTTGAAACAGTGAAAATTATTCAATATATATCAAAATCAACTAAGCAATACCACCTGGATCCTGAGCTCCTATTCCTTCCACATTGTCAAGTGATTATCTGGTCCAGGTTGCAAAGAACCCTTGTGTGATCAATTTCTGATGACCATACTGATAAATAAGTTCATATCTGGTGACCCTTAAATTACATCAATTTATCAATGTCAACCTATGGGGGAAATCAGATTCAACTGGCAAACTGGAGCAGCTGTAACCTATTTGCAATCAGTTGTTTGATTCAAGTCTGTTAAATCAGTCAGTTTCATTAAAGGTTTTAAGGCTTTCCAAGCTCTCCAACTCAGCTAAATAATCCCTAGCATTATGGAACTTACCGTGACAATATCATGCTGCAACAAAACCCATGACTATGAAGAAGTAACCAACATGCACCCATCACTAGACCTCAACATGCAATTCCTAAGCAAATTGCTAATACTACTGAAGATGATGACATCATATCTCTGGTGGCACAAAAGGCTAATTATTCCCCAGTAAGTATAAATAGTGAGGAGAAAAGGCCTTTCTCACTGTTCATATATTAAATAAATAACTTTATGTCCAGAACCCATTATTTTCTTGCAGGAATTATCTATTTTTGCACCAATATAATTATTATGTTTTAATCTATTTGTGAATTCACTACACAATATAAACGTGCCTATCTGTTCCAACTAAGTCCTGCTCCTGTAGGTTTGGTTTTGCCAGCTTTTGCCATTGACTTGGAATACTTCTACCCCCACCACCTGGATCTTCTTTCAGGTCATTTTAGAGGCTCAATTCTGTCTATCATGAAGTAGATCCCTTCCACTTCCCCCTGCCCAACATACCTCTTGCCCAGAATTTTGGTAAACTAGGATTTGTCTATATTAAGTGTTGGGGCTAGCCGACCAGGTTGTGCCCCATGCTGGAAGTTGGCGTCCACTGACACTGCTGAAAACTATCTTGTCAGGATTTCACCCATTGTGTCCATTGTCTTCCAGGCCTGGCCTGCCTCCCCTATGGGAGCCCAGCCAGACTCTAGTATGGTCTGTGACACCAATAGGAGGTGCTTGTAAAGTCACCCCATGCTGGGTCTTACATCTCCACCTTATTAGCCTGTCTGTCATAGGGTCCATTCTTAGCTTTATATAAGGGCTAAAATCAATCTGTAAATGTATTTAAAAGATTTCTTGTCATGAGAATCTAGTCCATCCTCAAACATACTCTATGAAAAAGTATACAATATATATTATGGCATTGATAACCACCTCTAGGGCATAAGTATTGTATCTTTGATCATATCCCAATTAATCTTTCTGGTGGTTGTCTTGCACTGACTTCTCTTAGTAGCTAACTTGGGTTGGTTTGATTACAACAGGGATATAAACTTCTATATTAAAAAATGTCTTAATATTGTTTTAGGTTGAGTTGAGATGAGAGACTGTATATGAATTAAAAATAATTGATAGATAAATCCCTAGTCATTAAAATAGCTGAAGCTTATGATAGACCAATGAATATTTATTTTGATAATGGAAATATGCTGATCCTATGATAAAGGGGGCTTAGGGTAAGGGGCACCAAATGGATACTCATGGCGAGTGATAGTTACGGCATCACTTTCTGACCACGCACAGGCGGGATCCTCATCGTACTCCTGAGAGCAAACCTTGATTGAGTATCTTCCTATCTGCTCAGGCTGGATGACATGGATCTCCTGTCCGCCGTGGGTGTAGCCTGAGCTGCGGAAAGGCAGATGGGGTATACTGTCAAAGGATAGAGTAAGTCGAGTGACGGGGACTTTAAGGCTTGCCAGGTAGGCGGCATACGCGGGATTTCCCGTTCTAGGCGCAGCAAATGTGATAAGCTCAACGTGTCGCGGGTCCTGGCGGGCTCTTACGAATCTAGTGATGTCAGACATTGCAATGTAGGCAGCACCGCCACCAAGGCTGTATCCAGTGACAAGCACAGAGTAGTCCTTGAAGCGATGGTCGTCAAGCAGCTTTTTCAGGGCACCTCGGACTTTGTTAAAGGTTGCCAGGTAGTTGAGGTAGATGCCGCGGTGCACTTTAACTCCTTCAGGCGCAGTAGGGACATCAACCAATTCAGCATTGAAATTGTCCAACCAGTTCTGTGCACTGACGGTAGCACGATAGGAAACGACAATCTTACTCTGTCTGTTGTTGGCCATGACCACCACAACTGCATCCACCGACTTTTCTTCAAGCACGGTTACATCGCTGTACGTGCTGCTGACGGTGCAGAGATTGCGATTGAGCATGCGCATCGGACACATGGACACTAGCGAGGCGTTGAAGCTGGCCATGACTTCAGAAACAGAAGAGGAGCTGAACCTTAAGTTGGTCCGGCGGGGCGGATCGCTATCGTAATATTGGTTCAACAGTCTAGCAGCAGACGGAAGTGCTTTGCTAATGACATATCTCATGTAGTCGTGTCCCCCATTGCCCCCATCGCCGTTGTAGTCAATAGGAATCTTTTTGACAAACGGCTCTAGCCTATCGATAAATCTGCGCACCTGCCCTTGCCCAGATACTAACTGAAACACCAAGAGTAAAGCTAAATTCATGTTGTACCTCTTCTTTAAATTCTATTTAAATAGTATCCACACAAATAACCAATTAATTTCGCCAGCCGATCAAGGCTGATTAATTTCAAGCCAAGTGGAGCAGCCACATTTAATTTAAACCGTTAAAGGTAATCCACCTAAAATCCCGATGATTTACATAGCTTAAACCGCAATCAACGCCAGCTTATGGCGTTGTAAAGTGATCATAACATTCTAAATGATCTAATTAAAGATACATAAGCAAGTAGCCCAACCAACCCATTTTAGAATCATGGATATAAATTCACTTTGGAAACTACTTTTTTAAATCGGCGCGATTAAATCATATGGTCCTAATCTAAGCTTCAACTCCCATAAGTAGTTTGCAAGCATGATGAAAAAATTTAATATCCTAGTGAGCTTTGGGAAATACTAGTGGCCATAAAAACGATAACGACTTCACTTTATCAATCAACATGAACACTCATATATACTGAAAGTAATGTGAACCTGGTCTGCAAACCTTATATCAAGCCATAAGAGGACAAGTACTTTTGGGTGTCAACAAGTTTGTCCAAGGATGAGATGGGAGAGCTTAAGCAATTAAGCTAATTCTTAAAGTATATTTTTGGAATACTATAATTTTAATATGGCTTTTCAAACGCCGCAACTAGTGTTGGCATGCTTTCTCAAATAGCACTCAAACGCACCATCTTGAAAGATGATGTATAACCTTTTTAAGGCAAGTTTCAACACGCTTGAATAAAGGGAATCGCTCAAAGCGAAAGCACCCAAATCAAAGAATTTTTAATTTGTACTGAAAAGCAGAACCTGAACGTAAAAATGCGAGATTGTCAAATCCTTGGTCCAAATTTCAAGTCAATTTTGCAGGATGGCCTTTTTTAATTAAATTGGTTTTTTTATAATTATATTTGAATTTTTAAAAACGCGGGAGCTCATAGACACTTTGCAAATTTCAAGTCAAACTGCATATTTCCAAGGTAGGACATGCCATTTCAAAAACGGCATCTCAAAAAATGCCATCTCGAATTTCTGCTACCTCGATTTACTAGTAAAAACACCATTTTGATTTACGGCATTTCACTAAGAAAAAACGGTTTTAAAATTTTAGATAGGTTGAACTCCAAAAATAACCCAAAAAATTCTCAGAAAATAAATTCATAAAATATTTCTTGGCTTAAAAATGCCTCAGGATTTCAAATCTGTAATAAAAAATGGGGTCAATTAGTAGCAACATAGTTGCGTAAAGCCCAAAAGTTAAAATATACCCAAAAACAACCATTTTCATCTATTATAGCTATAAACTATACTTTAAAATAAGCATATAATTGTACCAAATACTAAAAAAGTCAAAGAATGATAAAACTGAAAAAATAACAAGTACAATAGTTTATTGAGGAAGGCTCATACATTGGTTGACAGTGCTATTGAGTTGGCCTGAAGATGCTCAAGCTTGCTATCCTTGAGATAGTAGGCAAGGACCACCTTGCTAATCTCTGTGTACTTTTTCACCACCTTAGTTTGCTTGGGGGGATCATCCCTGGTCTTCATGCCTGTTTTAAAGAGGCAGGCAGAGATGGCCTGCTGGGTCTTTAAATGGACCATAATTTTATTGAACTTGGGCTTCTGAACCCTGACCATTGTGGCAAATTGACTATACCACCCTTCAAGAGAAGAGGTGGTCTTGATTAGGCCATCTTTTACCTGCTTAAAGCAGTTCCATGTGATTGAGTCACCGCCTTTTCTAATGTGGTGTACTCCCTGAAAAATACCAACCCATTGAGTTTAAAAGTACTCAATAAAGGGCGCAAAGGCTGCCTGGTTGGCAATAATATATGAATGACAGAGGAGGGCGTTGTATAAGGCATTAGTCTCCTCCTTTTGCACAAGGGCAAGGGCAGCAAAGCAGTTGAACACGTCCTTTGCTTCCTTTGTGCCTTCAGTGTAGACCAGCTCATGGAGGTCAGAGCACTTTTGGAGGCGGCAGCAGAGTGCCTGCCTGAAGTGAAAGTAGCATCCCTGGGGGAGCTCTTAAAGACACAAATAAAAGCATTGGACTGAGCCTGCTCAAAATCTACTACCAGATATTCATGGTAGGGAAGGCTTTCAGGCTTTTTCTTGATTGGGGTGGCTTCCTCTGACTGGGCCTTTTTCTTGCGCCCTCTAGTCTCCTTTGGCTCCTCTTCAATTGTTGGGAGGATTTCATCTAGTTTGGCCTTCAAACTTGTGAGTGCCCAGACATAGGTTTCCTGCTTCTTATTTGGGAGGAAAAAGAAGACCAGGGGAAGAACCAGATTGCCAACCTGCCCATGGATTTTCCAAAGCTGGCTGAAGAGCTTTGGGCAGGTTGAGAAAGTTCCATCTGCAAGCCAGATCTTGCACTTGAGGAGGTTGCAAAGATCCTGGCTTGTTGTAAAGCAGATGATTTGCTCTGGGGCATGTTGCCCATCATTATGAAGGAGGAATCTCTCTTCATGCTGTGAAAGCTTTTGCTCCTCAGTTAAAATCAACTGGTCAATTGATGTAGCACTAACGCCTTCAGTGCTCAGAGAATATCTCTGGTCAGTGAGATATCTCTGTAGTTTTGAGGCGCCACCAACAGTTGCTAGTTGGGTATCATTTAAATTAAGGAGCGCATTGTTGATAACCTCAGTTGCAGTTTGGTCCTTTGTGGTTGGGATCACCTGGCAAAGAAACCAGCGGATCAGTTGATATAGAGGATCAAAAGGCTTGACACAGTCATGCCCAATAGTCAGGGCTTTAAACCCAGTGAACCCATAGGTGATAAGTCTAGCTGGACAGCCAATGTTATCACATTTGAATTGATGTTGACAGATGGGCTTCTTCTTGTTGTTGCAGCTGAAGCTGTAGCCCTTGTGGACAAAGCCAGCACCCCCTTTCTTAGTCATAGTTGGATAGCTGATAGGGTATGTTGTTGGCACAGCAAAGGAGCCATTTTGGTTGCATATATTATGGATGGTATTAAGATCCCAGAGCTCAATTGGCTCATCTGAAGGAGCACCAGGCTCAGGCTCCTGAGCCTCTTCATTCTCAGGCTCTGAAGTGGGGTCAGAATGGCGATTGAAGTTGAAAAACTTCTCTTGAGGGTCTGACAGGAGTAAACAAAAGGAGAATGGAGAGGGGTTGGGCTTGTTTCCTCAGGCTCTGGTGAAGGCGTAGGTGTCTTGAGAGGAGCTTTACCCTTAGCAGGCTGCTTTTATGGGTATTTTTGGCTTCCTTGGCCTTGGTAGGAGTGGTCTTGCCTTTGGAGGCCTTGGAGGCCTTGGGCGCAGCTTTGGTAATTGACTTGGGAGGCATCTAAAAGTGAATTAGTATTAAAGTATGAGCAATTTGGGGGTTGTTTTTAAAGGTAAAAATGAGGATGTTTTTACTATCAAAGTAGTAATTATTTTTACATAGAATTGTAGAGAATATCAAAAAATATATACTATCAAAATTTCAATGTTTTTTTGTAAGAATATTTTTTTATTAATAACGCAAGTATGCAAAACTTTGAGTTTTGACTGAAAACTTGCTCTTGATATGGTGTTTTTGAAGTGACGTAATCAAGGTGCCGTAGCTCAAAAACATAGTGTTTTTGACCATTTTTTATATTAAATTAGCAAATCTACGGTGGAGCTACCTCAACTGGGCCAAAGAGTAAAACTTGAATTTCTCAAAAGCTAGCTTACACAACTGGAGTTAAAAAGTACCCAGTTGTTTAGAGGAGGCCAAAAAATATATATTCGCAAAGTTTCATATGTTTTATTACATTTTTTGCTTAAGTGGTTTTAGACGTGAAACTATACTTTTGAAAAGTGGAAAGCAAGAATTGTGGTGGGGGGATCAATATAGCGTAGCCTGGCGTCATATGTAATTTCCCCTTATTTTCCCCTATCCATTGTGCGCATCAAATCAATTGGGTGATATGAAACTTGGTGGAATTTGAAGTGACATAAATTGAAATGGCGTAATCACCCCCTTCCATATAAAATCACTATTAAAATATTTTATTAAGAAAACCCTTATCAACATATCCATGTATAATAAAGTTATAAATTACATATAACAAAACTGGTTTTTTTACCCAGCAATGACAATCACTAGAAGGACTATCATAGTGGCGTCTATTTAGGTTGTTCTTATTATAAGTGTCTTAGATTAATACTATAGGAACATCTTCTGGCACTATACCACAGGCTCTATTTTAGTTTGGGTATAAGCTTATTTTAGTTTAAGATAAATAGCATAATTTGAAATAGCATAAAGTCAAGATGGCGTAAACACGCCCCACACTAAGTGATTTCATATGTAAATAAAGTTAGCAGAATAAGATTTAATTAATCTGACTCAAAGTGAAAGAATTGAGATGGCGTAAATTTGAGATGCCACATTATAAAGGTATATGTAAATTTTAACTATTTTATTGTTTATTTTATTTTTTTTGTGATTCAAAATCACTAACGCAAAAAACGCCATCTTGAATTAAATTTGAGATGGCGTATTTTGAGATGCCGTTTTTGAGATGGTGTGTCCTACCATTTCCAATGGATGAAATGAGTTAACTGGAATCAGATTTGAAGTGTTCAAATCAATCAACCATTTTCATTAAGTTTACTATGTTTTTTGGAATTGCAGGATTGTCAAACCCAAGGACCAAATTTCAAATCACTTTTGAATGCCACTAGTAAACTCAGATATTAACTGCGGGAACTGGAATCCAAATTGAATGTACATTAAGCACACTAAAAAACACCAACCCAAATAAAGGAGCTCCACTCTGGATAAAATCAAATGAAAAACCAATCTCAATAACCATGTTTAGACATGAAACTAAGTGAAATGTAAAATTGTCTAAACTGGAAATGATGCAATATTCTGCACTCTAAATCACTAATATAGCAACCATAAACCCATATAATGATTTATGAGCTACTCTCCTGATGACGCAGAAATTTTTTAAAAGTTTTTTGGCCCCGGCGTAGCCAAGGGGCCAAACAAACTTCTTTTCAAGGAAGAAAGGAGGGTTTCAGGGATCCAGTCTTGGATGGCCAGCCCGTCATCTTCAGGGGTAACTTGGGCCGGTGTTTTAGTGGACAAGGCCCACTACAAGAGAGGAGCTAACTTTAGAAGGTAGGAGACAGAATTTCTCACCCAGGACCACAGGCTAGCGGCTGGGATTATAGTGTCAAACACCCTGGTGAGGGTGATTGACACAATCCCAAGAAACTTACTTATGTGGTCTCTTGGGAGATCAGGTGAGGAAGAAGGCATAAGCTTGGGTGTCATGGGCAGTTCCATGTGGGTATTATAAGCAGGAAGGTAGTTGAATTTCCCTCTAAACAATTTAGGTGTTTAGAATATTCACATGCCTTGGCAGTTGTATCTAACTGCTGATTGTATGCGGGCCAAAGGATCAATTTTGAGTATTTTTTCTGGGGTATAGTCCTTGTATTCAGGTTTCAAAGGGTAGTCAATGAAGTGGACGGGGCTGACGGGTACACCTGGAGGGGAAGAAAGCTGCAGGCAGAGGGACAGGAGGGCCAGGAGATCTTGTACTGAATTGGTAGATAGCAAATACAAAATAAGGTAGTAGCTGTGTAAGCCAAAATAACAAAACCTTTATTCAAAAATGGCAATAAGTTTGGAGCGCGGGGTCCTTTGGTTTATATAGCACCCCACTTCCAAACTTATAATTTTCCATAGGGGTTCATCAGGGCATTGGGAAGGGTGGGCCCAGGGGATCTGGGTGCTTGAGTTCAAAGGTGGCAAAATGGCACTTGGGCCAGGAGTTCTTTCATTGGTCAGGAATCTTGATTTTGTTGCCTGATTATCTTGCTTTAGTGTTGAGGTCATGGGACCGGGTTGCGGGCCTGTGCCTCTTTCCTGGGTTGGCTCTTGATTGGTTGCTGGTGTAGACTTCAAGTTCATGAAGCTAATAGTTACCATTTTGGTACCTCCATTAGGTGCTTTGATTAGTCCTCCATTAGAGGTGTTGATTTCCTTGGTTTGGCCTGTTTTACCATATATGTCAACATTCTTGGTATCAGCTTGTGGGGGCTTGACTTCAGGGAAACACAGGCAGTCAACCCTTTGGTCCATAGGGCCGGCAGCCCAAGGGAATCTAGGGTCAGGGTTCAAATCCTGCTCCTGGGCCTGTGTTTCCAGAGAAGAAGAATTGTCAATCCTGATAGAGGGGGAAAGATAAACCATCAGTTTACTAACTATGTATTCATGTATTGCTATTAAAGATACTTGATTACAGTAGATTTTAAAAAAACGCTAATAATAAAATAAAATTATATATTACAATATATTTTTATCATGTTGTCTTTTCCTTGGTGTATTGATAGTTCATTTGCTGTTGATAATGTTCTTGCATTTAATTTTTAATTTCACCTCCAGTCGCCTTGGCAATAGGAAATCAAGTTGTCTCCGCAACCACAGTTGGTCTCAGGAAGGCAACTTGATTTCCTATTGCCAAGGTGACTGGAGGTGAAACTATCCAATTAAATGCAAGCACATTATAAACAGCAAATGAAATATCAACACATCAAGGAAAAGACAACATGATAGACATATATTGTAATAAATAATTCTAATTTATTATTAGCGTTTTTAAAATCTATTGTAATCAAGCATCTAAATTTTAGTTGTCCTAAAATGGAATAGGGTGATTTTTGAGAATTCCTATGATTCCTAAAAGAATCAGTACAAATCCACTCTAGATCATTTAGCATCCTTTTTGAGACACCCATAAATTATATTTATTTCTAATTCACCTCATTTTTGATTTGAAATTTGGTCCTTGGATTTGACAATCCTGCAATTTCAGATTTGTTAATTTTTACATGATGTCTATGATTTGTTTGACATACAGAAAATCTCAAATTTTAAATTAGAATCCTGCATTTCTGATTCATGTATCCTGCATTTGTTTGCTGTGTTTTGTCTTTTGTTAGTTGAGTTATCTGCTCAAGAGATATGAAATTTGCCAATTTAAATAAATCAAAAAAGTCCAATTATGTTTATTTTATTAAATATTTTATTTTTCACTCAGCTGAGTTGCCTGCAAAAGTGATTTGAAATTTAGACCAAGGATTTGTTAATCCCACATTTTAATTCAGGTTCTGAATTTACAGTATGCTTATTTTTACTGGGGTTTAGACCTAAGGTAAAAATAAAACCCATTATAGTTAATTTTTATTATTAACTAATACAACCAAAAATTTGAGAAGCCAAAGATCAAATACCAAGAAGATTGGCTAGATTAATCTCATAGCTAACCAAATTTGCAATTTAAGTATAGGATTTATCCATCTAAATGAATCAAAACAGTAAAATTGAATTCCAGAAAATCAAGCCCTTCAAAATCACGTACAATTAAAATCAACCCTTTGATATAGAACAAATGACCTTTAACTACTGTAAGTTCCAAACCTAATGGTAGAAATGTGGGATTGTCAAATCCTTGGTCCAAAATATGAATCATATCTGTGGGCAACCCAGCTGAATGAAAACCAAAATAGCTAATATAATCAGTTATTTCATCTGGCTTTTTTGATCTATTTAGATCTGCAAACTTTGAATCCCTAGTGCAGATAACTCAACTGAATAAAGAAAAAACATATCAAACAAGTGCAGGATAAATGGATCAGAAATACAGGATTCTGATGCACAATTTAATATGTCCTGTAAGTCTAACAAATCATAGACAACATGAAGTTGCAGGATTGTCAAATCCAATGACCAAATTTCAAATCATAATTGAGAAAAATTTGAAATAAATATAATTTATGGAAATCTCAAACAGGAAGTCAAAGAATCTAGAGTGGATTTGTGCTAATTCTTTTAGGAATCATAGGTGTTCTCAAAAATCATCCTGTTCTATTTTAGGAAAGCTAAAATTTAGATCCTAGAATCCACTAACTTAACATACTTAACATGAAAAGTGACTAAATATGCACTCCTCTTTTTGGGTTTAATTTTTTTTAAAAAATTTACTATGTCTTCTTTTAATAAAAACCAAGTAAAAAAGCTGTTTCATAGCCTTGATGAATTATGCAGGGCTATGCTGGGTCTTCTAACAGTGAAGCCTCTGTTTATGGCCACTCTCAACCTGCAGGCCCCTCCCCAAGCACTACCCAGGGGTGTGTTTTTTCTCCTGTGTCCTCCAGCATGGCCCTGCTTGCACACCACCCACAGGCATCTGCTAACCCAAATCCCATTTCCACACTGGGACCAGGATTGGGTCAATTGAGCCAAAGGATCACCCAAGGAAGTGGGAATACAGAAACAGCCAACCAGATGGTATCATTTGGTTCACAAGACAGACACATCCAACCCCTATCCAATCAGCCTGCAAGACACAGAAGAAAGCTAATCACCCCAGAAATTGTTCTGGAAACAGTCAAAAAGCAAGGGATGCACATGTCCCTTAGGAAAATAGCAGCTGTGACAGGTTTTTCAAAGTCCATTGTGGCTGCAATCCTGCGAGCCCATGAAACTGTGGTCCCCCTCCCAAGGTTACTCCAACTGGGGCATGTACGGTGACAGAAATAGTTGGATAGTAAGAAGAAGTCTTCATGTGGTGGGGAATCCCCACCCAAATCCACTTGGAGTTAATGATTAATCACCAAGAAAGCTTCAAATAATGCTTGGTAAAATTTCCAAAAGATACACTAGGATTAAGCAAAATGATTAATCCTAACCAAAAAAAGTCCTAGATAAATTTCCTGGGAGAGAATCAAGGTGTATTTAGCATAAATTCTGAACATTGGGAGGGCGCAAGTGTCTCGGCTTCAGATACAGTAGGGAAAACTCCAAGATTTAGAGGCATTGGATTAACATTGGGAGATGACAACAAAGTGCCAACGGCAGGATCCCATCTTCTGGTGATAATTTGACTGAGAATCAAATTATAGGGGATGTAGCGCAGCAGGCCCACTACAAGATGCATGATAAAATAAAGTTAGACTAGGAGAGATTTTATTTGAGTAAAAATTTTAGGGAGGACTTAACTCTTAAGAGTTGAACAGTGAAAAAATCCCATATATATCAAAATTTGACTAAGCAATACCACCTGGATCCTTAGCTCCTATTCCTTCTGCATTGTCTAGTGAATACCTGGTCCGGTTTGCAAAGAACCCTTGTGTGACCAACTTCTGATAACTGTTCTGATAAATAAGATTGTATCAAGTGACTATCAGATTATGTCAATTTTTCAGCGTCAGCTTGCAAAAGGAAATTGAATCCAAATGGCAAACTGGCGCAGCAGTAACCCATTTTTGATCAACTATTTGATTTAAATCCGCCAAATTAGTTAATCTGGTTAACAGCTTACCCAACCTTTGCACCTTGGGACTTGGATAAGTAATCCCAGGCATTATGGAACCTACTGTGACAAGTACGTCAACTGTTAATGACAAAGTCCACCCTCTCATGCTGGCAATCATGAAATGCAACTCTAAATACCCCTAGTCAAGATGTGCCTCTAACTGGAACCCCACAGCCCTTTACTAATAGCAGGTCAGTAAGTTCATGGATGCATTTAATCATGGTTGCCTCAAGAATCCTGAACAGTCAGTTTCTCAATGGGCCCAGTTTGGTGGGTATTGGCCCCTAAAATCCTACCGGCATGAATTTTATCAAAGGGGGTACAGTAGTTTTAAAAGCAATGGCAACAACCAGAAATACCTCAGATTTAAATGAAATGATTTCAGATTTAAATAAAATCCAACTCTCAGGCTAAAATATACACTCTGTTAACAGGGTTTATTGGCGTTAATGGGCAAAATGAGTCAACTCAGCAACAAAAGGCTCACACACAAAGAAAAACCATTCAAAATACAATCCAAAATACATTGATTCACAAAAAAATGGTGTGAGTTGACTTTTGGTGTACATATGTTTACTATGTGAATTGGTGACAAAATACACCCAAGCAAGGTGTGTCAAAACGCAAACCAAAACAAAACATAATAGCAACTCACTACGTAAACAAAATCACTCACACAATGTGTGCAATGGATTGTAATCATGAATGATACCAAGGTATCTAAAATAAGACACAAGATCTGAAACATAAATTTTAAAAATATTGTCTTGGGTGTTTGAATTTGGCAGTAAAATCTAGGAAAATGGGTGGAAATTATTTCAGGTATTTGAAAATGGGCGTTGTAAACCCAGAAACAACTAATTAAGAAATAAAAAATCTATAATTGGGATATTGGGTGGGAAAAACTTTAATTAAATATCCATATTCAGATAAAAGCAAAAAAATAAAATTAGGGAGTAGCTTAATTGAAATTTATTTAATATTTTATTAAATTTTAAAATGGAAGAAACACAACAACAGAGTACCAATACACCTGTTGTGCACTGCGGTTGCAGTTGCCCCACAGGTCAAAGAATAGAGTTAGTGCAACCCAAGTGCCTACTCAAGAAGGAGACAGGAGAGGAGAGTTCCATAGTGATGCTTCACTTACACAGCCAGTTAAAGGAGCATAAGCTGCTAGGGTGCAGAGCATCAACCCTTGGGTCCCCAAGCTGACCCAGAAGCCCACCAAGGTCATCACTACAAAGAAAGTTAGAAACAAGAAGGTAGAACTTACTTCATATGTGTTTGACATTGTGTACTGGCAAGAGCCAGTCCCGTCAGCCATGCTAGAGAAGGTGAAGCCTGTAATTGATACTAGCTACAAGCCCTACATCAGTGATGGCAATCAGGAGGATGAAGAGGAGCCTGATTTCTATCAAACTGATGAGAGACAGCTGGTGTTAAAAAAGGTTGCAGCCTTCTATACCAAGGTACCTATGCCCTGTGTTGTGCCCAATGCCAAAGAGTCAATCCCCACCGCTAAAAAGCCCGCCCAGAAGTGCATCCCTGGCATCAAACGCATCATCCTGCTTAAGCTAATGCAGGAATTGGGTGATTACAAGGTGGCTATGGCCCTTGTTAGAGTAGATCCCAAGTACACCAGCAAGACCTTCCAAAAATTCATCAATGCTGGTTGTGTCCTTGCCGCGGAGAAATCCTTGCGTGTTTCTACCATGCTCACCAAGAAGCACAAATGGGCAATCTGCCAGTGGATCACCTGGGACTGCCATATTGAACTGGCAAATATACAGGCCATGGTTAAATCCACTTTTGGGATTGAGGCCTCAATTTCCTTTTACTACCATCTGGTGAAGGGAATGTGATTTTCTTAGAAAAAGCTCAGGGTATCCCCCTACAACAGAAGCAGCCCAGCCAACATTGACATCTGGAAAAACTAAGCAGAGGCGTACACTGCCCTCAAATCCAAGGGGATGGTCAAATTTTATTATATTGACAAATTGACATTTGCCTCGTCAATGCGCAATGGGTATGGCTATGTCCCCAAAGGCTCCAATGACAGGATGGCTCGGCGTGCTGCAGTCCGCGCCACAGCCTACTCAATGGTGGCTCTCCTTGGTCCAAAGGGGGTTGAGCTCTACCAAATGATATTGGGTTCACATAACAGCAGGACCTTTCTATCATTTCTCCAATTGATCCAGGAGCTCCTAAGGCGCACAAGCCCAGGCTTCATCAATGTCATTGTGTTGGACAACGTTAAACTCCACAAAGTAGCTGACCTTCTTGAAGAATTTCCATCAATTGACACCAGCATTGCTGTGGGCCCCCAGCAATTGGCCACAGCAAATTTAAGCCTTCTCTTCCTCCCAGCCTATTTGCCCTTCCAAAATCCCATCAAGGAAGTCTTTGGGTGGCTCAAGCAAGTTGTCAAGCGAGGAACCCCAACTGGGACCAAGGACCTCTTTAATTTGCTGCAGGCCAGGATCCACACCCTCCCAGCTGAGACTGTGGCCAAATTCTATGGCAACACTGATTTGTTCATCCCCGCGTGCCTAGCCAAACAGCCAATCAATTAAAGGCTTAGTGTGTCCAAATTTTTTTATATTCTCTTATTTACTATTCAAGATTTATTAATTATCATTTTATATTTAGATGTTTCCAAGCCCGCAATCACATTAAGAAGATCCATCAATAGATGTAAGTAATTTATTTATTTTATTATATATTATTTTATTATGCCATCTGGGGTGATCTCAAACGCTCAATACTGGATTATGCAAAAATATTTAAATCACTTTTGTCAAATAAATATAAAAATAGTTTTAAAAAAATTAAACATAGAATGTATAAGTTGGAATTTCTTTTATTAACAAATAATTTTATGCTTTTATGAAAACTGTTTCTGCAATATATTTTACAAAACTGGTTTGCTGAAATAAAAATTATAAAAATTTATTATAATAAAAATAATATAAATTGTAATAAAATTTATTGGAATCATATTTTTATTGTGTGCGCTTGTAGTGGGTTCTTTGGTATGTACCCACCCTGCGATGAAGGTGGCGCACAACTTCCACCGCCACACTGTGGACGGTGGATACGCCTTTATTAAAAAAACTCCCTCCTGCTGGTGAAAGGGAGTAGGGTAAGGTGAAAACTGAGGAGCAGCTTTTTGGGCGGGCTGCAAACCCATAAATCCCTGCCAGGACCAGGGTGTCTTGGATTACATGGTCCACCGAGTAATATCCAGGGGGACCTTCTTCCCATTGAGTGCGAGCCAGGCCTTGTTGATTCCCAGAAGGACCCTGTCTAGATTCTCTACGCTGGCGCTCATCCCAAAGAAGAAAAGATAGCTGAGTTAAACCATAAAGCAAAGCCTTTACCCAGCAAAGGCTTCCGTGAACTCACACAATTTATTATAAACCACGCTGATATTCTTGTTGTGCCTGGTCTTTGCAAAGGTCAGCTCCATGGCTGCAGGGACCCCCGTCTTGTTGGCACTCCAGGCCAACCCAAAGTTGGTAAGGAGAATTTTTGTCTTCTTGACGGCTGTTGCATCTGCAATAGCCAATTTTGACACCGCACGTCCAAAGTTATCCAACAGGTAAGAGATGGTATGCTCCACCGGGAAGCAGAAGCAAGCAGCCGCATGAGCCCGGCCCATCTCCAGTATATTCTTTAATGGGAGCGTTGCCAAGACGTCCCAAACAAGCTCAATGGAGTTTATGCAGTAAACTCTACTGAGGTTAACCGGGTCCAGGCAGACCAGTTGGGCATCCTTGTAGGCAGTAACTGCCCACTCAAATGCCCCCTCTCCATGCGTCAGCCCAGCCAATGCCACCCAGGACATAGGAAATGACCTGTGGATACAGTCCTCCAGCTCCTGCATAACAGGGGGACAGATACAATTGCTTGGCCACATGAGTGGCATAATTTGCATAAAAGGTGGCCAGGACAAAGAGGACCAGGACTTTGCAGAGTTTGCTGTCTACATTTTCTAAGAAAAAAGGTAAGTTTTTTGATAATCTATTAATTTTGTTTTTTAGGCTACCTTCTTGTGTTTCTTCCTTGCCCACAGCCTTGGCTGGCTTGACCATTTTTGGCGAATCAATTGCGCTGGCAATTCAGTATCCTCTGCCCTGGAACGCTTGGCAGGTTTGAGATGTTCATACATCTCCGGTTCATCAACCCAGACAAACAGCGCAGAAATATTGTATGCCTTAAATTGCAGGCCCTCTACCACTGTCTTCTGGATGTTGAGAAGACGCTTGATGGTCTTCTCTGGAGTGTCTGGCATTTTTGACATTAGTGCCTTTGTAGACACCTTGTCAATTTTGTTCCTAGTGAGGACGGCAGACTTAACTTTGGCTTTGACCTTGCAATCAATGTCCTTAATTTTGGCAATTGCCAAGTCAAGGTCTTTGAGTAGTTTTTTGAGTTCTCTCATTTGATTTTTTACTAACTTTTTCATATGTTTTTATAGCTTTTGCCCTAATAAATTCTGTATTATTTTGATACTGTTGCATCTTTGTTTATTCCTTTTTGTTTTCCCATCTACTACATTATCCCATCTTTTTACCCATTTTATATATGTTTTACACTCATCTCAATATGTGTTGTTTGCTTTGTGTTGGCATTGTTTCCTTGATTACCATATTATTTTTGGCGCTTGACATAGCCCCTTGTGAAAATATTAACAGCAATTTGGTGATCAGCTAAATTTTAATTAGAAAATTTTAGTGTTAACTGTTTTCAGATAAAGTTGTTACTGATCCAAATTCAAAACCTTAATGATAAACTTTAAGCCAATCAGGAGCCAAGTGATAAAGTGATTGTTGTGACATAAAGGTTCATTCAAAAATTCTTTGATGCATGTGCGCTAATTAATATGATTAGCAGGATCTTTTAATATTGTACGCCATTGCCGCTGTGGCAAGTTGTTGATGGACTAGTGCTAATCAAGTAGCTGATTGGGCACTAGTCCATCAACAACTTGCCACAGCGGCAATGACGTACAATGGCAAAACATCCAGCCAATAATATTAATTAGTGCACATGCACCAAAGAATTATTAAATGACCCTATATGTCATAACAATCACTTTGTCACTTGGCTCCTGATTGGCTTAAAGTTTATCATTAAGGTTTTGAATATGGATCAGTAACAACTTTATCTAAAAACAGTTAACACTATAATTTTCTAATTCAAATTTAGCTGATCACCAAATTGCTGTTAATATTTTCACAAGGGGCTATGTTCAAGTGCTAAAAATAACTGTGTTCTGGATCTAGATACACGGCATAGTTAATTTATGATTTTATAGAAATAAGCTGAACATAAAGAATAAAACCAACTATAAGCAAAGAGAACATGAACAATTGAAATTTAAAAAAAAGATAATATAAATAGAAAATGCTTGGTGATAGGGGTTTATTGGGGCGGGGGAGAGTGATGCCTAGGAGGAAGAATAGCACAGGAAGGAAGACGTAGAGGCGGTGCTGGCCTGGGGGATATGGGATTGGATGGGTTGGGTTGGGCTTGCGGATGAGGGGTGTTGGTGGTGGGGGTGGAGGCAGGAGGATTTTGCGTGATGGCTGCCATATAATGCTTGTTGTATTCCTCATTGATCATTGGCTGGATGGGCTGGTAAGTGGCAGTGGCCCAAGGTGGAAAGCGCTTATCCTTATGTGATTGGTTGCCCATGTTCACATGGAAAACCATTTGCGCAAACAAGTCAGCCACCATCTGGCAGCCAAAGAGAAAATTGTGGTCCAGGACTCCAAGATAGAGGTTGTTGAAAGCCTGAGGGCGGCGCTCCCGTAATGTGGATCACATGTTGAAGAAGACAACATCAGCCTGATGGACGTCTGCATGGCCAGCATGGTAGACTGAGGCCTGGTGCCCGCCTCCCTGGATGGCCTCAAGGGCGGTGGAGCTACCCTCCATCTGGTGGCTCAAGAAAACACAGTACTTGGAATTCAAGCCCTCCCAGGAGTCAAGTAATCCACCAAGGATATGGCTGTATGAGTAGCCATTGATGAAATCTGGGTTTTTCTGATAGTAGACAAAACCCTTGGCTGAAACAGCCAGAAATGCACTAATGAACGTCCCCTTCTTGACCTTCTTCCTTCTATTCTTGGCAGCGGCTTTTCCTTGCTCACCAAAATCATCAAAAGCTATTGATAGCTTGTATTAGGAGATGAACATGACATCATCAGTTAGACTAGTCTGGCATTGAACCAGGGTTGATTTGATGGCGGTGTCATATGGGGAATCCTCAGTGCCATCCCATTGGTTGCCAGGCAAAATTGATAAGAACCTGTATTAAAGCCACCTTCCCATACATCCAGAGCTGCACCATGCGCTCAGACACCCATATGTTATAGTGCACAAGTTGCTTCTGGGCCTGGGTCAATGGAAGCTTGGGATCCTGCTGGAGGAGATCAAGCATGATTGGGTACGCCTCATTGATTTGGGACTTGGGGATCTTCTTGGGCTTCTTGGCTATCCCAATCAGATTCCCCCTGTTCATCAGGTTATTGAATTCCTGCATGATAGTAGCTTGGGTAAATTGCAACTGGGCGGCAATCTGTTCTCAGGACAGACCCTGTAGATTCAGTGCCACAATTTTCTGAAGAATTTAGGCGGTGATGATTTGTTGCTTGGGGCGCTGGGCCAGGGGAGCTGAAGCCTGATTGGCTGTAGGGGGGAAGGTTGGCTGGTGGCAGGAAGTTGTTCCAAATCAAATTTGCCATCCTGATTGGTTGGTTGGTGGGCAGCTTGTGTGGGGATGGATATGAGAGCAGGGGCACAGCTAGACTCTAATTGACTCTCAAACAAGTCAAGCCATAGGGGTCAGTGGTCAGGTACAGGTCAGCTTCCTTGTTACCTGCCTCAAAGGCTTGGGTGTAAACAGGTGCCTCCAAGTTCTGAGCCTCGCCTCCATTGAAGCTGGTCTGGCTGCTACTGGCTTAGCTGCTGGCGCCGTCAAAGATATTGCTTGTAAAAACCATTGTAAAAAACCTAGGATAAAATCACTAAAAGTAGAAATTTTAAAATTTAATGATTTATTTTTATTGTAATCTTGAGTCCATATTTGTAAGGTTCTCAAAACCATTCCATACAAATCTGGAGCCATAAAAATGAATCAAATGCCTCTGTTCCTAAATTGGATAGCAGTTGATTGGCTGTTAAACTGTTATATTTCTATTTTAGGCTGCTCACACTACATATATTGTGTGAGTTCTTTTTTTGTGCTTGTGTAATCTTGCTTCTAGACTGCTCAAGTTTTGTTTCATTTTAGTCCTTCTGTTGGTGCCTTGTATTAATCCTGATTGGATTATAATATACTCCAGAACAGCATCCATCCATTTCACTTGTTGCAAAAGTTCATTTTGTTTGTGGTTTGAACTACACTGCTTGATGTTTGATATAATTTTGTATAATGGGCTAGTGAAATTTTGTTTTTTGTTTGAAATTCCATTTATTAACTGAAATTTAATAAATAAATTGAATCCTGAATTTTGCGCAACTTGGATTTTGTTTAAATGTGAAATCATTTTGTTTAAATCTGAGGTATTTTTGGTTGTCACCATAGCTTTTAAAACTACTGTAGTAAGTTTTACCTGTAATGGGGCAAGGTTATAGGCTAAGGTGTGTAAAGTGTTTGGACTAAAGTTCAAGAGATACAGAAAGGTAGGGACAGTTTTAACATTACTTTACAAAAACCAGCTAAAAATTTGTACTGGGCTACAAAAGGTGTAATAGAATTCAAAGCCCCATAAACATGGAAGATAAAGTAAGGTGTTTAATAAGGATCTATTTGTTACCAAGGGAATATCAATATTTGGATATTCCCCATCTGCAAATTGGGGCATGCAGCTATTGAGAGGTTCTTCAAATGAGGAAATGGGATACAACAAGCCTATAGCTTGTTGCCTAACAACTTTCATGTTCAAACTAAAAGAGTTTTTTTAATTTGAACTAATCCTGGTTAAATCTAAAATTTTAAAGCTAAATTTGTAAAATGAAGAGGTTAAAATTTGAAAATAAATGATGGGAAGGAATTGCTTAGA
The DNA here is from genome assembly GCA_014839935.2 of Entomophthora muscae. NCBI lineage: Eukaryota > Fungi > Entomophthoromycota > Entomophthoromycetes > Entomophthorales > Entomophthoraceae > Entomophthora > Entomophthora muscae. The sequence goes on along the minus strand of QTSX02002848.1, from coordinate 19,662 downwards.
AATTTGCTTAAGGCCTACTCTTCTCAAGCTCTTTATTTATAGTAAAATAATTTTTTTGTTAGCATGATAGGCAAAGGAGAGACATGAGCTAAGATGCGGGGGCAACTGGAGACATCAGGAAAAATAATTGAATAAGGAGGGAAACAGGAAGCTCAGTGTGAGCACCTGCTGATCTGCAACAGCAGGGTGGGGAGAAAGCGGGTGATTATGCAAGCAGAAGTGTGTAAGTAAGTGAAAATCATACTAATCTTCTTATTTTAATAATATAAAAATATAGTTACTATTAATTAGAGTGCAGAAAAGAAATACAACAGAAACCCCAAGTGCAAATTGAAATGGATTTAAAGGTAATAGCTTTAAAGTAAATAATTATTAATTTTTAACTTAAATTTCTTATTTTAAAAACAAGAAAAATAAAAATAAAAATTTTAATGTTTAAACTAAAAATCTTGCCCTTTGGGGCAGGGCATGACAAGGAAAATGGGAACACGCAATGGTGTCATCTTCTTTCCATGTGTCAAGATCTCTTCACGTACCCAAGATTTTGGAGAAAGTGCATCCAATCCGACGGCTACAAGCACGGCCCATTTTTGTACAGATTTTTCATAGTTTTGCTGGCAGTTTCCCCAGTGGGTGCCAGCTGTTACTCCGCTTCATCAAACACTGCAGATGGGTATGCCTACCAGACAGAGCTCAAGGACATGCTGGAGGAGTGGGCTACCCAACAAGCTGTTTACACTGTTGTACTGAGTGCAGAGATAGAGCAGTGGGAATGAGCAACCAAAGAAATTAGGGCTGTGGGGCATACCTGTTTGTCCTACCCCACCAACCACGCTGACATGCATCTTGCAGATGTGTGTTTATACAATTTTGGTTCAGCTCTCATGCGCTCAAAGCCTGCCACCTACAACAAACTATGCACCTGAATTGAAAAGGGGCATGAGCTTTTCCCTTCTATATTTGTCCAGGACTTATCAAATCTTGTCATATCTAAGCTAATGATGTTGATAAGTCCAGAAAAGACTCTTTCCCCCCATACTCATCCATTTGGTTTTTCAAGCCCACATACGTGATAGAAGAAGAATTAAAGCAATTGAAGCAATCAGCTCTTTCTGCCTCTTCCCAGTCAACAAACCCTGCCTCCCCAACCCCCCATCAAGACCAAGCCACCCGCCTTCCAACCCTGACTCTCAAGCCAACACCCATTCCCTCCCCACTACTTCTGATGTCTTCTTTTTCATAGGCACAGATGATGACAACATACATTCTGCCCATTCCCTCTCCTACTTGTCCTTTAATGAGTAAAATAAAACCTTTCTTTGTTACAAATTATTAAAATTAATATTATTTCTTCCAATTCATAATTAAGCATATATTTTTTATATTATTGGAATTTCCCATAGTTTAAAAACTGTTGTGCATTCACTGTGTTAACATATGATATATTTTTATGAATATTTTTGTTGCCAATAAATAATTAATTACCTTCAAATGTAAACATTACATTAGAATATTGTTAGCCATATTAATTCTGCATTATCTGCAATATCTCAATGAACTTTGTTTAATAAAAATCATTGTAAAGATGGTATTTTTCACTGTGATTTTATAATTGAGCTGTGCCCAAAATAGGGTATCATTGACAATTTTTATATATATTGACACAGATTGTGCTTTAAGGATTTTATATTTACCTATTGATGTAACTATGTAAAATTAAAACTGGATTTTGTGATTTATAATAAGACAATGTATCAATCAAGCACTGCTTATGGCCAGTAATTTGCAGATCTTTTTGCTGTGGCAATTATGAATTTTATATTATTTATCTGCTTGCATATGATTGGCTGGTTTTCCATCCTATTGTCTATGTTACAGGGGGTCAGGAATTTATTTTCTCTCCCCTCAAAACCCAAGGTTTGGAACAGGTTTGGAACCCTGGTCAAGACTGCCTGGGGCCACTAGCCGTGAGGACCAGGGGGCCAGCTGTCTGTGTTTTTCTGGGACCAAATACTCTCTGACTTGGGCCACAAAAGCCCTTGAAGAGGAGGACGCCAGAATAGACTTGTCAATGATGGCACCTAGCAAAAGACACAATAAATTTTCTAATTGAATCAAGGAGGCACCTGCCATTGGATTGATGAACCTGATGTCTATCTTGGTAGCCAATCAGGATTCAGATCACCAGGAATGCACTGATTACTAAGCTTCCCCCAGGAAGAATGGTCCAGAAAAGAAGGGTTGTACTACCTTTCTTGAAGCCTAAGCCAATAAGTGCCCTTCCTGTGCCAGTGTTATTTTGCTGCCCCAAAACCTGTGCAACCCGCCCATCTGAATTCCTATTTCCCGACCAACTGAATCCCTCCCATTAATATTAAAGTCTGGTAGTGGGTTGCTATTTGAGCCATTAGATCCTGTGCCATAATTTATTTCTATTTTTGAATAAAGTTTACAAGAGATTAATTTCCCTAAATATTGCCACATTTTATCTTAGTCATCTGCCAATTTAACTCCAATCCTTCTGGCCCTCCTTACCCTGCCACCCACAAGTGTTTGCTCCCCCAGTGCCACATTTGGTCATGTCTACTTCAAAGAGTATCTTTTAAAACTTAAATATAGAGAACATACCTCTGATAGTATACTAGTGTTTAATTCCTTGGCCCAAACTAAAGAGTTAACCTTATTAAAAAAAGGTCCTTGGGTTATTACTGAACCCTGACTGTTTAAAGATAAATACAACTATCCCCTTGTCAACTAATTAGACATGGAGCTGACTCTCATCCCCAAACCAATTCCTGTGTCTGTCTTCTGATTCATCCCTAGAAAATTCTAATATTCTGTTTGGTATACTGTACATCTTCCTTTTGGGGGTGATTGACACCGTCATCCTGGCTTCTGGCCTTAGGTGAAAATTTTATGTTGTTCCTATTTAAGTTAGCACCAATCCTGGGGTGGGCTATGTCATAGCTGTGCTGTTTTAGCAGAGTTACAAGGGGAAAAAATATTTAGAAACTAGATAATATTCTTTATTGAGAGATAATGATTATATAGCTAATGTGAATCATGGGTAACAGGAACATGATAGTGTTGATCACATGGTTGAATGGTGAAGGGGGTGGCTTGATCCTGGTAATGATTCAAGCGCCAAAATGAGGTATCCACCATAAGGGATCAGCATTTGTTTGTGTTGTTGGATTTGACAATTTGAGTTGACTTCCTAGCCTGGCTTCAAGTCACTGGGCAGTTGGGTTGCAGGTCATAAACCTGCTTACTCAGAACCTTGCTGGCAGGTTGAGCCTGCTGTTTCAACACCCCCCAAACTGAAGGTTGACCTCCTCAGGGGGTAGGTTGTTGGGTGAGGTTGTCAGGAGCCTGGGTGCCATACTGGACTAATTGTTGTTCTGTGGCAGACAGGGCGGTTTTGCATTATTTTTGTCTTGCTTTGCAGGGTCTCAGGCAATCATGGTGTAGGATTTTGTCTTGTTTTTGCTTCCCAAGTCCTTGCACAAGGTAAGTGTTATTTTTGTTTACCTTTAGAATGATTGCTGGACCTACTTTCTTGGGTTGTAGTTTTCTTTTATCAACGTTCATGACCCAAACTTTGTCCCCAACTTCATGTCTATCTTGGATGGGGACAAAGGTTTTTTGCAGAAGTTCATTTTCTTTTTCTGTTTGCTTGCTGTTGGCCTCTATTACTTGAGGATCTGAGCAAGGAGGGACTTTGCTTGGAATTTCCAGCTTGGGTCCTGTCAATGCTTGAATGATATTGAGCTGTGTGCTGTATACCAACTCAAAAGGGCTTTTTCCAGTGGATCTGTTCACCCGGGCTTGGCCCACAAGTAGTGCAGTCAAAGCTGCTTATACCAGTCTTCAGGTCTCCAAGCGGTGAGCTTGGTCAAGGCTTGCACAAGGCTGTCATTTAGCTATTCTACACTCCATTGGCCTGCAGGTGGTATGGATTGTCACAGTATGTTTGAACCCATTTTTAGCGAGGTATACATTGTGTTTTTGGAGGTCAATTCTTTCCCTCCATTGGTTATCAGGAGTTCTGGCTTTCCAAAATTTCTGATTATCTCTTTTTCAATGAATTGAGTACAACACTGCCAGTGTGCACCTTTACTGCTTGGGATACAGGCCATTGTGTAGCAAAGTCTATGGTGGTGATGATTTATTTCTTAGCATTGTGCTTTCCTGGCCTGGGGCAACAACGTTGAGGGCTCACACCTTGATGGGTAGTTGTGTGCAGATGGGTAGTACTGATTTTGGAGGGACTTCCCTTTTAAAAATATTTTACATACTTCACATTGGTCAAGGACTTCTTGGACATCACAATACAGTGTTGGCCAACAGGCCTTGTGTTTAAGGAACTTGTATAGGTTGTAGCTCTTGGTGAGTCCTAAGTCTCTGTGGTATTGTAAGATGGCTCCACTTGTTAGTGTGTGTGGGATATAGGGGATGGTTGTCTTGTTGGACATTTTTCTGTGCAAAGTTCCATACACATCAGAAAATAGGCGTTTGTTTTTAATGACTGTTTCTTTTGTTATGTTGGTTGTACCAGGAGCAAAACTCTTGTCCTTTGTTTTTAGTACCAAGAGGGGCCAGTCTGGTTCAACCCCATTTTCTTTTCTTGTGGCAATGACATCAGGCGTGAGAGGGCGTCTGCCATGACAAGTTCTAAACCAGTTTTGTACTGTATAAGTATATTGAATCTCTCCAAGAGTTCCATCCAGCAGTCTTGGTGGCAAGATAGATTTGCTTGAGTTTTAAAATATATGAGCAACTTGTGGTTGGTTAATGCTATGAATTCTTCCTGCTGTTCAAGATAACAACGCCATTTGATTAGATAGTGTACAATAGCCAGCAGTCCTTGTTGCGGATAGGGTATTGACACTTGCCATCTGTCAAAATTGTTATAGATAAGCTACAGGCAGGAAGTCACCATCATTATTTTTGATTTGTAGTACTCCCCCAATGGATGCATCTGAGGCGTCGGTTTCCATTTGGTATTCCCTGTCACGTTTGGGGTATTGCAGAATAGAAGCCTTTGTGAGCTTCTCCTTGAGGCGTCTAAAACAGAGATCATGTTGGGGGGTCCACACAAACTTAGATTTGGCGCCTGTTATGGCATATAAGGGGGCATTCAAAAATGCCACAGTCAGGTATGAAGCGGCGTACATAGGCCATCATCCCTAAGAAAGTGTGGAGTTCCAACTTATCTTTGGGTGGCGGCATCTTGCAGATGGCCTGTATCTTTTGACTGTTAGTTTTGATGCCGTCCTTTGAGACTATGTGTCCCAGAAAGGGTTTTTGCTTGCAGAAGAACTGGCACTTGTGGAGGGTTTGGCTAATATTTTGTGTTTTGCCAGGGTATCAAAGACTGCCTTTAGGTCTTTGTGGTGCTGTTCCACTGAGGGGCTGTAGACAATGATGTTGTCTAGGTAGACTAGGGCATGTTTGCCTAAGTGCAGGGCAAACACCTTGTTCATGAATGTCACAAAGGTGGAAGGGGCGTTTGTCATGCCAAAGTTGAGCACCACACATTTGTATGAGCTGTATTTAGTACAGAAGGCTGTTTTTGGGATGTCTTCCTCCTTAATACAAATCTGGTTTTAGACTGCAGTCAGATCAATCTTGGAGAAGACTGTGGCTCCTCCCAAGGCTTCAAAGAGATCATCAATCAGTGGTAGTAGATAACAATTCTTGATGGTAACTTTGTTTAGGGCTTGGTAGTCTGTGACCAGGCGTAAGTTACTGTCCTTCTTGGCCATAAAGAATATGGCAGCTCCAAAAGGAGACTGCAAGGGGCGGATAAGTCCTTTCTTCAACGCTTCCTTGAGGTAGGTGCATAGGGTGTTGTCTTTGTTTGAAGCCAGCCTGTAGATAGGACGTGCTTTGGGTACAGCTCCTTTGAGCTGGATAAAATGTTGGATGTGTTTTTCTGGAGGCAACACAGGTAGAGCTTGCTTGAAGATTTCTGGATGGCGGGCCACAATTTTGTAATCCTGAGGTGTGGAGGTATTCTGGTGATCTTTGAAGCTTATGATCTTGTACTGGCAGGAGCCCCAGTCAATTGCCTTCAGGTTTTCCTTTTAATCCAGGGTCTCTGTGATGCGTACAAAGACGTGGTTGTGTAGGAGTTGGTCCCCTGAGTCAAAGTAGATCTGGTGGTTGACACCTTCACGCTTGATTGTCAACACCAAGGGCACCCAGTCTAGTGAGGGTTGTTCTTTTGTAATAAATCCAACCTCAGTACAATGTCAAACTTTGAAAAGTAAATGACAGGGCCTTGGATGGTGGAATTTAGGTTCTTGAGCATGACAGAGAAGGGGGCGGCTTCCCTTGTTTCAGCAATGTGATGTTCATCAGCCAAGACCACGTTTTTAAGCCGCAAAGGATTAGTGGCTAGCCTGAACTTGTCTACAAAGCTTCTGTTGACTAGTGTTCAATATGCTCTCAAGTCCAGGAGTACCAAGCCTGTATAACTGCAAAAACAGAAAGGATAGGACATCAGTTTATTGGATGTCTGGCAATGGTGTACAGTACCAGGCCCTCTGAGGGTACTTGGATCATTGGACACAATCCATTTCCTCAGGGCAATATTCATCATTAGGCTGTCAGTAGTTGTGAGGGGAGAGCTTAGCTTGCTTTGTGCTCTCCCCGGGCTTTTCCCTTGTCTTAGTTGCCTTGTGTGGCTTTGATACGGAAATGGGTACAATTTGACTGGCCATTGTTCCCACTTCCATGTCCATTTGAACCTGCAGGTTTATGGTTGGTGTTGTTTCTGTTGCTTCCAGGGGGTGGTCAAGTGGAGCGCCTGCCCATGTGAGAATCCTTGGGTCTCTCTTGTTTCCAGTTTGTGCCTTATGGATGTCAAAACCGCAGGCTTGACCTGCCAGCAAGGTTCCAAACAAGCGGGTTTGTGACCTGCAATCCAATTACCTGGCCACTCAAAGCCAGACTAGGAAGTCAACTCAGATTACCAAATGCAATAACATGAACAGATGATGATCTCCTACAGTGGATACCTTGTTTTAGAGCTTGACTCATTAATAGGATCAAGCCACCCCCTTCTTCCATCCAACCGTGTGATCAACAATCATGTTCCTGCTATCCATTGATTCACTATGACTATATAATTGCTATCTCACAATAAAGAGTATTATCTAGCTTCTAAATATTTTCCCCTTGTAATTCTGCTAAACAGCACAGTTATGACATGGAGGGCGTTGGAATTTTGTTCTGCTTTTTCTGCCTTGTAGTATAGACTTTGTAGATTGGTCACCTGGTCCAGATTCACGTGCCTCATTACATGCAATTTGAGGGCGTCATAGTACATGAGGTATGTGGCAGGGGTGTCAAAGGCCATGTCAGAGGGTGCGCATAGCCAAAGTTCCTTTTAGGCGCGGGTGAGTTTGTTCACAGTGCCTGTCTGGGTTAAGTTCTTTACTTGACATATGATTATGAGCGCCGTGTGCTTAAGCACAAATCTTGCCAAGAAGTCTTGTTTGAAGGTATCCCAGCTCTTTTTGGTGTGTTCCTTGTGCCATTTGTTGCACCAGTTACCAGTGTTGTGGGTCAGTTGGATGGAGATTTCTGTAATCCAAAACCGCTGTGGGCATTCCATCTGGGCCAGCTTGCTCTGAGCGGACTGGATCCATGCGGCAGCGTTGTTGTTGTTGGCCCTGGCAAAAGGTTCTAAGGCAGAACTTTGTAGTCTTTGGGCTATGTAGGCAGGCATGGTGTTTTTGTCAGTTGGCTGCAGAATGGTGGCAGCCTTCTGGAAGAACCCTTGTGCAGACATGGCATTGAAGGCGGGTAGCGGGATCACTGTGTTCTGGTATAGGACAAAACCATCAGGTATCTTGGTACCAGGAGTTTATGGAGTCCAGTCAGCGGGAGGACAGACATGATTCTGTCAAGGATTTGTTGGCTGCAGCGAGTACAGATAACAGGTGGAATTTTACAAGATGAGGTAGGATGGAGAACCTACCTGTGCTACCAATGTTGTAACTGTGCTGTTTTAGCAGATTACAAGGGGAAAAATATTTAGAAACTAGATAATATTCTTTTTGGGAGATAATGATTATATAGCTGTTGTGAATCATGGGTAACAGAAACATGATTGTGTTGATCACACGTTTGGATGGTGAAGGGAGTGGCTTGATCCTGGTAATGAGTCAAGCGCCAAAACAAGATATCTGCTATAGGGGATCATCATTTGTTTGTGTTGTTGGATTTGGCAATTTGAGTTGACTTCCTAGTCTGGATTTAGGTGGCTGGGGAATTGGTTTGTTGGTCACAAATTTGCTTGTTTGGAACCTTGCTGGCAGGTTGAGCCTGCTGTTCTAACAGCTTTGCCTACCTGGTCTACGTCCTGCCCAATCCCAGAAAACAACAGGTCAGCTGCTAAGGTTGGTTCCCTGAAACCTAACAGCCCAGCTCTGTCCCTGGTGCATCTTCTTCCTCATGTTCTGTTGGCCTCTTTCCACTGAGTCAAAGACCACTCATTGCACCCCAAGAACATGAAGCACATCCTATCATTAATTTCAATAGCTTTGGCTTCTAGGGAACCCATCCCCTTGCTAAATTTCTGTGAGAATATACTGAAACTGGTGCCTTTGTCCTCTGCTACTTTTTTTCTGAAAATTTGAGCACACTGGCTACATTGTTTTGTTGTGGTTCTAGGACCAATCTGGTTCTTCTTTCATCTATTATCAGAAAAATATTCTGATCTGCTTTTCTTTTATGCTGATAGCCTCCTAACCAACTCATTCAATTCTTTTCTTGGATGCTTCTATATCAAGCTTTGTAGTGGTCCCATATTAACTCCCAGATTTACTCTCAGCTCCTTTCCCTTCTTAGGTGCCAGATCCTCAGGCTCTCAGTGAAACCACCATGGAACTGGATCCTTTGCCTTTAGACACAAACATGCCTTCCCCAACTCTTAAATATCCCGCCCACACAAGAAATTATGCTTTTTCCAGCCACCTCCTTTGATTGGTTGTGGGAATCATCTGTTCTTATATCCATGTTTTTTGTCATTTCTTTTACTCTTACTCTTTTGATTTCCCCTTAGATTAATGATTCCATCTATCCTTGGGATTGCATCCTGGTGGTATCCCAATCAGGGTGGGAACTAGGCTCTCTGAGCCTAGCACACTCTTGTATCTATAGCTTACTAGATGTATTACATTTTTGCTTGATCAAGCTTTTAATAATCATATGAACCCACAGGTGCAAGCCTTCCTAAGGAGTCAAAATGCCCTCTTCCCCCTACCACATCTAGAGGTTGGTGTTTGTAACTTATGCACCAAGAGTGTCTAGAAAATAAACCATATAAATTTTAGAGCTTATGGTCTGAGCCTCATGCAGCTCTAGAAAAGATTCTAATGGATTTCTATACTCTTAAGGACCTGGTAAATGAGAAAATATTTAATAAGGTACACTCTAAGTTCCCAAATAAGGCCTCTATGAATAAACCTGTCAGGACTGAGAATTTAAGTCTCAGCTGATATTTCCTATTTTGTTTATATTTATGCCAAGACTTCTGTTTTTTTGTTTCTCCTTTATCACCTTTGGTTGCCTATATTTCTGCAAATACTAAACCATTTAAGCCCAAGTTGGTGTCAGCTAAAAGCCCTTGATTCTAGCTTTCAGAATCTTACTTTTGACAATATTTCTGATTCGAAATTATGAGTTAATCTCGCTTAAACATAATTCTTCTATTGTTAAAACAGCAGGCTCAACCCGCCAGCAAGGTTCCAAGCAAGCAGGTTTGTGACCTGCAGTCCAATTACCTGGCCACTTGAAGCCAGAATAGAAAGTCAACTCAAATTGCCAAATACAACAACACATTAAAAAATGATGATCCCTTGTGGTGGATACCTTGTTTTGGCGCTTGACTCATTACCAGGATCAAGCCACCACCTTCACCATCCAACTTTGTGATCAACACAATCATGTTCCTGTTATCCTTGATTCACAATGATTATATAATCACTATATCTCAATAAAGATAATTATCTAGTTTCTAAATATTTTTCCCTTGTAACTCTGCTAAAACAGCACAGTTACAACATTGGTAGCACAGGTAGGTTGTCCATCCTACCTTATCTTGTAAAATTCCGCCTGTTGCCTGCACGTGCCGCGGCCAGCAAACCCTTGACAGAATTATGTCTGGCCTTCCACTGGAATGGCCCCCAAACACCCCTGGTGCCAAGATACCTGATGGATTTGTCCTGTACCAGAACATGGTGATTCCACTACCCACCTTCAACACCATGTCTGCACAAGGGTTCTTTCAGGCTCTCTCCTCTATTCCACAACTAACCAACAAAAACACCATGCCCGCCTACGTAGATCAAAGACTGCAAAGCCCTGCCTTGGAACCTTTTGCTAGGGCCAATGACAACAACGCTGCCACATGGATCCAGTTTGCCCAAAGAAAACTGGCCCATATGGAATGCCCACAGTAATTTTGGATTGTGGAAATCTCCATCTGCCTGACCCACAATGCTGGTACCTGGTGTGACAAGTGGCACAAAGAACACACCAACAAGAACTGGGATACCTTCAAGCAAGACTTCTTGGGAAGGTTTGTGCTTAAGAACATGGCACTCATGATCATATGTAAAGTAAATAACCTAACCCAGACAGGCATTGTGAAGGAGCTCACCCGCGCCTACAAGGAACTCCAACTTTGTGCACCATCTTACATGGCCTTTGACACCCCAGCTACACACCTCATGTACTATGACACCCTTAAGTTGCATGTAATTAGATACATGAACCTGGACTAAGTGACCAACCTACAAAGCCTTTACTTCAAAGCAGAGAAAGCAGAACAAACATCCAACGCCCTCCATAAGGCAAAAACTGGAAAACAAGAGAGACCCAAGGATTCTCACACAGGCAGGCGCTCCACTTGACCACCCCCTGGAAGCAACAGGAATAACACCAACCATAAACCCACAAGCTCAAACAGACATGGGAATGGAAACAATGGCCAGTCAAATTGTACTCATTTCTGTATCACTGCCACACAAGGCAATCAAGATGAGGGAAAAGCCCGGGGAGAGCATTAAGCAAGCCAAGCTCTCCCCACACAACTCCATACTTGCCCAATGATGAGCACTGACCCAAAGACGTGGACCAATGTCCAATGATCCAAGTACCCTTGCAGGACCTGGTACTGTACACCATTTCCAGAAATCCAATAAACTGATGTCCTATCCTTTCCGTCTTTTCAGTTACACAGGTTCAGCACTCCTGTACTTGGGTGTAGATCAAACCCTAGTCAACAGCAGATTTTTATATAAGTTCAAGGTAGCCACTCACCTTTTGCGGATTAAAAACGTGGTCCTGGCTGATGAACATCACATTGCCGTGACAAGGGAAACTGCCCCCTTCTCCGTCATTCTTGAGAACCTCCACTCCACCATCTAAGGCTCGTCATTGACTTCCTAAAGTTTTACATTGTACTGAGGTTGGATTTATTACAAAAGAACAACCCTCAAATAGACTGGGCTCCCTCAGTGTTGACCATCAAGCGTGAAGGTGTCAATCACCAGATCTACCCTGACTCAGTGGACCAACTCCTACGCAACCACGTCTTTGTAGCATCACAGAGACCCTGGATAAAAAGGAAAACCTGAAGGTAATTGACTGGGGCTCCTGCCAGTACAAGATCATACACTTCAAAGACCACCAGGATACCTCCACGCCTCAGGACCGCGGCATTGTGGCCCACCACCCAGAAATCTTTAAGGAAGTTTTACCTGGGCTGCCTCCTGAGAAGCATATTCAGCACTCTATCCAACTCAAAGGAGCTGTACCCAAAGCACGTCATATTTACAGGCTGTCCCCAAACAAAGACAACGCCCTACGCGCCTACCACAAGGAATTGTTGGAGAAAGGACTTATCCACCCCTCACAGTCTCCCTTTGGAGCCGCTGTATTCTTTGTGGCCAAGAAAGACAGTACCTTACGTCTGGTCACAGACTACCAAGCCCTAAACAAAGTTACCATCAAGAATTGTTATCCACTACCACTGATTGATGATCTCTTTGACGCCTTGGGAGGAGCCACAGTCTTCTCCAATATTGATCTGACTGCAGTCTAAAATCAGATTTGTATTAAGGAGGAAGACATCCCAAAAACAGCCTTCTGTACTAAATACAGCTCATACAAATGTGTGGTGCTCAACTTTGGCATGACAAACGCCCCTTCCACCTTTGTGACCTTAATGAATAAAGTGTTTGCTCCACACATAGGCAAGCATGCCCTAGTCTACCTAGACAACATCATTGTCTACAGCCCCTCAGTGGAACAGCACCACAAGGACCTAGAGGCAGTCTTTGCTACCCTGGCACAACACAAACTGTTGGCCAAACCCTTCAAGTGCCAGTTCTTCTGCAAGCAATTACCCTTCCTGGGACACATAGTCTCAAAGGATAGCATCAAAACCAACAGTCAGAAGATACAGGCCATCTGCAAGATTCTGCCACCCAAGGAGAAGTTGGAACTCCGCACTTTCTTAGGGATGGGGGCCTTTGTACGCTGCTTCATACCTGACTATGGCGTTTTTGACTGCCCCCTTATCCACCATAACAGGCGCCAAATCTGAGTTTGTGTGGACCCCCCAATGTGATATATGTTTTAGACACCTCAAGGAGAAGCCCACAATGGCTCCTATCCTGCAATACCCCAAACATGACGGGGAATATCAAATGGAAACTGACGCCTCAGATGCATCTATTGGGGGATTACTACAAATCAAAAATAATGATGGTGAATTCCTGCCCGTAGCTTATGAATCACAAAAGTTAACAGATGGCAAGTGTTAATACCCTATCCACAACAAGGACTGCTGGCCATTGTACACTGTCTAGTCAAATGGCGTTGTTATCTTGAACAGCAGGAAGAATTCACAGTATTAACCAACCACAATTTGCTCATATATTTCAAAACTCAAGCAAATCTATCTCACCGCCAAGCCTGCTGGATGGAACTCTTGGAGAGATTCAATATGCTCATACAGTACAAACCTGGTCCCAAGCTTTCCATGGCAGATGCCCTATCACTCCTATATGCCTGTGCCACAAGAGGGGGAAATTGGCTTGACCCAGACTGGCCTCTCTTGGTGCTACAAACAAAGGACGAGGTCTTGCCCCTTGGTACAACCAACATAACAAAGGAAACAGTCATTAAAAACAAACACCTATTTCCTTATGTGTATGGGACTTTGCACATAAAAATCTCTGACAGTACTACCATCCCTTATATCACCATGTACCAGCAAGTAGACACCATCCTACAATATCACAGAGACCTCAGACTCACCAAAAGTCAAAACCTATATGAGTTCCTTAAACACAAGACCTAGTGGCCAACACTATATTATGACGTTCAGGAAGTCCTAGAGCAATGTGAGGTATGCAAGAAATTTTCCAAAAGAGAAGCCCCTCCAAAGTCAGTACTACCCATCTGCACACAACTACCTTTCAAGGTGTGGGCCCTTGACGTTGTTGGCCCCATTCCAGGGAAACACAACAATAAGAAATACATCATTACCGCCATTGACTTTGCTATAAGATGGCCAGTAGCCCAAGAAGTAAAGGTGCATACTGGCAATGACATAATCAATTTATTGGAAAAGAGATAATCAGCAAGATCAGAAATCCAGAACTCCTGATACCAAATGGAGGGAAAGAATTGACCTCCAAAAACACCAATGTATACCTCGCTAAAAATGAGGTCAAACATACCGTGAAAACACCATACCACCTGCAGGCTAATGGACGTGTAGAGTGGCTAAATGGCAGCCTTGTGCAAGCCTTGGCCAAGCTCACTGCCAGGAGACCTGAAGACTGGTATAAGCAGCTATTGACTGCACTACTTGTGTGCCAATGCCGGGTGAACAGATCCACTGGAAAAAGCCCTTTGAGTTGATATACAGCACACAGCCAAATATCATTCAAGTATTAACAGGACCCAAACTGGAAATTCCAAGTAAAGTCCCCCTGCATTAAGACCCTTAAGTTATAGAGGCCAACAGCAAGCAAACAGAAAAAGAAAATGGACTTCTGCAAAAAACCTTTGTCCCCATCCAAGATAGATATGAAGTTGGGGACAAAGTTTGGGTCATGAACGTTGATAAAAGAAAACTACAACCCAATAAAGTAGGTCCAGCAATCATTCTAAAGGTAAACAAAAATAACACTTACCTTGTGCAAGGACTCAGGAAGCGCAAACAAGACAAACTCCTACACCATGATTGCCTGAGACCCTGCAAAGCAAGACAAAACAACGCAAACCTGCCCTGCCTGCCACAGAACAACAATTAGTCCAGTATGGCGCCCAGGCTCCTGACAACCTCCCTGACAACCTACCCCCAGAGGAGGCCAACCTTCAGTTGGGGGGTATTGAAACAGCAGGCTTGACTCACCAGCAAGGTTCCAAGCAAGCGGGTTTGTGACCCGCAACCCAATTATCCAGCCACCTAAAGCCAGACTAGGAAGTCAACTCAAATTGCCAAATCCAACAACACAAACAAATATTGATCCCTTATGGTGGATACCTTGTTTTGGCGCTTGACTCATGACCAGGATCAAGCCACCCCCTTCACCATCCAATTCTGTGATTAACACAATCATGTTCCTGTTATCCTTGATTCACAATGATTATATAATCACTATCTCTCAATAAAGATTATTATCTAGTTTTTAAATATTTTCCCCTTGTAACTCTGCTAAAACATCACAGTTACAACACTATCATCTCCTTTTCATAGAATTGGGTATAAAAACCCTCACAGTTCTATTATTCTAAGTAATTCAATCTCCTCCTGTTTAGGCTCATCAATAAAACTATTGTCTCAATCCTAGCTGTATCTCATGTATCCTTGGGAAATAGTCATTTTTTGGTGATGGTTGAGCACAGGCTTTGATACAACTGCAGCTTTTTTTTAGAAAAATTCTGAAGTCTTATAAAACCACTTGCTACAATAGCGCTGTTTTCACTCATTTATCAGGGTAACTAAGACTCATATGAGCTTTGGTGGGGGTTCTCTTACTTTTATTATAAAAATAAACAGAAAAAAACTATAAAACAAAATGCATATGTTTATTATTGGAGGGCAAGATATTTATCTCTTGAGGTAGAAGTTTTCCTTACATCAAAATAAAAATTTTCAAGCTATCAACTGCTTTTGCAATTACCCCAGATAGGTACCTTCAATATCTAAGGTATTTATTTTGTGTTATAAAAAAATTATTGAGAGCTTTTATGGCAAAAAAAGCTTTTGCTAAGCAATCCTGATGAGTTTTAGACTTACTAATGAGGTTCAAAGTAAGGCTGCTCTTTTGATCCACATGAGGAGGTTTTTTTTAGGTGAGATCTTGATATTGATCAAATAAAGATTGTATGCCCAAGATAGTTAAATCTTAGTTGGTTTATTGATATGCCTAACTTTGGTCAGTAAGAGCAGTGGTCTATGCTTTGGGATGATAGTTGGGTGGCCCCTTGTTAGTGCTTTATAAAAAAAGTTGTGCCCTAGAATGATTATACCAAGGGGTATTGGCATCCTTAGACCAGCTGGATAAAAATACAGCTGGATTTACCCTAAGATAAATGTTCTGAGATAGCACTGAAATCCTGATACTAATTGGGGTGAGAATAAAGTTATGTGGCTCTACATAGGATGGAGGTAGAGTTTTCTCTCTCTATGACTTTAGGGTAGATTTAAGGAATTCTTAAAGTTTCTGGGAAAAGGATGAATAGCTCAAAATTATCATTAGGGTGGCTGTTCAGAGAAACAGCTTCAGACTTTATGACTTAGAGGTTTCTTGGAAGCAAAGTTGGTTACTTTGTGCCCAAAAGCTCAAGCTAATTACTTGAATGGGTAAAACAGCAGTAGTGCATGAGATATGCTTGCTTCTGATTACCTAAGTGTAGGTTAATGATGGGAGTCAAGTCTGGATTGATTCACTTTCAGAGACTTATTGCTTGAGTCTGAGGTGATAACTGATAGGGACTACTAAGATAGATAAAGCCCAGATGGGGGACATCTTTTAAAAACAGAAGAGAGAAGGAGAAGAAGGTCTAGGCTAAGTTCATCTATAGTGGATTAAAAGGAAGAAGGAGAAGTAATAAGAGGTAAAATATTTAAATAGTTAAAAGAATCAATAAATAAATATTAAGTAAAAACATAATAATTTAATATAAAAAATAATAAAGAGAAAATGATTAATAAAAGAATAAAAAAATAAAAATAAAAAGAAAATAAAGGAACCAAAGAGAAAAAATAAAAGGATTGAATAATAAAGATAGAAATTTATTAAGAGGAATGAATGGAGCAGGAGTGACCGTAAATAGGACAGAGAAACCTGATAGCAGGGCAAAACATTTTGCTGTTTGCTATATAACAGAGTGAGATCAAGACAATGGGGCCTTCAAGTTTCACCAAGGGGAAAATAACAGAGAAATGTTGAGCAAAATTTGGGCAGAATTATTTATGTTTTACATAGGGAAAAACAAGCAAACCAACACAGGAAAACAAGAAAATTGTTCAAAAACGCGGCTTGGGGATTGCCAGAGCTTTGCCAGGAAGTGATTGTGGCCTGTTCAAGCAAGAGGTGACACCAGGTAGCTCAGAGAATTAGTTTGGAGTTATTGGTGGATCTGTAATTTTGATTGGCTGCAGCTTAAGGCTTTTTCTATCAATGTTTTTGTTGGTAAAACAAGGGGGAAAGTCTAATAAATTAGGGGACTTAAAAGGAAAAGTCTTCCCTGATCAGCTAGAGTCATTATTAGTGTTTAATTTTTTTATAGATAAAGAGAAAACTAGTGGTTAAGTATGAAAGAAAGAAACAGCTCAGAAGGGAATCAGACTGAAAGAGGGGCTATATAAGGAGGTTTAAGGTAAAACAAGGGGAATCATCCACTTCAGGGAGCTACAGAAGGATTACAAGGCCAAGAGCAAGGAGCCCAAGACCAAAACACAGGAACAAAAATGGCCCAAGACAAAAAAACCAAGACCACACTCCACAGCAGGCTATAATAAAGAAGGTTCTATGATAACCCTTTCTGTTTCCAATAAACACCACTCAAAACCCCTAAATCCTTCCTTGATTTCCCATAGTTCACCATAGATAATACTCACCACATTTACTATCCTAGCATAGGTAAGGACAATCTGTACAGACATTGATGTAGAAAGTTTGCCGCTAGCCAATCTTCTGAAAAAGAGTGGGACTGACTGACCTAAAGAATCAGGACATCTACCAGAGGCAAGGAATTCCTAGGAAGTGAGTTCAAGAGACTGTTACAGGAATAGTATCAACTTAAGGAGGGGAGTACACCAGCAGAGGTGATGGTCTATGGAGGAGATGCTATGATGCTATGATGCTCATAGGGAAAGTGCTGAAATAATTCACTGTTCTCTAAGCAAAGTACAACACTATGGCCAAAGGACATGATTACTTGCTGAATGACAAACTCTTCCAAATGGCACCTGGAATAGACCCAGAACTTTTTTTGGTGTCTGAAGATCTATAGTACTACAACTGCCATAGCTAACTGCCAGTCAAGCAGCAGCTTGAAAACATCAATTTCTCATGTTTTAGATTTGGGTCATTTTTGGGCATAAGCTATGCTGGCCACCTGTCCTAGACCTTTGTATTGTCCTGTCTATGTATGATTTCTGCTATCAAGAAGAGCCTGTCACAAGTGAAATTTTGCCTACTGACCATCAAAGGTGTCAGGGATCCAGTCTTGGGCGGCTGGCCTGTCATTTTCAGGGGTAACTTGGGCCGGGTATTTTGTGGGCAGTGTCCACCACAAGAGGGGAGCTAACTTTAAAAGGTGGAGGCGGACTTTCCCACCCAGGACCATGGGCCGGCAGCTGGAATTATAGTGTCAATCACCCCTGTAAGGGTGATGTACACAATCCCAAACAGCTTGCCAGAATGGTTGGTTGGGAGGCCAGGTGAGTAATAGGGCATAGGTTTTGGGGTCACAGGCGGTTCCATGGCCAGGTCATAAGCAGGGAGATAGTTG
This sequence comes from Entomophthora muscae, assembly GCA_014839935.2. Taxonomy (NCBI): domain Eukaryota; kingdom Fungi; phylum Entomophthoromycota; class Entomophthoromycetes; order Entomophthorales; family Entomophthoraceae; genus Entomophthora; species Entomophthora muscae. Next base: position 1,605 of record QTSX02002848.1, on the reverse strand, counting down.
AATTTCCCTCTGAACAACTTGGGTGTTGAAAATATCCACGGGCCTTGTTGGTTGTATCTAATTGCAGATTGTATGCAGGCCAAAGGATTGAGTTCAAGTATCTTTTCCAGGATTTATTCCTTGTATTCAGATTTCAGAGGGTAGTTGGTAAAATGGACAGGTCTAAAGGGTACACCAAGAGGACAGAAGACTGTGGGCGGTGGGGCAGGCAGGCCAAGAGATCTTGAATTGAATTGGTAGATAGTAAATACAAAATAAGGTAATAGCTGTGTGAGCCAAAATAACATAACCTTCATTCAAAAATGGCAATAAGTTTGAAGCACAGGGTCCTTTGGTCTATATAGTACCCCACCTCCAAACTTAACATTTTCTATGGGGGGTTCATCAGGGCATTGGAAAAGGCAGGGTTGGGGGGACTGGGTGCTTGGGTCCAAAGGCAGCAAAATGACACTTGACCTGGGAGTTCTTTCATTGGTCAAGAATCTCAATTTGGCTACCTGATTATCTTGCTTTAGTGTTGAGGTCATGGGACTGTGTTGCAGGCCTGTGCCTCTTTCCTGGGTTGGCTCTTGATTGATTGCTGGTGTAGACTTCAAGTTTATGAAGCTAATAGTTGCCAAATCAGTGCCTTCATTAGGTGCTGTGATTAGTCTTCCATTTGGTGCAATAATTTCCTTGTTTTGGCTTGTTTCACTGCATGGGCCAACATTCTTGGTATTGGCTTGTGGGGGCTCAATCCCAGAAAGGCGCAGGCAGGCAGTCCTGTGGTTCACAGGCCCAGCGGCCCAGGGGGTCCAGGGTCAGGGTTTGATTCCTGCTCCTGGGGCTGGGTTTCCAGAGAGGAAGAATTGTCAATCCTGACAAAAGGGATGGTTTTCTGCCTGTGTGACTCAAAACTCAATCCTAATAATGTATCCCTGCTGACCATCAAAGAGACAGTGTCCCACCCCCAGGTTGGAAACCCAAATTCCTAAGAACCGCCAGCCCACAGGTCATTGGACCCAAACCAGGAACTGTCATCCCACATATCATTGGACTCAAACCAAGAACCAACCCCATTTTGGAGAAATCATTGATCCTGGCTAATGAAGCACTGACCACTTTTGAACTGTGCCTGGACGGGGACACGCCTAACCTAGTAATTAGTTGCCCAAAATTAGACAGTTTCTCTGTGGACTGCCAGCACTCCACCAATGAGATGTCACAAAATTGAACCCAAAGCCAACCCCTGTCTCTGTGGCCTGGCGGGCTGTAGGATGATGATAAATTCCCTAAGGCTAAGTTGGAAAAAAATTCTTTATCTGAGCTCAGCCAATAACACACCACCGCCAGTTGACGCCACCAAGAATTCCCAACCCCAAGTAGATGTGAGAGAGGGGGCTAAACTAACTAAGTTTTTCTCCCATTCTAATGAGACAAACCACCAGGATGCAATCCAGTGAAGCACTGGGACAGCCGCTCTAAAATGGGACCAAAGGGAGGACACCAGGGACAGCCACAGGAATTAAGTGTTCAATCTTATTGACCTCACACCAGTGAGCAACCAGGGGGTACGTGTGGGGATAATCTCTGGGGCTTCTGGTCCTTTAAGGGGCTACCACCTTC